>CM053407.1:69832801-69941127 GCA_028644305.1 Xerus rutilus | reverse complement strand
CATTTCATCAACTGTGCTGTCAATGAATTCTGTTACAGTTGTATCCAGGTTTATTTGGGGCACTTTATTCCCTTGTTTTTTCATGTTGATTGTGTGTCTTCCTTTCTTGGAATACCAATCTGAGGTATTGCAGCTTCTATCCTATAATCTTGTATTGACACTCCAGATTACCTGTGTCTCACCTTGGAGCTATTCCTGTTCTCCCAGTGTCCCCAAATGGGCACTGCTGTCACTAAAGTTGGTGGCGAAAGTAGTGGATGTACCTCTAGAGTGCAGTGGGAGTGGCCTTGGCTGGGCTCCTGAGGCGGCCCCTGAGGGCTGTTTTGGCCCTCTCTTGCACTCCTGCTGGTGAACAGGAACTCTGGAGCGGAAGTAGAGGCTGGCTCAGGTCTCACTTAGGCAGAGTCACAAGCTGGAGAGTTTGTGCGCGACCCTTACCGTGAGTATGAGCTCCCCTGGGGTTAGAAGCTAGCAGGCTCTGGTCTGCCTTCAACTGGGCATGCCTGGCATTCCCACTGGAACTCTGGAGCGGAACTGAGGCAGGCCCAGAGTGCACCAGGGTGGGGCCTCTTCACGCTGTGGTCTCTGGAGGCCACTGTTTCTCTGGGTGTGCTTTCCTCTGTGGCTGTTAGCAATCAGACTCTGGTCAACCCTTAGTTGGACACACGTGGAGTTTCCTGAGGGTGGATATGGGCCCTCTGCAGCTCCTGCCGGACCCTGGGAACTCTGGAGTGGAACTATGGCAGACCCAGGCTGCCCTTGGATGGGGCTGCCTCACGCTGGTGTCTCTGGAGCGATTCTTGCCTTAATTTGGGCACCCCAGTGGCTAGAGGTAGCTGACCCTGGTCTCCTTTTGGCTGGACAACCATGGAGGTTCCTGAGGGCGGATCAGGGCCCTCTGCAGCTCCCGCCGGTCCCCGGGAACTCTGGAGCAGAACTGAGGCGGGCCCAGGCTGCCCTTGGGTGGGGCTGCCTCGCACTAGGGTGTCTGAGGGGACTCTTACCCTGAGTTTGGGATCCTCAGTGGCTCGAGGTGGCAGTTCCTGGTCTCCTTCTTGCTGGACACCCGAGCAGGATCCTGCGGGCGGATCTGGGCCCTCTGCGGCTCCTGCCGGTGCACCGGAGCTCTGGAGCGGAAGTGCGGCGGGCTGTCTCCGCTGGGGTCTCTGGAGCGACTCTTGCCCTGAATTTGGGCTCCCCAGTGGCTAGCGGCTGAGGCTGTGTGTCCACGGGAGCAGCTGCTAGGGGCCCTGCGTGGTTGGGTGGGCGCTGGAGCCAGAAACCCCGTATAGAAGCAGGCCCCGCCCGGTGCGGGCCCTGGGCTAAGGCTCTAAGCTGCCCGCCACTTGCTGCTGAAGACGCACTGCTTGTGGGAGTGGCTGTTGCCTGGTGGCCCTGCTTACATGCACAAGTGAAATTCCTGCCGGGGCAGCTGTAGGATGATGTCCAGAAGCTGGCTGGGAGATGGTATTTCCACTACTTCAATCTCTGGCTCTGAAGAGACTGACCACAGCGTTTGCCTAGGCCGCCATCTTGGAACCCTCTCAATCATATTTTCTTAACAGCATCTAATACCCCATACAAATTCAAAATTCCCTAATTGTTCCAGAGTTATAGCTGTTTATTCAAACCAGAATTTAGTCATGAACCATATATGACATATGGCTGTTTTATCTCTAAAATCTCTTTTAATCTGCTATGGTTACCTTTCCTCTAATTCTGTTCTTTATTCAAAACATCAGATTGTTGAAAAAGACTGAGGCAGTGTTTTTGTAGGTGGTCTTATTATGGGGTTACTTTTGATTGGTTGCTTATTCTCTTGTTTGACTTGTGCTTCTATATCTTGTATTTTCTGTAAACTGGTCCAAAGTAATGACAGATTAAACATTTTTGGCAAGTGTGCTTCTTTGGTGATGCTGGAAAGCCCCTGTTTATAATGGAAAAATAGTAGAATAAACCTAAGGTTTTAATTTGTTTTTACAGGGATAATATAATCATTCCTGATTTTATGACAACTAATGGCTTCAAGTGCTAGGAACTTTGGAAGATTTTCTTATTCATTAGGTGACAATCTGGACCAACCCCTAGGTATTTAAGAAGTTTTCAGGGACTGGGACATGGAATAAACTGCAAAAATTCTGATGTCAAGAGGTTTCCACTTCAGTTAATAAAATTAAAAGGATCAAAAGGGATTCTGAGAAATCTACAAACCAGACTTGGAAAACATGTTTCTACTGTGGATGACGCATATATGCAATGGAAGTTTCACAACTTGAAAGACCTATTCTGCACCAAGAGAAAAAAGGAAAAACAATAAGTCTGTTTACTTTGGATGTTGTATGGGCATATTCTCCTGAGTGCAGTTGTATATATTCAAAGCAATGGGAAGTTAACTTCAGTCATGTCGCCTTCCATTTATGTAGCTGCTCCCAAAATTACAGTTGTCACTGATCCTAGTTGTTAGAAATATTTATTTAGTTAACTTAGAGAAATGTAGCAAATTAATTGCTCCATTTTTAACTCTTTAATTTCAGATAAAACCCATAAAAAAGGACAAGATATTTTTATTCTCTTGAGTAGATAATAGAAGAAATTGTGAATAGGCAAAGTAGCCTACAGAAATAGTGAGAAGGGGAGCAGGGGTATTCCTGCTCCTCCAGGCTAGGAGTGATATCCATGCACTCTTGATTCTTGGTGTTCACAGTAGTGTGCCACCATGTTGGGATAGAATTAATAAAATATTTAATAAGTCAAGGACTCCTCTTGAGAAATGATTGAACTCTTGAGCATTTTATTTCTTCCAGACCACACAGGACTATATTATAATCATGCTCCTCAGATGTTCTTTAGATCATTTCTACCACTAAATTTTAAAATCTAACATCTATGCAGAGTTTATTTATTGCTTTTTCCAATTACTCTTGTTAAGTATCCTCATAATAATGATTGTCTTAAAAACTTGTTTCATCGCTTTCTTTCAAAAATAGAGATGGACTTAAACAAAATTATTAAGGATTGAGTCTATTCTTTCTTGAATTTTAGCTTTACAGTTCGTACAAACATTTGTCACACAAATATAAGTTTAAGAACGTTAGTACCAATCTCCTAGATTCTATTCATTCTCTCAGGAACTTCTCGGAGTCACAGAGGTGGCTTTCTAGTCATACTAGGAAATTATTTGATGAAGAATTTGTAATATTGCCATGGCAGGTTGATTTTAAGGTGTACTTTGTCTCTGCAGGTTTATGCTAAATTCTTAAAGAAAATTGGCCAGTACTTAAAAAAAAAACTAGCTATACAAACAATTGTTTCATGGCATTCAATTTCAGACATTCAATATAACAAAAATGTAGCAATTGACTTACTTGGGAATATTGGCATGAACTATTTCTGTGTAAATTTTATAGACAAATTTTACATATTAAAATGAGTTTTAACTAAGTACATTTATTCTTGTTTACCATTCATTTTTAACATACTTTTGAAAAATTTAGCACTTTGCACTATGCCAATAAAGATTCTCAAACTCTAGTGTTTATATGAAAACTTACTGAGGAAGGAAATTTCCAACCACATCCTTGAAGACTGTTTCAGAAGCTCTGGGGTAGATCCAAACATCTGCATTTCAAACAAATACTCTAGCTGATTCTGATGCAGGTGGTCAATGGCACATGCTGTGAAAACACACAGTCATATATGTACACAAGGATTGTAAATGGAAAATGAGTAGAAAAAGAAGAGAGAAGTCAGGTAAGTTGTCAATACAAAAGAACTGTGGGATAGTACCATATAAGTAGTATAAAGTATTTCACAGAATATTCCGATTGAAGAGATTACACGTAATTCCATGTTAAAAACAATTTTGAAAATATTTGTTGTGGTACACTAGAACCTTTAAAAGAAGTAAACACTATCACACCTTTTGAAAATGTGATTGCATGACTCTTCGCCCTTAAAAAAAATTTAGATTCATATACATCATGTTAAGCCAATTTAGAAACTCTGTAAGACTTTATTTTCTACCAGATTTCCTTCAACTAATTACTTTTCTTATGCTTGAAATTTCCTCTGGAACTCTATATTTTTGCTTGTGGATTGTACATTTTATCCCCTGAATCTAAAGGTTTTTAATCTCTATTTTTGCAAAATAATTGCAATTAATATTATCTCAATCTGTATCTTTTTCCTCTCCTCTTAGCTATGCTCATTCTTTTTATATCCTTTAGAATGAATGACCTCAAACTTAGTGGCTTACATGAAAGACATTTATTTAGCTCATTATGCTATGGGTTGGTCTGAGCTGGCTGCCTCTGTAGTTCTCTAGAGATGTACTCAAGTTGTTGGCCGAAGACTGGATGATCCAGGCAGGCCTGAGTTAATAGTCCTGAGATTGGCATCCGGTCAGCCAGAGCAAAGGGAGCAACTAGGACTCATGTGGCCAATGCTAACTGGCAACATACAGAAAAAGGAACTCTGGGAAAGTGCAATTCTTCAGCGTAGCCAAGGTGACTACCTTGCAAGGTAGCATAATGCAGTGAAACAGTTGAAATACTGGATGATTACAATCTGGTACCCTAACTTGAAACAATCATAAATCCTAACTATTAACTGTAGAAAAACTTTATATATGGAGGATATAACCTCTTAACTGAGTAAGTTATGATCTAATAGATACCAGTGTTCTTTTCTATTAAGATCTGCACTCATTATGTTATAAAAATTACTGTTGACATCTTAAAATTTAGTAAAAAAAAAATGTGGTCTATGGATCAAATGGACAGACAAGAGCTAGAACTATAGGTAGAACGTGAATTTAGACAAAATGAAAACATACATGACCAAGACAGAGAACTAGGAAACATACTATTTAAATCCTATTTAAATATGTAATATTACTTGCAATTTGAAAAGAAGGTACTAAAAAATTGCCATTATTTTCCTGTGTAATCAAAATGTAAACTTTACGGGGACATTTTTTTCTTCCATTTCCTTCTATTGACTCTAGCCTGGCCCATCTTGAAGGTTACTTTTTCTGACTTGTTTACCATATATGAGGGTGATACCTTTTACAGTACGTGGTCCATACTAATATAATAATTTATGAGTAAATAAATACATTTTTTAAAGTTTGTTTTGAGCAAGTATAGAAGTGCTGTATAGGAATGAGTTGCAAACAACAATGTTTGCAAAGAATAATTTTTGGATAGTCTATAGCAGGACTCAAATCCCCCAATGGTTTTAGCTTATATCAATTTACTTTGTTAACTTACTTTCCTTTCTAGTAATTTTCATTCAGCCATTAGCAGAAATGATTATAACTGGACAGAGTAATTTTATTACTACCTTTATTGAAAGGATTTTTATTTCAGCTGACACTGTAATAATAAAAAAGTATCAAGATATTTATAAAATTCAAGCTAATTTTCAAGCAAGTGAATTGTGTACTAGAAGAAAAATAATTCCATGACATGATTTATATAAGAGGTGATTCAGAATTAGAAATCTGGGATATAGGTCTAGGCTTTACTTTCAGGCATTTTTAAAATGTCACTAGGAGATATGTCAATGTATGATCAAAAAAACTGATCAACCCTGGATACAATCAAGCCAACCCAAGCCTCTACTGGATTGTTCCATTTAACATTCTGAAGATATAATATCATTTTTAGAAAACTCTAAAAGAATGAGCTTTGAAGTTGGACTTCAAAACTATAGGATTTTTTCTGATCAAAATATAAATTGACTTACAAAGCCATCATTACCTAAACCTGTCATGCAAGAATATATTGAGAGCAGATTTTTTATATATTTATATCATAAATATCAAGGAAGATTGCCATGGTGTTAGAGTATTAGTTTTTCCAAAACTAAAGTTTTAGACATTCCTATACCAGTGAAAACTAAAGTTTTCCTATACCAGTAAAACTACACTGGCATTCCTGTACCAGTAAAACTAAAGTTTTAGGCGTTCCTATACCAGGAAAAATAATCAATGCACTTATTTGTAATTTGTATGTGTGTCTAGAGCCCAAGGACATATGATATGCAAGAAAACGTATTTATATTTAGGAAAAGTTTGAGATAACATTAAATGCTAATATTTATTGGAAGTCTGCTACTTTCCATATATATGTTTCAGGTAAATTTAGTATCATCTATTTTAAAATGAGACATTAAAACTTCAAGAAGTTAAGTAACTTGCTCAAGAACATGTTGGCAATAGGGGGCAGGGCCTGAATTTTAATACCATTTGATTTGAAAGCAAATTTAATTTCTACTCATGAAGGAACATTGAGAGAAGTCTTAAAATTCACTGTGAGCACTCTGACATGTAAGGTTAGAAGTTGCCACTCCATTCTAATAACAAATAAATAAATAACTGAATAAACTGAAAATTCAACAATTCTTCTTAGATCCTTCAGAGAAGGGAGACCACCAAGCAAACCACTACCACTAAAATTAGAGACATAGTGCAGTAGACACCAAAAATGACAACTTTTCAGAGTAAAAACCAGTGAATAGAAATCTCCATGGAAGTCAGGACTGAAGTTAAAAAAAAAAAAAAAAAAAAACCTGCATTGTGATGAGCTGCTGGAGGCTCAGGGCAGAAAAGTTAGAGAGTTAAAAATTCCAGAGATTCAAGTCAGGAGGAGCCTTTACATTGTTGTGAGTTTTACCTCTAGGGAAGTTCTACCAACATCCTCACAAATGAAGACCTAAGAAAACTACTCTTGTGCTCTGGCAGGGGATTGGAAAGGGAAGCATTTTGATATATTTCTGAACATTCTGTTCTTCAAATGAAGGCAGGAACACAGGAGAAATTAAATGATCAGGGCCTATCCTTCCTGATGAAGAAAAGCATCCACTTCTAGCCCCTTTTAGCCAGCCATTCCCACTTATATAGGGAGACAGATGGACCAGTGAATCTCATATTTCAGGGACATAGGCTCACCAAAATCCTGACAGTGATAAGAATATAGAACACTTAGCCCATAGACACACATTAATAAAGGCCTATTTATTGCAATGTCTTTTACTCAATGCATTGTGTCCACCATTTAACAAAAATTACTTTTACTAAAAAGCAGAGACATTGCTTAAAGAAACTGAACAAATACTAGGACCAGAATCAGATATGGCAAGAACAATGAAATTATCAAACTGGAATTTAACACGACTATGATTAATATGCTAAGGGTTCTAATAGAACAAATTGACAAAATGCAAGACCAGGTGGACAATGTAAGCAGAGAGATAGGCATTCTAAGAATCAAAAAGAAATGTTTGAGATCAAAAACATAGTAATAGAAATGAAAAATACCTTTGATGGTTTCTTTAATAAATTATACCTAGCAAAGGTAAAAGTCTCTGAACTGGAGGATATCTCAAAAGAAATTTCTAATATGAAAATTACTGAAAAAACATAATACTCAGAAACTGTGGGACAAGTACAAAAGATGAAATACATGTGTAATGGAAATTTTTTAAAAAAGAGGAAAGAAGTAGGAAGAAATATTTTAAACAATAATGACTGAGGATTTCCCCAAGTTAAGCTCAGACATGCAACCACAGAGCAACAGAATTACATCTTCTCTTCAGAAACCTGCAATAAGAAAAGAGTATAACATTTTAGATATGTAAAATATTGAAAGTAAAAAAATATATATACTAATTCTGTATCCTGAAAAATAATCATTGAGAAGTGAGGGGAGAAATAAGAACATTCTCTGACAAACAAAAATTGAGGGAATTTTTTGGTATCTATACAGTTGGTACAATTTTTTGGTATCTATCAAGACAGTTCTTATGTCTTGCAAGAAATGTTAAAAGAGATTTTTCAGAAAGAAGAAGGATGATGAAGATCAGAAACTCATATCTACAGAAAGAAGGAAAAGGCATTTGAAAAGTGGAAAA
Source organism: Xerus rutilus (assembly GCA_028644305.1). NCBI lineage: Eukaryota > Metazoa > Chordata > Mammalia > Rodentia > Sciuridae > Xerus > Xerus rutilus. Next base: position 69,933,213 of record CM053407.1, on the reverse strand, counting down.
TCAAACCTACATTTTCCTGATTCTGAATTGATCTAACAGATAACTATTGGTTCAAAGTAATAGTAGCAACAATGTATTGATTATATATACATATGGATTTAGATACTAATATATGTTAGTTTCATGATCTAAAAAAGAAGATAAGTAATATCTTCCTGAAGATTTATTAGAATTAAATTAAGTAACATACTTCTGTAATGTTTATCCCAATATCTACCATATGTAGTAAATATCTAATAACTGATAATCATGATTTTTTAAAAAGTCATAAAGTTTGTTCTTATTTGTCTAATTGAATTGCAAAGTGATTAAGGGCAAGATCTTCTACTTATTGTTAACCATAATAGCTACAAAATTTGAACATGTTATATGAAATGTCTCATCAAAATTTATGACAGTCTTATGATGAAATTGTTATGATTCTAGTGAAAAGATGAGAAAACAGGCTTGATGGAGTTGAGGATAAAAGTTATTAAAGAGAGGAATTGGGATTAAACGTAAAGCTTGTGCAGTTTACAACAAAGCATAATACAAACGGCAGCACCTAAGCTTAGCTATGTATTCAAGTAAACTTTTGATCAATGCTTGGTGACCTAATCCACACAATGTGAACCAACACAGCATGATTGGTACTGTTAATGTAAATAACAACAAGCTGGTAAAGGTTCAGAAGCAAGACTCTAAGTACTAACAGTACATAGAATCAGAGTCCAGACCTCTGGTTCCTAGGCTATCATCAGGAAGAAGGACCTCAAGCAAAGCCAATATCCTCACTAGTCTTCCCTGATCTCCACATCAGGAGAGGCAGTAGCATGGCGCTGTCACCTAGGGATGAAGCACTGTAACACAGAGGATGTGAGGGAAATGCCATTCAATAAATGTGTTTCATACAGCAAACATCAACCAAAGCACTGCGAAACAAATTCAAGTAAAAGCATAACTCATTAAAGGACAGACACGTAGAGAAACATTTAACAAAACCTTGCTTAGTACAGAAGAGAAGTGGGTATTAACAAAGGAATTACTGTAAGTTGAATTATGAAGAATAAAAATTTAGGGAGGTAAGAGAAGGATTCAGATCTTGCAGAAGGGCTGCGGGTATTTTCCACTCATCCTTCAGTTTAACTAATTTAAAATGTGAAAATAGGGTAATGTGGAGCACAGGAGCTGAGAAGCAGGGAAATTTGAAAAGTGGTGAGGGGATCCAAAAACAATTAACTACAGAATGAAAAGATTGTATGCTTTCCTTTTTATATATATTTTGTTAAATTTGTTCACCAAGTATGGTTGTTTACAAAGATTCCTTTAAAATGTCAGTCGATAGTGAATAATAAAGCAAATAATACAGAAGAAACATCAGAAATATATACAGTTCCTATTAAAATGTACATTTTGCTACTTTCTTCGGAGTATGATACTCCACCCATGTAATCAGGTGGATAAAAACACTTTTGAAGAGATTAGCAAATTGCTATACCAAGTGTAATTTTGACTTGGGTCTTGACTTAACCAAAGGTTGGAAGGGTGGGAGAGGGGGAGGAAATAGAAAGCCAATTATATGCTGATTTGCTAATGTTATTTTTTAGATTAAATGCCACTTCAAATTACAAAAACTCTGGTCCTTGAAGCTGTCACTTTTCTGAGCACTTTCTTGAGAAGTCTTGTCTTAGCAAAGAGAATGTTGAAAAACGGGGCCCCTCAGGGGGCCAACCAAACTTTGACAGAGGTTTAACAGTCCTTGAAATTATATCCCCAAACCTTAGAGAGCCTGCTGATTCAGTGGGAAAGGACATAAGCTGAGCAAGTTATAAATAAACTCTTTTATCAGAGGCAATGGTGTCATGGTGACTTCAAAGACCAAACCACGGATAGTAAGTTCTCTGATGTTCTGAAGACAGTAAGAACTTTATTATATTGGACAGGTCATTCTTGGACCTTAGCTGAAATTTGATAACACTACTGGGCTTTTCCCCCTCTATTTGTACAATTTGGAATGAATTTCTAGTCAATCAAGGTCACTAATGTGTATCATTAAATTTAAAAAAAACAAGATAATGTATATTTTATGGTATATTATTACTGTTTCTGTCTCACAGAAGTCAAGATTTTCTAATGTGAATTAACATCACACTTGATGTTCCCCATAGTAAAAATCTATCCTGAGAAACGAGATCTTAAAGAGACACAAAATAGATTGCCTCAAACTTGCCCTGAATAACTTTGGATAGTTCAAGGTCCCTTTCTTGGTCCCATAAAAACCACCAAGGACACAAATTAGAATCTTACTAGTTACATTCAGTTGATGTATCCAATTCCTATGCAGTCATTTTAGAGTCTAAAATAATAATGAAGATAAATGTAATGTAATAGTAACCATCAACTTTGTTATTTCAAAGTTAAATGTGCATAGTTTTCACTTAATTAATATCAAATTTTAAAATACTAGGTGAAAAAATATTCAAAGAATTTTAGAGAAAATATTTGGAGTATAATTTTAAAATCATTGGTAGAACAATTTGAAGTTTAGCTACCTGAAAATACACTATGAAGGGATTAAACAATTCAATACACAGAAAATATGTCATGCTGGAAATGTTGGCACATAAAGAAATTAATAAGATATGAACTATGGTCCTTGAATATAAGCACATAGACTGTATGAAAGTGATACAAATAACCATCTAAAACATAAACTTTGGGTATTTTATACCTACTAACATGTATTAGAGAATATTAAGAATAAATTTAATATGACATGAAATGTCCATACAGCCAACTATAGCAAAGATCTATGTTGTACCTGCTTATGACTGTATTGCCACTTAGAGTTAAGGGCACAGGTCTCATGAAAAACTTCAATGTGTGTGTGAATGCATATATATTTTAAAGAAAACTTTGTCAGACAGATACACGAAACAACTAAAAAGTACAGAATGTTGTCATTGGCAGAGGAAATGAATTAAGTTGAAGTCTTGCCAGCATCTGAGGAAACTGATGGAAGATGCTTTATTCCAAAGGTTATAGAACTTCTACTAGCGGTGTTAGGTTCATTTATGTTGGACAAAGAGAAAAATAAATAAAATAAAATGTTGTATCTCTATCTTATACCAAGAATGCAATCCCTAATTTAGGTTTACAGAATTGCTGTTAAATGTCAGGGACATATTTACGAATGTTACCTTATGTACATTTCAGGCAAAAACACATTCTTTCCACTAAAACATGTTACTGTCATGTCACCGCACTTCACAGAAAAAACAAAACGGACAGAATACCAACATTCACACAGAACTCATGTACTTTCTTCACAAATATTTGTTATCACTTTAGTAAAATGAAAGAAGTGTGTAAGCCACTGTGCTTTGAAATTTTTTTCAATGTTCTTTGTGGGCTTTTAATATGGTAGACTGGAGTTTCCAAGGAGAAAACCATAATGTCAGTAAACAAATAAATAAATATTGGCAACTGTGATGTGATTCTATGGAATAAACAAGAACTTGAGACAGCACATGGCAGGGTTTAATCAATAAACATCTTCCTAATTATGTGAGCTGAGACCTTAATGGACATAGGGAAGGGGAGAGGGGAACAGTGCAAATTCTTCGCAAATTCTTGACAAATTCTAGGGAGAAACAAGAACATTTACAAAGACCCTAAGGTGGAAGGACCGAGAGACAGAAAAGCCTGTTTAGCTAGAGTGAGGTGAACTTGGGTGAGAGTAGAAGCAGACATGAAGGAGAGCTAGGCAGAGCCAGATCAAGCAGAGCCTTGTAACACATTGTGAAATTTTGGAATTGTAGTGTAGGTGACAAGGAAAGCCATTGCAGAATTTTTGCAGAGGCATGACCTGATTCAACTTATATTTTAAGATCATTTTGATGTTCTACTGAAAAAGCAATAGCGTGAAGGTAAAGACACAAACTATGAGTTGGGAATCACCCAAGGAGAGAAGTGTTTCTTTCTTATTACCTAGCAAGAACTCAAAAAACTTAACACCAAAAAAACAAACAACCCAATCAATAAATGGGATAAGGAGCTGAATAGAAACCTCTCAGATGATATACAATCAATAAACAAATATATGAAGAAATGTTCAACGTCTCTAGCCATTAGAGAAATGCAAATCAAAACTACTCTCAGATTTCATCTCACCCCAGTCAGAATGGCAGCTATCCAAAATACCAGCAACAATAAGTGCTGGCGAGGAGAGGATGTGGTGAAAAAGGCACACTCAAACATTGCTGGTGGGACTGCAAACTGGTGCAACCAATCTGGAAAGCAGTTTGGAGATTTCTTAAAAAACTTGGAATGGAACCACCATTTGATCCAGCTATTCCACTCCTCGACCTATACCCTAAAGACTTAAAAACAGCACACTACAGTAAAACAGCCATCTCATTACCTAGCAAAGGACCCTATCTTCTCTCCCTTAGCCTCTTTGCCAGCCTCCCAGCCTCCTGCCTTTTATCCACTATATTCTACCCTGAACATAAGAGCTAATGTATTCTTTGTAAGGTTGGAAATCATGCAAAGCTTCATTTTCTTTTGGATAAAGTCGGTCATCAATCTCACACAGAGCATCTCAAGAATCTGACTGCAACCTATCTTGCTTTCATGCCTACCCCACAGGGGCAGTCTAAGATTCTAGTTTTTCAGTGTCTCTGTCCAGTGTTTGTTTAATTGTATCATGAGAGGAAAGAAAAAGCAACAATAAGAAATTTCACAGGTAATGATATATGAATTTTAGAGAAAAATATAACAAATTTTTCTTATATAAATGATTTAAATATTACATTTGAAAATGTTCACTATTTCTAGTCATTTTAACTATAAAGATGAAGGTTAAAAAATTCATGAATATTTATACCAAAGAGTGGCTGGAGTCAGGGGGCAAGTAAAAACACATTGCGATAGTTAAGGAGCCTATGATCTGAGGCAAAGCAAGATGATTTATTTCCAGATAAATTTCTAAAAATCTGAAAGCAACTATACTTGTGCCACTGCAGCATCAGAGTTCATGTCTTATGTCCCTTGTATCACTCAACATAATTCAATATAATTAGTAAGTTCCCATCATTAGTAAGTCAATTCATCACTAATTGTCTATTGGAATGTCATATTATTTCTGGAAAAATAATGTGATCAACAGAAACATTTTTTTTAAATTAATTTATTTAAATGCATTTCAAGTCATAGTACATATATAGAGCTCAATGTTTCCATTTCTCTGGTTGCAAACCCCAGATAGAGTCACACCGTTTGTATCTTCATTCATGCACCTAGGGTAGTTATGACCATCTCATTCAACCATCTTTACTACACCTCTTCCCTTTTCCCTCCCCCTCCTCCCCCCTCCTCCCCCCGCCCCATCCAGAGTTCCTCCATTTCTCCTATGTTCCCCATTCCCACCCCCCTTATGTATCAGCATCCACTAATCAGAGAGAACATTCGGCATTTGGTTTTTTGAGATTGACTTACTTCACTTAGCATATTGTTCTCCAATTCCATCCATTTACCTGCAAATGCCATAATTTTATTCTCTTTTATTGCTGAATAATATTCCATTGTGTAGATGTACCACAGTTTATTTATACATTCATCTATTGAAGGGCATCTGGATTGCTTCCACAGTTTTGCAATTGTGAATTGTACTGCTATGAACACTGAAGTGGCTGCGTCACCGTAGTATGCTGTTTTTAAATCTTTAGGGTATAGGTCGAGGAGTGGAATAGCTGGATCAAATGGTGGTTCCATTCCAAGTTTTTTAAGGAATCTCCATACTGCTTTCCAGATTGGTTGCACCAGTTTGCAATCTCACCAGCAATGTTTGAGTGTGCCTTTTTCACCACATCCTCTCCTCGCCAGCACTTATTGTTGCTGGTATTTTGGATAGCTGCCATTCTGACTGGGGTGAGATGAAATCTGAGAGTAGTTTTGATTTGCATTTCTCTAATGGCTAGAGACGTTGAACATTTCTTCATATATTTGTTTATTGATTGTATATCATCTTCTGAGAGGTTTCTATTCAGCTCCTTATCCCATTTATTGATTGGGTTGTTTGTTTTTTTGGTGTTAAGTTTTTTGAGTTCTTTATATATCCTGGAGATTAGTGCCAACAGAAACATTTTGAAAGACATCTTTCAGAGAATAACTTATTTTCACTGAAAGTAGTTTTTCTCTGTAGCTATGTACAAGTCAAGTTCTTCATTTCTGTGTGTTTCAAGGTACCATTCTCTATAGATACATGTGTTTGGTGAGCCATCAATTTCCCCACACGGGGAGCATCTATATGCCATCTGGAACAGAAACCCATCAGCTCCTCCTCTTTTCAGCCCAGCTTGCTGAAGGCCTCATAATATCATCAGCAATCCCAGCTGTGGCTTTCTGAACAATACTTTCTTTTGTGGCAGTTGTCAGCTCTGTTTAATGTAACTAAGGAGAAAAAACAATCCTAGAAAATCGAAGCCTTTGCCATACTCAGCCCCTGACAGGCTAGAGAAATGACCCAGTTTGATCCTTTTGAGTTGAAATAAAAATGAATAAATTTTAACACCAATATAAATGATGTGAACTTTGGAGGCCCTCACGTATAAATAAAGCATTCACAAACCCAAATTAAAACAAAAGCAGGAATATATAAATTTTCTTTTTGACAATAACTAAACAATCTCTTGAATATCTATATTGTGCAAAAGGCAGAAACCTGAACTAATATTTTTAGCACATACTCTATATAGTAGGTGTGTTATATTTCTAGTTTAATTTAGCTCATCCAATGCTACTTTATAATTATCATCTTTTACAAGTGAACAATCAGATTTAAAGTAAGAAGTCAGATTTAACAAGAATATAAGAGTCTGAAACCAAAGCCTGCAATGTTTTTTTTTTGTTTGTTTGTTTAACTTTATTGCAGATCAGGAGATTTCCAAAACCTTTTTGTTGATATTTCTGAAAAGTTAAAATGGAAGAGAGTACTGTTTGGGCAATATTAATCCTGAGATTATTCTGTAAGTCTTAGTCATGGTATGAACCCACCATACATTTTAATAATGAAAAAATATATATGATATATTTATATATCAAACTTTCAGACTGTCCTAAATGAAACTAAACACACTAGAAATAAAGGTAAATTCTCATTTCACATGCAAATTAAATAGAATCATAGCATTGAAATTCTTCTTTTTTTCTCTTAGTTTTTACTCTGATATAATAAATCCAGACTAAAGAATGTATGTGATTGGCCTTAAAATACCATAGGATAAACATCAACTAATTGCCAGATAAATTTAAAGGAAAACAAAATAAACTTTGGTGGCAAGTTTTTTACTTTAACTTTATTTTTCTCTTTAGAATAATTTATCCTCTGTTCCCATTTTTTAAGGAGTATTAAACACACCAAGTGATGAATGAATTAGTCTTCCTAGCATTGACTGGTGTTTAGTGAAATATACACTACCCAATGAAAATGAACCATTATTTTTCCCTAAAATTAATTAAAAGAGATTTTCATGAATAAATTTCTGCCTCAATCTTCATTTTGATAATAAGACATATATTTCTAAATTATACATGAATTTCCATAAGTAGTCCTCAGGCTTCATATGAGAATATGAAGAATCAAGAATATGTAAGAATATGTAAGAATGTGAATATGTGAATATGTAAGAATCAATAGCAAAAAAATGAAATATCTTGTTTTGATTCTTCAAAAGTGCAAAACCTCCAACTTACCTTACATAGGCAAACTCTTCCATTCAGGTACCTGAGGTACCCCAGGTACCACTCAAGTACCCCAGGCTTGGGTGGAATACTTCTGCCTATGAGCAACAAAATGATGGGGGAGCAGGGAATAATGGTGAAAATGTTAAGAAGCCTTCCTAACACTGACGTCTATGAAAGAAACAAACAAGCTCAAGCTTCCTAATCTCAACACTCACTAGGCTTTATGACTGTAATGGCTAGACTGAGTACAGAATAACTAGAATTCAGGATTACTCTTATAAACCTAACATTTGTGAAATACAAATGTCAGTTATTAGTTTGTGATCCTTTCATCCTATGGTTGTCATGCAAGTGCCAGTGGGTCCTTAGAAATTTGGAATTATCTCCCCAACATCTGCTGTGATTTTTTCAAAGTCAAACTCACAGCTGACTCCTAGTCATATTCTAGGACAAATGTCAAACCGTTCCTCAAAGATCTCTTTTATTAAAAATAAAAGTTTTCAACCATCCAACACCCATTACAATGGCTATTATAAAAAAATAAAACAATGATGCTGATGAGGTTGTGGAGAAATTGGAACCTGGTGTACTGCTGGTGGGAATGTAAAATGGTGTAGCCACTATGAAAAAAGGAATAATAGCTCCTCAAAAATTTGAAAAAAGATTGTAATTCAGCAATTGCACTTCTGAGTATATGCCCAAAATACTTTTAAGTAGAGTCTCAATGTGTTTTTGTGAGCCATGTACATAGTAGCACTATTCACAGTGGCCGAAAGGTGAAAGTAACCCAGTGTCCATCAATGGATGGATGCATAAACAAAAGACAGTATATATATATATATATATATATACATATATATATATATATACACACACACATATATATGTGTATATGTGTATATATATACACACAAATATATACACATATACATATATAAACATATACATAAATATATACATACATACACACATATATGTCATAATAATGTTATATATATATGAAATATATGGAACATACACACATATAGAACATTATTATGACTCGAAAAGGAATGGAATTCTAACATATGACATGTATACATGGATGACCCTTGGGGGAGTGTTAGGCTAAGTGAAATAAGCTGATCACAAAAAGAAATACTCCATGATTCTGTTTATATGAAGAACCCAGAGTAGTTAAATTCATAGAAAAGTAATCATAATGTTCAAATTCATAGAAAGTGAATATTTTCATTATATAGGAAGATGAGAGAATAAAGAATTGTTGTTTAACAAGTACAGAGTTTTAATTTTGAAAAATAGAATGTAAAGATGGATAGTGCTGATGTTTTTACAATGGTATAAATGTATTTAACATTATTGAATTGTACTTTTAAAAAATGGTCAAGATTTAAATTTAATAATAAGTTTATTTTACCAGAATTAAAAATTTTAAAAAATTGAAAATAAGAGTTCAAAGTACAAGACCATTGCTATATAGTCCCTTCTATTTGCTCTGGTTGATGGGACTGTAAAATAATTAGCAAATGATTCTGCATTTTAAGTGTTTTATGTGTTCATTATGTACATGTATCATTTCCTTTAGTTACAAACTTGAGAAGTGGGTAGTATTATTATCCCAAGCTTACAGGTAGGAAAACTAAACTACAGGAAGATGTAGTACCTGCTCAAGTTCACACCTGCAAATGGCGGAGAACAGATTTGTACCCAAGACTATTGTCCTCTCATCCCATTTCCCCTCCACAAAGTATGATTCACTTAAAAATCATTGTTTTCTCTAAGTACAGGAAAAGAAAAGTTTAATGAATCATGCATCTCCTTTAACAAAATGTACCAAATCTTCCATGAGAGATTTTATGCATTTATTTGTTGATAAACGTATAAATATTTACTCAGTATCATGCATAATCCTGATAGGTGAACATGTGAAAATGCAGCCATTGCTGATCCAGTACTGGGGCTACCGGTCTAGCGGCATGGTTGATTGCTGTTCCTGCATCTGCTGCTGACACTGTAGCTTCGGACACCTCTGAGTCTTAAATTTTTTTTATCAGTAACATGGAATAGTTTTATCCTTTCACCTAGAGTGTGGTGTATTGGAAAGTACATTGGCATCAAAATCAAAACATTAGATTTTAATTTTAACAGGCATTAGTTATATAACTTTGGAACCATCACAGCTTGAACACTAGCTCTCTTACTACAAAACTCCTTAAAAGGCATGTTCATAACTCTGTTTCAACAGCATAACAAAGATTGATAATTTTCTCTATTTATCTTGAATTCCTTTAATGTAAATTAGTATTTAACATATTTGTAAACTAAGATTTAGGTAAAAGTTTGTGTGTAAAACTGAACAAATATTTCTTTCCAAAAGAAAACTACATGCGTTTTATAGGAAAACATTTTTGCCATATTTTTTATCAGGAATTTTTTCTTTCATTTGCTTCTATCCATAAAGATTCCACTAAGAAAGGGTAGGAATTTATGACGTGGTATTTATTTCTTCCGTCTGCACATCAAGACGACCCTCCTCACTCCATCATTCTATCACCATCTTGACAGTCTCCACACAGGATCTCACCCTTCCCTTTTCATCACCATCCTTATTTTGTACATTCCTTCAAGAAGCAAAAACAACTCTCTCTTCTCAAATATAAATAATTTAAGAAATTCCTATGCACACACCACGTGCGGCAGCCTGTTCCAGTTTTCCCCCTCCTATCTCACACTTCCAGGCAGTTCTGTCTCACTTGTTGAATGTGGGAAACTGGGTCACAACCCTGTTCAGGACATGATGTTGCTTACTATGCTATCCATCTTTTGTTGGCTGGGATTGTCATGTTCTCTCCAATCGCGAAGAAACACGAAACTACAAAAGGATGGCCCACTCAAGTCTTTACCAGTTGACAGTGCATTTCCTCAGAGCTAGTGAAAATGTCGCAATGATGAGGAGGAAGACAGACTTTGATAGTCTTTAAAATTTGCAAATGCAAAATTCAATTTGGTGTTTTTAATGTCTTGACTATTTCCAAGTTTTCTCTATGTGGTGCATGGCTTTATTCAGTAGTGTTTTTTTAGTGACTATAATTCTGTTTCCACTTTTTGACCATTATCTGCTACCAAAGTCAAGTATCTTGATTTAACTGTAAAAAATAAACATCATTTTTAAAGAACCCCATTCTCTTTAAACTGTTATACAAAACTTGCCATTGAGTCCAACATTTTAGATAATTTTAATATTGAGCAGTTAGTTATACAAATTCAAATGTATATTTGACGGCATATTAAAATACTGTGAACAGATACTCTGAAAATTAAGAAGGCACTTTGGGGGGGTCATCCTATCCAAGAAAAAAAATGACTAATTTGTGTAGTAAGCTATTATAACAACATGTTAGTTGATTCCTACGCCACCATAAAACATAGGGACTCTGCCTTTTTAACTCTTTGTTGAAATCATTCCTTCTTCAACAGAATGAGATTGGTAGAAATTATTTTTCTTCAAAGGTGAAAACATCAAACCTGTCGCTTTGACTGTTCTCCTGGAACTTCTTTTTAGGCTGCCTATAATCAAATTCTCTTCAATTTTAAGCTATGCATGTTAGTAAACATTAGAGAATTCATTGTGTAAAACAAGATGAGAATTCTTTAGAATTTTAACTTTTCTCTAGGACCTTAATTGTCAGTTTGGCAACATTTTATAATATAATCTATGTTATTCTGTTGTGAAATTGGAAAAAAGAACATTTGAATACTTACATTGAGTAATTATTAAATTAAGTAGTGAATGTTTGAATAAGAGTTGAACAAAATGATCTCCAATATCCTGTCTTCTTCAGAGGGAGAGTGAAGCACATTGTGAAATTGCCAGAAACACATAAGGATGCTCTCTGATTCTTGCACAGTATCAAAAATGGCTGCAATGTCATCAATGTGCTAATTCAAAGAAAACAGAATTCAGGCAGTTAGGAATTCGTAATACTGGTCTTTAATAGAGTACTGTAATAATAGAGTTTCCTTCATTTTGTTAGGTTTTCATTTGTAAGACTTTGTAATGGTGAATATCAGAATATCCATGAGCAGGTTCAGTAAATAAGAAAATCACAGCACAAAGAAATGAAGACATCTCTCTCATGAGAGCCTGCACAATGTCTCCAATTTGGGAAATCCTCTCATTATGTTTCTATTCTTTAAAACCCATTATACAGTCACTTAAATAATTGTTATCAAAATAGGCCTCTTGGTTGATTTATCTGAAAGACTGGGTCTTATCTTCCTTTGGAAACATACTACTTCATATTTTAACTTTTCCCTAGGACCTTAATTGTCAGTGATTTGTCACTAAATCATCTGCAAAGGACAACACAAAAAAGCTACAGATAGGAATTCTAGGAAGACTAAGCATTTTAATTAATCATCCACTTGTGCTTTCAATGATTACATAGCTAGGGGATTTGCCTTCCAAGTGTATAGTCTGGTATTCTCCATGTCAGGATATTTATTCCATGATGAAAAAGAAAAGAAAAGCTTTAACATGTTAAGGCACAGAAATACTGTGCTATGGAAAACTTAATCTCACTTTCTGCCTGATCTAGATACCACATTTTGAACTGACAATACTAAATACTTCATTACAAAATAGAGAAGTAAATGCTTCTTATGTTTCCTCATTTGCAAACCTTTTCATGTATTGAAGAATTGTATTGCTTGGTTATTGATTTTTTTTTTCACTCATCTAGGCGGTGACCCTATAATCATCAACAGATTTGCCTTTTTTTTAAGCTTATTATAGTTACACTTTTTAGTAGGATTCATTTTGATAACAGTCATACGTGCATGGAATAATGTTTGTATCATTTCAGTCCCGTACTTCCTCAACAGATTGACCTTCAATGTTTTTCTAATTGATAGTTTCAGGTTTAAGCTTATAAAATCATTTTATCCCTGTGTTTCCAAAAGAAAATCATATTTCTCTACACACTCCAAGAAATATTTGTCATAGGATCATGTAGAAAGGTTATGTACTTTCTCATTATGTAAATAAGTTGAAAAATAACAATATACTTCATCACATAGATAAAGATGGCTTGACTTCAGAGCAACTGTTTTCTGAACACACACTGTATCTTCTGTAAGTCTTTCATTCTGGGTGGGTTGCATTCCATCAATGATGTACTTAAGTTTTGTATTTCATTCAAATGTCACCTTAAGGGATGTTGGTTTTAGTCTTTGAGACCCAACAAATCCACAGCCAATGAAAACTCATTCTTCAAGTTTTGTGCCCAAAATACATCATCATGTAACTTAAAAAGATCATGCTTTTTATTGCAATATCAGATGGGCTAAGTTTGTTCCCTCCCAGCAGATTAACCTCCAAGTCCATACCAATTCATTAAACATGCACATCAGTCACCAGGCTGCAGCATAATTTATTGCAATTAAGCACTTCTGTGTTGGGGAACCCAAATAAGATTGTCCATTATCAGTGTTGTTAATGGTTTTCTGAACAGTTGCCAGTTCATTCACCCCACCCACCCTTCAATAATAAAATAATTTTGACAAAGGGCCCATGTTTCAACATTTTTAATAAAAACAAAATAGAAAAACCATCAGTAACTGAGCAGTAAAGTTTCCTCTCTCTTTCTTCGTTGCCAAAACTAACAGAAAGGAAAATGTCAGTCTGGCTCCTTGCCAATAAAAGAGGAAATTGAATGGTCTCAGTTCTTATTCTTTGACTAGTAGCATTGTGTACACAGAATGCTTGGCTCTTGAGCTCATTTTGACAGAACTGAAACAGAGATAAGAAGTTTTGAGGACTCCATTTTGCAATTTATAGACCTGATTCTGCTTAAAATCTTTCAATACCACATAACAAATCAATGTGATTTAGAAAATAACATTGTTTCTGCCGTTGACATAAGCCATATGTGAACTGTTAAGCTACTATGCAAGCCACAGCTATAAATTTTGGTCACTTGCAGGAGACTCCTTATTATTTGGGCTCAGAATAATTCAAACCATTATCATCATCATGAATGATGTCTCACTTAATTGTTGCCTGGTAATGAGGTGAAAGTTTTCTCACACTAAAGGATGATAGAGTTGTTCTCAAATCCATTTCCCAGGTAATTCATTCAGAATGACAGAGCGGTAGCCTCTGTTTAAAAAACAGATTCTCATATATTCCAATCAGTAATGTCCCATTCACAGACACTATGAATGTAATCTAAGGAATATAAATATCAAGAATAGCCAACGTTCAAATCCAGAGAGTAGAGAGATAAATGGGGAAAAAAATGAATATGTCCGTTTGTCTTTCTACAGAAAAAAACAAAATGTGTTCTTACCACTCTTATACTTCACTGGATGTCTTAGAAGAAGGCAGAGTGCCCATCACTTTTGTTTGGAAATAGCTGAATTAGTATACTTGGCAAAAGACATAGGTGAAATAATACCTTTTATACAGGGTGAATTTGTTTTCTACTTATTTTCCTCTTTATAGTGTATACAGAACATGGTAGTGGGATTCCTCAGTCAGTATGAATCTAATCTCATGTAAAAAGAAATCTAAATTTTCAAGCCCCACCTCCTTTCAGATTTAATTATTCTATTTCTGGCTTATGTATTAAAAAAATACTTGACAGAATCAGAAGTTATTTTTAAACATCACTATTTTTTACTGGTGTCCTACTCTCTCTCACTCTCTCTCTCCACTGCTTCTCTTCCTTAAAAGTGAAGTTTTACCCAAAACTGGACTCCTCTTTTACATTTGCAAGAAAGCCATTCAACTCAGCTAATTCCTAAATTCAGTTTGAATTCTCTTTTATAATAATTATGCAGTATGTACTCAATTGCTTAATATCAAGTCTTTTTAGTCCCTCATTCTAGAAATGTTGCTTTCAAAATACACAAGCCATTTACTTCAAAATCTATATAATATTCACAAAACTAAGAATAATCATCAAATTGTTTATTCATTTTATAATATTTTCATTCTCCAAACCATATTAGAGATGATTAATATTTAAGGGTTACTGCTTATTTAATATAAGAGCAAATGAAACATTAAGGTAGTCTAGAATATTTGATTTGAAATTCATTAAACATTTTTAAAAGGTAACCCTATGAAACACAAAATAGATGTCTAGGATTTTGAATTCAACCCTATTCTCTTATCTTAAAATGTTTTTCTGGGGGAGGTAGGGAATACCAGGGATTGAACTCAATCACTGAGCCACATCCCCAGCCCTATTTTGTATTTTATTTAGAGACAGGGTCTCACTGAGTGCTTAGTGCCTCATTTTTGCTGAGGCTGGTTTTGAACTTGAGATCCTCCTGCCTCAGCCTCCCGAGCTGCTGGGATTACAGGTGTGCACCACTGCACCCAACTTTTAAAAAGTTTTTAAATTAAAAAAAAAAAGTATAAAAACAGTTAAAAATATCACTTGCCCCAGTTTGAAAATAATGAAAAAGAAAAAAAATAAAAATTCCTACAAATTTTATATGATATATAAAACACACATATGCTTTACATATATGGATATATATTGTGAGTTAGAAACTGGAGAAGAAATTTTAAAATGTCTAAGATGTAGACCACTAGAAGAAAGAATTTCAACAATTAAGAAAATAAAAGAAAGTCATTAAAGGTCATTGTGTCCTTTGTCATAATGGGAAATTTTTAAGGCTTGTTATTGATTGGATTTAAGATAGGGAAGAGAAGAGCACGGCTCTCTGAAGTAGAAAAATAGGAAAAAACCCCACAAGCTAAAGGTCCACTGCACTGGTGCCAGAGAAGCCAGGCAGAAGGGTCATTAAGGGGGAAACAGGGTCAAGTCACCAAGAAAGAGAAGTTGAAATGAAACCTGAATGTGAGGCAGGAGTCTCCTGATTATAAATATCTCTGGCCAGGAGGTAAGGGGTAAATTGGCAGGGGAAGGCTCACATTAATGTTGGTGAATATGTTTTACTATGGAATAGTCATGGAGAGTTAGAACATCACTGTGTATCACAGTCCAATATATACAATGCAACTAATTAAAGATGAAGAAGTGACATGTGATTGTTGGGGCTTATATCACCATCTCATTTCGAAGTGAATGATCCTGTGCTGCTATTGGGTTTAGGAATCAAAGAAGAAAATGGGAACCATGCTTGGTTCTTTTGTACTCTTGAGAAGAAAATATAAAGGGTGTTGAAGTTATTATCAAAGTATTCTTGCATGGTACTGAATAATATGTATTATTAGAAAAAATAGCCACAGAAATGAGCCTTTTAATATAAGCACTTCCATTTAAAATCAGTTAACTATAGATGAGTTGTGATTATATGACCTTTTACATACATACATGCATATATATGAAAAGTGTTATTTTAAATGATACTACTACCTGTTGCTAGCTATCACTAGAATAAAAGATACATAATCCTACAACTGTGCAGGCCACCACGTAACATCAATCTTTGCCTATTTATACCTCTAGAAACAGAGTTTCCCTGAGTCTTGTTTCTCTAACCTTATCCAACCACATTCCAAGCATAAATCCCAAGAGTCTTTGCAAGACTGTTTCAGAGCTGGACAGAAAGATGCTGTCATGGTGGGCTGGCTACAAAGAATGTGGCTTTGCTGAAAGGGTATGTCTGGAGGTTGGCTGACAGGTAGGATGAAGACTTCTCAGAGGACCAAATCAGTGCTGAGAAAATAAAACAAATGCTTCCTTAGGTTTGTCCTCCTTCCCTCCTCACTCCCTTCTTGCCCCTCTCTGCCTCTCTGTCCCTCCTTCTCTTCCTTCTTTCCATTTCTCAAAGAGGAAGTACTTTTAACTTCCAAAAAATCATTGGGACTTGAAGCTGCTGACAATGAAGACCTCCGCATCCTCCCCTGACGCTCCAGGCTACTTAACCGAACTAACCAACATCTTCCTCATGATCACATGAGGAAAAACTATCAGTAACACTGTCGTAAGGTTTTTTCCTTGCACTAATTTTGAAGTGTCTTCTACACAGTGAGAGGAGGAGGAGAGAGCAAGCTTCCATAGCCCTGTATTTAACCGGCGCTCTTAATGTTTTTTTGCCTTTTGGCTGTCCCACACAAGTTCCAGTGAAGGACACCAAGGTGGATCTGTGCAGTCACTAATATATTGCAGTACCAATGGGATTTCCAAAACTAAACTGTGCAGAACTCCATCATCTACCCCCAAGGGATTAGGATAGAGTTCAGTCTGCCAGGATTCAGGACTCTGGTTCCATGGAGTCTAGGTACTAAAAATCTTGTAGTGAACTGTCCTCCCAGCAAGTCATGTATGGCAAAATATATGTATACTATAAATTAGAGTCACAAAATTTTTTCATCATAATTTGCTTTTAATAGTGAATAAGTTTGTGAAAAGTGTGTCCTAGTTTGTCTGAAAATTCTTCTCTGGCATTACATTTTCCTTTAAAAAGACTTCAGTGAACAGTAGATCAATTCTTGTGTAGCAAAGTTTCCATATAAATATTACAAAATAATTTAAAAACTTAACCATCACTTTAAGGGTTCACGCTGCGTGCGTCCACTGGACGAGTGGGGGTCCTGAGAGATGAAGAAAAGGGCAGTCTCTGGGGAAGAAGACGGAATGGGGTCTCCCAGGACGGTGATGGTTTGTGGGGCCACTCTTCCCAGACCCCGAAGTGTAGGTAAAGAACTGCTCTTGCCGGAGTGAGACACAGAAACACTGGAGCGGAGCGAGAAGCAGGAACTCCAGAGTGAGAGCAGAAACACCGTTTATTCCTGAAAGTACAAAAGCTTATATGCACTCCTGGACCAATGAGGTCCAAAGTTACAAACAAAGGGGTGCTCTCTGTCAAGAGCACAGTCTATTAGCATAGAATGGGGAAAGATGGAAGGGAGGGGTGGAAGGTATGGAGAGTGCTCCTACACTTAACATTTTTATTTTTAAGTTGAGCTTTGTATCACCAAAGTATCTCATGACTTCCAGGACAAATTATCTCCTCTTTTAAGGTAAATTCACTAGAAAACTTACTGCAGTTTGTTTTCTTGTTATTAGACTACTTTGACTAAAATATTTAAGCATTTTGAAAGAAAATGTGTGGGGAAATATTATATGTGCATAAATCCTTTCCTCAATTTCATTGTATTATCACTGTACCCAAGTCCACCTATGATGTGTCACTGTTTCCCCCAGGACAGCTGGCACAGTTCTTAACACATAATCAACCATATTATCAATCCCTCAAATCTAGGAAGCTGTCCTACTTTCATGAAATTGCTTATAATTTATAGATAAACTTTAAGCTAAATAATAATCGTGGGATCTGAAAACGTAAACTTGGGAAATATGTTGGGATTTATCATTGATTTTAAAGCACAAATCAAGCAAATAAAATCATATAATTGAGAGGGAAAAATGTATTAAGTTTTATATAGGTACAAATGAAAGCTGGTTGTGGATATTGTGGAACAAAACAGAAGAGTGGAAGATCAAGCTGACAGATGGTCCTAGGACAGCTTGGGCTTTGAATCAGCAATTGTTTTCACTTTGACATTTGACTGAGTTGGGATCTGCTGCTCTAGGGAGCCACTCCAAGGGAAATAATAAAGTCCTACTGTAAAGACACCACACAGGAGGCTCAATAAAGTCGTTCAACTTCTTCAACCTTTTTTCTTCTTCTCATTCCACCCCATGCTGGGCGTATATCATTCTGGAACAGATTCATGTAAAATTTTCCCTCTTTCACTTCTCCCCAGGAGGATTGCAAGTGGGTCAGTTTTCCAGTTGCAAAAAACTTTTGGCAAAACTTAAGGCAGAAATGACAACAAAAATGCCAATCAAACACATAACATTGAGTCAATAATTTTTGCCTGTGGAGTCACATAGCAAATATAGTGGTAACTTATAACTGTAATGCAGAGATTTACCCCAGATAATAGGAGATTTGCGTGTGTGTTCTGGAATTGGATGTTCACCAGAATGAGAGGGTTGTTTGTTTGTTTTTTCCCAGAACTTCTTTTTAGAAAGAGCAGTTAACAATCCTATATCAGCTATTAAAAAAATCTTAAAACATTTACTTTTATTAACAGAGTTAATAATCATAGGAGCGGCAAATAATTAAACACTTTTCTCAATAAAACTGTGCTCCAAAAGCTCTTGGCAGATTCTGAAACATCACAAGGAAATTTTGTTCATTTTAATGTTGTTATAGAAAGATAAATTTAATTAATCCCATAGAAATATGAACAAAATTTTAATTAGATATCTTAATGGGCATTATTTAGAGCAGTGTACCACAGATACCCTATGAGACCCAAGGGAGAAAAATAGGCTGACATTTCTTTGGATCACCTAAGTTAAGAGAAAAAGTACCAAGAAGGTAAAGATCAAGTCTGTTCACATCTCCTCTCCACATTCCATGCCTAGAACAGTGTTTGATGAAGAAAGCAGCATCTTATAAATATTTATGAAACACATGAATGAATATTTTACAAACATATCAATGTATCATGCATAATATGAGGGGAGTTACAAAAATATTAAATTATTCTGCCAGTTAGTGTTGCCAACTGCTGGAACCCTAAACTAATTTATGCATTTCAATGTTACGCATGTCTTGTGTGTGTGTGTGTGTGTGTGTGTGTGTGTGTGTGTGTATGAGAGACAGAGAGAAAGAGACAGAGAGAGTTAATGATGGTCAGATAAGTTGCCTGTGACCTAAATACAACCTCTCACCCTTATCTTACAGCCAGAGAACAGATGCTGTTCATTGTTGAATATATTGTTCTTTTTACAACACATAGATTGTAACTATAATATCAACCATCTTAAGAAAATAAACAGACAAACACAAAAATTCTCTAGGCCTTCAGTACGCCTTATAGCAACTTCCCCTTTCTCTGCTTTCCTGTCTAGCAAAGCTTCTCAACATATCTGCCTACACTCTACAGTTCCTTACTTCTCAAAGAAGCTCCAGGCAGGTGTTCATCCTCCATCATTATGGAAATCATTCTTTGAAGATCTCCAATGACGTTTTTGTTTCAGCAGCATTTGGCATAGATAATAATCTCTTCCTTCTTAAGACACTTTTTTTCTCCAACGTTTCACAGTCCCTGGGTCTGCCACAATGGTCTCTGCTTCTCAGTTTCATTTGCTGGAACCTCCTCCTTGGAAATGCCTGTCTAACATCTAAAAGAAGGCAGCCAGGTCAATGAAGGAGTCCCCTCTATATATGTGCTCATCACATTAGCCCTTCAGCTCATCTTCGAACTGACCAAGTTTATTTTTGTCTAAGAACATTTTTATTTGCGTTCTTTTCTGCTGAGAACATTGCTCTTCCAAACAGCCCTCTTTTCATGCATATCTCTACTTAAATGTCAGTACCATGGAAAGATCTGTACTAATCCTTATTTGCCATAGCCCATTTCTTCAAGGCCATGACTAGGCTCTGATCCTGCTTTATTTTCTTTACGGAATTTTTTTGATAACGACATATCATATATTTACTCATCTATTTTTTTGGTTGTCTGTCTCCATAACTAGAATGTAAAAGTTCTAGTCACAACTCTGTCTTGTTACCACCAATGTACTGGTGCTTAGAAGAGTGACTGACATGCTACAGAACCCAATAAACATTTGTTGAATGAATAAATAAAGAATAGTACCACGTTAAAGATGTATTGTCAGCATATTCCATGTTAAATATGTCACTACCTTACTTTGATTTACATATTCAATATAAATATTTTGACATCTACAACCTACCATGACCAAGTTCTGAGCAAGGTACTATTGGTATGCATGTTTGTGCACACATGTATGTATGAACAGGAAAGGGACATAGGCCAATATTCCAGGATGTTGTACTTACATGTAGATTATTTAATTACAATGCAAGGGAGAATATGGTAGGTGCAACAGATCTGTTTGTTTATTTGAGCATTCACTCAGCATCTCCAAATAGCCTGCACTAAGAAAAGTGAAGGAAACAAAAAAGTAAAGAAGAGAAACTGCAGAAAATAGGTGGCAGTATTCCAGATATATCTAAGACTTGTGCAAGCAGCAGGTTGAACTTTGACATAGAGAGTTATTAATGCACAAGACAAGAAGGAGGGTTTCAGTGTGTTTTTTGTTTTTAATGTAAGAGGTAAAAATGAACTGAGTGACATTTCTAAGCCAAAGCACCTGAAAGAGAGCAGGCTGTGAATATCCTGTGTAAAGAATCGTTCGTCTCAGTCACTCCCTAGAGAAGGAAGATGTTTTTGTTCTGAATACAGAGTATGTAGCAAAGACATAGACTCCAGAAAATTTATTTCAGGCGTGAGGGGAAAAAAGCCAAATACCAAGAAAAATATGTTCCAGACTATGACGATCAGATCAAATCATAATTTCATGAAATACTGTGTGGGAGCATCCTGCATGGCTTTTTATCCTAAATTTCTGTAAGACCAAACTAGCCAAGTTTTCATATGGAATTATTGCCCTGATTTGAATCTATAATGGTAGATATTATAGAATTGTCAAAAGAAGTTAGCTTCAATTTTTGGCCATTTACATTCTTATGTGTTTGAAGAATTCCTCCAAAAGAATATTTGACTTTAACTTTGAAAACCTTTTAACTTCAAGAAAAGTGTTAGATGGCTTAGAAAAACCACATGGTTTATTATCTATGACTGTATGAGAAATGCTATGCTCAGTATATTTTTGTTTCACAAGAAATATTTGATTGTTTAAGTGCTAAATAGAAAGTTTTCTTAAATGGTTATTGTATTGGTCTAGGATAATACCTAGTACTCAATTGTTCCTATAGATTTAAAATCAATTTTATTTTTAAAAAATAAATATACAGACAATTATCAAGACAAAAGATTGTTGCAGGTAATTAAAACATTTTGGGAAAATGTTAAGGAAATCATGAATTTTATTTTCAAATACAGGGCCAAATTAAATGTCATGTTTGCAAGCTCTAAGAGATTGTTCAGCATGGGCTTTGGTTCTTCTTAATTCACCTGAGTACTGATGTGTTTGCCTCAGGTAACTGTGATCTCTGTAATCTTTGTATTCTCTCAGAACAAACTCTCATATTTATTATCTATTAAAAAAATAACGAACAGTACCTCCCTGCAGTGGGAAGGATTAGGCAGAGCTGGTTGTAACAGACATAGAAAGTGGGCTCAGAAGCAGAACACCTATAAATTCACATTTTATTAGCCTGGTTCACATCCTGCTCGACTCCTCTCTCACTGCACAAGAGAAAATTCCTGTTTACTTGTACAATCTCCTTGGGACCATGGAGGAGTATGAATTGTGCTCTATGAAAAGAACTGCAGTCAGATGTGGGAAAAGTCAGCTTAATATGACCTGTGAGGGCTGTACATCTCCTAATCTAAATTCCTCTTAAGAGATCTACCATCCTCAGTCCAATGACCTCAAACAGGAACCTTCTGTGAGCATCTGTTACTTAAAAAAAAGCCTACAGTTAATAAACTTAGAAAACTGATCAGAGACATTCTGATTTTTAAAATGAAGATAGACTACACCAATTAGAGAATGAAGATAACTATATTCTTAATATAACTTGTTCTTTGGAACTTAGATATAGACATGTTTTAAAACAAAACAAAACCTGTTTTGTTAAATAAGTAAACGTTTCTATTCACAAGAGACTAAAATTAAATGACTCTTCAAATTAACCTAATGCAGAGGGAAATAGAATGAAAAATCACCACAGACATCAAACTGTTAAGTGGAATAAAGATGCTGTGTTGATCTGAGTTACAAAACTGTGAGGTCCTTAAAGACACAGACGATAGAAATTCAAATAAAATATTACAAATATGTCATCCAGCTCTATCTTTACTTAAATTCTCATTTTCAGATCAAAGGTTCTGTTTGAAATGCTCTATAGAGAACTGGGAAGTATTCAGAACAGTCAATATGGGGTGGGATGGGGGCAGGAACCTGAAGATGGTTCAAGGGGATTTTTCTGGAGCTGGTTTTGAAAAGCTTTAAAGAAAATAGTAGGCAGTCAACTGGCACGGTTAGTTTACATTTGTAATGATACATTTGTTCTGATTTTAACATGGGGATTAGACTATTTCTTGAGATCTCTCAACTCTTTCTATACTTATTTCATCAATGAATATATAGCTTGGCTTATTCCCAAAAGTATTTATAGATGTGTGGAAAAATAAAAATTTTTAAATTAGGGAAAATAGAGAATAGAGAAAATAAGGCTTGCATATTGTGAAGAAGCCAGAGAGTATGAACTTGAAATAAATGTATACATTTATACATGTAAATGTATATATGCACATTTATACATTTATACATGTAGTTGTACACAACAAATGTATACATTTCTGCAAAAGAATTAAAAGTTGATTATAAATTCAGCCCTGAGTTTTCTATCATATTAATTGAAGAGAGAGATACGATGTTATAAAATTATGACGTATAAGATTAAAAAAACCTGCCAGCTATCCCAGAGTCTAAACAAAATTCTCCTGAAGTTCCTTGGAGGGGAGATACTTGGGAATTGTGAGGGCATCATACTTAATAATTTTCCTACATCACACAGAGAGCTCCACAGAGCCATTCTCACTGTGGCTGTCCCGCCATTTTCATCAGAGACTTCATGCCAAAGTGCAGTTTAGCAAATGCAATTCAGAAGGACTGCCAAAACCACACAATCTAAGCCCACAGCTTTCTGATTGCCTAGCTTTATTCAGAGATACATTTTTAAATACTATTTAGCAGTCCACATGGACTGGGATGTGCATCCTTCATGTTATCTTTTTAAATATTACTTCTTAAACACCAAGTTTTGATAAGAGTTGGGTTGCAAAGATTATATTGTCTGGCAATACCCTGAAGCATAGGCATTACATCCAGCTGATTCTGATTGACAGCTGATCAAATCCCAACATCCAAAATCACCCCATCAGAACCTCTGGGATATAGCCTGAATTATTTCCCATCCCAACTCTGTGGGAAACTGTACCATGGCCATACTTTTCAGGTAGTGTATGATTATTTTAGAAAACAGTTCTGGTTGTGATAAAACACATACGTTATAACACAATATAATGACACTAAAGTTTAAGCTCCTCAAAATGGGAAATCTTTGTCTGTTTTCTTTACTGTTAATAGAAATAACAGTGGCATATAGTTGATAGTCAACCAGAATTTGTTAGCAAGTGAATGAATGAATAGACAAATGAATGATCTTAGTAATTTCAAATCACTATTCTTAGCATTTGCAAATTAAGTAATAATAAAAATACTATTGAATCTCACTTTTAGAATAATTCCTTCTTAACATTAACTGGCCAGAAAATGATAATGAGTGAAACTCCTATAATCAATGATGACTAATAGTTGAACATACATACATATATTGTTCACAAAGAATGTATTCATGTGCAATACATAGTAGTATGAGACATCTTTATTGCCTATTGATAATGCATTATGTGTATTTGGACTCAAAATGCCTTATATTAACTTGGAGGTCCCCCAAGAATTCATGATCTGTAGGATGGGAAACAGTGGATAAAAACTTGGCCTTTATTATTTTGGCCCTGAAATTTGTCTCAGAGGATATTTCAGGTTTCCCGCCAAAGTCATTGAAAAATGGTGTGATTAAGTGCATGGGATGTTATCTTCGCAGAATCACATTTGAATCATGGTCCCACTGTGTTCTATTTGAAATGCACTTTATTTCTCTGAAGTCTCTGAAAAGAGCATAATTATATCCACATCATGAAAACATTGTGAGGATGTAAAGAGTTTCACACATAGTAAGAGCCCTGTAAAGAGCTCCTTTCTTTCCAAGAGATGCTGGATGGAAGACAAAAATTGATTCATGAGACCCCTCTTGGTTCTCTTCATTCTATTCATCTCATGAGAAGTTTTCAGTTCCCTATGGCAAAAGCATCTACAACCACAGCATTTGAAATCATTATCTGATCTGCCAGGAACTGCCTATTGCCCCTCACTTTTACAGGGTCCTTATGAACACTGAAAGCAGGCTCTAAATAAATTTCTTATCTGGATCTCTCATAGAGAGCTCATGAAGCTCTCTATAAGTAGTGTCCCAAACCAGGAGTGAAATGCAAATGAAGAACCAATAAAACATGCAAATATTCTTTTATGTTGTCACATTTCTTCATAAATACTATACTCAGTCACCTACTTCCATAGCAGGCCAGAAGGACAAATAGCAACCCTGACCACTCCCTGGCAACACATTGACAATCAATATGATACTTATGCATGAACACTGCTTTAATATTTTTGCTCAATATCTTATTTAGGATTGTCCAAAAGAAAATCTAAACAATCAATGTGCTTATAGTGTGTCTATAACAGGGATTCAGGGATTCTTTTTATCTTTTTCTTTTCTTATAGCCACAATCAATCATCTCTTTCTTGGAGTTGTTACTGACATTAATTCAAGTTTTTCTGACAAGTGGAAAATCTCCTTGTAATTAAATTTCTGTTGTACTTTAATGTTTGTTCCCTAAAGAAAGTTCCTGTTAACAGATTTCAAGCTGTGATAATAATATTTTCTTCCTATATTATCGAAAGTAGTAATCTGTTTTCTTTCCTGGACTAAATTAAGTAGCTGTAAGATTTAAGACAAACTAGAAAGTTTTTTTTTTCAAAGTTTGAGTGAATTATTCTAGAGTATCAATTTAGAGTTTCAATAGAGTGACAGAGAATGTTACAAAACCTACCGAAATAACTTGATTTAGAAATTAAAGTCTCAGCAAACACCATAGTCTAGAATCTGCTGACTTCTTCTCAGGTGGATGGGGAAGTAAGGGCAAGGTACATCAGAGGAGTGTGTGCTTAGAAACCATAGCCTTAGCGGGGCGCAGTGATGCACACACCTATAATCCCAGAGACTCAGGAGGCTGAGGCAGGAGTATCATGAGTTCAAAGCCAGCCTCAGCAACATCGAGGTGCTAAGCAACTCGGTGAGACCCTGTCTGTAAATAAAATGCAAAATAGGGCTGAGGATGTGGCTCAGTGGTTGAATGTCCCTGAATTCAATCCCTGGTACCCAAAACAAAAAACAAGCAAACAAACAAGAAAGCATAGCCTTTGATAGGAAGTTATAACTTTTGATTATGACAGAAATAATCTCTGAATGTAATTTCATTGAATTCAGTTTCTCCTTTTTACTTTTGGTTTTTGAGTATTTTATTCAGGAATTACCTTTCTTAGCTTAGATACAAACTGATTAATAATACATTGATCAAAATAAAACTTCACTTCCCCCAGACAATCACCTTTGAGCCAACTATGTGCAATACCAAATTCCTTCATAAACAAAAGACTAAATTCAACACAGATAAAAGTCTGCTTTCTTAAAACCTTTTGTCATTCTCTTATACTTATGTTGAACATTTTATTACTTCTGTTTTTTAAAGTAAAACCCCTCACATAAAACAAACCACATTTTTTTCAATTCCAGCTAAATAACTGATTTCTAGAAAGAGTAGGAATATAGTAAATAAAATATTCAAAGAACAAAAATCTGTTGTCCTTTCTGCACTAATCAGTACTTAATAAAACATAGATATTATTATAAAAAGTGCTGCCAAAACAACTAAGCATGCAGCAGTTTCATAAATTTCATCCTTCATCAAGTACTGCTAACCAAGCCAATACTCATTTCTTATGTTGTATCAAAGTGACTCATTGTATCAAAGAGTACTCATTACCAGCAGGGAGAGCCATGGATGCACTTCTGGTCTTCAACAAAGCTAGGATGGGAGTATTCCTTGAGCTGAGGTAGGGAACTTCCCTAGAAATTGAGAGCTTTGTTTATCAAATGAAAAAGACTGCCTCTGAGAAGTTCAATGAAAGTTAAACTCCCTTCATCAAGGGAGTAGGGGTCGTTACACCACGTTACACTAGAACAAGAACTTTAATCCAAGAGTCTATATCCCAGGCTCCTCCCTCAATAGAGATTTTATGCCAGAGCCTTTTTATTCCTAGATGTTTTGCAACTGTGTGAATGGAGAATCCATATTGCCTAAATGAAAAACAAGGTGTTTTTGTTATTGTTGTTAAGTAATTGCCACTTCTTCCTTCCATTGCATCTGCAAAACTGTATCACAGCTCCTGCAGAGATATGCTATCAACTGAGTATGGATGCCAGGAAAGTAGATCTCCAGAACATTTGATGAAAGGGGGATTTATAGCTTGTCACAAGTCACTTACATGGCCAACTGGTAGAATAGTTCTGAGACTTCTGGTTTTTGTTAAGAGATAAAGTTATAAAGCTTGTTCCCATTTCAAAGATGAATTGCCTATTTGTAATACTTAACCAAATAAAAATAGCTAAATAAAAGGCTCAGAGGTCCCACACACTTCAAATGGACTTCTTTGGGTTATTTGCACTTTAGACAACAGATGTTTCCTTTAATGAAGACATAGTATTAACAGCAGGGGAGGTTCTTTATAAGGGTGAAGATGAAACAAGAATTAGCACAGGTTTTACTATAAATATTTGACAAGTTAATTTTGCCACTACCACTGTTAAATAAATGATTTGTTAAGGAAGCAGTTACAAGTATTCATCACTAAAATTTTACTGTTCGTCCTCATTCTAGGCATTTAATGATTCTCTTTTGAAAGCAAAAAAAAAGAAACAACACCTTAAATTCCCAATTTGCTAATACCATCAGAGACCAAGCCATCCTAAAGGCAGATTTCAGTGATCATCTTACTTTTTAATTTTTTTCCAAAAATTATTGAAAATATTGTATTTATAAAAACATGTACTAATAAATCACAAAAGAAAAGACTTTTGCAGCTCTCTAGCACACGCTTCTTGAATGAAATTATAGCCTTGCAGGTAAATGAATGGAATATCATGCTAAGTGAAGTAAGCCAATCCCAACAATCCCAAAGGCCAAATGTTTTCTTTGATAAGTAGATGCTGATCCATAATGGGGGTGGGGGGCAGGGGAAAGGGAAGAATGGAGGAACTCTTGACTGGGAGAGGGGAGTGAGGGGAGGGAAAGGGGTACAGGGTGGGAAAGATGGTGAAATAAGATGAGCATAATTACCCTATGTACATATATGATTGCACGAATGGTGTGACTCTGCATCATATACAACACGAGAAATGAAAAGTTGTGCTTCATTTGTGTAAAAAAAATAAAAATGAAAAGTTAAAAAAAATAAATAAAACATGCTTCTTAAAATCCATGTTCTTTATGTAGTAAAAGTTGTTAGCAGTCTTGGAGTGTACATCCAGAATATTAAATATTCAGTCCCACAAGTAAATTTTATCATAGAATGAATTTTCCAAAACATAAAAATATAACCAAGGTAAGAGAATTATGTAAAATAAGGGATAAGAATTAAGGTTAATGTGTGAAGAGAGCACCATTAAATTCTCCAATCTTTTTAGAAGTTAGTCATAAACTTGTCTGAGTCTTCTAACTCCACTGCAAAGAAAGTAAAGCTGTTATTACATTCCCACAATGTTTACATAATAGAAACACACTAGCTACTGAAGATAAGAAAAGTGATTTTTATTAACCTAACACTAGTGATTAGTATAATTCCGCAAACACGTTGAATTCAGAAAACAAACCCAAACTTTTTAAGAACAGCAATAAATTGTATTTAACAGTAAAACATACAGCTGGCTGACAAGTGTATGAAAATTACTCAGTATCACTAAAGATAAAAAAAAAAGATGCAGAGAAAAGTGAACTCATACTCTGCTAATAGGAATGTAAATTAGTACAGCTATTCTGGAAAATATTGTAGAGAACCTTTAAAAACTAAAATGGGACTACCATATGATCCAGCAATTCCACTACTGGGTGTGTAAGAGATGAAATCATTGTATTTGCACACCCAAGTTTACTGTAGCACTATTGGCAATAGCTAAGATAAAAAACAAACCCCATCAGCTAAGATAAAAAGCAAACCCCATTTATAAATGGATAAAAAAAGTCATATACATACAAAACGGAATATTATTTAGTAATAAAAAGACAAGTTTGCCAGGCGTGGTGGCGCACGCTTGTAATCCCAGCACTTAGGGAGGCTGAGGCAGGAGAATCGCGAGTTCAAAGCCAGCCTCAGCAATGGCGAGGTGCTAAGCAACTCAGTGAGACGCTGTCTCTACATAAAACACAAAATAGGGCTGGGGATGTGGCTCAGTGGTCGAGTGCCCCTGAGTTCAATCCCCAGTACCAAAAAAAAAAAAAAAAGACAAGTTTGAAAAGATGGAAGACTTGAAATGCATTTAAATAAAAAAAAAAAAAAAAAAAGATGTATAATAAAATGTTGATTGACTATTGCAAAAAAAAAAAAAAAAAAGAAAAGATGGCAGGGCTTATTGATCATTTGATCAATTACACAACTATATGTAATTTGATCATTACACAACTATATGCATGTGTTGAATCATCACAATGAACTCTAAAGGGATATTAAAATATTATATCTCAATAAATTAATAATTATAATAATAATAATAACAGGAATTACTTAGAGATGCAGGAGAATATAGTCAAGAAAAGAAATGACACTATGCTATGAGACTTTAGAAAGCAACTTACATTATGTCTCAGCATTATTAGTTAGCATGTTCAGTAAATCTAATATTAAAAATAGTATCATACTATAGTATTTTGGTCACTTTGTACTTACAAGTTTATTTCTTCTAATTGATTTATAATCTTATATGACTTTAATCAGAAAATTAAGGCTTTCAATATTTTTGTAAATCCTGGTTTTAGTTGAGGCATGCCACATTATGACATGAACTTCGGAAAGCACTTTGTAAAATAGCACCTTCTGGGAAGTATTAAGGAGCACTAAGATTTAGAGATTCTCTTTGGGAAAACCTATTCTTCAGTTTCCTCCCCCCCCCCCTCTTAATTTTAAAACTGGGTCCTAAAGATTTGAGTTGATTTTGCTGATATCTAAATGTTGAAGAGT
Organism: Xerus rutilus; assembly: GCA_028644305.1. Taxonomy (NCBI): domain Eukaryota; kingdom Metazoa; phylum Chordata; class Mammalia; order Rodentia; family Sciuridae; genus Xerus; species Xerus rutilus. Next base: position 69,903,514 of record CM053407.1, on the reverse strand, counting down.
TAGTAAAGTATTTAGGAATTCTATTGGCTTTACAATATGATACAATGTAATGTTTGGACGACCCAAACAACCATATGATGACTCAGCATTAGACATACCTTTTAATATGATATTGCACATAAAACGTTATAAGCTAAAAAGCAAATTATGTATATTTCAAGAATTTCTCTAATAGATAAGTCTATCAATAAAAAAATGTGGTTAGGGAAATTAAATAAAGAGCCCAAAGTATATTACCATGTCATCTTCAATCTAAATTCACATGAGAAATTGTCAATCTATGTGAGTGACTTCAACTATATTCTCTATGTTAGCTTAAATAGAACATACGTTTAGGGAAAATTCATCTTTTCATCACATAGCTCCTTCTTTAATTCTTGTTTAGATCTTGACCAATCAGGATGACTTAGGAACATCTCAAAATAAAGATACTGTCCCTTGATCTTTTACTGCCCAAACTTTCCTTTTATTTACTTATTTTGAGTTAAGGGACTGGAGAAAAGGACTAATCATTGCTAATGAATTTGGTGCTGGTGAAAAATACCAGATGGGCAGTCACAGAGACTGAAGTTCTTTTATTCACAGGCCGAAGAAAAATATTTCTCTCTGTAGTTTTGAGTCCAGATGCAACCTGAAGTACAGACTTATCTGCATTTCCAGACCTGTACAATTTCTCCTTCATTAATCAGTGTTTTCACATTTCATCAGGTATAATTTCTGATGGGCATATTCTGGCTACACAGAAATCACTATTTCTCATTACTCATTTCTCAGACAGCTTTTGCAAGAATAGGGGTTTCACATCAGCTGTGTCTCTTGGCATAAATGTTATATAGTGTTGAAGTAAAATGAATTTAGGAACATACAATGTAACATATCTGATAAGGTGTTTTGTTCTTCCATTCATCTAATCTAGAATAGATTCATGCCAATCCAACTGTGGTTCTGCGTACATGGAGCCAAACTATCTACCTTAAAGCATTCCTAACTTAAAATAAAACAAGAAACTCATATTGGCTCATGATGGTGTTTCCAACTGTTACACCTATGGAAATGTTCAGTTAGAAGGAAACAGTAATGGATATATCACAGCAAATTTTTGTACAATTATTTCTTTAGAATAGTACTAGTCACCAGAATTCTGAAGGACAGCTTGTTATTTAAAAAAAAAAAAAAAAAAAAAAAAAGCCATGACCCCAACGATTTAGATAACTTGCCTGAAGTCAGCCAGATAGTAAACAAAGGATCTTAACAAACCCTGAGTCTGTATGACCATAAAGTCTCTATGTCGCCCTGCCACCCTGCTGTCAAATCCACATCTCCAGACCAGACCTATAATCTTGCGTCCAAGTGTCTGTGAGATATTTTCAATTTACTCTCAGCATGTCCAAAGTTGAATTTGAATATTTACTCACTAACCAGCTCTCATTCTGTTATTTGCACCACTGTTATAAATGCTTTTTGGAATCATATTTAATTTTTCTATCATTTACATCCCCAGTATTCAGGTATTCAGTCTTCTATTTTTTTCTTCAGAATTCTCTATGGTTTTCAACAAAAATGGGGATTTTTAAAAAACATACTATTGCAAAATTAAATATTTCTGTGAATACTATTATGTCTCTATATAGCAATCAATATTGGGAGATATTCTCTAAAAGTGAAAATTTTTGTATTTGAGCAGAGTATTAGAAGTAATATTCTCCTTTCTTCAAAATAATCTTTACTACTTTCTTGTTGGAAAAATATGGAAAATTCCATACAAAAAGAGTTAGCAATTTCTCCTCATATTTTTCTATTTCTTCAGCTTCTTGTCATTAAACTTGCCATAAACTATTTAGCCTCTCCAAGCCATTCTGCAAAACTTTATCCAGTCGATGTTTAAATAAATACCTAAAAAACAAAGATTAGATAACACCTAAAAAGCCTTTAGGAAGTTATTCTATGTCTATTGCTGAAAAAAAAAAAAAAGAAGAAGAAGAACTCTACAATATTTGGTTTAGGTTTTGTGTTTGGTATTGCTTCTCTAAATTGAGCACATCACTCTAGCTAGCCATGATACATTCTTACTTCCATCCTACCTTTATGTTTGACAAGCCACTGAACCTTGCTTTAAAGGATACTTTGTGGTTGAGCATGGAGTTTCTATACCAGGTACTCAATAAGCCCTTCTACTAGCCTGATTTCCTGTTTCCTTCCTGCCTTGGATAGGAAATATCCACATCACATTTAAACACTGTTCACTTAATGCTGTCTTCTGTTACTCCCTTAGTGTTTTCTATATATATTTTCTTGAGATCAAGAACCAGGTCTTAGAGCTCTCCTTTCGGTTATGTAAGAGAATTCTTCAAATCAAAAAGGATTAATAAATTTCGGTTGATTTTTTTATTTGGGATAAATACTGCCTTTAACATATATATACACGTGCCAATGCCTCTGTCGGCACGAAGTGAAATCAGGATCGGCGAGGGGGCTGCGGCTGAGAATTACACACACACACAAACACACACAAAGAACAAGACAAGACTCCAGACTGGATGGTCTAATGAACTCCTTTATTTTTCTCCAGTTACTCTTATATACTATCCTGACACAGGGCAGCAAGCCCCAGCCAGTCCAGGATGTTCTTGAAGTTATCTTACAGGGTAGAAACATTCTGAGAACACAAAGGTTGAATCAGGAGCAAGAAACTGGGGACACGGAACTTAGATCATGAGCCATGGTTGCTCACCCTGGGCCTGAGACCATAACAACAGCTTGGTCCAATGACACATCCAGGCTATAGGACATGGAACTTAGATCATGAGCTATGGTTGCTCACCCTGGGCCTGAGACCATAACAACAGCTTGGTCCAAGGACACATCCAGGCTATCAGTTTTGTACTGAGAACACGAAGGCCAGCTCTTTCCCACATACACGCATACACATACACACATAACATACACATACATAATGATGTGACTTTTCAAAGATTTCATGAATTTTCCCTAAATTCATGAATATATTAACATTTTAGAAAAATTTAAAACATCCAAGTTTAGATAAAATGTAAGATCCTAATCTTCATAGGTTAGGTTTTAGATTCATGAACACTACAGTATTTTCTGCCCAGATGACTTTTGGTTAAAAATATATATTTATATTTTAAATTCTGTATTCTTAATAAAAAAAAAAACCTCAGTAATTTAGCTGGTGTTTAGATGCAAACAAACCTGACAGCCTATCATTAAATTTTCCCAGAATCATGAACTCACAGAAACCTTATGTTACCATTTAAAGTAATTGTAAAAATATATCCACTGCATAATAAAGTTAAAAACTGTTTTTATATATTTAATTCCACTGAAGCTATTATAAACTGTTACGAAATTTAAAAATACACTGCCAAATATTAGCATTTCAGATATATCTAGTAAAGTTTACACAACTGAGAAAAGGAAATGAGCATATGAAATATAAAAATATCAAAAATGAGCAAAAATAAATTTGCTTTTCCACAATGATAAAAAAAGCATCAAAACTGTGTGACTTATTACTGAACTCTCTATTCTGGATTACAAACTTTTATTACAAATCTGATTTTTAACATTAAAGAAGTTTTTCCTTGGATAAGTTAATGAACACCTCTGAATTCCCACTTTTTTCTGAAAAAAAAAAGAGAGATAATTGTTATATGTAATTATTAAGAGACCTAAATGTGACAAAATACGTGAAATCTAGAACTGAGTAGATGCACATGAGTCATCAATATTTTGTTGTCTTTATTGGAACCATAGGCTTCCGAAAGAACAAATGGCCTGGAACTGGAGCTGACTTACTCTTTATTTCACTTACCTGAGCTCTGTGTTCAGCTCTAGAAGAATGCATATCATTTCTAAATGGAAGAACATGGCCTCTCTTTCCAAGTTATTCAGCACCTACTTATGCCAACTTTCTTGCTTATTAGTCTGGATTTCTTAACCCCTGCTTTCTTACCAGTTTTTGAGATCTCAGTCCTCAGTGCTTGATTCTCCTCTTTTTTCAAACTCTACATGTACATACATACACATACTTATGTTTGTTTGTTTTGTTTCCCTGCAGTATGATAATGCATCTGCCTGTAGATCCCTAGGATCCCTTAGAAGTAGGATTTAACTTGACATTTATCTATACAACATTATCAGCTTTTATGATCTACACTGCAAAAATTTACCACTTTTTAAGTGATAAATGTCCCAAAAGCTGGGGTCCCATCCTTCCCAGAACAACTTAGTGAAGTCTGTCTTCAAGTTGATAAGAAAAATGCCAGTGGAACCTAGACACTGGAACTATAGGGTTCTGAAATATGGCCAGCTCAATATGGCCAGTTCCTTCTCTCCCCTTATCTCCCATGGCATGGCCATAGGAATTAGGAGGTAAAATAAGAGCGACCAGAGTTCGTAGGTATCTAGGAGGTTGAACATTTGAACCACCTAGATTTGATAAAATACTTCTGCCTGGTACTGGCCCAAAAGAATTAAGTCAAAATTGGTTGGGTCCTAATGCCTAAAAGAATTGGAACTTTTTCTCCCTGAGGCTTCCATTCATTCTTACTGACATGACCACCTCCACAGCTTCTATCTGATTAAGTTCTCTTCTATCAGATTAAGTTTCAGGTTCTTGATAATTTAGATTTTAAAATTCCTGAACAATAGCATTATACTTACACATTTCGTAGGTTCTGAGGGAAATTCCTTGGCAGAGGCTGTGGCAGATGCTAAAACAACAGGTAATGTAAAACTTTACAAGTTTGATTGTCGTCCCCACCCCCATTCCCCATCCCCCAGACCAAATAGCTCAAAAAAGTGCACTTTGGAAGGTTAATTTAATCCATGCTTTTTCTTTGTAATAATAAAACCTTATCTGAAAATTGCCGTGAAACTTTTGCGAGTCCCTCTAACCATTTTGAAATGTCAGTAAAGTAGAAAATGAAACCACATATATACCAGAGTGATAAAACATGCAAGCTTCACATGTAGTCTCTCTATATTTTTTTTAAAAGGAGCTAATGGTTTCTTCAAGGTGCAATTTAAGGAGCTGATATCAATTCATGTTACTTGAGCTATGTTTACAGTAAGATTTAGTTTCCTTTCTTAAGTACTTTAAACTTAGTAGTTTCAATGATGCTCAGTGAGTCCAGACACTCAATAAATGCTTTTTGATGATGATAATGATGGAGTTGTAACAGGGGTGTTCTTGTCTTTACTTACGTTTAATGTCTCACTAAAGTTCAGCCCACACGTCGTCTTATCAGTGTGCTTTTTCTTAAAATTGTATAATATAGATATTGTTTCTTTGTCTTCATTTTCTTAATAGAAACAAACCCTAAAAAAAAAAAATCTGCATTTTCTTAAACCAAGTAAGATCTTCTACTCATGGGACAGGTAACATGAATAAACTCCATCATGCTGGCTTTTGTTCTATGCTTGTTTTCATTTGCTTGACTCCCCCGGTCTTCCTAAATACTGCTATTCAGGCAGGGTTCCCACAGGTAGTGCTATGAAGTGGAATTTGGGGTCAGGGGGCAGTGGACTAACTTTCATGTATGTAGCTCTAACTGTAACCCAATGCATCCCTTTCCCCTGAGCAAAGCATTTGTCTGCTCAGCATGAATTGTCTACATGCAGAGCAGGGTAGGACCCTGCAGACCCTTTGAGGATTGATATTTGGAGAGTTAGAACTCACACGTGAAGTTACATTGTATTACTTTTGATGAGAAAATAAATATCAAAATATTGCTGGCACCTTATTATGCTTTGGAAATACTAATTGGCTTAAGTTTCAAAAAGTAGGCCCCTAACATCTTAACTAGAGACTGCGTGTGAAAAAGACGGTCATGCATAGCTAGTTGTTGTAGCGGCTTCCCTATAAAACAAAGAATAGCTAAGAACACTACACAGACCCCTTCCAATCAAAGAGCCTAAGCTTGAAAAAGTTAACTTGACTGCCTGATTCTGAAGTTCGCATTTTCTTTGCCAGACAGGTTCAAAAAGAATGTCTGTTTTCATTTCATCAAGCTTAAGCCATACATAACATCCTTTCCCACTATTTACTAGACTACAGCTATCAAATGAAGATATGATGTCTGTGTTTGGGTTAGTTGCTTTAAATTCTAATGACCATGATGTAATCACAGTAATCAAGAAAAGCTCCTCTGTCCTTAGATTCAGGTCCTTTGCCATTAGCCTGGCACACGTAAGCCTTTTCATTAAGCTAAACACAATTTTGCCTAATTTATAATTATCAGTAAGCCTGCTTTACACAGCATTGTGTCCCCAAATTAAAGCTTGTTCCATTGGTTTTATATTGTGGCAGTGGCTGTTGTTCTGACAAAATAGTTTATAAATATTTGGATAAGACAACTTTATCAGCAGAACACTTTTTACTATACAAATGTGTTTGTGCATTTGAGTGTTTCATTCAAATTGTGTCTTTTATTTTTTTTTCAATTTGCCCAAGTAAATGTTTAGAGAAACTTGAAAGTTTAGAAAGAATTAAATTGAAAGGAAAAAAAAGATGTAAACTAGGATGTATACATTTAAATATAAAATTTTTTTCCTAAAATCTTTATAACTTTGTGTTTTAAAACAATAAATGTTCCTATAAATAAAATGGAAATCATGGAAATATTCCTAGGTCGAGGAAAATTGAGCTATTGTGAAGAAAATGCCACTATATCCCTATTTTAAGCACCAGCTTTTGAGAAGTACAAGATTATTTTTTCAGTGATTCACTAAAAAGGAACCATAAGAACCCCTTTATCCAGGAAAGAAATTTTGCTAATTAATTTGGGAATCAAGGACCACTAAATAAATTACTTTAATAAAAATAACCATTTCTAGCTGATAGAATGTTGCTATTCAAACTCACATAATGTTCATTTCATCAGAGATACCCTGGATAACATTAGCATTTAGCTCCCTTCCTGAAATATGCTGAAATTTATGAAAATTTTCTGAGTTTGGATGCCTTATGTTTATATTGCACATATCGGATAAATTTGTGGATTTTTTAGGTTGCAAGATGAGTAAAGGGATGGAGAGAATGGTTCCCTTGCAAGGACCAGGCATATTTAAACTAAGACCAGATAAGCTTTCAGTAGTGTCCTGGGAAAGTGATAGAGAACATTCTGTCCCTCTGAGATCCTCTTTTATACTTAGGTTTTGTGGGGGAAGAGTTCCATTTTGTTCTGCAGTGCTGTGGATAGAACCTAGGACTTCTTGCATGCTAGGCAAGAGCTCTACCACTGAGCTACACTCCCAGTCCTTCTCTTTCTTTTAAACTGGGAATGATGATCTATTCAAATAGTAAAATGAATAATTTTTTCTACACAGCATGAAAATATGACTATGGAAAACTACAAACTCTCCAATTCTCCAGTGATGCCTTCGGTCCTCTTCCTCAGCAGTGGCAGAAGTGTAGATAGATGACCATGATTGACCCCCACAGGATACCATACCACAAAGTTAATTAACTAACTTACGTTAGTTGATCATCAAGCTGTTTGAAATTAATGAGTTGCTATATATCTTCTCATCCTTCTCATCCTTCTCATCTTTTGGTAGATACTATTTCATTTCCACCAATTAAAATAATTCATGAAAACCAATAAAAAGGGGAATTAGCAGTATTATTATTTGTTTATTTAAGCAAAACTTCATCAAGACCTGTTTGCCGATTGGCCTTAATTAAACAATAATTTAAATGACTAATGTGAATACGACCTATAAAGAGAAATAGTTTTAAGATTAAAATAGTGATTTATTCCCAACAATATAAGGAGAAAAATTTTGTTAGGTGGGAATGATGAGACTTGAAATAAAACACAATCAAATATGATAAATATAATAGGGTGTTTAGGTTAATTGGTGTGACGTATGTCTATTATGAAAAGTTGTTGTGGAAGCCATGCCTGTTAACCTTTAGCCTTAGAGCCTTATTTAACAGTTAACTTGCTTACCAGCAGGATACTGCTGTAATTTCTTAGCTTGGTCTGAACATAAAGAGGTAAGCCTGACAGTATCAGTGAAGAAAAAAACATTTTTTTTCCTAGAAGAATACATTTTCCATGGCAATTAGTTCTTCGAGAGAAATTTTAATATACTATGAAAAAAATAGTTTTTTACTCATGAACTAAAAAAAAAACTATAAATGTTTTAACATTATTAAATTTTAAAATGCACAATTTTGAAGAACCACTGACTACCAGATTGGAAAGAAACATGAACTATATATACATGTTTTTAATCTTTGTTAACTTCAAATAAATGTACATTATATATTCTTCAAGCAGGTATGTATGCATAAAATTAAGATGCAAATTGGTATAAATTGTGTTAGTTCTTAGGCATGGTTTTAAATGTAAATAAATAAATTTTTAACATTGAGATTCAGCAACACCCTTGAAATAAATAAAGCTACTCTTCCATGAAAGAAAACACGAATTTTGATTCACTCTCCTAAGGACATGCAGATGATGTGGGCAACTCATTTAGATTTCTGTGGCGCCAGGGGTTATTCTGCCTTACAATATCTTTTCTGTCATTCTGATGATCTGTTATTGAATGTATTATATATTTAATTTAATTTTTAAGTGTTTATATGCTATACTCCCAATGATATTGTAATCTCCTTATGGGAATGGATCCCAGCAGCATCTAACACAATTGCCTTGCATACAGTGGCATCTTAAGGAAATGTCTGTGGTCTTGGTTTGACTTAAATCTTTTACTCTGAAGGTTTGATTATACTGAGAAGAACAGGGGTGAGGGAACCTCAAACATCATAAAGAAAAGAATGGAGCCAGGCAACACAAATGAAGAGTTTGCAGCTGTATTTGAAGAGGAGGGAACATAAGGAAATAAGAGAGAGAGAAAGAAAGAGGAGGCTGAAAACACAGATTGAGTGGGCATCACAGAGGGCTTGGGCATCAAGCAGAAACTTATCCTTTGAATGTAGCAGTCAGAAACCCAAGGCCAGCAGCTGTGGTTGTGGCTCAGTAGTAGAGCACTTGCCTAGCACGTGTGAGGCACTGGGTTCAATCCTCAGGACCACATAAAAATAAATAAATAAAATAAAAGTATTGTGTCCATCTACAACCAAATGAAAATTATAAAAGAAAAAGAAAAAAAAAAGAAACCCAATGCCACAGAGAGCCAAGGTGTTAAAAAGTCATGGGCATCTGAGATGGTAATGTGGCCAGTGGCAAAGTGAACCATCATCCCAAACACGGCCTTGACACCAAAAACTCAGCTCAAGCAATCATTTAGAAAAGTAGATACAGTACTGCCAGACCTCCAAATCCTTTGATCAATAGCCAGAAATCCACTATGTTGTGAAATATCTTAAATTTGAAATACTATTTTATTTTTTTAAATAATTGCATGGATCAGATACAACATACCTACAAGCTTGAAAAGACACAAAGACTATCAGTTTATGTCTTCTGTGTTTCCAAAGAAGAGCTATAAAAAGCATCAGAAGGGAAGTTTTTACTGCCACTTCCTAAATCTAATAAAGATGTGCTATGACATCACTAGATACTTTTGGTCATTCAGGACAGTGATGCTGCTCAATATACAACAGCAATTTTAGCAATGGATCCAGAGCTTTGCTCAAAATAGGGTGGATCAGTAGTCTTCAAATATGCTGGAAAAATGTAGCTCCTTTAGTTAACTTTATAAATAAGCTGATTTTTTTTCCCACTTAATCCCCACTTGCTGCTTAGTGGGAAAAAGAAATCAAACTCTAGCTTTATCCAGTGTAAAACTCATTCTGGCACATGTATGCAAATAGCCTCTTTAGCTGATGTCTCATATGGTAATTCCTATCCTAACCCTCTCTCTAAATTGACCACCACACATACATTAGCTGTGTGCATTATGCTCCCAAACCATCTGATTTCTGGGCATCCTGCTGACTTCCATTTCTAAATTGCTTCTACACTCCAAAATTAATTATCTCATTATCCACTCACTGTCCATTCTTTGGGAGATTCAAATCCTACCTCTCAGGAACAACAACAGCCACTAGATGGTTGAATTTCTTTCCCTCAGTGATCACAGATTTCATACCCAAGTTTCTACTGGTGTTCATCTGGAACCAAGTCAAATATTCAGAAATGTAAAAAAAGAAAAAGAAAAACACATCAGAACCTCCAAAATACTATCTGCTCTACTTAAGTATTGTTGAAAACTATAAAAATCAAAATTTTTAATGAAGCTACATTCCCTTCACCCAAAACTCACTAAACTTCTTTTGCAAATCCTTTTTTTCTCCAGTTTCATTCCAAGGTAACATTTAAATATCCAAATTTACACATTACAGGTCTCATATAAATATGCCATGAACTTTTTCTGATACTAGGGAACATGCATTCTGAGGCTTTGAGACATATTGAACAATTTATCTTTTCATTCTAATTTCTACTCTCTGAATCTAGAAGGCCTTCAAAACACAAAATGATTTAATTCAAGTGATGTAATGCTGTGTATACATTTTAGGCTTTTCCTTGCCAAAGCCCCATGTTAAAAGAAAAGAATGTTTTAAAAAGCAAAATAAAATGATTCTCAGAAGACACTGATGAAAGCTATTTATATCCCTCTACTCCTCCACTGCTGCAGATGGAAACCTCCTCTTGAAAACTTGTCAGCAAATATTTTGGTCCAGTGAAGTGTAGTAAAACATCCTTTTTATTTAATGTGTAATTATCAACAACAATTTTTGAATCCATTGCCACCATAGAAGATGAATCTTCTCTGATTACATAAATGAAATCAACATTTTAACCTCACTGTTTTCATGTTGCTTCAGGAAGATGTCAGCAAGCTAAGTTTATGTGTTAAAGGATTTGAAGTTTCTTTCAAATCTATTCACATATAGATTTACATTAGGTGGAGAAATTGGTGTCTCATCTAATGGTTAAACAATGTGCTCTTTTCTTCACAGTGGGATGATAAATTAATTTTTTCAAGGTGAAAAGAAAATAGGTAAAGTTTCTCTCAGTATTCAGCCCAATAACTTTAACAAACTGGTGTCAGGAGGAAAACAGTGATATTCTGAAGAATGGTAACTATTGAATGAACATAAAAATAGAAAATAGCAACTTTTCAGACGTTTGCTGTTCTTATTTTAGAAGATGACTGCACAAAGCCAGCCTGAAGAGGGGGATAAGATTTCACATTTTATTGGCGTTTAGGGAAACTTTATACCCTGTCTCTGGAAAATCAGAAAGGGAAGTGGTTATAAGGAATCCACATAATAATGTATGGGAAAGCCAACTAGAATTTACAAGGGAGGGGACTCTGCTGGTGAATCAAAGAGCTGCCAAGTCACATGTTACACAATTTATTAATCGTGGGCCGCTCCACCAGCCAGCAGTTTCTCCATTTTCTCCTCATTTATGACTCTATTCCCACTAAGCCACTAAATTATTTTTGGTGCAAAATATGTGTTATGAGTGAAAACACAACACAGGACAAAATGAGAGGAAAGTAAACATTTGGCAGCTTTTGAAAGCAGGTGGAATGGGTCCAGATTGTATGTTGCCTACATTTTGAGATTCCGGTTTTGGCCAGGGAGCATTATTTTGTTGTAAAATGCTACACAAATCTCAGCTTGGTTTTCAAAAAACAAAGACTCAGCATGGTTTTGAAGTCCAATTACTGGAGATCTGCTAGGGCTAAGAAATGTCGTGTGCCCCTGACCCCACTCCCGTTCCCCAGCTGTGACTCTAAGTAAAGGAGCTTCATAGATGACTACTGACCAAAGCGAGTTTTCTAAGAGTTCACTTGAAGAGTCTCTCTACTCTTTTGAACAGTGGCCAAGCACCATATGGTTGTGTTCTACCTGTATGTGAATTTCTTATGTAAAAAATAAATAAATAGACTTACCCAGGTAATCTTTTTTGTGTTTTGTTTTGTTTTATTTTGTTTTTGTTTTGTGGTACGAGGTTGAACTCAGGGATACATGACCACTGAGCCACATCCCCAGCCCTCTTTTGTGTTTTTATTTAGAGACAGGGTCTCACTGAGTTGCTTAGTGTCTCGCTGTTGCTGAGGCTGGCTTTGAACTTGCGATTCTCCTGTCTCAGCCTCTGAAAGTGCTGGGATTACAGGCATGTGCCACAGTGCCTGGCTTTGGATTTTTATGTGTAAATGATATTTTGAAACATTGTGTCTCTATATGCACTGGATTCTCTAAACCTGGATAAAATTAGACAAAAGATTTGACTCAGGATTTCTCACTTTGCTTTGCTTTTTACCCTCCATCAAATACTAAGAGATAGTTGGCTATGGTAATTTGGGCTAAGTCTATGCTAAGATGTACTGTAGAAAATCCCCTCTTAAGAATTTATGTGTTCCAGCTCCTCTAAATGAAGTGCAGTGGATCAAAGAAGCATCTTCCCCCTTCAATCCCGTATCACCTGCCTCTTGCCCCATGAAGGCCCGCTTATCCCTACACTCTTAAGCTTCAATTAACCTCACCGGAGAGGGCTGTAGAAAAAATATATTCATATATACCTACAATCAATGGGAAAAAGACCATCTGTTTAAGCATTCTGAACTATCACTCTCTGCTCTAGTAAGTAAAGAGAGGCCATGCAGGCGAAGGGGAATGTAGACCCAAAGCAACCTGCATCACCACTGCTATGTGGCAGTTTTCAGTCTATTGCACTCCTGAGAGCAATAGCAGAAGATGCTGTACAGACTCCTCCAGTCCCCTCTGCATACTCCTTCAACTTCACCTGTTAATTTACCACAATGGCTGAGTCGATCAAATGCCCTTCTTCAAATCCCTCCTCTGCCCTTTCTCTGTCTTTGTCCATCTTTCCTTCCCTGGTTGCTACTGTGGGCTGTGCCAATTTTCCCAGCAAATGCCCTCCTCTCTGCTGTGGCTCTCATTCAGGGGTCCTGCTCATTGTTACCATTATTTTGCTTCTTTACAATCTTTCCCCCTGCTGGTCATTACCCTTTATTTACAAATAAAATCCAACAATTATACACAATCTCTCTATTTACTCACTCCTCAGTCTTTTAAGAAAATAGTAACATTCACAGAATCTTAGATTTCCAGAACATTAGAGTTAGAAAGAAACTTGTGGGACATCATTCTTGCTAAATAATTTTATAAATAGAGAAAACCCTATGCCACTCTGTAGTCTTTCCTCTATGTCCACAATTTTAATAAATGCATTTATTCAGAAATAATGAATAATTTTCCCTTAGTCTTCATTTTTCCTGGCTTTACTATCTTTAGGAATGGTTTTCTTCTCAGGTAAATTAGTTTCTCCAAATTATCCAGATCTATCGATTTTTTTCTAATATGTAATCATCTGACATGATCCCAGGTCCACACAGCCAGCTTTCCCAAGTGCTTGACCCAAATTCTGAGAACCATCTTTGGCTCACTCCTCCTTTTAGTCCTTAATATGAAAGTAATATGAAATTCTAGCCATTCTTTTCTTCTTTTCTATTGCCCATAATGGCTTTCAATTTCTCTTCATGGATAGTTTTAATAGGCTCCTACACAGGGTCCTCAAAGACTTTTCCTGTGTCCTCAGTCCATCCCATCTGTTTATGCTTCATTAATTTTCTTCAAGTGAAACTCTGATATGGTCATTTTACCCTTAAAACCACACTAAAGCTTAAAGCTCCAATCCCTGATGCATTTGCCAACTAAATAAACTACAATGCCTAGCATTCAAAGCTCTTTAGAATCTGCTTCCAATTTTTATTTCAGAATCATCACTTAATAGTCTTCTTTTTAAACCTTAATTTGTAGTCAAAATGAAGGGCTGGACACTCTATCCATATGCTCCATGCTTGCTGTTTCTGTACCTTGCTGTTTTGCCATGATTTCCCTAGTCCTCTCTTTTTTCACCACCATCTCTGCTAACTCAAATACTCATGCCCAGCAAGAGGAACCTCCTGGAACATCTCACTCACACAGCCCAGCTTGCTCACCCTGGTCAGAAGAGGGCTTAGCACTGCCTGTTCCTATTTGTTGCCACCTAGGACACTCTGTTCTGTCTTAGATATACCTCAGTTGTTCTTACCTTGAGAGGAAAGATTTTGAGACTGAAAACTGATTTTGAGTTTTCCAGAACTCTTAACATAGTACCTTGTGTGTGGGTATTTATCTATAGATTTAGGTATTGTCCCATAAGTTGTAGAAAATTCAACAGGTTGTAGACTAAACTCCCTCCCCATATGTTTACCTGATCCTGCTTTAAACTTCACTTTTCACAAAACTCCCTAGGCTGGGTTCATGGCCTCACCAGTAATTCAACAGATTACCAGTGAAATCTGTGGATCTCAAATATCTCACCTTTAACCACTATTCCCACCAATCATTCACAATAGTAAACAAGTCAATATTTTCTTCTAAATTCCTTGTAAATTTCTCACTTCTTTCCATCAACGCTGCCTCTATCTTACATCATTCCTCAACATTTTTACCTGAATCGTTGTCACAGTCTGGTGATCACCTTTGATTTCTCATTTGCAACCTCTCTCTCCATGCTATTTCTAGGGTGATTTCTCTAAATAGCAAAACTGATCATGTATCCATCTTCTTTAAATCTTCCCACACTTCCTATAACCTGCAGAAGAGTGTTCAAATACTTCGTATGGCTTGCAGAGTCTTCTACCATCTGGCCTTTGCATCACTTTCCAGCCTCATTTTCAACTATTTTCCAAACATCACACAAACACAGAAGAAAAACTTGGAAGGACAACCTCCATCAATTAAGTAAATCCTGCTTCATAGGTGACATGCTTTGGAGGGAAATACATGCTTAGCATATGCAAAATTACTGGATGGGTGTCATTACTCTTAGGCGTGGCATATGTAAGCCTGAATCATCTAAATCATCAAACTTCATAGAAGGAAAAGCAAAATAAAAAAGGAAAGAAGGGAATGATAGTTTTGTTGTAAGAATAAGCCTATGAGATTTCAGTGATTTATCATAATGGAAAGGCTGTAAGTAAAGCAAAGGAAAATGACAGCTTTAGCAGAAAGTACTAGCATAAAACTTCAAAGAGACTTTCCATAATGTCTGTGATCCTGGTTATAAAGAGAAAAGAAAAGAAAATATTCAATCCACTTAAATCTAAAACAAATGGTCATTTATATGGCACAAACACCCCTTGTCCAGGCAAGAGGGTCAAAAGAAAGAAGAGAAAGAAGTAAAATAGCAATTCCTTCCTTAGGAAACAAAGAAAATTAGATTTCATGATTATATTTTCTAATGTGGGGAATAGAATATCTAAGCTTTGTTACTCTAAATTCTCTGCAATCTCAGTTTTGAGAACTGAACAGCTATATCTAAACACGTCCTTATTATTTGCATTTATATATTTGTTTTTACTCCTGTCCATAATACATCACTAATTCTTAAAATAGTGAGAGCTAGAAAATAATTTGATTTTCCTTTAATGTCCTGAAGACTGTATGATCACAAAAAAATGACCTGTGATGATTTATAAGGAGTTAAATGTTATTTTAAATGTGAAACAATAATTTTATTTACTTTTATTAGGTCTTTTTTTTAAAGCATACCAGTTATGGTATCTTTTTACATTACAAATAAAAGCATAAAGACAAAAAACAGTAAATGATTGCCTTAGGAATACAAAAATGTCAGAGACAGCTTCTTCATTCAATTTTTGTGATTCTTCTGTTAAATAATTTTCTAGAAATTAACCATGCTGGTTTATACAGTCATGAATCATTCGGTCCAGAAGCCTGACATTACTATGGAAGCAAGATTCTGGGCAACCTCACTTGTCTTTTGAGGAATACATTTTGAAAAGGCAAAAAAGTACCTGTCAGGGGAATTCAAATGACCATTAAGATTCTCATTATTAATCTGAGAAACTTGTGCTGGAAGGCCACCAGTATATTCATGTTGTGAGTCTCTGAGTTAAGTAACACTTGGATCAGCCTGCAGTATCTGTGTTCTCCTTCATGCTAATATCAAATGATCACACAAATATAAAATTACATGGTGTACATTAGCTAGAGGAAGATGAAAAGCAAAATAGATCCAAAGTCACAGTGCCAAAAATTCACACTGAAACACTTCAGCATCAGCAAGGTGATAAAATGTTTGTGTGTTTTGTAAGGTCAGCAAGCACTCACACATTTATCAAGAAACGTTGTTTGAGGAGTGGTTCACTGGCACACTAATCAACAATGCATAGTCTTGATGTAGTTACACTGTGTTCTGTTACCAGAGAGAGGTGGCTAGCATAATCGTTCTGAGATTTCTCTCTGATCAATAGCCAATGTTTTACTAATAGGTTACTGAATATCTAAAATGGGTTCTTTGTAGTGAAACTGATGACATACGTTCTTAATTTGAACGATGAAATGGGCTTTTGTTGGTGAAGTTGGAGGTGATCAAGACTCATGGAATACTTAAGTTCATTTAGAACTTTACTACTCAAAGTAGGTCCAAAATCTAGGAGCATCAATGATACCCAGAAGTTTTTCAGTGTAACTCTCAGAATCCACTTCAGACTTGCTGTTTCAGAATCCTTCAGTTGATTCACGTACACTAGTTAAAAAACATTCCCCATCATTCTATGAGCAAATTAAACTGAACTCTAGCAAGGCCTGGAACTTTCATCCTTAGGAATAATGCATTAGGTAAAACCCTAAGGGGCCTATCTAGTCAATCACATCTCTGGATTCTGTTAGACTAAACTCATATAATGCTGCTCGGGACAACTGCCTCTGCCTTGAATAAGTCTTTTATTAGTACAGTGATCTGAACGTATAACAGGGCAAACATTTTGATACATCAAAATTAATATACAAATTGTCTATCTACAATAGTATTACTTTGTACCTATTATCCTCGTCATTACTAATCATGTTTCATTTCACTCTTGAAGATATCTGATTTTTCCCTCCATGGTAGGAATGAACCCAAGGCCTTGTGTATGCTAGGCAAGCACTTTACCACTGAGCCATGTCCCTGGCTGAAGGTGTCTGAGTTTAAATGAGTAATTATGTGGTCAGACTCTGAATAAGTATATAAATTTTCACTTTTTTTCTTGCCTATTATTAAAAGAGTCCCACAAGGATAAAAGATGGGAAGTCATTCCTTTTAGGATCCTTTAGTTACTATGATATATCAAGTTACCTACTAATTCTGCTGTCTTGGTATGTCATCCATCTCAAAATAATTATCATATATGGTGACTGAAATATTGGTGAATTGAAAAATATAGGAGAATTCAAACGTACTTTCAAATCCATTGTCTCTAAGTTTTAGGTGCTCTGCAGAAAATATTTTGTAATATTTAAAAGAGTTAGGAAGGAAAATGCCCTGGTTCTAAAAATAAAATATCATTAATGTGGAAGTAAACTGAGATCAAATTTTAAAATTCCTTATTCCCAAAACTTAATCCAAAACACCTTTATTAAGACAAACCCTAAAATTTAAACTTAATCTTTAATCTTTATTAAAACACGTTTACGATAACGTTCAATCAACCACCAGAACCATGTACATTTTAGCCAATATTAAATCTTAATCAATGTTTTGATTGCTATCACAACTTCTTATGGAATTAGTAGTTAAATGGATGGGATTTTAGTGTTTTCTAAGTTCCAAAAATTCAACTATGTTATCTACACCAAAATACATTTGTAACAATACAATTCAAGGCCATCATTCTGTTCCAAGTTCTGAAAGTAAATAAAAAGGTTTGGAGCCCTCATTTAAGTAGATGATACATCTGTGGTACAGTTCTGGCAATGATGAATTTTCTTGGTACATCATTGTTACCATAATGGTTATGAATCCTATGAACATAACATTTGTGGTAACCAGTTTACAATTGAGAATGAAAAGATGCATTTTCAAGGTCATAAATAAAGCTACAAACCCTCTTATTCAAGGGAAGGAATATCCAAAACTTGACCAATTGTACAAGAATCCCAATTAACAAAAATGTTTTTTACTAGTGTGTAGGCCAATGTGCGATTGCCCTGCAATTGTGGAAGCAGCTCACTGTGGATTCAAACTATCTTAGACATTAACCTTTATTCTTAGAGCATGTCAACTCTTCATATATTAAACGTGGCAGATAAACTTGAACATTAAGAAACAACCCAGAAATGTATTTATCTGAAAAATTTACTAAGCACAAAACAGTAAGTTGCTTGAAATACTGTATTGACCAATCTCAGAATTTCACTGAAAAGATCATCATTTCCTGAAAACAAGACTAAATCAGGAAGGAAAGCCCAGGACATGCTCAGTCTCAATTTGCAACTCAGTGAAATGCAAAAGACCATCAATTTTTCCTTCTGACTCATGACATGCTCATCACTGAGTGATTTTATGGTAGTTTGTACTGGAAATTTATAAAGAACTACTTTCAAATTTTGACATAATACTGATCTGTGTTACCAACAGATGAAACATGGTCATGAAATCCCACAAAGCAAATCCATCTGGCCACTCAGCATTCATATCAAAACCTAGAAAGAAATGAATGTGGACAATGAAGAACTGAAAATATAGTCACTGAACCCAAGTGGCTTTTCCCTCCCAGCAATTAGTGCAGAATTGGAGTCTAAGAAATGAATGACGACTTAATTTCCACCATTCCCACTATAACTGCCATGTCAAACATGTGAAAGTTTAAGTGGGTGGTACTGCCCTTCACATCCGAAATATTTAAATGTGAATTATATCACCTTTCAACTCAGAAAAATGAAACTAATGAACACCAACAATCTGTATTATATATATATATTAGATTGATATCTCCAAGAAATGAACATCCTGGACAAAGCTAAATCAGGAATTAGGCATCATAAGAGTCCCATAAGATGGCTGAGATAAGCCAGGCATGGTGGCACATACCTATAATCCCAGCATCTGGGGAAGCTGAGGCAAGAGGATCACGAGTTCAAAGCCAGCCTCAGCAAAAGCGAGGCACTAAGCAATTCAGTGAGACCTTGTCTCTAAAAAATAAAAATACAAAATAGGGCTGAGGATGTGGCTCAGTGGTCAAGTGCCCTTGAGTTCAATCCCTGGGACCTCCCCCCCACAAAAAAGATGGCTGAGACATACCAGTTTCATCATGACCAAAGACTCAAGATCACAGGAGACTCTTTGAAAAGCAGTCTGCAAGTTTTGTGTATCTGCTTTAATGTTGCAAAAATTACTATTGAAACTGTCTACTTTTGAAAGTTCTCAGTCATTTTACCAAGAGGAAAACAGTGCTTTTGTTACTACACTGAAAAGTACCTGTACAAAAACTTGAAGCAAAAAGTTATCCATTAAATTTATTCTAAGATCCAGGAAGGAGTGCTCTAGTGATAGAAAGTCTGAGCAGACACGGAGGAGATATTCTCTTGTTTCAAAGAGTAAGTGTTGAAAAAAATAATACTAGAATAAAAAAAGGAACACAATTATTAACTCATGTCTAGGGAGGAATCACAAAATATATATATATATATATATAATAAAATAAAAAATATATATATAATAAAACCCAAAAAATCAGAAAAATCAAAATTCTAAAAGTCAAGCACAAACATAATGTCTGATTTTTTAAAAAAAATTTTTTAGTTGTCAATGGACCTTTGTTTTATTTATTTATATGTGGTACTAAGAATTGAACCCAGTGCTAGGCAAGTGCTCTACCACTGAGCTACACTCCCAGCCCATAATGTCTGATTTTATATTATTTTGTGTTTCCTTTATTTTTATTGTTCTTGTATATTTGTCTTATGTTGTTCTTTTGTTTGGTGGGTTTGCTTTGTTAAAATTCACTTACCTCAAATTGTTATATTCATTTATTTTCAAAACAGTAAATGTTAACATAATGATATATTTTATCTTAAAGTTCACTTATTTTCATGATATTCCCTAAGAGAACAATTTGGTAAGAACAAAATTTAACCCAGAGGCAAGGAGTGGTATTCAATGGTGAACCAAAAAATTGTAAAAATGTTAGTAAATCTAAATAAGTATTCACCAAACAATGATGATGAAGATGATGATAATAATAATATCTAGTCTGGGTGATTTAAATATAAAAAGGAACGGATAACTTGATAAAACAATATGAAAACTAAAATGGAGGAAAAGAAGAGTGTTTTAGTAAGCTTTTTTGCTGCTGTGACTAAAGGATCTGACCAGAACAATTTTAAAGGAGGAAAAGTTTATTTGAGGGCCCACAGTTTCAGAGGTCTTAGTCCATAGAAGTCTGGCTCCATTCCTCAGGGTTCAAGGTGAGGCAAGATGTCACGGCAGAAGAGTGTGACAGAGGAAAACAGCTCCCATGATGATCAGGAAACAGAGAGAGACTCCACTGGCCGGAAACAAATATATACCCAAAGCCGCACTCTACCACTTCAGTTACCGCTCAGTTAATCCTTATCAAGGGATTAAATCACTGATTATGTTAAGATTCTTACAACCCAATCATTTCTCCTCTGAACCTCTTTGCATTGTCTCACATTTGAGCGTGAGCTTTTGGGGGACTCCTCACATCCAAATATAACAAAGAGCTATACAATTCCTGAGTTCTTTTAATGGTCTAGAGAAGGCTAAAAAAATAGTGATTAAGTTTAGACCTGTTAAATCCAGAAACAGCTGCTCAATTTTCATACTAACACAAATAAAAAGCAGGAATGTCTAATGAAGCTCAGAGAAATAGAAACCACAAAATAAAATGGTTAAAATTATTCCAAATTTATCGGTAATTACAATAAGCACCTCCTACTAAATGATACAGGTCCAGATTCAGATTTTTTTAAAAAACAAACAAAGCCCATATCTATGCTGAATTTTCCAAAAATGAATAGCAAACACATGTACATAAACTAGGACAAGGAAATTAGGTTGAAACTATAAGAAACGGAAACTACTTTTTATGTACAGTATGATTTTCTCCACAAAGATGCAGACAGCTCTACAGAAAAACCTTACAATTAATAAGAAAGTTAAACTAAGAAAGTTAAACCTAAACTTCTTCATAAATATATAGTTTATCAGCTTTCCATAATTTTACTTTCCTTCTAAGGAAGGTTCTCTGGGTTACACATATAATTTTGTGTGATTTTTTTATATCCAATTTGGCAATCTCTATCTTGTAAATAGGATTGTTAGAATATTAATATTTCATATGTTTAGTATTTTTATATTTGTCCTAAGTGTTCTTTTTCCTTTTTTCCTTCTTTTTCTGTCTTTTCTGGAATAAATGAAATATTTTATGTGGGATTTCATCTTATCAGAACTATTTGCTTATTGTCTAAACACTTGATTTTTCTTCCTTGGTTACACTAAGGATTGTATCCTATATATTTAACTTATCACAGTCAGCCATTAAATAATAGTATAGTATAGTATTTCACAGTACAATAAAGGGCCTTAAACTTCCATTTACTTCCACTCATCTTTATGCTCTATTGTTATATACTTCACTTCTATATGTTATAATTTTCTAAATTATTTACCATTAGTTTTGTTTTAAGTGTTCAGTTATATTTTAAGGAGCTTTTAGAACATAAAGAAAATGTTTCCTATTTAATGACATATTTGATTTTAAAATTTAAATGAAATACTTAGTATTTAATATGTAATGACATATTTATCATTTCAAGTGATCTTTAGTTTTATACAAATTCCCACCTATCAAACTTTGTCTGAATTTAATGTTTAACAAATTAAAAGTTCTTATAGTGAAAGTCTGCTGATGAGCTCTATTTTTGTCTGAAAGTCTTCATTTTTTTCCTTAATTTTTGGAGGATATTTTATTGCATATACCATACAATGACAATCATTTTCTTTCTTTCAGCACTTTAAAGATGTCACAATAATATCTTCTTACTTGTTTAGCTCAGGACAACTACTCTGCTGTCATTTTTAAATATATTTGTTCATAAGGAATGTCCTTTTTCTGTGTCTGCACTTAAGTTTTTCTTTTTACCATTAGTTCATGAATATTTGATTATGATATTACTTGGTGTCATTTTTATATTTCTTCTTGGAGTTCCTTGAGTTTTGTATATTTATTGGCTTTACAATTTTCAACAAATTTGGAAACTTATTGGCCATTCCTTCTTCTATCATCATTTCTGTTCCCCTTCCTCTTCCTTCTGGGTTTGTTAACACAGATGTGTTAGAGCACTTTATATTCTCCCACAGGTAAATTTTGAACTATTTTTTTCAAAAGTTTGTCTCCTTGTAGTTCACTTTGAATAGCTTCCATTGCTAGGCCTTCAGTTTCAACTAACTTTTTCAGCAATGTTTAAGCTACTGCTAGTCCAATACAGTATACTTCTCATTTCAAATATTACTTTTTCAACTCTACAAATTCATTTGAATCTTTTTGTATCTATTTCTCTTCTCATAATGTTCATTTTTCTTTACCTTACTGAACATATAAAATATATTTATAACAGTTATTTTATATCTTTATATTCTAATTCTGTCATCTAGGTCATTCCTAAGTCTATTACTATTTGCAAGCCTATTAATTTGTGAATGGGTTCCAGGATATCATTTGTGGAAATTTGGTGTGGGAGTGGGTTGCAGATAACTTCAACAGAATTAATTTTATCCTTTGAGGATTTTTGGGGGGGGGCGGTGGGGAAGCAGGTCCAGGAAAGCCTTTAATTTAACATAGACTTTTCCCACCACCAAGACCATACTCTTCCAAGAATTATACCCAATCCTGGATATATTAGATGTTTCCGCTTTGATTGTGGGCAACATGAATTACTGCCATCCTGGGTGAGCTCAGAGACTGTCCTTTCTCCTCTCTTCTGTTGGTTCTTTAGTTAGAGTCAAGTACTTTCTACATGTGTGTGTAGAGTGGTACTCAGCTAGAACATCAAGAAGATCTCTTCAGAGATGCAGATCACTTTATCTGTTCTACTCCTTCATGTCTAGTATTTTGCCCTGAACATTCTAGGTGTTTGGTCCTGCTCAAACTCTTGTCTCCTTCAACTTTACAAGACCTTTGGGCATCATCCAAATTCACCTTTTTTACAGTGCCTCCTGGAAACTCCAGGAATTAGCTGGGACAACTGTGGAACTCATTGACTATATTTTCTTTTTTATTTGTTGTTTTTAGATCTACATGACAGCAGGATGTATTTTCACACGTAATACATACATTGGATGCAATCCATTACAATTTTGATTCCATTTTTGTGGTTGAACATGGACATGATTTGAAGTTACACTGGTTGTGTATTCACATATGAGCACAGGAAAGTTATGTCCAATTCATTCTACTGTCTTTCCTATTCCCATCCTCTCTCCTTTCCCTTTATTTCCCTTTGTCTAATCCAATTGTCATTGTTTAGATGTGGTATCCCCAAAAAGCTCACACACGAGACAATGCAAAAAGGTTTGGAGGAGAAATGATTGGGTTATAGCCTTAACCTAAACAGTGTATTAATCCCTAATGGGTTTAACTGAATTGTAATGAGGCAGTTGGGGTGCGGCTGGAGGAAGTGGTTCATTGGGGGCGTGGCTATGGGGCATATATTTGTATCTGATAAGTTAGGACCTCTCTCTCTCTCTCTGCTTTCTGATTATCAAGTGAGCTGGTACCCTCTGCCACACTCTTCTGCCATGATGTCCTGCCTCACCTTGAGCCCCAGGGAATGAAGCCTGCTCTCTATGGATTGAGACCTCTGAAACCCTGAGCCTCTAAATAACCTTTTCCCGCTAAAATTGTTCTGGCCAGATCTTTTAGTCACAGCAGCAAAAAAGCTTCCTGAAACACCAATGAATTTCTATACTTCCCCTTCCTATCCTCCCTTGTTATGGGTTAGCATCCATATATCAGAGAGTACATTTGACCTTTCAATTTTATAGACTGGTATATTTTACTTAGCATGATAGTCTCCAGTTCTATCCATTTACTGGCAAATGCCATAATTTCATTCTTCTTTATAGCTGAATAATATTCCATTATGTATATAAACCAAACATTTTCTTTATCCATTCATCTGTTGAAAGGCACCTAGGTTGGTTCTAAAGCCTGGTATTATGAATCGAGCTACTATAAACATTGATGTGGCTGTGTCACTATAGTATGCTAATTTTAAGTCCTTTGGGTATAGACCAAGGAGTGGAATAACTAGGTCAAATGGTGGTTCCATTCCAAGTTTTCTAAGGAATCTCCATACTGCTTTTCATAGTGGTTGCATCAATTTGTAGTCCTACCAGCAATGTATGAATAAATGTTTTTTCCCACATCCTTGCCAACATTTATTGTTACTTGTATTCTTAATGATTGCCCTTCTAACTGCCTTCCCTTGGGGATCTATGTTCTGTACTTTCCTTTAGCCAGTGTCTGAAAATTGATGCTTCATATTTTGTCTTTTTTTCTAGTTGTTAAATATTTGAAAGTAAATCTGGTCCTATTATTCCATTATAGTAAAAAAAGCAAATCTGCCGGGCATTATGGCTCATGCCTTTAATCTCAGAGGCTTGGGAGGCAGAGGCAGGAGGATCACAAGTTCAAAGCCAGCCTTAGCAAAAGTGAGATGCTAAGCAACTCAGTGAGACCCTGTCTCTAAATAAAATACAAAATAGGGTTGAGGTTGTGGCTCAGTGGCCAAGTGCCACTGAGTTCAATCCCTAGTAGCCCCCACCCCCCCCAAAAAAGAAGCATCTATTCTATTGTTTTTGTGTGCAACATACTGAATGTTAAAAAGAGTATAACATTAGAATGTAATTTTATTTCTATTTGAAGGTCTTGCCAGTACACAATTAATTTTCAAAGAAAACCTGAGTATTTTAATCAGTTTTTTGTTGCTAATAGCACTATACCATATCCGGGTTGAGTTATAAAGAAAAAGGCTAAGTTGACTCACAGTTCTGGAGGTCCAAGATCAGGGAGCCACATCTGGTAATGACCTTTTTTGCTGGTAGCCTCCAGAAGTGCTGCAGGGTATCACATGGCAAGAGACAGCAAACATAAAAGTGTGTTTTCTTGTGTCTCTCTTTCTTCTTATAAAGTCACCAGTATTCAGTCTTGGGCCCTCCACCCTGAAGATCTTATTTAAACCTAATCATTTCCCAAAGGCCTCATCTCTGCAGACTACAGTCGGATTAATTTTGCACCTCTTCACAACTCACAATATGGATAAAATTCTGTGACTTTTGGAGGGGACACACCATATTCTAGCAATAGAAATCTGTTACAAAAATAAAGGTATTTGGAAACTTGTTAACTGTATATTTTAATATGTCTTAAAGTATAATCAGATTGCTACATAAAACTGGTTTTCTTTTGGAACTAAAAGTCTTCTTAAACTCTATTTTCAATTTCTAGTGGAAATGGAGTCTTTCAAGTTCTAAAGATATTTTCAGTAAATTCCTTTTCCTCAAACGTAAGCAAAATTGGAATCATGAGACTTTTGAAAAAGAATTCCCCCATGTAAGATTACATTTTCAAAATTCCATACCTACCAAGCACTCTGCAAAGGCTTTATGTTTGTTATTTCTTTACGTAACAGAACTTTAAAAGGAGGTACGATGTCTCTGCCTATGTTGGGTCTCTCTGTTGTTGGTTCTTCATAAATAGCAGATAAAAGAATTTTATGCTCATCTCAGAGTTTAGGAGCATGAGGTAAAATTTCATGAAACGCTTAAGAGACGTTTTTGTGAAGACAAGTTTATTTCCAAATTAAACTTATACATTTGTCTGGGACATCTCTGTCAATCTCCAGAGGGGTTGCAGAGTCAGAAATAGAATTTCCAGTTTGTCTTAACAGAATATAAAATGAACACTGTTCATGATATCTTATTCAAAAAGAGAATCACGTTAAGCTTACTTGCTTATTTCACCCTGTTTTATTTGTTTTGGCTTTGTTTGGGCTTTTATTTTTTTTAAAGCAAGCATGAAAGATTTTCTTTGTCCACAGAAGTGAAATGAATCCACTAAGTCATCCGAAAAATTGAAAAAAGAACTGAACTGAGGTAGACCCAAGACGATTGATCCTTGAATTTTAAATCCCCACAGCTCAATCTAGGTCAGCTAAGCCTTAATCTTTCATTTACGGAGTAAGTGTTTTTGAAACACATGTACTAAGAAAAGATTCTCTGGCAAAGAATGGCATGTTCAGTGGTTGGGTAATGTGCAGTAATGACATTTTGATTGTGTACTCCACAAAACTATTATGTCATTATGAAAACACTAGGTAACATTTGTCAAATCTCAGAGAAGGGGAAATTTCAAAGTTGCACCTATAATTGGTGCAGTGTGAAATTAAAAATACTTTCATTTTTACTCCCAGAACCAGAATTTTGAAAGTGGTCAGAGTGTCTTCCAACAGTTTAGATTAAATTAGAAGGCACGATTGTTTTTTCTTCCTCTTTAAATGACAGCAAAAGGGAAACATTTTCTCAGTTGTGACAGAGTTTAGATATTGACTATTGACAATGACTCTAAAACTTATTTGCTATTCCCACTGAGTGTCAAATCCCTTGACCTATGAGTTGACTAAAATTATTGTAGGCCCTTGGTATTTAAGTAATTGATATTTCCCATTTAAACTAATAAGAAACCTTGGAAAACAATCCTAAACATCTCTGACACTAAAGTAGGTTTTTCTGAATTGCAAATTTAAATCCCAAGGGCCTAGGGTAGAAGGAGCCTCAGCATTCACCCCGGGATCCACACACATCCTCAATACATCAGTTTCAAGGTTCCGTTTGTCTCCTTTTCCTGAGGTTTTTAATAAATCTTGTGAAGGGAGTAAAACATTGTCTCTGTGGAAAATCCCAAAGAATGTCAAGAGTAAGTCTTGTTGATAGAAGCACAAAGAAATAGAGCAGTCTAAGAAAGCAATGATTCTTTCTCCAGAAAATAAAAGTTGTAGACAAATTTAAAGCAAAGAAATGTGATGGTTGTTGGAATGTGTTGACCATGCATTATGAACAAAAATAAGAAAGTCCAATTAAGGAAACTACTTAGCCCATCACTTCCTCCAGTACAAAAATTAATCATTAAATGAGATAAAACTTTAAAAGAAAACATACAGCATGAGGTTACACATAGGCCACACATCATTCTCAATGTAAATGTAGTTCAGGAAAAAGCCAGAAGCCCATATAGTACCCTATAAAGTAACAGGTGGCACAGGTCCTTGTATGTTTCAGAAATGCAAAGAATTGGAGGCTGCTCCATAAAGTCAAGAACAGGCCATGTAGAAATAAATGTCTTTGCCTGCAAGAATGCTCCAGGTGCTTTGCCTCTGAACCATCAACACCATCCAAAGTTACTATTTTAATTTTAATTTTTCATACTCAGGTAAAGGTTGCTTAGTTAATGTTTCCTCAGAAATGATGTAATGTAGTTTGAGTGTATTTTATTGACATTTTTATAATAGCTTTTTAAAATAACTTTAGTACTTTATTTATAGAACTATTAAACATCTGAGAAGATTTTTATTTTTCTAGTTTTATTTTGCTGTTCTTATGAAGGACTTCATAAGCTGGAGTGATATTTCAGACTTGTTATTTACTGAGGATGGTGGAATAAGTTTTATGGAAATAGGTGAGTCTTATTGCAAACATTCTTAAAATGAAAAAATAATTTTAATAAAACTAGTCAATAATGTTTGAATATTTGCAGCTATGTTTTACATTATATATTTCAAATGCTAGACTCTAGCTGCAGGATTAGAAAAAATAAAATATTTCAAAATTTCATTTCTATCTTTAATTAGTTCTGAAATATACAACATGGTTAAAATAAAGTCTATTCAAATATGGTCAGTTTTACAGAAAGTCATAGGGGAAATATTGCTACCTCAGCCCCAATATCCAGGATGCAGTAACAGCTAGACAATCATTCAGAGACTGTTAAATAATCATTTGTTATGTACATCAGTTGTGTAACATATGTGGCCCAGATGTCAACTAGTATCCACTTATGACTTAAGATCCCATCTAGATCATTCCAGTGCTCAGAGATCTCATGTTTTATACACGAGTAATACCAATCCCAAGTGGGGTCCATCTGAGCAACTGCTTTCACTCAATCAGCTCAGCTTTAGGTTATCTCAACGCTCTGAACGTTCTGTCCTTGTCTTCACTATCACCCCAACTGTGAAATTTAGAAATATTCTTTAAAAATCTGTCAAATCAAAATGAAATCCACTCACTCAAATTAATGAGGGTGTATGTGGACTTTCTAAAGTCAGTGAAATGATTTGCCTTAGGTGAGGAAACATTTATACTCCAATAATGTGAATAACTTCACGTAGAAAATTAGACACAATATTCTTTAAAAGGCTCCATTCACATATTTCTCAGATGACATCCCAGTAAATGCTTCTCTTTCTCCACCTCAGTTCTTCTAATGTAGACAGTTTAGACATCTCTATTCTTTGACTTTGTTAATCCACAAGTTCAGGATTTTAGCTTTCACTAAAAAAATTTCAAATATTATTGGTTAATGTAATATTTCTTTAGACATTGGAAAAATCACTAAAGGATATTAACCAAACCTTTAGTTTCTTTTGAAGGGACAGTAGTGGTCAGTTGTTAAACCAAACAATGACTCAATACCAATCGTTTTATTGTTTCTCAAGTTTTCATGGACAGAAATTTAGAAGTTCCACTGGGCTGTTCTGAATCAGGTTATGAATCAGGCAATAACTGAAGCTATTTTTGTTTGTTTGTTTGGTACCAAGAATTGAACCCAGAGGTGCTTAACCACCTAGCAACATCCCCAGCCCTATTTTTGTATTTTATTTAGAGACAGGGTCTCACTGAGTTGCTTAGCGCCTCACCAGTTGCTGAGGCTGGCTTCGAACTCGTGATTCTCCTGTCTCAGCCTCCCAAAGTGCTGGGATTACAGGTGTGTGCCACCGCGCCCTGCTTAACAGATAGGACTGGCCATGTGTCTCTCTTCAGGTATTCTGAGTTATTCTATGTGGTGTCTCCAGATAAATTAGCCTGTGCTTCTTCACAGCATGGTGGCCTCTGGGAAGATGGACTGCTTATACAGTAGCTCAGGGTTTCATTGTGAGTGTTCTAAGACAGCAAGACAGAAACTTTCATCTTGTATGACTAGCCTCAGAGGTCACTGAATGTCACTTCTGTATAGTTGCAGAACCACCAAGGTTCCAGGTGAGAGAACATAGACTCGCTTCTCAAAGTAGTAATGTAACCAAAATATGGTATGAAAGATAGTGTTGTGACCTTCTTTGGAAAATATAACCTACGACATGTTTAATTATTCATCCTTTATTTCCCCCAATTCTTCTTACTATGGCAACCAAAAATTAACACTTACCTAAGTGCATTATCTTATCATTTTATTGCTATTTTAATTAGTGTTCTTTTAGTCACTATCCATATCTTAAAATCTGTGAAATAAATACATATGTATGTATTTTATAAAACTAATAACATCATTGACCAGCCTCCTAGGTAAGACTGGTTGAGCTATTGAAGACTTTGTTAAAAGTGTGTTGATGCTACTGATGGTAAGAATCTGAAGGTGGAAGAGAAAAGTGGTTGGAGTTCTGTTGTAGCTTTACCTCCAATATGGCCCTGAGAGAGACATTTAAGATTTCTAAAACTTTTCCATAAAAAGTCTTTTTAAAAATAATATAATTTATGATATTTTCTCTTTTTGGAACTACAGGAAAGATATCATTTACTTTATAAAGGAAGCAAAAAATTCAAAGAAATAGAATATTTTTCTGAAATAAAAAACCAGCATCAAAATTAAGACCAGAACTGAGTTCCAAGTTTACTCTTCTGAACTGCACAACCTATTCAATCAATGTAATAAAAGAACAAGGTTATATCTAGAATAAAATTGGGATAACTGCAAAATTGAATGCAAATGTAATCTGCCTCACTGATAATTCCATTGATCCTATCCTACTCACTTGCGATTGCAGATTCCTATTTGAAGGATGCTAATAGTCCCCTCTAAAGATTTACTTCACTTTGGTTCACATAGGATATATCAAAAGAGGCTAACATAGCCCACCCCATTGTATTAGTGGCATACCCTAATGGGTGTTTTCCCTGCACACATAATCTGTCTATTCCCCATCATCCTGAAATTAGTACACATAGGTTTATAGAGCCTACTAATTACAGAGTTACTGTGTTAAACTATTTGGAAGATGAAATAACAACACAGACTTTCCACAATTAATATAGTTAAAGTTCATTTTTTAAAAATCAAATTACAATGCCTCGTAATGTAAAAATGTACTCAAATGACAGCAAGGTAAAGGTTTACATGCATTTGGATATTTCTGCATACCTTTGCCTTCTTTTGAGATAGGGTTTCACTATGTTGCCCAGGCTGCTCTCAAGCTCCTGGGCTCAAGTGATCCTCCCACCTCAGCCTCTCAAGGGTCTGAGAATATATGCATGTACCACCGTAGCCAGTTTGCCTTCTAAAATAAAGAATAAAAAGGGAAATTCATTGCATATGATTTAATAATTACAAACTATCATCTGTCCTCTCACTTTTAAGAACCTTGTTGAGATTAGTCTGTCACCCATACACATTACCCTGCCAGCAGTGTAACTTTTTCTTGAAATTAAAATTCAGAAGCTTTTTTCAAAAGTATTCTCAATAATATTGATAATTTTATAGAGGAAAAAACAGTTATTAACATTAGCCAAAGGAAAAAAATATAGAAACTTGAATAGGCTGTTACCCATAGAGAAGATTGCAAAACTATTTTTTAAAAAGCCTCCAAACACGGAAATTTTTACCAGTGACCCTTTTGACTGCAAAAGAGATTTACTGTTTGTTGTAAAACCATCTTGAGCTTTCTAAGTGTATAACCATATCTCTGCAAATAATTAGAACGTTGTGTTCCTTTTTTGAAGAGTATGGGGATAATTTTTACTAATAAGATCACTGGAGTCAGACCCATATTTATATGCTCAGGTCAAGTGACCACACCCGCTAAGCCACAATTTCTTCATCATCAAAATAATGATATATAAGATAACTCACACAGCAAGGTGTGCTGTTGCACTCTTGTAATCCCAGCTGCTCAGGAGGCTGAGGTAGGAGGATCACAAGTTCAATGCCAGCCTCGGAAATTTAATAAGACCCTGTCTTGAAAAAATAAAAATAAAAAGGGCTGGGGATGTGTTCCGTGGTAAAACACCTCTGGGTTCAATTTCCAGTAACAAAATTTTTTTTTTTTAAATATAACTCACATAAATTTCTAAGACAACATTTGACATGAATGTTTTCAGTAGATGTCAAGCATTAACCTAATCATTGTTTTATCAGATATTCTGACCAATTCTATGAGACATAAAATGGAAATAGCATAAAGAAAGGAAAGGATTGAATGACTATTGACATTGGTAATAATAAGTCATTTATTTACTGGAAATTTCTTAGAGTTACCATAAACTGGAAAAGTATTTAATTCTATTGTAAATAAACAAAAAAAATAGCTTTCCTTAATAAGTTACAATAGTTATTATAAATAGTTATTTCATTTCCACATACAATAAAATTTTCCTAGAAGAATAAAGGGAGTAATATATGTCAAACAAATTTGAAAAGAAGAAGAAGGAAGGGAAATTTATCTTAGTATAAGAAAGGAAATAAAATTGTAAGAACTAACAGAGATCAATATACCAGAAAAGCCTTTTTTTTTTTTTTTTGGTACCAGAGATTGAACCAAGGGGCATTCAACCACTGAGCCACATCCCTAACCCTTTTTATTTTTTTTATTTTGAGACAGGGTGTTGCTAAATTGCTTAGGGCCTCGCTAAGTTGCTGAGTCTGGCTTTGAATTCACTATCCTCATGCCTCAGCCTCCCAAGCTGCTGGGATTACAGGCATGTGCCACCACACCCGGGTATACCAGAAAATCTTAACCCAAAAACACACACATACATAGTCTTGAGACTTTAGTAAAAGACAAAGCAAACTTTGAAAATTAATAATGAAAGAATAGAGCACCAATAAGCATTTTTGTTAGGTAGGCTATCTGAAAAATAATTTCAGGTCTTCATCTCTGTAATGACCACTTTCCTCTTGATTTTCTCCCCAGCTCAAAGTATTTCCCCTTCTCTGGTAACTACCCTTGCCCTGATTCTTTGGTGAGGAATCTGATCCACAGAGAATGGACTCCCAGCAGCCAGGGTTCATCCAATATGACCTTATTTCAGGGCAACATTCAGTACCGTGTCCAAATTAGAAAAACAGAGTCATTTTACTGGGAATTTGGATTGGAAGTGAAAGCCAGATTTAGTCTTTCTCTGGGTGGTTAGATGGATCCCACTGGGACAGGGAAGTCACAAAAACAAGTGAGACGTTTGAGGAAATACACTGAGAACCCAGGCCAAAGAGGAAGAAACAGAGACAGTCTCAACAGCAGGTCTGCCCTGGGTCCCTCTATGTCCCTGAAGTGTAGCTGAATCCAGAACAGGGGCTCCTTGAAATACCCTGTTCTCTTCATAAGAACACCCCACCTCCTGACAGCTCCACCAAAATAAATTCCAGCAGGGGAATAGGTTAAATTTTTAAATGAAGCATAATACAAATATGAAAACACTGGTGAACACTTTAATTCACCTTGAGAAGGTAAATGACATTCTGATGATGAGTCCCATGACAGTTACAAGGAAAAGTACATAGAGTTTCATATACAATATTACTCCAGTTTGTAAATAAATGGAAAATGGGAAATATCTTCACTAAGTATGACACAAATTTACAAAAGAATTACTTATAATTCTAATGCAAAAAAAAAAACCTCATAAAAATGAAGAAATATATTGGCAACCTCCCCAAATAAAAACAAGCAATAGTCATGAACAGAAAAATCACAGAAGAAATATAAAAGGTCCTTTAACATGTGAAAAATTGTAGAAATATAAGGGAATATTTTCACATATAAATACATTCTACTTGTATCAACACTGGCACCGAGACGGAACTACTACATGGCTGGCAGTGCTGTCTAGAAAATAATTTTGCAACATCTATAAGAACTCTCAAACATATTCATACCCTTTGGAGCCATTGTACTAAAACAGCACTCCTGCTTGTGAGTGCAAAAACCTAACTCAAAATGCTGCAGTGAGAAAAAGGATGAATTGGCTCACATAGGGGAAAATTCCAGCAATGCTTGTGTTGGATCCCAGTGTTCAAATATGTAATTATGAATCTCTCTCTGCATGTCATTTCTGCTTTCAACTGTGATGGCTTTTTATTTTTTAGGCAGATGGTTCTTTCCATATGAATAGTGGCAACCTGCACTTTAGGCCTACATTCTACTGGCTGAATGAGCTGGGAGAAAGAAGACTCCAACATCCCTAGGACTTTCTGTAATGTACCAATATTACATCTCATGATATCTTCCTGGCATAACTTGGGTCACATGCTTCTCTCTGAAACAATCACTATGATCAGAGAATAGGATCAATTCCCTTAGATGCGCACACTGAGTGTGGGTTTTGTTCTGTACGAATCAGTGCCTGAATCACAGAGACAGGGTAGGGAGAGGTGGTTCACAAAGGAAAATCCAGAGGGTCTTTCCAGAAGAAGTGAAATGGACGGTATGCATATAAACATAGTAAGTGTCCACCAACTGCCTTCACCCAGTCATTTAAATTCCAAGAATCTCATTTAAGAACATAATAAGAAAGCAAAGACTATGGTATATACTTTTAAAATAATAATTATATTCTTTATAAGACAGAAATGAAAAAATAATGAACACAATACTCAGGAAATGGTTGAATACAAATTTGCTACTACAAAACTACCTGTTGCTCTATAATATACATCAAATTATCACATCCAGCTTAAGCATTCCTTATCTGAAATGCTTGGGACCAGAAGTGTTTGGGGTTCTTTTGGATTTTGAAATACTTGCATATGCATAATGAGGTATCTTAGGGATAGGAGCCAAGTCTAGACTCCAGTTCACTTATGTCTCATATGCCCATTAAACACATAGCATAAAGGTGATTTTATACAATATTTTTCATGTGACTGTGTTTTGACTGTCACCCCTTCATGATGTCTGGTGTAGAATTTCCCACTTGTAGCAAGAGACTTCATTCAAAAGTTTAGATTTTAGAACATTTTAAATTTCATATTTTTGGATTAGGGATACTTAACCTATACAGGCCATATATTTATAAACTAATATTATAGTAATATTAATATCAATGCACCGCACATTCCTCCTCTTCACATTACAAACTTGGACTTAAGTAACAAAATAATTTTTCATTAATGCCTCAGTTATTTGTCTTTCTTTGGATTTACTTTTTAATTTTATAAATGGGTACAAAAATATCTGCTTGTTCCATCTTATGTGAGGTTAACCTCATTGAACATCTAGTAGTTCTTGGAATCCTTTCCACCTTTCAGTTTGGATTTTTCCAAGAAAGCTAAATCTCTTTCACAGAGCAGGAAGATGAATAGATTCTGAAGCACAAATGGCTAAATCACTGGCTTCACGGATTCAACACTATTTCTGCAGGGGTGTGCAGGACAAGATGACACCGTACTGCTCTTTCTGTGGGCCCAAGGGGGTAATAATTCTTACACAGAGGATCACAGGGATTCAGGGCCTCCCAATATACCTTGGTCCAGCTTATTCCCT
This sequence comes from Xerus rutilus, assembly GCA_028644305.1. NCBI lineage: Eukaryota > Metazoa > Chordata > Mammalia > Rodentia > Sciuridae > Xerus > Xerus rutilus. The sequence continues at coordinate 69,868,869 of CM053407.1, read as the reverse complement.
AAGAAAACTGGGAAGCTTAAGCATGCATGAATTTTATAAGAAGTCAGAGTGAGTATGCATGCTATCAAAAGTGGCCAAATATCAAAAAATAACTCAATAAATGGTGGGTCAAGAAAGATACAAGAAAGTACTTGAGAAAGGCATAAGATCTTCCAAATTTAAGAGCTATGACTTTCTTTTTTTGCCTCTAAAATTCAGACTACTCCTACGGTGCTGTGGACTCCTCACCACCTGAGCTCTGCCTTTCTCTTTCCTTGTAACCACTAGGAAATTGTGTGTAGAACCAAGTTCACCAGGGGCCATGTTCCCTTGCTCTTGCCTTGACCCTGTGGCAATCCTTCAACACTCCAGACAAGAGCGCATTTCTTTACCCAAATTACTAGAGCCTGCCTGAAATCTTGGGCAGCTGAGAACCTAGCCTGTCCCCACAGGGTAGGAATGTATTAACCACCCTATAAAAGTTATTTTTAAAGTTTTATTTAAGGAACAGCAGCTGGAGAATAAAGAAAGAAAGGCGAAACATGATTCCTTTATACCCAAGCTGTAATCCTTCACACACCAATCTCTAGTAGCTTTCTGTGGGAATTCCATCCATGCAAATGTTGAAGTCTAACCTCTCAAACTGGAAACTGGAGAATCCAGAGACAAAACAAACAGGAAATTCAAAACAACCTTGTTGGATAAGACCCTTGTAGTTGTCTCGCTTAATTGTACTAGGGAAATTAGACAAAAGGCTTAAAATTCTTTCATTGGATTCAAAGGTAATTACCAAAAAAATTAAAGAGACATTAAAATACCATCAAGTATAATGAGCTCACTGACATTTGAAAATTATTTCCAATCAACACACTGTAAATGTTAGCAATGGGAGGTTTTCTAGCACTTTCTGTCCTGTGGATGAGATAAAGAATTTGAATAAGGGAGAAAATAAATGTAGCAAACTGAATAGCTATGAAAAAATAAACATTAATGCAGTCTCTATTTTTTTATCTCTAAATTATGATGAAACTCAATCTTACTTTTCATTACCATTTTAGTAATCCTGCATTTGAAATCTATAATTGCTATATGTGTTTTTGTTTTGTTTTTAAGGAAACAATGCATCGCCAAGTTGGAATTTGCAACAATAAGATTTATTGAGAGTACTTATTGTATATGAAAAATAGTTGCCACTTCAATGAGCAAGTACTGTTATTGAAGGAAAATACATAAGTGCATACAGAAAACCGAGCACATGGAATGCAAAATGCTATGATGCTGGATGGGGAAACAACACATCCAATCAAGGGGTTTCAGGAAGGATCCACTGAAAATTACCTTGTGCAATCGATAGAATTCTAAACGGGAGAATAGAAGGTAACAGCATAACCAAGGCAAGAAGAAAGAAAGAAAAGTGCATGTTCAGAAAACAGCAAGTGTTTCCACAGGAGCAGGGGTGAGCAAAGATTTCAAAGGAAAGTGGGCTCCAAGCCTGGTTCTGTACTTGCTAGCTTTTTAACCTTTAGCAAGTTACGTAAATCTCTAAGCCTCTGTTTCCTCCTGTTTAAAACTGAGCTCCTAGTAAGTGTGCAATGAGAGTAATACCATGCATATGACATATCTACCATGGCTGCGAGCAAAAAAGGAATGAAGAGAGGGAAGAAGGAAAGGCAGGAGCAAGGGAGAAAGGAAAGCAAGGGAGGAGACAAGGGGGAAGGAAAAGAAGGAAAGAAAACGAAGTCAGATTTCTGAGAGGCTTACAGTTAAAAAACATATTTTAGATCCATTTGCATATAATCCTAACAGATGAAAATAAACACCATATACAAACACCTTAAATTAAACAAAGTACAGAAGAAAATTTCAGCAGATACCTATTTACACATTGTGGTGGAATGAGGTAAAGACTCACAAGGTCACATGATACAATGGAGTAAGAAAGAGATGTGGGTTTTGATTTGTGTCTTACCAAGGTCTGTGTGACTTTGAAAAAATTTCTAGACTTTCTTGAATGGAAAAATATCTTCCTCATGGAAATATGCTGAATAATAAAAGTGAAAAGAGGTTAAAAAAGAACATGTAACATCAGGCTTTGCATATAGTTTAACCATCACTAGCTACTAGGTTCCTCCTCACTTTCTTGGTTCTCTTAGAGAAAGGAAGAGGAGCAATGAATTTAGGTAGGATATAAAAATCTGGTAGGACACCAGGGAGTTACAGTGGTTATAATGATTAGGAAAGGACAATGAATAAAAAAGAAACTCTTGCAATTTGCTGCAGTTACCATTCATCTTTTAAGAGTTTGCTTTCGTTAGAAGGTTAGAGGAAAGCAGCCAGATTATGTAATGGACATTTGAAATGATTACTGCTTCATGTCAGATCATGAAGCAAAACATTAAGAAGAAAAAGTACATATGAGATTAAGAGTGAGTTTAATTTGATCCAGTTAATTATTTTTAGGGAAAATATAACTTGAAACCAAAAAGAAAAGAGAAGGAAAGAAGATGTTGAGGAAGAAGGTAAAAGAAATGGCAGGTTCCAGTGGGTATGTAGAGCACAGTAAAAAAGTAGTCTTGCTAAAGAGATATTTCTCCTTTTCAGTCAAAGATGTTTATGGTTGATGCAGACAAATTTTTTGATAGTGAGAAAATGGTCTGAGAGAGGACTCGCCCCCAAAAAGTCTATCTTCGGAGTCAGGGTTTTTCCAATAGTAACTCCTGTTCATGCTTGACACCCCAGAAGTGTTGGTTGCTAATGGCTAAGGATTCCTAAGAGCTAGTGAGAGCCCTGTGAAAACTCGTTGTGTAGTCTCAAAAACCACATGAAGGAAGAAGAAGGGTTATGAACCAGGAGAACGTTGAGTTGCTAGAATCGAGCCTTGATAGATCTTGATCGGAGTGTACACATGCACATTCACACATGGAAAATGGGCAGCAGAAAAATAACAGCATGAATAATCTAATTCAATTAAACCAAAATCGTGCACATGTTATGTACTTGCAAAATCCCAGACACTGGGGAAAATAGGAAAAGGCATGGCATTTGAGGACTCAAAAAGTGCATGTCAGATACTTCCACAATCCCATTTGTTTGATAACTCTAATCTTCACACATAAAATGCTTAACTGCCTTATAGTACAGAAGAATTTTCCTTTCTCTATACAATATCTATTCTGATGATTTGCAAGTCAAGCAACTTCAATATTCTCCACAAATTGAAAGCAACAAAATACTGGTCAGCAGAAATTTTAACCCCATTAATCTATTAGTGTGCTTTATAAAAACTCTTAGAAAAGATGCCAATCCAAAGACTATTCACAAGGAATTGATTTGCCACATACATGGAAATGTTTTTAAGAGAAAACAAAAATTCAAAATGAATACTTGCTTGGATGGAAACATTAAAATAACAACTTTTCAAAGAAATTCCAATTCCACTTTTAAGAAAATCATACACTTTCAGAGCTAGATGAGATCTTAGGTACTTTCTATTTCACTCTACATTTTGTTGAGGATATAACTGAGCTGAAAGAATTAAGGTATGTATACCTGTTTATCTTTCCAAGAGCAAGAGTAGTAGTAAAATTTCAGTTTGCAGATGATACTGTAAACAATTGAAACAAAAGGATGAGGAATAAGCTGAAGGAAGATTCGTTGTTGCTGTATGAATAACAAGTGATAAATATATTTAAATGTGAACATGTACATTAGTGTATTTAAGATAAGTAACCCAAATTATTACAATAAACTATAGGGTTCTAACATACTGGCTCTGATTTGAAATGAGATCAGAAAACCTTATAGTTTCTTCCTTATAAAAATTAACATACTATTGCAACAGAGGAGTCCCACTTAAGGTTCATTGATAAGAGCTGTGAAAATCAAAAACATTGTTCTTCCATAATTTTCTATCAACTCAAGGGCATTTTCACCTGTATTATTTTGTACAATTTTGAGTAAAATTTGAGACAACTCAAATAAAATATAAAAATCATCACATGAATCATGGTGATCATATGCAAAAAAAAGTCATATATCAGGGATAAGAAAAGAAAAAACTGAAAGTAAATATCATGTAAGTATATTTTTCATATATGTCATGAATTAAGCATGCATTGATTTGTTTTATTATGACATGATAAAAACAGAAACTTTTTGCAAGTTGATCAGTGCAATTATAATAAACAGAACCAAGTTCTATAGTCAGCAAATGTCAGACTCTTTTTTTAAGGTTCCAAAACTCCTGACATTCATAATTTAGAGATCTAGAATGCATGAGCATTTGAAAAGAGAATAAAAGGACAGAATTTTCCAAACACCTTGGATTATTTGTATTATGGAGAATATGCCCTCTCACAACCAGGCAAACAAAACTACTGCAGGACCAGTTTAAAGGTGGCCACTGCCATCATAAGAAAATGGAGGAAAGACTATGGCCTGTGCCATGTGTCTGGTTGAAACATATTTAAACTTAGTAAGAACAAAGCATTATTTCCAGGAACAACACTATGGCTCTGGTAAATTTGTGGTATGTCTAGATACTCATTTCTTTGTAATTGCTTGCAAGAGCGAGGCTGCCTGTTTTAATTAGCTTTTTTTTGCATCTGCAACCAAATGATCTGACAAGAGTAATTTTAGAGGAGGAAAAGTGTATTTGGAGCTCATAGTTTTAGAGATCTCAGTCCAGAGACAGCCAGCTCCATTCCTCCAAGCGAAGTGAGGCAGAACATCATGGTGGAACGGTGTGGCAGAGGAAAGCAACTTGGGAAAATGCACCAGGAAGCAAAGAGAAAGAGAAAGGCATCTTTGCTCAATAAAGACAAAACATATTCCACAAAGGCATACCTCCAGAGACCTACCTCCTCCAGGCATACCCTATCTTCCTACAGTTACATCCAGTTACATCCAGGGAGTTAACACCAGATTAGGTTGATATTCTCATATCTCTCACATCTAAGCTTTGTTGCGTTGTTTCACTCGTGAGCTTTTAAGAGACACCTAATATCAAAATCCTAACACTGTTCATTTAAAAATTCATGGATTTCAGTCCAGCATGGTGGGGCATGCCTATAATCCCAGCAACTCGGTAGGCTGAGGCAAGAAGATCAAAAGTGCAAGGCCAGTCTCAGCAGTTTAGTTAGGCCCTGCCCCTGAGTTCAACCCCCAGTTTCACAAAAATAAATAAACAAACAAACATGTATTTTTAGTTAAAACAAAATAAAAATTTAATTGATAATATTGATAGTTTGACCAAATCTTAAGCATCATTATTTATTTTTTATGTGAATAGGAAAAAATGAATATTTGCAAAAGAGATAGAAATGCCATTGTCTTCAGAATTATCAACATAGAGTCAAAGAATATAAGCCTTCATTTTTCAATTCAAGAGTTCTATTATGACTTAGGATTCCTATAAATTTAATTTGGTTTTACTCTCAATCTCATGTTATTTTAAAAACTGCTGAGATTAAAATAGGAGAAAGCTGATGGAAACTCTCCTTGGATAAAATTTGTATTTTTATTAAGCCACTTTACTCCTGGCAACTGCTCCCGTGGTATGGTGGTGGTAGCATTCTTTAAATGCCAACATTCCACTGGTACTGAATGTTGGGACTTTTTGCAAATAACTGAGAGCTCTGAAGTCTAATCCGTGTGAATTTCCCACTTTATGACAGGCAAGACTGCATAATATCAGAGTAGAATAAGTAAAATTATAGAGCCTCATGATAAATATTTGGATTTAGAGGTAGGTTATCACTCTATATTCCCTCTTCATGCCTCATAAAATTTTAGTGGGAAAATTTTTTAAGCTTTCAATCAATGAGATCTTATTCCCTCAGTTTGCTCTGGTTTCATTAGTTTATTATTTAGCTATTAGTTAAATCTGTCTTTCATGTGAATGTCCTGATCTTCTGATTTCTTTCTTCTCCTATGTTTCTCCATGATGCCACCTAGGTATCTTAGAGGCATATATGACTCTGAATCAGCAGCTCCTCAGCAGCTCCCTTTCCTTCCCCACAAGCATCCAGAATTTCCTGGATCTTCTGCATGAGAGGAATAGGGTGTGGAGATCTAAGAGAGTAATTGTGTGGTTCATCCATCTGGCAGTCTTCACTCTCCAAGTGTGGCCATATCTCAAAGTACAAACCTGAGTTTGTGCTAAAGTGAAATTTCTCTGAATTGTTCCTAATTCCGCAGACTTCTGATGTCAGTAAATATTCTTATGTATTTGCATGCATCCCTACATGCTTGCAGGCCACCTCCAAAGTTTAAACCACAATACAAGACATTTTGCATCGGACTTCCTCTCCCACCATCTGTTCTGCTCTGTGTATGATGTTTAGCAACCTGGATGTATTGATGTAAGTTAAGATTTTTCAAAAGCCCTTTAACTCTCTTAGTACTATTTCCTGCTATCATTTTTTTAAACATCAAAGCATTAGCTTTGTCCCTATGATTCCTTTAACCAAGGTATCATCTGCTTTCCTCCTGAAGAGAACAAAATGATTCAATGAGAAAAGAGACCAAGAACAGAGGAATTCACAACAGGAAAATGCATTTTTAAATATTTCTAAACATGTTAGGAATTCACAACAGGAAAACGCATTTTTAAATATTTCTAAACATGTTTTAAATATTTTTAAACATCCCAATGTTTAAAATATACTATCTATTGATACATTTCCCAAATTTAAAGAGAAGAAAAGTGCCTTTCTAAAGGCAAAGCTTGTGTCAACTCTGTGGGTGGAAAAGTGGCAAGTAGCACATTCCTCAAAGCTGCCCAAAGGAAGAAGTCACACAGTTAATAAGGACCAGTAGTTAATGAGCACACAGTAGTTAATGGACTCCAACACTCTCAAGATTAGAATGTGTACATGCCCTGAACCCATTTCTCAAAACATAGTCCAAAGATCATATGAGTAACATACTAAGAGGAAAATTTCATGGATCAAGCCTATATTTATGGAATCAGAATATTTTAGAGTGGAAGCTGGTATTATCCATCTTAACAAGTTTCATGGGTGATTCTTATGAACATTTGTGTATCTCACAAAGGGTTAAGGACATTTTTCCTTTTATGAAAATTTACTGAAGCCCAAACTCCACTAATCTACACTAACTCAGTCTAAGATGGGTTGCTTGTCGGAGATTAGAGAAAGGAACATCTGTATAGGAGTCCACAAAGGGATAGAAAAAACATTACAAGACAAAATGTATTGTGTATAATAATTCCTGTTTCCTTGTTGCTTAGCATGTAGCAAATCTCAGTAATTCTTAATAAGTCATCACTGATAAAATTTACATTTCATTTAATTATAAAACTATACTTGAAGTTATTGATAAGTTCAGACTTCATGTATTTAAAATTTATCAAATTCATATACTAATTGACTAGCACAAGTAAAAGGTATTTGTTTTCATGTATATGGTTGACAAAATGTTTGGTAACTTTAATGTCATTTTTGACATTCCTGCACATACATGCATCCACACATGACCTTATTCACTTTTAGTCCTATTATTCATGTTTCCTCTAACATTTTTTAACATTTTATGCTCTAGTATAATTATTGAATTTGCTCATAAAAGGCACTTAATAAGCATGCCTTCCTATAATTGGGTTTTTTTAAATAGAGGATTTAATATTTACTTTATTTATTATTATTAGTAGTAGTAGTAGTAGTAATATTGGAGATTTGACACAAGAGTGCTTTACCACTGTGTTACATTCCCTGTCCCTTTTGTTGTTGTTTGTTTATTTGTTTGTTTGTTTTTTGGTACTGGAGATTGAACTCAGGGGCACTCGAGCACTGAGCCATATCTCCAGCCCTATTTTGTGTTTTATGTAGAGACAGGGTCTCACTGAATTGCTTAGTGCCTTGCCGTTGCTGAGACTGGCTTTGAACTCGCAATTCTTCTGTCTCAGCCTCCGTAAGTGCTGTGATCACATGCTTGCACCACCACACCTGGCTGTTTGTTATATTGAGATAGGGTCTCACTAAGTTGCTTAGGGCCTCACTAAGTTGCTAAGGCTGGCCTTAAACTTGAGATCCTCTTGTCTCAGCCTCTGGAGCTGCTGGGATTACAGGCATGCACCACCACACCCGGCCTAAAATTTGTTTTTTAAGTTAAACATTGTTAGGGAGAAATATTTATTTTTCACTACTAAAATTTCCATGGAGAGGCATTTTCTCTGAACCTTCCCTATCTCTCTAAATTTCTTGGAAGAAAAGCAAGGAGCAGAGGGATGCATTTGATTGACAAGATGTAGAACAAGTAATTGAGACACAGCTCAGTCTCCATTCCTTTCCTTCTTCTGAGAACTTCCCTATTTAAAGGGAGTGTGTATTCTGACTTTTACCTCCAAGCTATAAAGTTTACAGAATAATCACCCTCACATAGGAAAGGCCGTGGCTGTTTAAAGGTGGCTGCAACATGGAGGGTAAACCTAATTCTGAGGTTTGGTGTTGAGAATCTCATTATTTTCAAATACAATATAGCATTCATCTGCATTAAGCTTCTATTTTGATATCTGCTTGAATATTTTTGTCTTTCTCTTAATTGGCTTCAAACTCGGGAAAATAATAGTAGTATTTATTGTACTCTTCTAATCCCCAAAACAATTATATAATTTAAGCAGATAGATATATATATAATCTATAACATATGGCCACTCTCATGGGGTTTTCTTCATGTTCCTCTTTATTGAGGTAGATTCTGTATATTTTAAGAGAAGCTATAGACATCTGAATATGGCATAAAAATATTCTAGAATAAGAGACATACAGCAAATTGAAAGGTTAAATGCAGCACCATTAAGACAAGATTGTTTTTAATCTTATTGTGGGATAATTAGTAAGAATACTTAGGGGAGAAGTTCCATTCCCCAGTGCTTCTGTTTCTCTGTGGAGGAGCCTCCTTTAGAGTAAATTCCTGGCCTCTGACTTAGTGCTCATTTACCCCCCTCTGGAGGATGGAAATTTGAAAGAGAGCCTGAGAATGCATGCCTCTGGCCATCAGAACCCCATCTTTGGAATGTGCCTGCCTCAGAGGACAGGAGTATTCATTGTACCCTGATAAGCAGCGTTTTAGGTTGGTACCCTGCACATTCTCAGCATTTCTTGTGCCTATACAGATAATTTTGCTAAGGACTGGGTACAATATTATGAAGCCTATTCTTTCAACCAGTCTGAGCCAATCCTCCAAATATATTTGTCAGCAATTACAGACACATACTCATCTCCAGTGTTCACAGCTCCTGGGCCTATCCATTGTTTTCAAATAACTGAGAGATAACAGGGTGATACTTACTAGGTTCTCTAAACTAAAATGCCCTAAGTCCATAGAACATAAGCTCCATTGGGACTGACTTTTTTTTTTAATACAGCCTAGAAAAGTGTTGATCATATATTGGGAATTCAATAAATATTTATTGGATTTGTTGAAAGAATTGGCACCTAGGTTTTATCATGTTTATACTTAAGGAAGAAATAGTTGTATATGTCATTGGTTTTCAAAAATATGTAAGAGGGAAGATGAGGAAATGACACTCTACTTCAGACATTAGTACAATCTCTGTGACTAAAAGCTTTTGAAACTTCCATCTCTAAAATTCTATAAAAATTTAAATGGAGTCAGAGTTCCTGCCAACCCAATGGGAGCACAAGAGAGGGCCCAAAGCTGCCTTTAGGGAATGCTGCAGGAGCCCAGCAAAGGGCAGACCTGACACTGCAAGCCACCAGCCACAGGGGAGCCCATACTCACCCATAGTAAGGACCATCTACAGAGACCCCTGCAGTAGACCTAGCCTAAGTGAGGCCTGGGACCACCCCCAGTTATGTGCCAGAGTTCCTGCCAACTTGGGTGAGCTCAAGAGAGGGCCCAAAACCACCTTCAGAGACCACCTAGGGAGCCCAGCCAAGGCCACTCCCCCTGCCCTCTTAAGGTACTTCCACTACCACTGCCACCAACTTTAGTGGCAGTAGTGTACATCTGGGGACACCTGCTGGGGACTGGAAGTAAACTCCAAGGTGAGATACAGGGAATCTGTAGTGTCACTAGAAGATTATAGGATAGAAATCACAATAACTCAGATAGGCATTGCAAGAAAGGAAGATACATAATCAACATGAAAAAACAAGGGAAGAAAGTGCCCCAAATAAACCTAGATACTACAGTAATAGAATCCATTGACAGTACAGTTGATGAAATATCAGAGAATTCAGAATGTACATAATTTAAAATGCTCTGTGAATTAAAGGATGACGTAAGCAAGAAAACACAGGCAAAAATTGATCAATCCAACAAAGAAATAGGACAGCAAATAAAGGCCACCATTAATCACTTCAACAAAGAAATAAGAAAGTAAATACAGGTAGCAAAAGATTACTTTAAGAAAGAGCTAGAGATTGTGAAAAAAACAATCAGAAATTCTTGAAATGAAGGAAACAATAAACCAAATTAAAAACTCAATAGAAAGCATCATCAGTAGACTAGATCACCTGGAAGAAAGAACCATGAATAATGAAGACAAAATATAAAATCCTGAAAATAAAGTTGACCATACAGTGAAGATGGTAAGAAATCATGAACAGAACATACAAGAATTATGAGATAGCATCAAAAGACCAAATCTAAGATTTATTGGGACAGAAGGAGGCACAGAATTTTAAACCAAAGGAATGCACAATCTCTTCAATGAAATAATAGCAGAAAATTTCCCAAACATGAAAAATGAATTGGAAAATCAAATCCAAGAGGCTTACAGAACACCAAATGGAAAAAATTACAACAGATCTACACCTAAACACATTATAATGAAAATGCCCAGCATACAGAATAAGGATAGAATTTTAAAGGCAGCAAGAGAGAAGAATCAGATTACATATAAAGGGAGACCAATTCCGATCTCAGCAGATTTTTCAACCCAGACCCTAAAAGCCAGGAGATCATGGAACCACATTTACCAAGCTCTGAAAGAATATGGATGTCAACAAAGAATCTTATATCCAGCAAAATTGAGCTTCAGATTTGATGAGGAAATAACAACCTTCCACGATAAACAAAAAATAAAAGAATTTAGAGTAAGAAAGCCTGCACTACACAACATTCTCAGCAAAATATTCCAGGAGGAGGAAATGACAACCAGTAATGAAAATATACAAAGAGAGGAACTACACTAAAAAGGGAGGGCAATCACAGGAGAAACCAAGTCAAGGTAAGAACCAAAAATAAACCAAAATGATCGAAACTACAAATCATATTTTAATAATAACCCTGAATGTGAATGGCCTAAATGCATCAATTAAAAGACATAGACTGACAGACTGGATTTAAAAAAAAAAAAGATCCAACAATATGCTGTCTTCAAGAGACTCATCTCACAGGAAAAGACATCCACAGACTGAAAGTGAAAGAGTACGAAAAAGCATATCACTCACATGGACCCCGTAAACAAGCAGGAGTTTCCATCCTCATATCAGATAAAGTGAACTTCAAACCCAAGTTAGTGAAAAGGGATAAATAAGGACATTTCATACTTCTTAAGGGAATCATATATCAACAACACATAACAATCATAAATATCTATGCCCCAAACAATGGGGCATCTACGTATATCAAACAAATCCTTCTTAACTACAAGAATCAAATAGACTAAAACACAATAATACTTGGAGACTCTAACACAGCTCTCTCACCACTGGATAGATCATCCAAACAAAAACTAAACAAAGAAACCATAGAATTCAATAAAACAATCAATAATTTAGACTTAACAGACATATATAGAGTGTTCCGTCAATGAGCAAATACACTTTTCTTCTCAGCAGCACATGGAATCTTCTACAAAATAGATCATATGTTATATCACAAAGCCAGTCTTAGCAAATATAAAAAAACCATGTATGAGTGTTCATTTTCCCACTTATTGGCACCCTCATTTATTGTTACTTATATTCTTGAAAATTGACATTCTGACTGGAGTGAGATGAAATCTTAGTATTGTTTTTGATTTACATTTCCCCAATTGCTAAAGGTGTTGAAAAATTCTTCATACATTTGTTGATCATTTGTATTTCTTCTTTTGAGAAGTATCTATTTTTTCCTTTGCCCATTTATTGATTAGGCTATTTAGGTGTTTTTGGTGTTACGTTTTTTGAGTTCTTTGTATATCCTGGATATTAATATCCTACCTGAGGAGCAGATGGCAAAGATTTTCTCTCATTCCATTGTTTCCTCTGCAGTGAAGAAGCTTTTTAGTTTGATGTCATCCTCTTGTGTTTTACTTCTTGCACTTTAGGAGACTTGTTAAGGAAATCACTTCTGAGCCAACATGTTGAAGTGTTTAGCCAACATTTTTTTCTAGCTTGTGCAAGTTTTTGATCTAATTCCTAGGTCTTTGATTCAATTTGAGTTGAATTTTCTGCAGGGTAAGAGATAGGGGTTAAATTTCATTCTTCTGTATATGGATTTCCAGTTCTCTCAGCACCATTTGTTAAAAAGGCTATCTCCAATGTATGTCTTTGATACTTTCGTCTAGTATGAGATAACTGTTGTTATGGTTTGGATGTGAGGTGTCCCACAAAAGTTCATGTGTAAGATAGTGCAAGAAGGTTGAGAGGAGAAATGATTTGGGTTTGAGAGCTTTAACTCAATTAGTGAATTAGTCCCCTGATAGGAGTTAACTGAGTGGTTACTGAAGTGGTAGGATGTGGCTGGAGAAGATAGGAATTGGGGTATGGCTTTGTGGTATATATTTGTGTCTGGCAAGTGGAGACCACTTTTTCTGCTTACTGATCATCATGTGAGCCTCTTCCCTTGGCCACAGTCTTCTGCCATTTGGAGACCTGAGAAATGGAGACAGCCTCCTATGGACTGAGACCTCTGGAACCATGAGCCCCTAAATAAACTTTTTCCTCCTCTACAATTGTTCTGTTTGGGATTTTAAGTCACAGCAGAAAAAAAGCTGACTAAAACAACTGTTTTTACATAGATTTGTCCCTATGTTTTCTATTCTATTCCATTGATTTTCATACCTGTTTTGGTGCCAGTATCATGCTGTTTTTGTTACTATAGCTCTACAGTTAATTTGAGGTCAGGTATTGTGATGCCTCCTGCTTCTTTTTTCTTGCTAAGGATTGCTTTGGTTATTGAGGGTCTCTTATTTTTTCAAATGAATTTCATAACTCCTTTTTATATTTCTGTGAACAACATCAATGGAATTTTGATGGGAATTGCATTGAATCTGTGTAATGCTCTTGGTAGTTTGGCCATTTTAACAATATTATTTCTGCTTATCCAAGAACATGGGAGGTTTTTCCACTTCTAAGTTTTCTTCAGTTCCTTTAGTTAGTGTTTTATAGTTTTCACTGTAGAGGTCCTTTGCCTATTTGTTAGAGTCTCAAGTATATTAATTTTTATTTTTGAGGCTATTGTGAATGGGATAGTTTTCCTAATGTTATTTCAGGAGATTCATCGTTGGAGTACAGGAATGCAATTGATTTGTAGGTATTGATCTTATATCCTACTACTTTGCTGAATTTATTTATGAGGTCTAGAATTGTTTTGGTGGAGTTTTTTGGGTCTTCTAAATATAGGATAATGTTGTCAGCAGAGATAATTTGAGCTCTTCTTTTTCTCTTCATATCCCTTTAATTTCCTTTGCTTGCCTAATTGCTCTGGTTAGCGTTTCAAAGACTATGGTGAATAGGAGTGGTGAAAGTAGGCATCCTTGTTTTGCTCCTCATTTTGGAGGAAATGCTTTCAGTTTTTCTCCATTCAGAGTAATGTTGGCCTTGAGTTTGTCATATATAGCCTTTCCAATATTGAGGTAAGTTACTTCTATCCCTAGTTTTTCTAGTGTTTTAAACATGAATAGATGCTCTACTTTATCAAATGCATTTTCTGTTTCTATTGAGATAATCATGTAATTATTGTCTTTAATTCTATTTATTTGGTTAATTACATTTATTGATTTCCATATGTTGAACCAACAATGTACCCCTGGGATGAAACCCACTTGATCATGGTGCACTATCCTTTTAATTTATTTTGTATGTGGTTTGACATATTTTATTAATAATTTTTACATCTATGTTCAGCAAGGATATTGGTCAGAAGTTTTCTTTCCTTGATGTGTCTGTGGTTTTGGTTTCAGATCATATTGACTTTATATAATGAGTTTGGAAGTGTTACTTTCTTTACTATTTCATGAATAATTTGAGAAGGATTGGTATTAGTTCTTATTTAAAGGTCTGAAAAAACTCAGCTGAGTATCCATTCAGTCCTAGGATTTTTTCTGTTGAAAGGCGTTTTTATGGCTGCTTCAATTTCATTTTTCGGAATTGATTTGTTTAAGTTTTCCATATCCTCCTGCTTCAATTTGGGTAGGTCACATTGTCTTTAAGAATTTGTCCATATCTCCAACATATTTTAGCTTATTGGAGTATAAATTTTCAAAATAATTTTTGATAATCCTCTGGATTTCAGTAGTATCTGTGGTGATATTTCCTTTTGCATCTCAGATTTTGATAATTTGAGTTTTTTCCTCTTTCTTTTGGTTAGTTCAGCTAATGATTTAGCAATCTTGTTTATCCTTTCAAAGATCCAGCACTTTGTTTTGTTAATCTTTTGTATTTTTTTAATGTCAAGTTCACTGATTTTGGCTCTAATTTTAATCATTTCCTGTCTTCTACTGATTTTGGTGTTAGTTTGTCCTTCTTTTTCTAGGGCCATCAGATGTAATTTTAGATTATTTGGTATCTTCCTATTCTTTTGATATGTGGACTCAAGGCTATGAACTTTCCTCTTAGAACTGCTTTCATACTATCCCAGAGATTTTGATATAGTTCAAAATATCATTTCATTTCTTGGGGCTGGAGGGGATGTGGCAGAAGGAAGAAGCTCACATGATGATTAGCGAGCAGAGAGAGCAGCTCCACTCACCAGAGACAAATATACAACCCACAGCCATGCCTCCAATGCTTCATCCCCTCCAGTTACCACTCAGTTAATCCCATCAAGAGATTGATTCACTGATTGGATTAAGTCTCACAAGAAAATAATTTTTTCTCTGAAATTTCTTGCATTGTCATACATGTGAGCTTTTGGGGTACACCTCACATCCAAATCAGGATACCAGGTATTATAGTTGTTCTGTTTTTTATCTTATTGTTGATTTCTAATTCATTCCATTATGATTTGATAAAAATGAAAGGTATTATCTCTAATTATTTTTTGTATTTGCTAAGATTTGATTTGTGACCTAAAATATGGTCTATTTTAGAAAATGTTTCATGGGCTGCTGAAAAGAAAGTGAATTCAGTCATTAATGGATGAAATATTCTACAGATGTCTGTTATATCCATATTATTAATTGTGTTTTTTAGTTCTGTAGAATCTTTACTTAGGTTTGGTTTGGATGATCTATCCAGTGCTGAGAGAGTCATGTTAAAGTCACCCAGTATTATTGTATTGTGGTCTATTTGATTCTTAATATTGAGAAGGGTTTGTTTTGTGTACATAGATGCTCTGCTGTTTGGGGAATAAATATTTATGATCCTTATATCTTATTGATGAATGATTTCCTTAAGCATTATGAAGTGACCTTCTACTTCTCTTGGCTTGAAGTCCACTTTATCTGATATAAGAATAGTAACCCCTACTTGTTTATGAGATTCATGATTCTTTCACTTTCATTCTGTGTATGTGAGGTGAATCTCTTATAGACAGCATATTGTTAGTCCTTGGTTTTCAATCCAAAACTTCCAAATTATGCCTTTTGGTTGAAGAGTTTAGACCACTTACATTCAGTGTTATTATTGAGAGACTACTTTGTGATTTTCTTTTTCTTTGGAGCCCTGGGATGGGTGAATATCCAGACAATGATATTTTAAGTGGATTTGTGACTTCTGCTGAACCCAATATCAGCATCACTTTAAAAGATGCTATTGAGCATATATAATCACTTCAGAGCCGAGCTTTATTCTATTCAACCTTATAAGAATAAAAAACTTGAGGCAATTATTCTTTGCAAATTCAAGTATAAACCTATAATAAATCTCTGGAATAGTTTGATAAAGTTGCTAAATTTAGTAAATTTATCATAACCTTAAGCAAGAACTAAAATGGGGGAGGAAGAAAGATTGGGCATACAGGGGGAGGAAAATGAGAGAAAAGGGGGGGAGGGAAGCTGTAAAAGGAAAACTTTTGCCAAGGTAGAAAAGAACAATGGATAAATGGTTGTAATTTGAGGCAGAGCAAAAAATACAAGAGGGTGAGTAGGTGGTAAGAGGAGCGGGTATGGACTACAGCTAGGAAAACAAAGAAAGATGGATTCCAATTAATGTTTTAAACCATTAGATGAAAATGGTTGAAAGTATAATGTTGGCTATTGGGTTAACAATAATCATTCAAGTTAAAGAGTTATTTATATGGTCAAAGTTGACATTGGAGTTATTTATGGTATATAAACCTTGTCAAGGTGAAGAAAATTTGTTGAATCCTGGTTTGGATTTTATTAAGTTTTGGACATTTAGCAGATGTCTATCAGTTTTTGGCTGTAGATCTCTCTCAAGTTGCTGGGGCACAGGAGCCAATTCCCTAGTTGCTATGAACCTCCCACCAACAGCTTCTGGTTTGTCAGCTCAGGGTCTGCAGCTGACTGCTTGGAAGGTGAAATGTTGTGAGTTGGCTGTTTCTATTGTGTGCCCAAACAAGATGCAGACTCTGGAGTGTCCCTATGCTTGCTATGGGTCGCAATGTACCTGCTTCCCTCTACAGGATCTTTTTCATGGTAGTAAGGATCCTGGTGGCTATCTGTGAGCACAGGAATTCTGGTTGTGGGTTTTCTGTGGGTGTTCTGTGGTGCAGAAGTATTCCCCAGCTGACTCTGCTCTCTGAGGTACTGTAGTGAAGGGTCTCAAGTAGTTAACCTGGACACTAGTTTCCACAGATCCAGGTTGTGAATGATGTGAATGGTGGATGTTGATTCCCTCTGTTTACTAAATCTGATGCAAGGTCCCACAAATATCCAAACAACGCCCTATCACTTGTCAGTTGTGATCATGGTTCAAGCTGTGCACCAGTTAAACCCCTTTCATCTGCATAATCTCAGGTAATTTCTCATTAGGTGTCTATGTCACTGAATATCCAGGCTGCTTCCCTCTGGTACAGCCTCCCTCAGGATCCTGGGGACTGTCCCTAGGCTTCCTAGTGTCAGTGGTTGAGGTCTGATGAATCTGCTTTCTTATGTTTGGGGCCAAAGTTGCTTCATTACTGTCACTGAGTGAGCAAGCAGGGGAGGCTTCATGGAGCTTATCAGGGATAGATGCAGTTCCTGTCCCCACCAGCCCATTTCCCCTTGTTCAAAGTGAGGGGTTTTAGAGATTTTTTGGCTAGTAATGGTTCTTCTAGAAGTTCTTTCTGGCCAAACTCTGAAAAGGTCCTACTGCAGGAGACTTTCCTCTGGTTTAATTGGAGCTGTCTAAACATGGAAAGACTCTGTGTTGAGTTAAGAGGATGACTGGTCAACTGAGGGCTCCACAAAATGGCTGCAAGCTCCTGGCTCGGCTTTCTTTTCACGATTTGGTTTTAAGCTGTTTGTGCTGTTTTAAGGACCCTTCTGTTACCATGACACTTGGAATTTTGTCTGTCTTTCCAACTATTTTTGAGTGGATGAGCTTAAGAGAATTTTCACTCTACCCGCTTTCTCTCTAGGTTGCCCCTCCCCTCTTTTCATCCCCAGGTTCAGGTTCAGGGTTAGGGCCTCTGAGTTTGTTTTCTACTCTGGTAGCCTATCTTCCAATCTCTCCAGGTCTCAGACATTTTAATATTGAGTCTTAGAGGATTTATTTGGTCACTCACCTCTCAATTCTGTTTTTCCTTCACTGTCTCCTTTGTATTGTGAGGAGATCAGGATTCAATGCCTACCTCGCTTTTTTCATCTTTCTCCCTTCCAATAAAGTCACTAAATAATCTTAAAACACAATGAATAGGCATCATAAAAACTAAAATAAACAATGACCACACTAAATGATAATAAGAATTCAAAGAAACAGACATTGCTGATGAGAATGTCAAATGATACAGCTACTCTGGAAAACACTCTTAGCAGTGTTTTTTAAAGAAACTTGATAGGCAACTGGTATACAACTAAGTAATTACTTCCCTAGGCATTTATCAGAGAGAGTGAAAACTAGTATTCACACAAAATCTGTAGATGAATATTCTGAACTACTTTATTGATAAGAAAACATTAGAAACGACTCACATGTCCTTCAATGGGTAAATGGTTAAACAAACTGTGGCAATTCATACTTCAGAACAGATGAACTACTAATACAATCAATGGCATGGATGACTTTCAAGGGAATTAAGACAAGTTAAAAAGGCTCATTTCAAAAGTTCATACACTAGATGATTCAATTTATGTGACATTCTTGAAATGACAAAATTATAGACACAAATAACAGAAGAGTGGTTGCCAGGGCTGAGGTACAAGGAAGAGCAAGGAAGTTGATGTGGTTATAAAAGAGCCACACAGTATCCTTGTGCTACTGAAACTCTTCTGTACTTTGACTACAGTGGTAGATACAGAAATCTAAACAGTAAACTGAATACCTCTAAATGTATATGCAAACACATACGCACATGCACACATGCACACACACGCACATATGTGCACACACATACATAAGTACATTTAAAACTGGAGAAATTTGAATAAAATCTGTGATTTGAATATCCTGATATGATACTGCACCATAGTTTTTATAAGATATTACCACTGGGAGAAATTGGGCAAAGAGTTAATAGGATCCCTATATTTTTTCTTACAATTTTTTGTGTCTGTGATTATCTCAAGGTAAAAATTTACTTTAAAAAGTCTGATTCTTTGCAGGAGTGAGTTAACAGCAACTACCAGATAAAAAGCCTTTTGTCCCCTAAATTAAGTTCTTTACAGCACCGCCTTTCTTTTTTTTCTTTAAATTTATATTTAAGATTTTAATCATAAAAGCACTTATATATATTGTAAGAAGTAAGTGAATAAAGAAGTGAGTAAAAACAATGTTTGTAATTTCTTTTTATTTCTGGCTCCCATCCCATTGTCCCCAAATAACAGGCTTTCATGTCTATTTAAATATATACTTGAACACTCTTATCCATACTTATAAACACAAGTATGTATGTATATATTTACTTAAGTGTAGGATTTTATGTTCAGATTTACCTTCATAATATTTCTTAGTAGAGATATACCATAATTGAGTCATTCAATAATATATTTCATATTTTCCCATTTTCATGTGGATAACTGGTAATACAAAATATATTGTTACAAATACTGCTTTATCTTTGCTCTTACATTGCAATGCTACTATTTTTATAAAATAGAATTTCCCAAGTAAGTTGTTCAGTCAATGTAAACATTTTATTTCAATAGATATTTTGAAAGATTAGTTATTCCATACTGAACACTACCGAAGACTTCTTGTGCTTGAGGTCTTAATACATATCTAAGAAAATATAGGATGATCAACTATGGTCTGGTCATTATAAGTGCAATTTCTGTTCACCCAGAGAGAACATACCTGGATTTCAATGTTGTAACTTGATACTACATTTTAAAAAATTCTTACTGTTGTTTTTTATTCTTTGCAATATTTTAAAAAAAATTATTGATTTTCTTTACGTCTTATACTTTGAATGTATTAGTCAGTTTTCATTTCTGTGATCAAAATACCTCAGAAGAACATAGAGGAGGAAAAGCTTACTTTGGGCTCAGAATTTCAAAAGTCTCTGTCCATCCATGGTCAGCAGGCCCTAAAGCAGAAGGGTATGGTAAAGAAAAGCTACTCAACTCATGGCAGCTAGGAGGGAGAGAGCAAGAGAGAGGAAAGGATCAGGGGCAGATATAGTCCAAGGCCACACCCTCAAATGACCTACTTCCTCCAGCCATACCCCACCTGCCCATAATTACCACCCAG
Organism: Xerus rutilus; assembly: GCA_028644305.1. NCBI lineage: Eukaryota > Metazoa > Chordata > Mammalia > Rodentia > Sciuridae > Xerus > Xerus rutilus. The sequence goes on along the minus strand of CM053407.1, from coordinate 69,848,902 downwards.
TAGTTAATTCAAATTATTAATCCAGTGGACTTATTAGTTCAGTGGACTAATCCACTAATGAGGTTACAGCAATCATAATTCAATTTTGTCATCTCTGAATATTTCGACCTTGCCTAACATGAGTTCTGTGGCAGACATTTTTAAATCTAACACATAACATTGGGTTTTTGATAAAATATAATTTTAAATTATTAGTACTCTAAACTGCTAAGAGATTGTGTATGATACATTATTTCTACTATTACATTTTAAAATACATTTGTTATTAATTTGAAATGTCAATTTCATAATACCTAGTATTGTTAAAAGTGTAAAAAAATGCTGCTTCTAGATGCTTCTGCAAAATAATTAATAAATTGACAAATGTTCATACTTCAACCTAGACCTTCCACTTATAAAAAATTGCTTAAAGAAATAGGCACTATGTAAAATTAATTTTTACCAAAAAATATAATAACAGAAAATGTCCATAATATATTGCTAAATGAAAAATCATTTAAAATATATTATATAATTATTTTCAATATTAAAATAAATGAAACTAGCCGGGCGCGGTGGCTCACGCTTGTAATCCCAGCAGTTAGGGAGGCTGAGACAGGAGAATCGCTAGTTCAAAGCCAGCCTCAGCAATGGCGAGGCACTAAGCAACTCAGTGAGACCCTGTCTCTACATAAAACACAAAATAGGGCTGAGGATGTGGCTCAGTGGTCGAGTGCCCCTGAGTTCAATCCCCAGTACCAAAAAATAAAAATAAAAATAAAAAAAAAATAAAATAAAATAAATGAAACTCATTCTGGCTCAGTTAAGCAAAAATGGAAAGGTACAATGAAAACCAAAGGCAGAAATGTGGGCAAGATTTAGAAATACATAGACTATGGTTCCACAGTAATTAGGACCAACTCCTTATTTCTGAATTGTTCCTTTCTGCTGGTCTGTCTTGCTTTCCTCCCCTGATAAATCTTCCCTTCCTCTGCTTCATGGTCAATGTATCAGAAAATAATTGCTTTCCTCTATTCAACAAACTAAGCAGTATGAGGCTAGAATATGTTCATTTCAATTCCAAATCCACTAAGAAAAATTGTCACACTGCTTAGGTGAGCTGACCACCATAACCTAATCATCTGTATGAGAATGAGAGCTGGGGAAACAATGTAATTAAAAAGAAAGTTACATTATATAGATGTAGATACAGGAAGTCTTGCCTTAAGATTATTTTTACTAGGAAAAATCCATTTATATATTTATAGAAGATACCTTCTGAGTTAGCTGCCCAAGAGTTCTATTGCACATATAATGCACTCAGATCAGTAGAGATGTAAATCTATAAATGTTCATAAAAATTATTCTATATGAATATATAAAAACACATCTAAATGCTAAAAATCTAATTTTTTCAAGTTATATTAATTTTCTCTTTATTCTATACATTTGGAATGTTTAAATAAATAATCTTACAATCAAAGAAAAATATTAAAATAAATATCAAATAAAATTGAATAATAATTTAAAATAAAAAGATTCATAATATTACCTTCAGTTATTGTTGCATTGATGGATGTTCTGAAAATATGTGTACAAATTTTAAAATTAAATCAGTTAAAAATGTAGTATAATTGTGAATGCAAATTCAATGAAATATTTACTTTGGCAATCATTAAGGATTAATATCTACTATGGAACTAGAATGTTATCCTGTTAGCATTCACTTCTTTATATAGTAAAAGGAAAGAATTGTAATTACTGAAAATAATTAGTAGATGAATCTGAAAAACAAAACAAACTTAGTTAATGAAGCATCTTAGAGAATAATTGCTAAATATTTTGCATGGATTATAATTACTAATTTTACCTAGAAAATTAATGTGATAATCATTTTAGGCTTATTTTATCTGCATTTAAGAAAGAAAATATTCCTTTTTAACTCATTGAAAGGATCTAGAAAGCCAATAGACACTAAATACAAAATATTATCTGAAAATACCTGTTCATTGCATTGTAGCTGCTTAGCTGCTTCTGTGCATGTTTTAGTGAATCTACTAAAGTTTGCACTAAATGTTCTGTTACTAAAAATATATACACAATATAAGGATAAATGTTGGCTAAAATAAGAATACTGACTCCTTGAATGAGAAATTAATCAGGATGTCTAGTTCCAGGTGATTTCAATTGTTTAAAATATTTTAATAATCTTCATCCATTAATTTAAAAAATATAAAATGTCATTTCTCATCCTCATAGAAATATGCTGCAATAAGAAAGATGAACATAAATCAATTCCTTAGTTTACAGAATCATAATTAAATTACACTTAGTGAACTTGCCATTGTAATAACTCATCATTTTTGTGACTTCCCTCTTGATATAATGGAGATTGCACCTGTGGGCTGTCCATTGAGCTGTAACACAGTTGCCTTTACACTGCACCTGGTGGCTGCCTCCAGAATGCCTGGACCCAGCGGCTTGAGGAAGCTCCTACTTTAAAGAGAGGGAGCATATTTCCCAGGTGGGCACTGCATCCCTGACTAAAGGACCACATGATTGGAACTTGGAGCTACCAAGGATCATACAGATGTTTGAGTGGTTTTGAGATCCTTAGAGGACTGTGGTGGTCTCAGGAAAGCATGAACGATATTTGGACTAAAGTCAGCCTAATAAAATCCCTCCCTGGCACATCTGCATTGGAGGTAGGAAGAAGGAAGGCAAGGTCTGAAAACAACTCCATGAAAGGTGGAACACAGGAAATTCTCCATTCCACCAGCCAGCCACTTCACAATGTGAACCTACTACTGTTGTCATATAACAACATCTCAAGGAAATGTGACAGAGCTAGATAAAACCATGTGTGTTCACTCTAAAATAGAGATCTTTGTTCTATTGGTTTTACATTGCTGGGTTTTGTTCAAACAAGAAACAAAAGTAAAATTGAGAATTCCTCTCAAAGAAAGGCATACTATCAGTGCATTGGAATACATTTTCTATACTCCACTGCAGCCTTCTGCTTGTGCCACAGAAGGCTTCCCTGTTTCTGTGAGCTGAGCTGCGGCTGGGGCTAGAGATGGGATGGGCGGGGGGTGCTTCTTTACATCTCACTAGTTGACATGCCCAATACTGTCACTTTGACATCTGAGTAGCTGACAGGAAATTCTAGAAAGTCACAAAGGAACACATGAAGCTAGAGGAAAGAACTAAATGTTGAATGCAGATATCTTTTCCAAAAGACAGGCTGATGGCAGAGGCCCCAAGAATCACTGGCCTTGAGCCCAGAGCTGAGCCAAGCTTAGGGATCCAACTGTAACCTTGCCTACAGGTCTAGAATCTTGTGAGCTTGCAGATGGGGAAGCACACAAACTCCTCAGCATCACATGGGGCTTTTGCTTTGTTTTTTTTTTTTTGTTTTGTTACCAACCCAGTGGTACAATTTGAGTATCCCATCCTGGTAGTGAGCTACAAAACACTACACAGGTATGATCTATAGACAACTTCTTTCAAGAAATCTGAAATAACATTATTTTATCTATCAATGCTACTGGAAAGAGAATAAAAATGTGTCTTTGCCTTACATCAATAGTAAAATTTAAACATAACTCAATAAGATGGAAATGCCAGAAATAGAAAGCCCTTCTATGAAGTTGTATGCCTGCCGTGCTTAAAATTACACATTAATCCAATTTGCAGAGTTGGTAATCTGATAAAAATAAACAAAGCTCATATTTAGATATGAACTAAATTCCTCCATCTGCCAGAAAGCAACTACCATTTAAGCTGCTTTTCCATAGAAATATGCCTATTTCAAGTCTTGCAACCACTAATGTGCTAGAATTATAAAATGAAAAAGCCTAAAATTTCATGTAAGATAACCTTTTCTCCACACTCAAAATAATTTGCAATGTGATCCACTTCTTAGTTTAAAAGTCAAACTTTGGTTTATATCAGAAGCTGCCTGAGTAATGAAATTGCTGTATGGTAAGCTTGGAAATGGATCAGAACAGAAGAGGGGGAAGTAGGTGGTGGTGCACCCCAACTAGACTGCTTCAATCCTGTTTCTGTAATGACCCTCATTAATCTTACAGTTCAGTGAGCCAGACCATGTACAACCTCCCTCCTTCTTTGCTTCTAAGCTAATTTTATCTTTCTCACCTAGATGCAATAAAAATAACTAAAATTCACTAGATGATTTCTTCAAGCAAGTCATTACATTAAATACTCATTAACTAATTTAATTGTCCACAAACTCCCCATGATGTAGGGGCTACCATTATTCCTATTTGCAAAATAATTAGACTGAGTACATCTATGTTCACAGCAGCATTATTCATTCCATTATTCATTATCCAATAGCCTAAAGGTGGAAGCAACTAATGTGTCCATTACTGGGTAACTGGATTTTTAAAAACTGGTAAATGTGTATAATGGAATATTATTTAGCCTTTAAAAGGAAGAAAACTCATACCCATGCTACACCATGGATGGACCTTAAAGTTATTATACTAAGTGAAATAAGCCCATCACACACCAAAAACTTCCATAGGATTCCACTTAGATGAGATATCTAAAATAGTCAAATTCATAGTGACAGAAAATCAAACAGTGACTACCAAGAGACTGGGGAGAGTGAAGAAGGAAATTATTGTTTAATAGATAAAAGTTTCAGTTATACAGCAAGAAGAGTTTAGAAGACTGTACTTAACTCTATTAAAATGTATACTTATAAATGGTTAAGGTGGCAAACTCTGTTACATATATTTTACCAAATTTAAAATTAAAATAGGCAAACAGAGACAGAAAGAGGTTAAACAAACTCAACTTCATATAGACCTTTTGGTTTTCTATAGATGCCCTAGTGAGATGGTTTTAATATTAAAAAATGATTTCAAATTTTTGAAAGGAAGTATGCTTTGACAAGAGTCACTCCTGTAGGATATATCCTGCATTCAGACACCCAAGCCATAATCAAGATGTTTTCTTAAGGGTCGGGTATTGCTTCCTCTCCTTCATGCCCACCATCCAGTCAGTCATCGCTTCTTACTGATTCAACCAATAAAATGTCTCTTGTTTCTGTCTCTTCCTTCCTTATCACCACTGCTACTACTTTATTCTAAGCTGTCATACTAGGGATCCTTGAAGTCCTTCTCTGACTTGTCTCCAAAAAAAATTGTTCATTCTAGAAAAATCTCATCAACCATCAGACTGATGTCTTTCAAAACCAGATTCCTTTGAATGAAGCTTAATGTCCTTAAGTGACATAAGCAGCCTTACAGAGCACTAGCTTTGCATCTCATATCTCATCTCTTGCCTCTACCTCTGTCCCCTAAGCTCCAGGCATAACCAACACTTCAGAGATCCCAAATAGCCAAGTCACTACTAACCTTTTCTACCTCCTAATATGCTATTCAATCTACCTGCAATCCCTCCTTTTCTTTCTGAACTGAAAAATATTTCTAGCCATCCTTGATGAATTATTTCATAAGTATCTAGCCTGGAAAACTATTCTTGATACTCAGGACTTAGAAAGGGTCACACAGAATGATTTAATAGTACTTATAGAATGTTGTTATACTTATGTATTTGTCCCATGAATTTAGGATTCTAAAGAGTGATCAAAATCTCTTTTTCTGTCACTGTTGCTACCATCTAGAACAGTGATGATGATACAGAAATATTCAATGACTGTTGGAATACATTAATAAATATGTAATGAATAAGTCAATCAGTTTGGTTTATTCAAATAAGTCTCAACCCTGTAGCTACCAAGAAAACCACATTTTTCTACTTGAAAATGGGTCATTAATTATGTAGGCTGGTCTCTGGATTGTAGAATAAAATAGGCAAATTTGAATAATTCTATATTCTCCATCTCAGTAAGGATACTGGAGACTAGCTAAATATCATAGAAGAATTATTTAGAAAGAGAGAGAGAGAGAGAGAGAGAGAAAGGAAGGAAGGAAGGAAGGAAGGAAGGAAGGAAGGAAGGAAGGAAGGAAGGAAGGAAGGAAGAAAGGAAGGTGAGAGAGAAAGGGAAGGAGGGATAGGGATGGAGGGAGGGGAACGGGAGAGAGATAGAGGGAGGGAGGAAGGAAGAAAGAAACAGAATAAAATATTAAACTCTTCCAGGTTAATATTTTAAAGGTAATTCATAGCCAGACCCAAAAGTTGATCAATATTAAAAATAACTTGAGATAGACTTGAAAATAAGTTTTAAAAATTCTATGTTGAAGTACTAGAACAACACAGCATATTTGAAACTGTTTCCACTGAGGCAACATCTTGATTCTTTGCAATAAAATAAATGACACCCCAGTCTTCAAAAAACAGTAAACAATATGCTGAAAAATCTCGAAATCATATTGATTCTAAAAAGAAAACGTATACATTAGCAACAGACAGCTTCCTGCTGAGAAACACAAAGACAGCTTAGTAAAGTGTTGCTGTGACTAATTAGGATGTGACATATAGACTATGTAGATGAGATGTAAATAAAAGTCAGTTATTAGTTATCAGACCCAACAACTTCTATCCATAGTTGATGATGCCCAACTGATGTGAAAGGATTTAAAACAAAGAAGGAAGATGAAATTATGTAAAGTCATTGCTGGAAAAACTGGAGGATCTGAGGGCATATGTGGAATTTTCTTTTCTTTCAAGTGAAGGTCATGAATTTAGGAAGAAAGTAATAATGAGGTTGAAAAGTAGCTTGGGTTAGATCATGGAGCAAAGAATTCTGACAGATTTGGAATTTACCCAATAAGCAATTAGGAGCCATTGAAGTTCTTTGCAAGGGAAGCAAATTTGCATTCTAACTCTTAAATAGACTTCTGTACACTGAGTTTATGGAATCAATTATGTGTGACATAAATGCCTATAGAATCTACTAAAACTAAATCATTTTATAAGACTTGACAGACAAAGTACTAAAGTTTGAATAGTGATAGCCTTACTAAGCTTTATTGAAACTTCCAAAATTGGTCAAATATTCCTTAGTTCACTGTACATTACTTCTTTATTTTTTTAATCACAATGTCTAAAGCTACGTATGAATATAAATGTATATCACATTTCTGGCAGGAGCAGTGCAGGAGGCAGAGAATGGTGCCCACGTTATCTGTAGAGTTACTTCTAAGTCTCCCATCCAATGGTCCTGCTAATAAAATAAAATAATGCAATGACCTATGTGCACACACATATACTTGTCTTTTCTGAATTATACACAAGAATAATGAATATAGTTTGTCCATACTATACATTTAGGCTAATCTCAGTTAAAATATAAGTTTGTAACAGACATAAATTTTCTTTTGGAGGTCCTCAGAGAAGTACAATATGGTTTAACAATATGTTCATATGACTGTCAACTGGAAGAAACGTCATATTTTCAAAAATATTCTGGACATCAATAATATAAGTTCTTATTTCAAACTGAAAGTTTCAACTATAAGTACTTTAAATTGCAAAAATGAGATTTAATTGAAGGGCTTCTCATTCATGCGAATCTACCTAGTCTGACCCAGGATTGTGAAAGCAGTGTTTTGTTTGTTTTTTTTTTAAATAGTGTTAAGTGCATCTCCAAACCAACCCCAATAAGATTAGAGTGTGTATGTATTCAGTACATTCATTATACGACCTCTGAATCCTGTGTTTTATAACCATTGCACATTGAATCCAAGAGACCAGAAGGCTCAGGATAATATCAGTGGTCAGCGGAAAGCCAATGGTCCAATATGCATTATGGTAACAGCTCACATCTATACAGCATTTTCTATATGCCAGGTCTATGCTAATATAGATAGGTAGATAGATGACAGATATATATATGTTCATTTAATCTCCAATTCTAGCAAACATGCTTCTTACCCCCTGTAAACTAGGTTCTTATGGCTCACATTTTACAGAGGGGGAAAAAGAAATGAAACGACATTGCATAATATAGCCTATTGTCATACAGAAAGGAAATAACAGGGTTGAGGTTTAAACCTGGCTCCAGAATTCACTGTCAATCACCAAGCTTCAATACTGCTTCTATAAAGTATTTTCTCTCCTATGTGCTTATATAGCACCCTATATAAGCATGTGACTCATGCCTGGGTCACAGTGCTTCTCACAGTATAGGAAAATATATACTCTATATAGTACATATTTTACATAATACAGTACATAAAATACTATTAATATGCAATATATACACACATAGACTTACATACATATATGTGAGGCCATCCTAAGCAGGAAGGAAGATTATTCTGTGATTCTTTGCACCCCTAATTCCTAACACAGTGACATGACACATGGCAAACATTCAATAAATGTGCTGATGAAAACCCACCTTATCTCCCCGGGTTCTCACAGCTCTTGGGTACTCCCGTCTGCTCAGCTGGCATTTGTTATCTTTAGGACAGTTTACTTTAGCCTTCAAGTTCTGCACCCTGGTCACCAATCAGAGCACTATGCCTGAAACAAAAGTAATAATGGTATAATATCTTTGACTACAAAAATAACTATAACAGAGATAATGCATATTGAACATCAACTAAGACTTCACCCTTGGTTACCCTGGACTGTCACTGTGTCTGGGTTCTATGAAATACACAGAGCATATTTTGCTCTGAGGCAGGTCTGCATGTCCTATGTAACTGTCCAAAGAAGCAGTATAAAATGGAATCTTTATTCAGTAACATATTTAATCAAGAAACACCTGAAAGAAAAACTGTAGTTTCTTCTCTATAAGAGAATATACAACTGTTTTTTCTTCTAATTGAAACACAAGTTTTTCTTCTGTATCTTAGAATATCAACTGTAGCCAGATAATTCATTAAATTGCATGCAAAAATCCTACTGATTAAAATTTTAGCTAACATTTCAACCTACTTTTAGAATGCAATTAAGGGGCAGTAACATTGAGTCACAATTTATCTCAATATAATGACTTCTGCCTCTTATAAAAAAAAACTATTAAAGAATGAGAACAAGAGCTTTCTTCTTCACAATTAATATTTACTAAGTCTCCAGGGCTGAAATGACCTCAGTCTTTCTCTTCAAGTCTACAATCCCAGCTGCAGTTTTTTCTCATTACTATAGCAACCACAGGAATGCAAGCATTGTGTTTCCTTCCCTGTCCAAAACATATAAAAAGGGCCAAAGTAGCAACAACCACCAGGAGACAGATAAATGCCCTAAAATGATCATAATTAAGAATTTACATTTATGGGAGTATTTTGAAAGCACATCTGACTTCAGAGTACTTAGATCAGTCAACTATGACAAAATACATATTCATCCAAGTTTATTGAATCAAGATTCATTAGTTTCATTTACAGAGACTTTCTACAAAGAAATCCTAAATTTACCAGTTTTGTCTCTTTTTCTAAACAAATGATAGGAAAAAAGTCTCCCCTATTGAGGTCCTACAGAACTTTCCAAATTACATAAAAACAATTTATTTATACCCAAAAGGAGCTAGAAAATGACCAAAATGTAAGGACGCCATGATTCCCAATTTTGTTTTTTATACTTCAAAATCAAAATAATAGTAAAGACTTTCCTTCATGCCTATATCTGTATCTTTAATATAAGTTCATTATAAGTAACATTAGTATGGTATTTTTAAAAGAACTCAGTGGAACTTTCAAACATCTGACCCTGTTTGTATGTCCACAGCTACATGATTTTAGGGATCCGAGGCCCGACTGGCTGTTATACAATGAATTTTAAGGTGAAAGACCTGTGTTATAAATGACAGCATTCTTCCTTATAAATGCAATGACTTTAGGTCTGGGACACAGATATATCTGTAGCATTGGTTGATACATTATATATATTTGAAGAAAGGAAGAGGAAAAAATTTATATATCCTGCTCCATCATCTATTCTGACCATTAGTTTTTTTAAGGAAGATACTGAAATAGAGATAAAATAATAAATGGATATAGATAGATGTATAGATGATAGATCTCAGTTCTAATAAATAAAAGTGAATACTGCTTAATATATATATTTTTTTACATTTCCAAATGAGGTTGCTACTCTGTTTTCTAAAGTAACATGTATTACTTGTACTTACCTTGTCAAGCTCCATAAGGGCTCATCTTTCGGGAATAGGTTCCTACATTAATATGTAAAATTTACCAGGATAAGTGCTATAGTAGATGCCCAAACAAAACACAGGATGAATCCCACGTTTCCTGGAGCAGTCCCACAGAGGTAGGCTAATTTTGGTTGGTGTTAAACACATTTCTTTCACCTATACAGGGAGCAGGGTGGAAAAAGTGTGCTGGAAGATTGAACCAGAAAGTGAGCGTATCGCCACTTTGCATAGGGCCTTGAATGTCATCCCAAGGCATCTGGCCGGACTCTAGTGGGTAACAGGAAACCTTATCTTAAAGCAGCAAACCAGTGACAATTTTTAAGGGACAGTTGGGAAGATGAGTTTCAGTGAGGAGAGACTATAAAACAGAAAGTCTGTTGTGTTGATCTAAGGAACAAATTAAGTAGAAAAGTTATGGTGAAATAAAGGAGATAGATTAGAAAGACAGGAGGGAGTCTTCACAGGATTTAATAATTTTGGATACTTCTAAGAGCAAGTAAAATAGACTAGTTGAAGATAACCCTGATGGCTTCTAATTGGAGAAACATGGAAGGCAGACCCAGTGAGTCACTTAGAAACTTCCTGATTTGTTTGTCAAATTGCATAGGTGTCAGCTTCACTTCTTTGAAGTATCCTCTACTCTCTGCTCTCAATCTTTGCCACCCAGATTCCCCTTGTGGTTGGAAAAAAATATGTGAGTTTAACATCTCTGCTCATCTTCCCCAACTTTTAACAGAAAGTAGAAAGCATCCACCAAAGTAGTTTGTGTAAAAATGCCATGCAAAAGAAAAGAACTGACCTTTTGAGTTCTTAAACTAAGATTTTGTAATACTTTATAATCATTTCTCCTTAGTCCTTTGACCTCCATCTCCTTTTCAGCAAGATTAAAAAAACACATATGTATGTATACACATATGTGTATGTATATGTATGTATATATATAAATGTGAAGTACTACAATAAATCTAGTTTTATATATTAAAATAATGGCATAATTCTTTTAAAGTAAAATCATTTTTCTTATAGTCACCAATTATGGAGGAAATTTCTACTTTTTTAAAAAAAGTAAATTTATTCTAACATTTGGCTTCTTTAAGAAGTAATTGTAGCTTTGGGATATGTAAAACTATGTATAATTAATTTTTCTGTAGAAGTTTACCCTTTGCTAGCAGGACAATAAAATAAAAATCATATTATCTTGTTGCCATTAACATATAAGAAAGTAAATGGTGTATTAGAAATGTAAATATATGTTGCACTTTATTTATTTTCCCACTCATCATTATATTTCTGTGATTTTTGTATAACATTGTATGTCCATCAGGTCCTTTGTCTCTGATTGCCCTGTCAGACTCCATAGGCAGCATCCACTGTTTCTTCTGTCAGTTGCTAGCATCTAGGTAGCCTTTATCTCCCGGCTACCACCAACACCACCATTAATTTTACCAAGTACTGTAAGATTGCTTTCCAGAATGACCTCATAGTTTGCACTTCTACTTTGGAGTGCAAGAAATTCTGTCTTCTCAAATCTTTGCCAACACTTGATAGTAACATTTTCCATACACTTTGCCATTCCAGTTGAAGTGAAGTAAATAAGGTCTTATTGTTTTGGGTTTTTTTTTTTTTTCATTTCTTCCAATACTAGTGAGATTGAGGATCATTCCACTGAATTAGTTCCTCTTCTATGAATTGCCAAGAGAGGCTATGTACCTATTTCTATTTCACTTCTTGTTTTATACATTTATTATCTGAATGAAAGTTACCTATCTACAAATTACACAAAATATTTTATACAGATAACTGAGTGGTTGACTATATGTATTAAGCAGCTTCCTGTAAATAAGCTTAGAGAAGATACTATATTTCTGTTCTATTTTTTGGGGGTGGGGGATACTGGAGATTGAACTCAGAGGTACTCGACCACTGAGCCACATCCTCAGCCCTATTTTGTGCTTTTTGTAGAGACAGGGTCTCACTGAGTTGCTTAGTGCCTCACCGTTGCTGAGGCTGGCTTTGAACTTGTGATTCTCCTGTCTCAGCCTCCCAAATTGCAGGGATTACAGGCATGCACCATCATGCCAGTATCTATTCTATTTGAAGCTAACAGTTATAAGAAAGTAAGTATTGAAATATTTATTCTCCTGAGAATAAATTTACATTTACATTTATATCTCTTGAGAATTTATACTAAGTGAAAATTTCACTTAAAATAAGAATCTATAGGCTGAATGGGAATATCCAAAACGTTGACAGCGGAAGATTGATGAACTAAATTCTAGTAGAATATAATAGAATATACTGTTGCCAATAAAATTATAACACAAAGTTATGCAATAATTCATTTCAGAAACATTTAATCAGTGCTTATAGAATGCCAAATACCATGTTAGATGGAGAGAATACAGACATCCATCTCAGGCTCCACACAAAGAGCTCATTATCTAGTTAAGAAAAGCACATATGAACAATTATTAACAGATTATTTTTGTATTGTGTAAACAATGTTTATATGCAATGTGCTGTGGGGCTCAAATGACAGGAAGTTGCTGTGGGTAAAAGGGAAATAGTTCAAAGAGGAGTCTAATGTTAAGCTGAACTATAAAGGACAAATACCTGTCAAGTGCCCCAATGGGATAGGGAGGCTGCTTGTTGGGAAGAATAGGAAAGTATGTGCAAAGTCACTGGGGTATGAAAGGACACAATCTGTTTGAGGAATTCATTCATTTTTTATGGCTATAGTGCTGGATACATGTTCAACTGCTGATGGAGTGAGTTGGAGGCTGGGGAGACAGAAGGAGGCATGTGATGAAGCTTCTTATATGCCCTTCTTAGGAAGCCTCCATGTATTGAATAAAAACTTACCAAAGGCTAATGTGCACAGATATCATGAACTGGGGCTGGGAGGTGGTGCTGTCACAGTGAATATGTCAGACAGGCTTTTGCTGAAAGTTGTGAAGTGAGGAATTGACATACTATTTTATGTTTTCAGTAGTTAATCTGGATTCAGTATGTAATAAAAAGCAGGAATAAAGGCATAAAGGCTAGTTATATTGCTATTAGAATAATCCAGACCTGAACTAAGGCAACATGTATATATGATTATGATATATTCGCAGAAAATAAAAAGCAAAGTTTTGATGATTAGCATAGCATCTTTTGAAGAGTACATCCCAGTATTAAAATTTTCAAATGCATAATCTAATTAACTCTTCAATAGTCTCTGAGAATACTATTCTTAACACCTCCATAGAGATTGAGCACCATGCTCAAGGAAAACAGAGATTGCAGTACAGAGATGGTATCTCAATTAACTTGATTTGCTATTCACTTAATCACCAAACACTAATTAAGGAACTTGTACGTGCCAGACCCTGTTCTATGATCTGCTGGTAACAATGCTAGCAAAATAAAGAACCCTCTCTTATTTTTAGAAGAGTTTGTAATGAGAAGAGACCAGTAAGTGAATAGTCAATTACAACACAGCGCAAGAGGCAGCTTGATAGGGGCTGGGTCAGATCTGCCTGCTCCTTCAGAGCTGTGTGAAGTAAAATGAAGCCATAAGGTCAAACCAGGAAGGAAAATCTGTTGAATGAAGGGCAGCAGGGCAGAAATTTATGTCTTTTCTTATAACTCATTTAATGTTGTTATCGTGGCACTTTTACAATTTAAAAGGATGAAAGCAGATAAAGAAAAGAGAATATTCATCAAACACAGAGCAAATGTGACTTCATGGCAGTCATTTCATTTCTTTGTAGTAACCGAACTCGTAGAAACAACACATGTGGTGAATACATAAGTAAATGTTTGAAAGGTATAAGATAGCTACATCGAATTTCTCCAATTTAAAGAGTTAAGTGTTTAATAATCAATGCCAGCAAATAGACCAAAGAGATGAAGCATAATAAAATATCAAGAACTAAGGAAACTGGATCAGATAGCATTGTTTGCACTGAATGATAAACATGTCAAATTGGACTTAATTACCAATGATGCCTACAGTTTTGCCAGCTGTATAATAATTCAAATCACTCCTCCACTTCTTTGCCAAAATATGTTTGAGAATTTGTTTTGTGATATATGAGAACATCACGTAAGAAGTACCAAATCTAGATTGAGTTTTAAAAACACACAAATTCGTTTTTCATAATGCATAAGGACATATAATCCCCAAAGTGCTCAAGTAAATTAAGAAGAGTGGTTGCTTATTAAAGATAATAGGAAGGTTTAGAGCTTAAAAATTGGGGATAAGGATTGCCTAGGGGATCAAATCATTAAGTTTATTATTAATTTCACCATGGAAGTTTTATCATAGAATGATTCATATTGATCATGATGTTCATCAGATGTAAATGCAAAGAATAATTTTTTTGTCTTTGATGAGATTGTGGTGGATACTAGAAAGAGCACTGAACTTGAAGCTGGAAAGTCTCTAGTTTGATTTCACATCTTGCCAGCTGTGTGTCCTAGGGCAAGCCACTTAATGGCTCTGAAATCCAAATTTCTCAGGCAATCCCACATAAAGTTGTTGTGATATTTAAGTGAGATAACATGTGCAAGCATTTGCAAAACAGTAAAATGCCACATAAATATCAGTTCCTTATTACTTCACATATAATTTTGAAGGACATTATTAAATGATAATCAAAACCAAAACAGAGCTAAAATAAAAATATATATTTTTATATATTTCTATGTATATATTTTTATATATATTTTTAGAATATGTATTTTTAGAATATATTTATATATTCTTGACCAGAAACAGACTTTATCTGCTTTCATTACCTTGTCACCTCAAAGTATTCATTTTGAAACTTTTTTTGAAGATGTAGGATCATAATTGATGGGTTCCAACAGAACACATCCAGAACTTTGGAGAACAAGGAAAAGATTAACATTTTAAAAAATATTACAGGGAAAATATAGTCTTTAAGGAACACATTTTCTGAGAATCTTTTAACTATCCCACATAATTAGCCATCCCTTCCCTCCTTCTTGGCTTGTGTAATTTTATCCTCTTCTTGAGGAAGAAAAAGGAAAGGTTAAATGATTGGTACAAAGCTCGAGGTAGTAGCCACTCTGACATCTTCAGACTTCCAATCCAGGCCTGCATTAGCCATGTCACCAATAAACCTTTCAAGTTGCCACTGACTCAAATAAAACCTTCACATCAAGCCCATTTGTGCCATTGTTCCTTTATCTCCTGTACCCACTTGAAATATTACCTTCTGTTCTAATGGACAGAGCTCATGACCTAAAACAGACCCACTCCTGCCACCACTTCTAAACCTCAAAAGACACAAGTCACATCCAAAACACCTCAGTAAGAAAGTTTCTGTTTAGAAAAATGACAAAGTAAGGACTTGGAAGCATGATGTAGGAAAAAATATATCAGGTAGAAATTTCTCGTCATTGTACAGAGTCATATCCTTGACGTTTTGGAGACGTAACATTAATTGCGTCCCTGAGCTTGTCTTTGACAATATTATTTCAGGAGAAAATACATTATCACCAGGCTTCAAAATGGAGCTAATATTTTATCCTATGGCTACCCTTCATATGATCAACAATAACTGAGGCAACTCTGAGGCAGTTTGTAACAATCAGTTTCCTGATGATACTCAACATCCCGTCTCCTTAGCAAAAGTACCATCTAGTAGGCAAGTGAAACAAGTGTAATCCCCTCCAGTACAGATCAGTGGATTTGGTAGTGAGGAGCAGAAAACATTCTGAGAAACAAAAGTTTTTGAGTAATTTAAGAAAGACATTGTCTCAGCATTTTGGGAGGCTGAGACAGGAGAATCATGAGTTCAAAGTTAGCCTCAGCAACAGTGAGGCACTAAGCAACTCAGTGAGACCCTGTCTCTAAAATAAAAAACACAAAATGGGGCTGGGGACATGGTTCAGTGGTCAAGTGCTCCTGAGTCTAAGTCCCAGTACCAAAAAGAAAGAGAGAGAGAGAGAGAGAGGGAGGGAGGGAGGGAAGGAGGGAGGGAGAGAGAGAGAGAGAGAGAGAGAGAGAGAAA
>CM053407.1:69774208-69832701 GCA_028644305.1 Xerus rutilus | reverse complement strand
AAGGAAGGAAGGGAGGGAGGCAAAGAAAGAAAGACATTGTCCTCTGGGTAATATACAAATTAACTCTTGGAGGAAGCATGGTGAAAGGTGTTTAGGATCGAATCAGGGAACTGGGCATACTAAACCTGAATGCACTCTATGGCTGGCAGCCCAAATTAACATTGTATCTTTTCTCTGCCTAAATTAAGAGAGGCCAACAAAATCCCATTACACTCATGTGAGAAAAAGAAGACATTTTGGAGAAGCAGGATTTTGATTAAGAGCAGAATCATTTACACTGAAAAAACATGTGTTTTCCAAAAATTTTGCTTATTTGTGCCATAGTAAATAAGAAGAAAAATAACTAGAGGCAGTAGAAATATGGGCACAACAGCTGGAAGTTTCACAGATGGCATTTGAACAATTGCAGACATAAACAAAGCTCTCTGCAATGAGAATATAGGCTCCCATTCAAGGAACTGATTGGTAGGTTTGTGAGATAAGTAGGCCAGCATCCACCTTGGATGCAAAGACTCAAAGTCAGGATGGTGAACAGAGGGGACTTGGGGGACCACGTGCTCCACCAGAATTTCAGGAGGCCAGCAGATAGCAAACACCAGATGACTTGCTAGTCTGTTTTGTTCTTAACTTAAAACTGGAATTTGACTGTTTAGAAACCTTTATCATCAGGTGCAGTGGCGCAATCCTGTAATCCCAGCACTTTGGGAGGCTGAGACAGGAGAATCGCGAGTTCAAACCCAGCCTCAGCGACGGCGAGGCACTAAACAACTCAGTGAGACCTTGTCTCAAAACACAAAATAGGGCCGGAGATGTGGCTCAGTAGTCGAGTGCCCCTGAGTTCAATCCTGTGTACCAAAGAAAAGAAAAGAAAAGAAACCTTTATTATATAAATTCAATTCATCATGCCCAATCTTTAGTCAAATTTATAAAATCTTCTATCATGTGTTGCCTTCATTCTTTGGGAAGAAGAGTTCCTCAGCCTGTTCTAACTAACTAAAATCCTGGGCACTGACTTCAAAGGCCCATAAGGGGAGAGCAGGTAGCAGCCCGGTAAACAACATGCTTTCACCGAATCAGCGCACCCTTCTCGTTTATATCCTGAGCACAGCATGAGAAGGGAGTGTGAGGGATTATCATACTGACCCCATAACCCCTCTCTGAGAAAGAAGCCAAAAATACTGTGCAAAAACAAAGGTCTATGCTAATTCTGAGACAATTTTCATTTTTAAAGTACTTACAAACTAAATGTGAAATAACACTCAACCTCAACAGTATAGGTACTTTTGTACTTTACAACACTGTTGATTAAAGAAAGAAAGGGTAAAAGTACAGTTTGCTTTTTGGACCTGGTCAAATACTACCAATGAGAGCAAAAATAATTACAGAATAGCAATTATGAAGGTTTTTATAATTATTAGTGGATATATCAGAGCCTAAAGTCACTGTTCTTTAATCCCACTAAATATCTACTGCAT
This sequence comes from Xerus rutilus, assembly GCA_028644305.1. NCBI lineage: Eukaryota > Metazoa > Chordata > Mammalia > Rodentia > Sciuridae > Xerus > Xerus rutilus. The sequence goes on along the minus strand of CM053407.1, from coordinate 69,831,226 downwards.
AATGCTAAATGCAGGTGAAGCACATTATTGTTGCTGGATAAAATAAGATGAAACTTTAAGCTCTTCAGAGAATATAAAGGAGTGGAGCCAGATTTTCAGGCTTACAACTCAATGACTATTTCTATAAAATAAGTATCTGGCTTACATTGTGTAATCATTTAAAAGTTCCCAAAGTCTCCTTCCTGACTCTCTTCTCACCTCTTAAATGTTAAAAACACATTTCCTGACACGGCCGTGATACGTGCCAGTTCCCTGTCAATGAAGAGGGGAATGAGAACTTTGACACAATGGCCATCAACAACTCTCCATGGACAGCCACTGTTTGGAGCTGCTTCTCTCTCTCTGCTAATGAAGTATCTTCTTGGTCCAGTGCCTCTACTTTTCGTTCTCCATCATTTTCCAGCAACAATCTCTTTGTGGGAATTTCAGGATTCCAAATAAGCCACGCAATTTGTTTCTACTCTTGGCCAAGCTTGGTTTGGGAACATAAAATTATTTCCTAACATGATCAGGCACCAAAATAATCAAACCCTTAATTTTCTAGCATTCCTGTAATTCTGCAGTGACTGGAAACTTAAAATACACATCCAAGGAAATAATCCAATGTGTAAATGTTATGCTTAGAAGAAGCTCAGGAATGAAATGATAAATAATGCAAAATAAATTTAGGATGAAAGTAGTGTCAAAGATGGATAAGATCAGATAATTTTAACTTGTTACTGTTTAATAAACTTAATTAATTTACAACAATTAGCATATGGGTATGTAATAAGTACTTGGTGTTAGCCTTCATAATAATAGTTGGACATCTGTGTATCAGAAAACAGAAGCAGAGGAAGGAATAAACATATATAAATATATAATAATATATATTATATATTTATATATATACAACTATATATATACAATATACATATATATACAACTATATATATATATACGATATATATATACAACTATATATATACAATATACATATATATACAATATATATACAACTATATATAATATGTATATACAATATATATTATATATATTTATATATATAATATATATATATATTAATTTTTAAAATGTTAAGAGTAGAGTAGTAGATATTCCTAGGAGACATTTCTTGAGAAAAAATTCTACGTCAAAGGAGAACTCCAAGGAGAAGACTCTGCCTTCTTGTTTACTCCTTAAGTCTAAGAAAATGGGAATATTGTTGGAAGAAGCTAAAAAACAAATTACTGAATGAATGAAAGAATTCAATAATAAATTAATGTAAACCCTCATACTATAACTCCCATGAGGACATTCACAACACACATAAGCTAATCAAGAGCCTGAAAAGTCCTGCCAAAAAGAAATCTCCTAAACCTAGGCATTACAAAATATATTTGATAAGGAACACTTTTGGAGGGGAGAAAAATCATTACTATGTCAAGAAACTTATATGCTTAGAAATGTACTTTAAGGAACAGAATTCAGAGAATATGTATAGAATACTGAACTAAACATACACATACAGTTTGTATCCTCAAAGAACTCAAGTCAGGTGGGTAATACTGATAAGTATGTACCTCATTACAGTGGAAATGGACCACAGTAAAAAATGTTATGCTTAAAATATATTAAAGCATCTCTATATGTTTTATGAACTATATTATCATAAGTGCTACAATGTTATAATTTATTTAATAACTATTATAATTTAAAGTTTCCGTCCATCAAAGTGTTAGTTTTGTGATTGCATAATATATTATATGTAAATAATTTATTATCATATGCTATAGTAATAAAGTAGAAATTTTATCAAGGGCTTGAGGTTCTTTTAGTAAAACCAAACTTAAAGAAATATAGTGGAAATAATAGACCAATTTTTTTGAAATCTATTCTTACTTCAGCATAAGTTTTTAATTAAATACATGAAAATAAAATAGAGTTTCTTTTCTAAATCTTGTCACCATTCTATTATATTTAAAAGCACTTTGACATCAGATTGATGAAATTAATATTTTGTCATGTTAGAATATTATTTTAGGGTTTGTTAGATTAGCTATCAATTAGTATAAATTCCTTTTCTTAAGATGGTACAAGAAACACACTATTAATTATTTTTGTTTCTTTGCTCATGTTGTACATAATATGTTCCAAAAATAATTCATGAAAGCTTACAAATGCATAACTTCAAATTTACTCCTCAGAGGTAAAGATGGTCTGAGATTAAAAGCCTGAGGCATTTTAATTGTGAAGGATTTTTCTTATGCTCATAAAAGCATACCACATTTAATTTGTATATATATGCATATTTACATGTACATACATACATATACACATATCATATATATCATATATAAATGTCACACCACCTTTGATGTTTTTAAATTTTTCCATTGAAAAGCCTAATACAAAAGAATCTTACTTGGTGAAAAAGAATCTGGTCTTAGATTTGGCCAGAGTGGGAAGCAGAATACACATTGTTATTATGGGCAATACCAATGAAGAATAAAGTTTATGAAGTCAAGACAGTTTACAAATGTCTCATGTATTACACCAATTGGTCCTCAAAAGGTCCCTTGCTGAATAGAAGAAAACCGAAATTTATCTAAAGAGCTAATGTGTTCTAGATGGAGTGCTTCAACTTTGCCTTCCTAATACATCATGCAGTACTTCAATAATACTTAAAGTAGGTATATCTTTATTAAAATACAAATTCTGGAGGTTTAAAGCAATGACAATCATTTTCAAATATTCTCAGTCATTCAAAAGAATAAAATCAAGAAGTGTAAGAATTAATCCACACAAGACCCATAACTTCAGCATATATAGACAACACTATAAATTCAAATTATCTGTAAGAGAATGAAAGAAAAAAAATTCCAACAGAGCATTTGCCACCTGCTCTCCTCTGCAACTAGTTTGTGGACTCAGACAGCAAGGCAGGGGAAACTGAAAAGACTCCACCAAAGAGCAGGGACCAGATCTAGAGAAAACACAAGCTGAACATTCACAAAAAAAGAAAGCAAAGCAACTGCCAAAATAATATAAACAGGTCTGGACTCATTAATCCATAGGCCTGGCTCTGGGGAAGGAGGTTCTAAGTGTGGTGGACCAGAAGTGAAACTGTTCTGTGGTGACATGTCTGAAATTCTCTAGGTGGGGCATAGGATGCGGGAGGATGGAGTTAGGGCTCATTTAACCAAATTTCATAGTTCATGTCATGAAGATCATCCAAAGAAGATGCTTTTTCAACTCTAGAGCTAACCATCAAGAGTGGAACATTCTGACCTCTGACCCTTCTCATTCACTGCAAAGCTGAGAATACAGTGGATGCTCTGGTTAGAAAGTTGACAATAGTACTAAACACAAGGAGTGAAGTCAATGTTTCAGCAATGAACCACTCATGGTACTCTGCAACAGTTACTGAGGAATTTTAAAAAAGTAAAATTTCCATAGTAATGGTACTAATCAATATTTAGATATCTCAGAGCCAATTATAGTAGTAGAAACAGAATTTTTTGCAAATAAAAACAAGGTATCTGAAACGAAGATAAAAGTAGGCAGGCAAGTGAAAAAGATAAGAAAAGCTGGGAACACAAAGAAAAAATTATCACAGATAACTGAAGACAAGACCTGTGTCATTTTCTCACTTACACTCTTAGCCATATCTGTTTTCACCAGTTCCTGGACAAAATTACTTGAGATCTGCAGTATTTGCTCTGAAAATTGTTATATAATAATATTTAGATGGACTGAGTAGAAATCTGTATGGTTGATACCATTCTTATCAATTATACATATTACCTTCATAAAGTCCTGAATGTGAAAGTCCCTCAAGTATTGATATTCAGATATTTGGTCTGGATGAATTTTACCTAATTCTTATAATTGTAGGGCTTTTTAAATAATGTTATTATATTTTTTATACCTTTATCTTATGTGTTTATATCTATGTGGTGCTGAGGATTGAACCCAGTGCCTCACACATGCAAGGCAAGCACTTTACCATTGAGCTACAGCCCCAGCCCCTAATTGTAGGTTTGAGCCCAAGGCCAGCAAAGTCAGTTATGTACAGCCTTTAGAAAATATGCCTAAGACACGTTTATTTCTGCTTCAATGTGCTATATGTGACACCTTGGCTGGTTGAGAATTTGCACTGAAATGGAGAGAAACTAGCTTTGCAAAAAAACAGTAATGATGTGAACAAGTTCATTTCCATGTATTTGTTATGTATCCAACCTCAGACACCTATTTCAAGTTTACAAGAGAAAGATATTCTTTTGTTTTCATCCAGTAAAGTTTCAGACGAGGGACTGAATATAGAGTCTATTTCCAGGAGACTGTTTTTGCCATTGAAAGCTCTGTCCTCTTCAGACATTTGCCGAATGATGCATTAGCAGGAGCTACAAGGATCACATTGTTTCACACCAAATAGCCTCTACACTTTGATTCATATATCACACATGTTCTGTTTCTTGCATTTCTGTTTTCACACCCACTACCTAAGTGCAAAGGGATTTGAAGACAAGTCCCACAGTTTCCTAACTTTCAGCTGCTTTGGTTGTATTGATGGTGTAAGTTATGGAACATGTAGAAAATAGAATCAAGATTAAGGAGATCATATTTCTGTTTTATGCCCTGCGATACAGTGAAATACACTGAGTAACAATTAAGCAGAACGTTCATTTTGGATCGTTTAGCTTCACTGAATATTCTTCAAATTGGTAAATGCAGTGAAAGAAAATTATTCTAAGGAAGAAAGAGCTGGACAAAAAGTGTATCAATAAGACTAAATAGTTGTTACATAAAATCCTCTATAATATAATTATTACATCAACAAACAGTTCTCTGTATATTTTGAGAACTTCAAAACAAGGAAGTGAATTCAAATGACTCCAAAAAGTTTTGTTTCTAATAGTTACTGATATATAATAACATTGCAATACAATAATATATAACATAATTTTATTTATGGTATTTAAAAGTATACATATAGTCTATTAGTGAATCTTGAAATTTTCAGTAGTTATATTTTCTAGTGATTCCAGAATTCTCATAAATGAATTCAATAGGTAACTTTGGGGGGTCCTGTCTGAGCTTATTAATTCACATTTTACCAATGAGTTTAAATAAGTTCCTGATCCACCAAATGAATAGTTAACAGATGTTCAACTTCTTGAGAAATTATTCCTGAAATAATAGAATTAATTTTATAATTCAAGGGAACCATGACCATATAACTAAACCCTTTTATTTTATAGAGGAGGAAAGTGGGGCTAAAAAACATTATAGGCTTGTTTAATAGCACATAATGGTAATACATTCAATTCTGTAGCTCAGAAATCCTGATTTCCAAGTCAATGCTTTTGCTACTATACCTCATTAGACACTCAAATTGAAAGTACAAATCTATAAGGACATACTTCTACTTCTCAGGTCTCTCTTCTGGGCAGACTTCCTAACCTGCAGCGTGCCTGGAAAGAGATTTTAATACCTGCTATTCCACCACAGCAACAAAAACCTTTTGCATAATTTCTTAGTGACTGTCACAGAACACACACATTGAAGCAGTAAGTGCAGTACCTTGAGGACGATGTTAACAAAGAGGAGCAAGAAAAACAGAGTAGAAAGATGAGAGGATGATCTAGCTACAAGTTGTGTTTATGAAGGAAGAGGGGAGAGTGACTATCGCTGACAAGAGAACCATACTTAGCCGGGCGCAGTGGTGCACACCTGTAATCCCAGCACTTTGGGAGGCCGAGATAGGAGAATCAACAGTTCAAAGTCAGCCTCGCAACGGCAAGGCGCTAAGCAACTCAGTGAGACCCTGTCTCTACATAAAACACAAAATAGGGATGGAGGTGTTGCTCAGTGTTCAAGTACCCCTGAGTTCAATCCCTGGTACCAAAAAGAGAGAGAGAGAGACAGAGAGAGAGAGAGAACATACTTAAAACCTAAGAGATACATAATAATTATTCTCAGATAAATTAAGAAAGGGACATAGTGTGCTGGTGATAAGGGATAAATGCACCAATTCCTGACCACCTTCTTTTTTATTTCTATCCTATTTCACAATTCTTCCTTGGGAAAAGTTCCCATCCACTGAACACTTGCCTACCATGCTACCACTCTGTTTGTATGATACACAGTTTAGTACTATCATCTTTATTCATTTACATTCAAATATTTTTCAACTCTATCAAAAGCCTAAAGAACATAATAGAAACTCTGACTAGTAGACCCTAAGACAATCAGGCTGTTCAAAATATTGCTCTGAAAACATATCTTTAATAGAGAAAATTTCTATCTATATTATATATACATGTATACATACATGTTCATATGTTTTTATGTGCATATACGTTCCCACATACATATACATACACACAGATTTAACCATGTCATACATATAAATAATGAAATGCTATACTTAGCACATAATACCACTTAACCACATATCCCCATTCAATATAGTTCTATACATATAATTGACATGAACAAAAAAATTAAAAATCTAATGTTTCTCAGTGCATGTTAAAATGGAAATTTGATCTTCAAAATTAATTGGCACTACCTACTAGGGGGTTCAAAGTCCAAATATCTTGCCTTTACAGTAATATAAAGACTACATAGAAATTGTTCAATGTCTTCAAAAAACAAAGCTAAAACCCTGCTGTTATAATTCATGAAATCTTGAAAGTGTGTTCTAGACAATGCAGCTATAGATATCCATGGCTTTCAATGACTGGCCACTAAATCATTTGGAAAAGCAGGAAGACAACCACTCTTAAAAAGTAAAAACCCCAACTACAATGGGAAGTGAACTGAGAGCTCCAGCAGGGGACAGAACACGACATCAGCAGGGATGTGTCTAGAAGACAACACCATCCATCAGTGTGGACCTGCAAGATCATGCATATCCAGACGAGAGAATTGAGCCCCTGTGTTTCCTTGATCCCATCAGTTCTTCTCACTTTGTTTTTTTCTCTCTTTATGTTTGATTGTAATGCACAATTGAGGAATGTTAGAATATAAATAGTATATGAATTACTATGCCTTCTACTTCTGATTTTTAAAAGAATCTTACCAATGTTATTAAAGCGAAATGGCAAATCCAGGGATTGCATTAAGGTAGTTTCTAAGGCACTATTCTAAATCCTCTGAATTTACACAGATTCCTCCCTAGAAATACGTCTTCAGTTGTCTGAATTCCACTTACATTATGTGTCTCAGAAGTGAACGTTTGCTACCAAACATTCTACCCCACAACCAAATATTTGCATTTTGTATGTCAAATGCAAATATTTGGTTGTGGGGTAGAATATAGTAAGATTTTTCTCTATTTGCAGGAAACTGTTATAGCCTGACAGCTTGTGAGATGGTTTGGGAACATAGCTTTTAACAATTATTTAAGGAGCTCCTTGACAAAGAGATTTCCCCTTCATTTGAAGATATCTGGAATAAGTTTTTATATTTTCTTTTGATTTTTTCTAAGTATTTTTTTAAATAGTGAGGAAATGAAATTTTTGCTTCTTCACTGATGTGGTAAGGAGTTACCATAGAGACACCGACCTATACTCCCTGGTAACAACAAGCCAATAGAGTTGAGGTACCAATTGTACATTTATATAGAATGGATGCTTCTACTTGGCCATAATCCCCAATAGGACACCTTTACCCTGTCCCTACTAATTATTACTGTGTGACCTAAACAGAGGAGTAAAACAATTATTAAAATAAAATAATCTAGATGCTAGCTGATACATAAAAAACTGGTGGAAAAACAGTCGGCCTCAACACAAAGGGGTAACATTTTATTGTTGATGAACTCCCTGAAGCCACTCTCAATTTTATCTGCACTTTTCTTTATCCACAATTGTTCTAGCACCATAGTTTTAATGCTTTCAGACAAAACTCAGACCATAGCTCGGTTGCCCCTCTCCTTTTTTGAATCGTTGGATCCCGTTTTAACATATTATCATCTGTCAATCCTCTTTCTAATCTTGTGTCTCCATGCTTTTCCTACAAGCTCTTTGCTAGCTTTCATCTATCTTTATGAGGACAAAGCACTATGAAAAAAAGGTGAAAAGTGCTGCTGATGTCATCTTAACACCTCCTGCACCTCCTGCTGTTGTGCTTTTCTTTATTATAGATCTACATAGGAGAATGGAAGAGAGAAAATGAACAACAAAATATGGCATAGAGTAATTTACGTAAGGCTTCTGACTAAAGCTGAGTAATGTCCCAACCCTTTAAAAAAAAATAGCCACATTCTGATGAATTAACCTATTTGAATTTAAAATGAGAAGTGAAAATACACTGGGAGGATCAACACACCTTAAAAACAGGATAAAATGTAGCTTGAAGTAATAAGAGCTTGGATCTATTTAGTTATGCCAAACTGAAATATACCTACAAAGTGAATTCTGGTTTCCTAAGACTATGGTTTAGATGCATTAACTATTTAAGTACATTTCACACTTAGTCAGTTTAAATCATACTTATCTGACTTAAAGTTACTGAAACTTTTGTGCATAGGCACAAGATATTGAAGTTAAGAATAACAAATACATATTTACTTTTAATCAAAATTGTGAAAAACTGTTTTCTATAGATTTTTTTCCTATAATTTCTATTTATTTTCTCTCTCTAAATCATGAGAACATTGGTACAACTTGTTTATATGATTTGCTTTCAACTTAGTACTAGAAACAAACCTGATTATCAAACCAATAGTGAAACCTGGGGTCACAGAAATCTTGTTTACAAGATTTTGGAGACAAACGCACACATGCATACCCACACACATCCAGGTTTCTTTTATGCAAACTGTAACATGCTCACCTTTTCAGCAGCATGTATGTTAACAGAGGAAGCTCCTCTGTAATAGGATGTTTCTTGTAACAATCACTTCTGTTTTGGTTTAGTAAGAACACTGAAACTTATTTCACAGACCTTTACTTCTATCAGTGTGATTTCAAGCCGAATGTGGTTCTTTTTGAAAAATGATGGTTCCTCCAAATAATCTGGCAGTTCCATACAGGGTTATTCCAGCAGCCAGAGTGATATGTGTTATGATTTTTGCATTCCATGTTATGCTGCTGCAAAAGCAAAGAGAAGTCACCACTGTCAGAGCAAACCACAGTGATTTGAAGTATTCTCTTTGTGGCTGTTCCAGAATGGGATCTTCGTGTTTGCTCCCTGTCAGATATTCATTCGTGAGGCATCCATTCACTAGTTGAACCCAACTTTCACCAAAATGTGATGACCAGAAAATAGAAAGCAAGTATTCCCAAATGAGTGTCATCCTGAGTTTACACACAAACATTTCTCTGCTTATCAAAGCTTGTTGTGCACACTGGGATAACTTCTCAGACCCTAATATTTCATCAGCACTCACGGAAAGGTTGATAAATTGAAAAGATGGAAGGCATCTCCTTTCCTGTATAGACTTTGCCAGCTCTCCCAAAATTGCCATGTTATATTATATAATACTTCCTTAGCCAGATTCCAAGAATTCTATAGGCTGTAATTTAATCCTAGGAAAACCAAAGGATATTAAATGATCTAAACTGTCTTAGCCAGAAATCTCTTATTTGGCTGCCCTTTGAAGTTTGTATCTGAAACTTTTTGATGTCTTAATATTATTTTAGAAATTGGGGGGGAAAGTTGACTTTGTAAATCATTTTAGGATTGCAGAAATGACATTATGATGATGAATGGCACAGGGCTTTTTTAAAAAAGTTTCTCTGAATATTAAATTAATCACAAGCCAAGGCTGTCTAACATTAGCTCCTGATAACTTAGGATCCTGTGGCATTCCAGATGCTCTATGAAACAGAAATATTCTGTCTGCATTATGAGCACCTTTCCACATCTGCAATTCTGTTATACAATAAAGTCTTGTTCTTTTGTTGCAAGATTGCCCTGGTTCATTTTTTTATTATTAATTTAAACCATGTGGGTAAAGGGTAATCCAGTAAGCCATAGGATTTCAGATCAGAGCTTTCATACAATCACTTGTAACATCAAACATCTGGATATTTAGATGAATAGGAACAGGGCAAAAATTAGCAGGAGCTAAAGCATTGTCTGAATGAATTGATTTTAATTGTACAAGTCTTCACGTTGAATATATTTTCTTCACATGCTTAAAAAATAGTCAGGTTATGACAAAAATAAAATCCACAACCCAAATGCATTAGTCATATGTGAATGAACAATAATGATTTCAATTTAAACAACATAAAAATATGACTATATTATATTAGAATATTAGATTAAATATTAATATATTATAAGTTGCTTTTGTAACCTGAAATCAATGTACTTATATCTAAAAATAAATTTAACAACCCATGCAAAGAAAGCATGACATATAAGTTTTCTTGGAGCACTAACATATGATTGTCTATTTAATACAAACCCTGTCCCAGAATATTTTGCCTCCAATGACACAGATACACTTTAGATTTAAATTTCTACATTACTCAGTACATGGTAAATTAGTATTTTCCTTTCCCTATTTCTTGCTAATGCTGAACTTCTTCCCACTTCTATTTCCTTATAAGTTTTAGGAAAAAGGAAGTCATGATGGTGTAAAATTGAGGAAAAAAAATCTTCTGCTTTGTTTCAAGGTTTTATATTCTTCCAAGATACCTAAAACTTACAAATAATAAATAGCATAAGGGAAATACTTGTATATTAAAACCCATTCTCTCTTGGGTTTTGTAAATCATTTGAAGCAGAATTTTAAACTTCAAAGAAGCAAAAAAAAGTTGTTTTTACTAAATGTACTAGGTTTTACTAAATGTACTAGGTTAATAGTGTTTAGCATTAAAATGTTATTGAGAATAGTAAAAAATTCTGTTCAATACTGAGAAGGAAGGAATAACAGGTCCATCAACAAACAACAACAAAGTTAAAAGTTGACCTCCCAACATAGTAGAAAATTCCTACGATAGTAGAAATCAATTATTTCCAAGCAATTATTCTTAGAGATTTGCCTGAATGGATGTTATTTGTATTCTGTAATCCAGATGCTGTGTATTTTACTGCAGATGCCAGGTGTGGACATTCAAAAGTAAAAACCTAAAGATCAAAGAAAGAAAGGTTGATCCTGTTGAAAAGTTTAGCCACAAGTCATGCATAGGACTAGAGACTTTTTGTTTCATGAGGTGTTTACATCCTTTGTTGTTAAAGCTATTTATTACCTTTGAAAACAGGTCACCTTCCTTTTTGGAATACTATAGAGTGTTATATGGTCTTAATTTGTGTTAAGGGAACATCCATGCTTGCAATGAAAATTCCATCTTTTACATTTTAAAAGAAAAACAGTCATACTTTACTTAACAAAGAGATAATACAAGGTCTTAAATAATATGTGATGTAATGTAGATAGATATGGAAATACAAAATCTGAAGTAAACATGAAGAAAGAAAAAACATACATATATATATAAAACTCAACCAGCTCTGAAAGTTAATTGGAGAAAGGAGAACAGAAATCATAGGTCAGAGATCCCTGGCCTGGGGCAGCATGCTCTTTCTCCTTCAGACTTCAGCACAGTTGACCCTCTGGCTTTAGATGTCTCTTTTTTCATTAATTCACCAAATAGCTTCTGAATACCTGTTATCTTACCAAGAAATGTACATACTAATAAAAATAAAAGAGTACCTTCCCCCAAGGCACTTACAATCTATGGGAAGAGACAGACAAATACACTAATACTTTCAGAATAATGATGCAGGGGTTAAGACTAAGCGAATTTCAGGTGGCCACTGTTTTAGCCAATTTTTTTGCTTCTGTGACTTAAAGACTTGACCAGAACAATTGTGAGGAGGAAAGTTTATTTGGGAGCTAATGGTTTCAGAGGTCTCAGTCCATAGACAGAGGGCTCCATTCCTCAGGGCTTGAGGTGAGGCTAAACACCTTGGCAGAAGAGTGTGGTGGAGAGAAGCAGCTCCTATGATGGATGATCAGAGAGCAGAGAGAGAGAGAGATATTCTACTCCCCAGATACAAAATATATACTCCAAAGGCATGGCCCCCAATGCCCACCTCCTCCAGCCACACCTTACCTGCCTTCAGTTACCGTTCAGTTAATCCCATCAGGGAATTAATTCACTGATGTGGTTAAGGCTCTCCTAATCCAATCATTTCTCCTTTAAGTATTCTTGCCCTGTCTCACACATGAGCTTTTGGGACACCTCACATCCAAACCATAACAAGGCCACAAAAACACTAAGGAAGGGGACATCTGCCATGGTGGAACAGAACAGATTTTCCAGAGTGGTTTCTTTTTGGAGATGAGCAAAGCAAACATTAGGCATCGGTCATAAAAAGATTAAGAGGTGAGTGATCCTGATAGAAGGCTGTGCAACAGATAAGAAAGTGCAGCAGATATATGTGATCTACAAGCAGGGGTTGAGGACTGCAAGGCAGGCAACGGGGAACATTAATGTAGAAGGGGCTCAAAAAAACCCTCCAGATTGTGAAAAATATTTTTCTCATCTCATCTCCACTACCCTGAGAAGAAGCTATTATATCAATTTAACCTATACTGTTCATTACTCAGCTCCATGTTAGGCAGGAAATTCAGTATTTCTGGGTACCCCAGCAAACCTGCATAGTGTTCCACTCCCTGGTTCATACAGTCAGGCATATACTAGGTCCAAAGTGAACATTTTCATTGATGTCCAATATTTGCTACTTGCTTAATATTTTGCAAGTTCTTTAGGACCACAGCCAATACAAAGTTTGGGATTCTACTAGACTCTTGACTCTGCTGACATTTGCCTAAAAATGGAGAAATCGCATACTTACTCCCTTTCAGAAAAATCTCTCTGGCTGCTTACTACCTTTTATTTCCTATTAGAATCATTTGCGTTTGGCACTGTAATAGTTAGATTTACATGTTATTATTATGTAATAAATTTTAGCATCTAATATCTGCTAGGTACTCCTTTGAGATTTGTAGGCATTTTCCTATTATTTTTCATAATAAAGACATTAATTGACTGCAATTATTATTTTTATTTTACAGAAACTAACAGTTTCTTAAAAAGTAAGTTTGCAAACAGACACAATGTCACATTATCATATTGTACTGATCAAAAAAGTCACAAGTTCACTCAGATCCAAGAATTGGGGCACAGACACTAAGCTCTTAACTGGAAAGATATTCTCAAATTTTATTTTGAAAAAATAATATTTAACTTTCCAAATTTCTAAAAGTAAATGAGTATTTTAATTCAATATGCTTAATCATTTTTTGTAAGAAAAAAGTAATTTCTATTCTGTTAGACATTTTAATTAGCCTAAAAATAGCACATAATGTCGACCAATATCCAAGCGTACTTGTTAGTCATGTTAGCCACTAGCCTGAAAATGTGATGGATAGCATTATTTATGGATACCTTCAACTCAGCCCTGATGAATTGTCAAAGATGCCAAGATTCATGATTATAGGGCAGAAAATGGCAATTCTTCAATAGTACTGAAAATTGTTTTTTAAAGTAAGACGTTATGACAGACGGCATAGCAAATAATATGCTGCTTTCAAATGACTTTATAATGATGGTGACAATTTTCATATACTTCCATGGGAAAATGTTTCTTTCCATAAGTATTTTTTAATGACTATTTGAACAGTACTTGATATTCACACAGAATTTAAACTACTCTATAATGGCTTGATTCACTTCATTAGAAAGTCTGTGGGAAAATCAGCAGCCCCTATATTTAGGATTAAAAGGTTTCTTCCTATGGCATTTAATTTAAATCCCCAGGGACAAACATAGGATATGAGTCTTTAAAGTTACATATATAAATGTAGACTGTCCCAAATTACGGAATTAACAGACTTGTTTCAAGATGAATAAAATGTATGGCCCCAATCACAAGGGAGTTGTAGAAAGAATGTTTGTGATGTTAAGAAGTTAGAGATCTGGGAGTCCACCACTGGGAAAAGACATAGTTAAAAACATTCATGCACACCATAAACTACCAAGCAGTAACAGGGAAAATTCTGAATGAACAACACAAGAGAAACACATATTCATCGTAAAAACATAATTTTAAGTAGAAAAAAGTAAACAATGGGCAGATCCATATCAAAACAGACATTTTGTAAAATAAATAAAAAATGAAACAGGTACAAATGATAGTGAAACCAAATTCCATGAACCTTACAAGTATTAAGTTTGTAATGCTTGTTTCAGATTTATAAACTAAAACATAGAACTAAGGTGAAGTTCCATACATTTCTCTCCCATTCCCATCTCTATTTTCATCTCCTTCAAAAGAAGACATAGTACAATTATGAATTTGATGTGCATCTTAATCAATACTTTCAAATAAATTTTGTAGATATATATACATATATATGTAATACATACAGATATTGTTGAAGATCGGTTTTATGGGAGCAGATGCTGAGACAGAGATTGGAGAACAAAATGTTTTTAAGAACATCTTCCAAAGAAGGCAAGAGAAAGCAGGGCTGAGCAGAGGAGGAAGTTAGAGAACAACAGGTCCAACAAAGGCTAAGTAAATGTGGCAAGAAGTTTTGGAGGGAATACTGGCCATGAAAATGTCCCTCATTGGACTCGTCTTTCTCAGTCATGAGATGTGGACTTCCCCAGGAAGACCATAACCTCAGACAAAATGGGTCTCTGCACTGTGGTGGACCCTAAAGGAGCTAACAGCTAGAGGTTCTCTGTTGATGGCATTCCTATAACTGGCAGCAAAACCTCCTTAAGGCTATTCTGAGTGTTGCCTCTGTATCTATCACAGATAAAGACATAGACACACACAGAGAAACATAAATACGTGTAAGAGAGCATCTATCCAAAAAGCAATATATGGCATTGTGTTTTTGTTTACTGTTATTATTTTTACAAACTTCACCAAAACTTTGTAGATTAAAATAAAAAGCAATCAACAGCTTTCTCATTTGCTCATGAGTTTGCAGTTTGGGTAGGAGGCTTAGTGGATATTTTGCTTAAAAAATTATCATCAATACTTTACTGCATATGAATAAGCTAATTGAAGCTCCAAGGAAATAAACAGGTTTTTTTTATAGCTTAGATAGACATAAATAAGAATCTATACTAAAATTAACATTTCATAATACAATTCATAAAAGTACTTTTATATATTTTTCTAATATAAACAGGAGATTTTAACTGTATTTGACAGCATTGTGTAAATTGGCTGTAAATTTATAAGAAATTTTGAAGAGCCTGTTAATATTGACAAATTAATAGTTAATTTTCAATTTTGTAATACCTTTTTCAATTTAAAGCTAATCATATGGAGTTATCACAAGAGTTAGTGAATTTACTTTAACTTAGACAAGTACAAATTTGAAATATATATTTTGTTTCAAGATCTATCAATTCCTCTAATAAAGATGAATCAATTTTATCAATATGGATATTAATGTTACTGGAAAATTATTTTGGATTCTCAGTTACTAAAATTTTAAGCACATTTGGAACAATTTAGGTAAGTGAAACTACTTTTCTTTTTACAATAAATTTTATGAAACCTACACACATAAATGTCCACAATGAAAACCTAGCATCCAAACCGGGGTGGTGGCACATGCCTATAACCCCAGAGGCTCAGGAGGCTGAGGCAGGAGGATTGTAAATTCAAAGCCAGCCTCAGCAACTTAGTGAGGTCCTAAACAATTTAGTGACTCCCTGTCTCAAAATAAAAATAAAATATAAAAAAAAGGCTGGGAATGTAATGTCCCTGGGTTCAATCCCTGCTACCAAAAAATAAATAAAAGAAAGAAAGAAAGAAAACCCAGTGTCCAAACTCAAACATACTGTAAGAGTAAAATATAAATTGGAATTTAAATACTTAGTACTAAAATAATGTAAAATATCTCATTGCTAATTTTATTTTGATTAAATATTGAAATAATATTTTGTTATATTACTTTCAATATACCATTAAAATTATTTCACCTGGATTTTTTTACTATATAATGTGGCTAGCTGTTATCAACTTATTTCTGTGAGCTTCAAAGTCATCCTTCATTGCTCTGTGACAATGCACTGGAGTCTTAAAACATTTCTCATTTATAGACTACAAAGTTTTAAGCATTGTCAATTGATGGGGCTAGAGATACATTGCAAGATGACAGAGACTCCCTTTCCTGGTTCTGCCTGCTGAGCATTTGAGTTCTATCTTGCTCCCATTTCACAGTTGGTCAGAGACATCTGGCGGCACTGTGCCCTGCATGTATCCAGAGAATCACCTTTCTTATTCAGACACATCATCCTGCAGGTCTCACACCCACAAGGCTACCCTGATTCTTTCTGGACATCTGCCTAGCAGGCCCAACTTGTCTGCACTGCACCCCCTACCCGCAAATTGTCTCTTGCTGCTCAGTGTCTGTGGACCATATCTGGACCAGGCAGCTAAGCAAACTTCTCTGTCATCCAGTTGGGTAAAATCACACTTTTTTCAAAGAAGTATGAAACTTGATTTGAAGTGGGGCTCCCATTGCAAGGTATTTTTCCTTGGTTAGTTTTCCAAACAACCCTAGGATTCCTTTTAGAGTTATTTTTATATTTTCATAGTTTCTGTCTTAGCTTAACAATTCTGTATATTAAACATCCCCAGTTTAAATTACAGTGTGATGTCTGTCTCATGATTGGACTCAGACTGATTTAGCACATAGGGGTAAAAAATTTTAATCACACACTTGACTTGCAACACATCTATTAGATGGTGCTACTGTACAGTATAAAAACAGAAAAGAAGACAGGGAGAGAGCAAGAAGTTGGAAACCTTGAAAACAATGAAAAAATATTTTAATAAAATTAAAAATTGAGAATAGGTTCAAGGTTCAAGAGACAGAGAAAGTGTTTGAACTGGCACTTCAATGGTACTGAAATATGACCCTCTCACTGAGACAAAAAGATTGCCTTGGAGAAAGTTTGGAAGTCTACCTGAGAGGTTACAATCTTCTTAACCTGAAAGGCAATTTAAGTCCCAAACCACAACTGTAGAAAAGAATAGAAAAAAGGAGAGGGTGTATAGACACCCTCTCCCAAACTGGAAGCAAAATTGGCTAGTCTTTAGACATGTTTGGCAAAGCCAATATGAAATTGAAGATAGCACTAATTCACATAATTAGGTTATTATTAGAATATTAATACATGATAAAGCAGTTCATGTGTACACTAACAAATACTTACTAGCCCAGTTCTAAAGTACTGTAAAGAGCACAAATTAATCCATAAAATAAAACCATACTTTAACCTTACAATTCAAATATAGGTAAGTCGTATTATTCAAATATAAACAACTGCTTAGAAATCTATATTTCTTGGAGAAAGTATTAATTATTCTGGATTGTTAATAACTGTCCCCAAATGTTAAAATTTAGACAGAATTTCTTTTTGGATTGTTCAGGAGATAACACTTAATAGTGTCTATGTGAGCAAGGTAATAATATTGATTTCATGTTTGGTGTGTGATTTTTATTGCTATTTCTCAGTCAAGAAAAACACTAATTTTCTCTACATGTTTTAAGAGAACAATTATTTGAATGCTCTTCTACATAAAAACTAAGTAATCTTTTGAACACTAGAAAGATTAAAAATTATCATATTAATCAAAAATAATGCTCATCAAACAGCAAATGAAGCAAATTCTCTTTGACGTAAATTCCATTGTTTTCCAACTGTAATTTCAGTCATGTAAGCACCAGAATATTAAGTCATCAGAAAAATAATCCATGGGAAAACTGCTGATTCCACATATCTTTGAATATAGCCCTAAAAATATGTTTCTGAAAGTTTGTTTAGTATTATATAACTACCCGGGTTATGTGGTTTTCATATTTTTTCGCCTATTTACTAAAACCATTGGTCCTACATTTAATTGTTCACCACAAAAAAGAGGCTTTCCAATCTTCCAAAATAATAGAATCACGTTCAATTCTATCAAAGTTTAGTGTCTGTGGACCATATCTGGACCAGGCAGCTAAGCAAACTTCTCTGTCATCCAGTTGGGTAAAATCACACTTTTTTCAAAGAAGTATGAAACTTCTTTAAAAAGTTCTTTATGAAACCGCATTAAAAAGATGTATTAAAATCATTATATGAAAATCTTTCTTAGAGGTTTACCAAAATCAGGTAAAGCATTTACAAACTGAATTTCAGAAAATTCTACCTGCATTAAATGTTACATACATAATGTAAACAACAGAGTTCAAAGCAATCTTACTGAATTGCAGGTGACACAAAACCGGGAGAATGAACTAAGAAAAGCATAACTGGATCATAGATTAGAATGCTAATATGATACCAAAAACCTTTAAGGTTTTGGGAATTGCTAGGTCTACATCCAAAAATCCCAGACTTTTTATCAAGCCACCAGAGGCCACATTCTTCAAACTCTTCTATTAGTGATTCTCTATCTGGGCTGGGTACCAAAAACTGCTGAATGAATGTATCTCTCACCAACTCAAGAAAGCTACAAAATAGCTCAAAAGAAGCTTTGTCTACTTAAAGATATTTCCTTTTTTTAATAAAACAGCTTCATTGAAATGTAACTGACATATAATAAACTACATATAATTTTATATTTTGATATATGTATAAAACCGTGAAGCTTCACAAAAATAAAAAATAGTAATTATATCTATGACTGCCATCAATAGCCTCATGTCCCTTTGGAATTCCTGCTTCTCAAGCATATAGTCCTCATTCACTTTCAAACACTCACATGATATAAATTATTAGAGTTTGCATTTTCTGGAACTGGGGTTGCAGCTCAGTGGTGGAGCTCTTGTCCAGCACAATGTGAGGCACTGAGTTCAATACTCAACACCACATAAAAATAAATAAATAAAACAAAGTTATTGTGTCCATCTACAACTAAAAAAAAAAATTCAAAGAAACCATAAAATATATACTCTCATTTTTGTCTATCTTCTTTTACACAGTTTTAATTATATTTTAAAATTTATTTATTTTACTTAGGTATACATGATAGCAGAATGCATTTTGATTCATTGTACACAAATGGAGCACAAATTTTCATTTCTCTGGTTGTACATGATGTAGAATCACATCATATATGCAATCATACTTGAAGCTAGGGCTATGATGTCCATCTCATTCCACAATCTTTACTGCCCCTATACCCCCTCCTACCTCCTTCCACTTTGACCAAATTTTCTCCATTCATCCTGTGTCCTCTCTCTCATTATGGATCAGCATTCACTTATCAGAGAGAATATTTTGCATTTGGTTTTTTGGGATTGGCTTATTTTGTTTGGCATGATATTCTCCAACTCCATCCATTTATCTGCAAATACCATAATTTTATTCTCTTTTGTTGCTAAGTAATATTCCATTGTGTATATATACCATAGTTTCTTTATCCATTCATCTATTAAAGGGCATCTAGATTGGTTCCACAATTTAGCTATTGTGAATTGAGCTGCTATAAACATTGAATTGCTATAAAAATTGGCTGCCTAATTGTAGTATGCTCTTTTAAAGTCCTTTGGGTATAGACCGAGGAGTGAGATAGCTGGGTAAAATGGTGGTTCCATTCCCAGTTTTCCAAGGAATCTCCACACTGCTTTCCAGATTGGTTGCACCAATTTGCAATTCCACCAGCAATGTATGAGTGAATGTTTTCTCCCACATCCTCGCCAACACTTATTGTTGTTTGTATTCTTGATAACTGCCATTCTGACTGGTGAGACAGGAAAACTTAGAGTAGTTTTGATTTGCATTTCTCTAATTGCTAGAGATGTTGAATATTTCTTCATATGTCTGTTGATCGATTGTATATCTTCTTATGAGAAATGTCTGTTCAGATCCTTAGCCTGTTTATTGGTTGGGTTGTTTGTTTTTTTGGTGTTAATTTTTTGAGTTCTTTATATATCCTGGAGATTAGTGCTCTATCTGATGTGTGTGTGGCAAAGATTTGTTCCCAGAATGTAGGTTCTCTGTTCACTTCATTGATTATTTCTTTTGCTGAGAAGAAGCTTTTTAGTTTGAATCCATCCCATTTATTGATTCTAGATTTTACTTGTTGTACTATAAGAGTCTTGTTAAGGAAATAAGGTCCTAAGCTGACATGATGAAAATTGGGCCTACGTTTACTTCTATTAGGCATAGAAGCTCTGGTCTAATTCCTAGGACCTTGATCCACTTTGAGTTGAATTTTGTGGATGGTGAGAGATAGGGGTTTAACTTCAATTTGCTGGATTTCCAGTTTTCCCAGCACCATTTGTTCAAGAGTCTATCTTTTCTCCCTGTACATGTTTGGCATCTTCGTCTAGTGTAAGATCACTGTATTTAAGTGGGTTTGTCTCTGTGTCTTCTATTCTGTACCATTGGTCTACATGTCTATTTTGGTGCCAGTTCCATGCCATTTTTGTTACTATAGCTTTGTAGTATAGTTCAAGTTCTGGTATTGTGATGTCTCCTGCTTCACTCTTCTTGCTAAGGGTTATATTGGCTATTCTAGGTCTCTTATTATTCCAAATGAATTTCATGATTGATTTTTCTATTTCTATAAAGAATGACATTGGGATTTTAATTGGAATTACATGAATCTATATAGTGTCTAGGGTAGTACAGCCATTTTGACAATATTGATTCTACCTATGCAAGACCATGGGAGATTTTCCCATCTTCTAAGTTCTTCTTTAATTCTTTCTTTAGTGTCCTGTAGTTTTTATTGTAGAGGTCTTTCACCTCTTTTGTTAAATTTATTCCCAAGTAATTTTTTTGAGGCTATTGTGAATTGGGTAGTTTTTCTAATTTCTCTTTCAGAGGGTTTATTACTGATGTATAGAAATGCAATTGATTTATGGGTGTTAATTTTGTATCCTGCTACTTTGCTGAATTCATTTATTAATTCTAGAAGTCTTATGGTGGAATTTTTTGGATCCTCTAAGTATAGAATCATATTGTCAACAAATAATGATAGTTTGAGTTCTTCTTTTCCTATTTGTATCCCTTTAATTTTGTTCATCTGTCTAATTGCTCTGGCTAGTGTTATAAGGACTATGTTGAATAACAGTGGTGAAAGAGAACATCCCTGTTTTGTTCCTGTTTTTAGAGGGAATGCTTCCAATTTTTCCCCATTTAGGATGATGTTGGCTTTGGGTTTAGCACAGATAGCTTTTACCAAGTTGAAGTTTGTTCCTACTATCTCTAGTTCTTCTAATGTTTTGAACATAAAAAGGTGCTTCTTTGATGTGTCTCTGTCTTGTTTTGGTACCAGGGTGATACTCGCCTCATAGAATGAGTTTGGAAGAGTTCCCTCAGTTTATATTTCATGAAATAGTTTGAGGAGTATTGGTATTAATTCTTCTTTGTAGGTCTTGTAGAACTCAACTGAGAATCCATCTGGTCCTGGGCTTTTCTTGGTTGGTAGGCTTTTGATGGCATCTTCTATTTCCTTGCTTGAAATTTATCTGTTTAAGTTGTGTATGTTCTCCGGGTTCAATTTGGGTAGGTCATATGCTTCTAGAAATTTATCGATGTCTTCAGGGTTTTCTATTTTACTGGAGTACAAATTTTCTAAATAGTTTCTAATTATCCTCTGAATTTCAGTATTGTCTGTCATGATATTTCCTTTTTCATCATGAATTTTAGTAATGTGGGTTTTCTGTCTCTTTTTCATTAGGGTGGCTAAGGGTTTGTCAATTTTATTTATTTTTTCAAAGAACCAGCTTTTTGTTTTGTCAATTTTTCGAACTATTTCTTTTGGTTCAATTTCATTGATTTCAGGCCTGATTTTAATTATTTCCTGTCTTCTTCTTTTGATGTTGGTTTGTTCCTCTTTTCCTAGGGCTTTGAGATATAGTGTCAAGTCATTTACTTGTTGTTGATTTTTTTCTTCTTTTAATGAATGAGCTTAAAGCAATTAACCTTCCTCTTAGCACTGCCTTCATGGTGTCCCAGAGATTTAGATATGTTGTATCAAAGTTTCCATTTACCTCTAAGAAGTTTTTTATCTCTTCCCTGATGTCTTCTATTATCCATGAGTCATTCAATAGTGTATTATTTAGTCTCCAGGTGTTGAAGTAGTTTCTATGTTTTAATCTGTTATTGATTTCTAATTTTATTCCATTATGGTCAGATGGGATGCAGAGTAGTATCTCTGTTTTTTGTGTTTGCTAAGACTTGCTTTGTGGCATAACATATGATCTATTTTGGAGAAGGAACCATATGCTGCTGAGAAAAAAGTGTATTCCCTCATTGATGGATAAAATACTCTATATATGTCTGTTAAGTCTAAATTATTGATTGTTTTATTGAGTTCTACAGTTTCTTTGTTTAGTTTTTGTTTGGGAGATCTATCCAATTGTGAGAGAGCTGTGTTAAAGTCATCGAGTATTCCTGTGTTATGGTCAATTTGATTCTTGTAGTTGAGAAAGGTTTGTTTGATATACATAGATGCCCCATTGTTCGGGGCATAGATATTTATGATTGTTATGTGTTGTTGATGTATGATTCCCTTAAGAAGTATGAAATGTCCTTATTTATCCCTTTTCACTAACTTTGGTTTGAAGTCCACTTTATCTGATATGAGAATGAAAACTCCTGCTTGTTTTCGGGGTCCATGTGAGTGATACGTTTTTTCCCACCCTGTCACTTTCAGTCTGTGGATGTCTTTTCCTGTGAGATGAGTCTCTTGAAGGAAGGATATTGTTGGGTCTTTTTTTTTTAATCCAGTCTGTCATTCTATGTCTTTTAATTGATGAGTTTAGGCCATTTACATTCAGGGTTATTATTGAAACATGATTTGTAATCCCAGTCATTTTGGTTTATTTTTGGTTTTTAACTTGACTTGGTTTCTCCTTTGATTGGCCTTTCCTTTAGTTTAGTTCCTCTCTTTGTATGTTTTCATTGTTGGTTACCATTTCCTCCTCTTGGAATATTTTGCCAAGAATGTTGTGTAGTGCAGGCTTTCTTACTGTAAATTCTTTTAACTTTTGTTTATCATGAAAGGTTGTTATTTCATCATCAACTCTGAAGCTCAGTTTTGCTGGATATAAGATTCTTGGTTGGCATCCATTTTCTTTCAGAGCCCGGTGTATGTCGTTCCATGATCTTCTGGCTTTGAGGGTCTGGGTTGAAAAAATCTGCTGAGAACCAAATTAGTCTCCCCCATATGTAATCTGATTCCTCTGTCTTGCAGCCTTTAAAATTCTATCCTCATTCTGTATGCTGGGAGTTTTCATTGTAATGTGCCTTGGTGTAGATCTGTTGGAATTTTGTACATTTGGTGTCCTGTAAGCCTCTTGGATTTGATTTTCCAATTCATTTTTCATGTTTCGGACATTTTCTGATATTATCTCATAGAAGGGATTGTGCATTCCTTTGGTTTGAAATTCTGTGGCACTTTCTTCTATCCCAATGAATCTTAGATTTGGTCTTTTGATGCTATCCCATAATTCTTGTATGTTCTGTTCATGATTTCTTACCATCTTCACTGTATGGTCAACTTTATTTTCAAGATTGTATATGTTGTCTTCATTATCCAACGTTCTGTTTTCCGAGTGACCTAGTCTGCTGGTCATGCTTTCTATAAAGTTTTTTTATTTGGTTTAGTGTTTCTTTCATTTCAAGAATTTCTGATTAGTTTTTTTTTTCACAATCTCTAGCTCTTTCTTAAAGTAATCTTTTGCTACCTGTATTTGCTCCCTTATCTCTTTGTTGGTGTGATCAATGGTTGCCTTTACTTGCTCTCTTATCTCTTTATTGGAGTGATCAATTTTTGCCTGTATTTGCTTGCTTAAGTCATTCTTTAATTCGCAGATCATTTTAATTATGCACATTCTGAATTCTTTCTCTGACATTTCATCAACTGTGCTGTCAATGGATTCTATTATTGTAGTATCTTGGTTTATTTGGGGCACTTTCTTCCCTTGTTTTATCATGTTGATTACGTATCTTCCTTACTTGCCATGAGGATCTCAGATATTGCAGTTTCTATCCTATAATCTTGTAGAGACACTAGAGATTACCTGTACCTCACCTTGGAGTTCACTTCCAGTCCCCAGAAGGTGTCCCCAGATGGACACTACTGCCACTAAAGATGGTGGCGGCGGTAGTGGAGGTAACTCAGGATGGCAGTGGGAGTGGCCCAAGATGGATGCAAACACTTTCAGAGATGGGGCTAAAAGAGTGGGACTTGCAGTGGCTTTGGGCTGATTGATCAGAGATGCAGTGCTTTGGCAGACCACTGCCTCCAGGCCCTGTCTGTTGCCCCAAGGTAGAGGTTAATACATGGGAAGAACTATGGGGATGGCTACAGTGTACAAGATGGATACAGGAAGGGAACAACAGCAAGGGTCCAGACTATGTGCAGGAGCAGTCCTGGGCCTGGGCTCTCACACAGACTTTTGAGGGCAGTCTTAGGCCTGATCTTGGCCTCCACTCCCTCAGAGCTTCTAGGTGGTGGGTCTGGCCCTGGGCCTGGGCTCCCTGTAGATTGGCAAGGGCTCTGGCACTGAACTGGGGGCAGTCCTGGGCCTCAGGGGCAGGGGAGTCAGTCTTTCGCCTGGGTCTGTGTTCCCCTGTGGGCCGGTGGATTGGTGGGTAGTAGCCTAGGGCCTGACCTTGGCTGGGCTCCTGCAAAGGTCCCTGAAGGTGGTCCTGGGCCTTGGCCTGTGCTCCTGCTTGTCAGCTCTGGCTCTGGCTCAGAACTGGGGGCATCCCAGGCCTCGCTTAGGCCAGGTCTCCCTCAGTGGTCCCCGGAGGCAGTTCTTCACCTGGGTCTGGGTTCCTCTGTGTCACAAGCAGCATGTGCAATTAATAATTACTCAGAAGCAGATTGTCTTTAAAGGCAAGTGTATGTTCAATCACAACAATCATCAAATATAATTAGTTAATGTAAAAACTGTTGGGTGTGCTGGAGCACCCCAACTAGCATTAAATGCACACTAATTAAACACTATAGATAAGTTACACTATCCTAGGGGGCAGCTACACACTACCAGCAATTCACACAATCCTAGGGCAACTAAACACTACAAGTAATTCACACAATCCTAGAGCAACCATGAATCCCAAAATACCTCCAATACCACGTGACTTCTCTAGCCAAAAACAGACATTGTCCTTGTCTGGTGGTTCTCTTCAGCTGATGGCTGGACGTCAGGGAATGGTGGAGTTGATCCAGGGACAGACAGCAAGGTGGCCGGTCTCACTGATGTCCTTGAAGCTAAGCCCACAATGTGGGAGGACAAGCTGTTTAAATGCAATTCGAATCTGGTGATGTGAGCTGGTGATTGGTTATACCCAGTAAAAGTCAATGTCCATTGGTTATGTCCAGTGAGATAGTATAATTGCAACTGGGCACTTCTTTGCACATGTGCATAGAGCCGAGCTCCCTATCAATTGTAACCAGTCATTGCTA
Source organism: Xerus rutilus (assembly GCA_028644305.1). Classification (NCBI taxonomy): domain Eukaryota; kingdom Metazoa; phylum Chordata; class Mammalia; order Rodentia; family Sciuridae; genus Xerus; species Xerus rutilus. The sequence goes on along the minus strand of CM053407.1, from coordinate 69,805,822 downwards.
GGCAGGCCTATGGTTAGATGCCCCTCACAGCTCCTTATCGATTGCAAGCAGGCATAACTAAGCAAGTCAATGGCTGCTGTTCCTTATGGCCAGCAACTTAGTGAGTCCCCGGCATATCCAGACATGTCTATGGCATATGCTCCTTACATCCTGTGACTGGCAGGTAGCAGATTCCAATCTGCCTTTGGCTGGGCTCCCGTGGAGGTCCCTGAAGGTGATCCTGGGCCTTGCCTAATGCTCCTGCAGGTAAGCAAGGGCTCTGGAGTAGAACTGGGGGTGGTCCCAGGCCTCCCTTAGGCCAGGTCTCCCACAGGGCTCCCCCGGAGGCAGTCCTACACCTGGGTCTGGGTTCCCCTGTGATTGGTGGCTAGCAGTCTCAGGTCTGCCCTTGGCTAGGTTCCCCCAGAGGACCCTGAAGGTAGTCCTGGGCCGTGGCCTGTGCTCCTACTGGTCGGCAGGGGCTCTGGCACAGAATTGGAGGTGGTCAGTTTTTATTATTTTTTGATTCAGTCATGTTGTACTGTGTATCAATAGTCCATTCCATTTTAATTGCTGAATAGTATGCCATTGTAAAAATGTGTCAAAGTTTGTTTATCTCATTGTCTGTTGATAGACATTTAAATTGTATCCAACTGGAGTGTGTAACAAGCAAAGCTGCTATAAAGCATTTGTGTGCAACAGCTATAATTTTATTTCTTAAACATGCAGAATTTTAAACAACTGGTTAATAAGGTAAGTGCATGTTTAACTTTTAAAGAAACTGCTGAACTATTTCTCTAGTAGTCATAACATTTTACATTATGACTAACAGTGTATAAAATGTCTGAACTCTACACATACTTGCCAGCACTTCAGCACTTAGGTTTTTGTTTTGTTTTGTTTTGTTGTTGTTTGTTTGTTTGTTTTATATTTTTAGTACCAGGGATTGAAACCAGGGGCACTTAACCACTAAACCACATCCCTGGCCCTTTTTAATTTTATTTTAAAACAAGGCCTTACTAAATTGCTGAGGCTGGCTTTGAACTTACAATCCTTCTGCCTAAGCCTCTGAGATTATAGGCATGCACCACTGCACCCAGAGCCAGCCCATAGTTTAGTCAGTTTTTAAATTAATCAATTTGATAACTGTGCAATGGTATTTTATATGGTTTTAATTTATATTTATGTTTAATTTATATTTATATTTTTATAATTTATTAATTTATATTTTTCAATGATGTTGAGCTTCTTTTCAAGTGCTATTATAATAAAAATATTTTCTTTCATGCAGTCCTTACTTGAAACTTTGTCTAACTTTTTATTGGGTAGTTTATTTTCTCATAGTTGAGTTTTCATAGTACTTTTAAAGTATTTTAAATATACTTCCTAAGTATTCAATTATCTAATTTGAAATAATTTTGCCTAGTCTGTGATTTGTCTTAAATGCCCTTTGAAAAGCAAATGCTTAAATTTTGATGAAGCCTAATACACAGATTTTATATTTTTATGAATCATGCTTTGGAGTCATAACTAAGAAATCTTTGCATAACTCAAGATCACTAAGATTTTTCTACTGTGTATAGTTTGAGGTTTTACAGTCAGGGTCATGACCCATTTTTAGGAAAATTTAAATTACTTTCAATATACATAAAATTAAATTTACTGGTATAGTGTCACAGAAGAAATTCATGGTGGCTAAATAGAGGACCAAAAGTTCCAGTTATAGATTGAGTGATGGAACAAATTTGAGAATTGTTTAAAAATTCTAATGCCTAGGAAGTTTTTGTGTTTTTGTCTATTTTTTCTTTGTTTTAAGCAGCAAGGGAAGTTTAGTTCCTATTATCCCAGCTTGTTCTAAAAGTGGAAGTCTCCTATTCTTTGTTTTTAAAAAATGAGTGTCAACTCCACCATTTTTATATTTACTTTTTACCTGGTGAACTAAAAACAAAGCAGAAACCAGAATGTTGTAGTAAGGAGACTCATGCCATAAGTCCTAAAGAGTACTATGGCCTCTCGCAAAGACTTGAAGAACAATCTAGAACAATGAGAAGTGAGAGAGGGAACTGGAGAGATTGACAGTGATTAGATTACTGAGTGTTCTTTTAAGTATGTCACAGATTTCTTACTCCATCCTGAGAATGGTTGAAGTCACTGAAAAGTTGTGAACAAAATTGTGGCAGATTTGAGATTTTCAATGTTAAAAGAATCACTTTAGGCTTCAGAGTGAAAAATGTGCTACAATAGAGTAAGATACTCAGAGACCAGTTAGGAAATGTGAAACAGACAGAGAGGTGACATAAGGTAAGGAGGAGGAAAGAAATGAGAGGTTCACGTGCACCATGACCAAAGGCAAATAATCAGGAATGAGAAGGCAGCTTCCTGGAATGGCTAAGAGAAAGCATGTGAGGTTTAATAGTCAGTTAGAATACAGGGGGATTCTGAAGGGTCTATATGGCACTCAAAGGAGTTATTTTCATATACATAACATTTATATACATACACTAACAAAATTATTAAGAAGTCAAATTTCAGAAAAGGTCTTTAGGTTGATGATAATATGGATTTAAAAAGATGAAGATGAGTTTCAAGTATATTAAAGGATAATTTCAGATATTGAACCAAAGTGACATGGGATTGGAGTACCCTATAAAAATGAAAATTCAAATTAAAGCAGAAATCACTTTTCCTAGTTTTAGAATCTTCCACAATTTAAATCTAATTCATTTCTCAATTCTGCCTTATATATATGATTGTCTTTTATAAATCAAAATATTGCTTAGAGCTCAAAAACATTTTATATGTTTAAGGTACCCTAAATATAGAACTTTGTATTACTTTTCTATATTATGTGAATCATTTTATGTCATTTAGCATTACTTCAATCCATAGAGTTTTGATTAGGATTAGCATTTTAACTATAAAAACTGTATCTTTTGACTTTCATGCTTAAACATTCAGCAAATTAATGGCAATAAAATGATTGAAAAATAAAACAAATGAACATCTTCATGAGTATTATTATCAATGAAGGCAAAATGAGAATAGATTGATGCATGTGAATTTGCCTTTTACAAATGTTCTTAGCAAACTGAGTTTTATGATGAAGAAAATATATTACATTGCTATAATTTGATATTTGAGTTATATTTGATTTAAATTTTTTATTATAGAAAAACAAGTGATTTTTCATTTCAGTCTAAACATCATTGCTGTTGTTTTTATTTTTGTTTTTCTTACACATGTTTTGCTTTGATAATCAAGCAAGGTCAAAGTGACCAGATTATGTGGTACAGTTAGAAGAAAACAAATCCTTCAAGTCTTGTTTTATCTACAGAGAATGGATCAATGGTTGGAAACTTTAAAAACCACTTAACCATTTTTTCTATAATCTTAAAAGTATAAGTTCTATATCTAATTTTCTCTGAAATCTCCAATGAATCTATCATGTTATAACTTGACTTTATAATGAAAAAGAAATTGATCATATAATTCCTAGCACATTCTCCAAGAGAGACGAAGATCAACTCACTCATAATAAATAGAATTTTGTAAAGGAGAACCTCAGTTGGAGGTTTGAACTGATAATAACTAAACCAATCTGGAAATAATGGTCCTAAGAGCCACTTCAAAGTCAGTTAGACATGGAGGAGAATAACAGATCAAAACCAGGGAATATGATCATAAATCCAAGTAGGAGTAACATACTAAAATGTGAAGCCTGTGGAGATACAGGGAGAGACTGAGGCTACATCCACGTGTGGAATAAAACCAAGTGGAAGGAAGACTCCGGAGCAACTAGATTGATCCAGACACTGTGGGTGAGTTAACCTTACTTTTCAAGAGTCTTTAAGCCACTGATGTGTGGGTGAGTGTAGCTCTAAAGGAAAGAGCAAGATTAGCGCAAAATGGGATGTTAGAAATCCCAAAGGAATGCATTGGAAAAGGTCTTCCTCTAAGAAGGAGACAAGAGTGTTGTCAAACCACTTTGCCAAATAAGGTGACTGATATGACATTAATGTAAACTTGGATGGAGCAAGGGAAAATTTGTCCTAAAAATTAGAATTTTCTTTTGGCATAGAACAATACTTGTGAGAGTGTTCCGGAAAGGCACCATCTTTCAAGACCCACAGAGATAAAGACAGTAATGGCTCCTCCATGATAATAATTTTCTCTATCCATGATACTAACCAATACGGAGCTTCTGTAATCCTCAAATGATAGCTATGAGAAGCCACAAAGAGGCTAAAGACAGTGGTGGAATACCCAGAAAATCTCGTCCAAGTGTTGGTGAGTCAAGAAGCAGGAAAATGGTTAGGGAAGCTTTCACTTCAAAGCTGTTAGTTCTGATATAGCCAGCATTTTAGAGCTTAAGTAAATCACTTAAATTTGGAAGAGATAATATAGGACAGAAATAAATCTAAATGATACCCTTGGTGTCATTACTTAAAGTTATTTAATAAAATATCTGTGAACGCAATGCAATATTCTTCATTGAAGAAAAAGATAAGCACAATATACACATGTGTGGAAATGTCACAGTGAAACCCATTAATTTTTGCAATTAATATGATTGATAATTACAATTTTTAAAAAGTGTCTGAAGAAAATGCAAATAAAATTAATATTGTACATTTCACCGAAAGGCTGTTTAAATTTTGTTTTGACATTTTGGTATTGAGAAGTGAATCCAGGGGTTCTTTACCATTGAGCTATACCCTCAGTCCTTTTTTATATTTTTTATTTTGAGACAGGATCTCACAAAGCTGCTGGGGGTCTCCTTGAGTTGCTGAGGCTAGCCTCAAACGTAATCTCCACCTCAGCCTCACAAATCACTGGGATTTCAGTCATGTGCCACTACTCCCAGTCCCATAGAACTTTATAAATGATTGTGGAATTAGTGTGGTAGGCTCTGCACTGATATCAGAAAGATTAACAGATATTAGTGGGAAGTAGTGTAATTTGTGAATCATACTCATGACCTCTGACTTTACTGAATCCTGACTTGAGTATTCACACATTGTGAACTCAACTTTTCAGGACCTCACTTGGAAAATGCATAAGCTGTGGTATGAAATAAGGTGACACATGTAATACATACTTATCACATAGTAAGTGTTCAATAAACATTATTATACTAGTCTTGAGGGAGTCTGCGGTCTAATAAGAAAGGAGATAATTATCAAGTGTAACTCAGATTATAATTTTCAAAATCTTCTTCTTCATTGTCCTCAAATTGGAGAGACTGTTGAAGGCACTGGGGATTCAGCTAAAAACCAAAATATAAAATTCTGTGCTCATAATGAGATTATTTAGGAATGAAAAGGGGGCAATGTTTGTGAAAGATAAGGAGATAATTGGGCAAGAAAATCTTCAGACTGTTACATAGATATAACACCTGTGACAGGAAAGACACAAGAAAGCAGAACTGGACAGAAAGAGTACAGACTATGCTGCAGAACTGACAGTGTCTCAGCCAATGCCATGGGAGCTACAGAGCCAAGTCTTTCTCTTAGAGGAGTCGTACATTGGGCAATAGGAGCCAGGTCTTAGTACCATTACCACTAGGCCCAGTCATTGACAGGAGACTGCCTGGGAAGATCATGTCCAGGACTCAGAAGTTGCAGTTCCAAGCTGTAGATGCTGCAGTAGAAGGCTGTGAGCTCCTGGGAGCTCAATAAGCTTTTTCTAGAAGGGAGATATGAGGGTATACCTCCATGGACAGTTCATCTTTGTACCACATGATTCAACTTTCTATGCAGTAAGCACTGGCTCCTTCGAGGTTCCAGTTGGTCTTTCTTCCTGAGCAAATATGTAGAAAAGAGAGGAGAATGGAACCAGCTATAACCCCATCACAGCAAGTCCTCTGGAGGCCTTCTGAAGGTACTTGAAGAAGGTACTTCTTGAAGTACCTTCAATGGTACTTCTTGTCTTCCTTTTCCACTCCGTATTTCAATTTTCTGTGACCTCAGCCATTATCTCTGCGAGTCTTAGAAGCTCACCTAGCAACAAACTTCAAACCCTTTTTCCTGAGATGCCTGAATCTAGGATAACCATATTCATCTCAGTCAAAATTGAGCAAAGGAATGCCAAGACACCCCAAAATGGATCACTTGAATTTCATATGTTTTCCTTGTGCTTCATTCTGCTTAACAGAGACTGGTGCCTTCTTTTCATGCCTGCTTTTCCTTGGACACAAGACTCAAAAATGTCTACCTGGCACCCATAACCTGTAACTAAATAGGACCTTTGTGTCTTGGAAGATTATGCAATCATCATTGAAACTCAACAACTCTACTGAGCACTAAACTTGATTTTTAGCTTTTCCTGCTCTCACTGATTTCAACTTCTCATTATTCTTCACTAGGATATCATCAAAATTTATTAACAGCCTGTCAATTCCATTGTTCTTTGCATCCCCCATACTTTTAAAAAAGCCTGAATCATTATAGCACCCAGTTATCCCCAATGAAACTCTTAGCAAAAATACCAGCACTTTATACCAGAGACTGACTATCTGGGTCCCACATACCATCCAGGGTGAGGTCCTCATTAGCAGCCATGTAGGGAGTGACCCACTTCCCAAATTCCAATTTAGTACACACTCAGTAACAGCCATATCAGTTCGGATCCTTCATAAAGGAAATACTAAGACCTAAGATTGAGTCAAGAATGCTGTAGGAATTTTGTTTTTGTTTTTATTTTGCAGGCATGGGGGCGAGGCAGGGGAGGCTGGTAACTACTCTGACAGATAAAAGAAGAAAGAAAAAATTGACCTGGGAAAGTCTTGAGATTGTAATACTAATCTAATATCTATGAAAGGAAAGAGAACAGGAATTAGATTGAAAAAAAATCTCAGAAAAAATTTGGGGGCTCTGGAGCAAACATCATCTGTAGAGAAGTCTGTGTTGCATAGCAAGGGCCAAGCCCTTTTTGTGGGGCTGCCCAAAAAGTGCCTTGTCTAGCTTTGAATCGTGCATTGATTCCTTAAATCATTGCAAAGGAAACACAATATTTAATTGCAATCATTGAAGCTAAAAGAGAAATTCAAGCCAGGAGTGGCAGTGTACTCCTGTAATCCCAGCTCTTTGGGAGACTGAGACCAGGAGAATCACGAGTTCAAAGCCAGCCTCAGCAATGGTGAGGCGCTAAGCAACTCAGTGAGACCCTGGCTCTACATAAAACACAAAATAGGGCTGGGGATGTGGCTCAGTGGTCGAGTACCCCTGAGTTCAATCTCCAGTACCAAAAAAAAAAAAAAGAGAGAGAGAGAGAGAAATCCAAGCTGGGTACTTTCATGGCTACTAGCTAGGGCTCATATTCTAGGAAACTGGAAGTAAACAAGTGAAGAAGTAAATATATATTATGCCATGCGGTTTATGTGTTATGGAGAAAAATAAAGCATGACAAGAGAGTTAGGGAGTGCAAGATGGAGAAGAGAGAGTACTAATTTATTTAGGGAGGTTAAGAGATCACCTTACATATTACAGAGTGGCCCTCTGATAAACTGAGATTCCCAAGGAACCTGACTGAGGTGATGGAGTGAACTTTGTGGGTATTTGAGAAAAAGTATTGCAGTAAAAATGGAAAGGCACTCAGTATAACTAGAGCAGAGTGAAGGAGAAAGAAAATAACAAGATGGGCCCTTGCAAGTTTGGGGCAGGAATTGTGGCATCTTGTAAGACAGAGTAATAACTTTTACACTGAATCAGAAACTTACTCAGTGTCTCCATTTGACCATCTAATAAACATTAAACTTATCGTGTTCAAAGCTTATGTCCTGATCTTCACCCTCCCCCAGATCTCCTCATCTTGGGGTCTTTCTCATTGTCAGTTGATTGCAACTTTCTTTCCAGTTGCTCAGGCCAAAATCTTGGAATGGTCCTTGACTCCCTTCTTTCCTTCATGCTCCACGTACAATCCATCAGCAACTCTTGCTGAATTTTCTTCAGAATATATCCAGAGCATAATCACTTCACATCACTGCAACCACTACTGACCAGGTTACTATAATAGCCCCTCAATAGGTCTCCCTACCTCCTCATTGCCTCTCATAGAATTTATTCTTCACACATTAGTGAGAGAGATTTGTTTAACGCAAGTAAACTTTCTAAAAGTTCCAATGGATTCCATCTTAATGGAAAAGCTAAAGAGACCCTCCATGGTACAACCTTGCCCCACATCACCACATGGACCAAGAACTTTTCTCCTCCCTCACTTCTGTCACAGTGGCCTTTGTGATGTTCCTCCAATATCCAAGGTGCCCTTCCTTATCTTGTTTGAAATGTCAGTTTCTTTGTCTGAAATCTTACCTGATGCACACTTAATTCGCTTTCTCCTTGCCTTCGAGTATTCATTCAAATATCACTCTTTTAATTTAAAAGCTTATTGAAAGTAGCAACTTGTCCCCAACGGTCCAGTGCTCCTCATCCCCTTTATACTGAAAAATTTCTTCTACAGCACTCACCACCCACCGCACAATACTTAATTTTTAAAACGATGTTTCCTATCTTGTTTGTAGATGTATGCCAAACTATTAGATCAATGTCACGGGGATCCAGCACATCATAAGCATTCAATAAACATTTTAAATTTACTATGTAATAAATTTAGTGTACAATAGGATAACTTATACATATCTGTTATACATTAATACAAGTTGTATGTTAATGTGTAGTTAATTACATTTTAATTCCACTTTTTTACTAAATAGAAGTGTTTTTGAATACATTAGGTTAAGCCAAATGAACTTGTCCATATTTCACATTTAAAATGATTCGATTTTGGCAGTTTTATATGCTTCAATTTAATATTAATACTTTGCTTGTATCATAAATGAATAGTATAAGAGTAAAAAAGATTTAAATTATTAAATTACAAAATCACACATATAGTATTTAATCTACAAATACACAAAGAACTTATGGCTTTACAGATGAATGTAAAACCTATAAAATTTATTACAAAGGAAAGCCACCATTAAAAATAATGTGCAAAAATATAGTATAGGAAATGAGAAAAAATGGAAATTATTTGAGAGTAGTAGTTTATAGCATCCTGAGGGATATTTTTTCCTTCACACCTCTCTAATTTTCCACATGTTTTCAAAAAGTGAAGAATTTGGAGAAGGTTCAAACAACAACTAATGTAAGAACTAATATAGATGAAAATTTGGAAAAAAGATTTATCCCAAAGGCTAGTGGAAATGGAATTACTTCATATGAAGAAGAAAAGCCTGAGGCAAAGAAAAATGTAACTTATTTTAAGCAGTTTTCACAAATGACACTTTAACAAGATACAAAGGAGCCTGTCTGTTTAATCTTTCAAATCATCTTCTAGTTTTTTAGGTACCAGCACAAATCACACTGGAAGTATGTTGCTCGCTTATTAATCTGCTTTCGAGAATTAACATTTTCTAGCAGATGTCCTCAAGTCCCAGTTTCCTGTTGCTCTTCCATCCCCTAGGACAGATGTTAGCAAACTATAGTCTGAGCACCAAATTCTGCCTGTGCCTGCTTAATGTAAATAAAGTTTTAAATAACAACAGCTATTCATTTACATCTTATAAGGCTTCTTTGCACTACAATGGCAGACTTGGGCATTTGTGACAGACTCTATAGCCTAAAATACCTAGAATATGTACCACCTGACCCTTTATAGAAAGGTTATTGATGCTATCCTTGTCTTCATGGTTAATTCTAGCTCACCACCACTAACAACATTCCAGGTAGTGAGAAAAAGGACAAAGATCAAATGGAGGGAAGACTACTTTCTTTCCAAAACATCAACTTGAAGGGCACATATCACTTCTGCTCATATTCTATTGATGTGAAGGTAGTGAATCTGAAATGTGCCCACCTTACAGCCACTCTGAAAAGCACTGAGTGGTTTTGGAAGATTCCTCAAAAAACTAGGAATGGAACCACCATTTGATGGGGTTTTACCACTTCTAGGTATATAATATCCAAGTGAGTTAAAATCAGTACACTACAGTGACACAGCCACATCAATGCTTATAGCCGCTCAATTCACAATAGCTAAGCTATGGAACCAACCTAGGCACCCTTCAACAGAGGAATAGATAAAGAAAATGTGGCATATATATGAAATGGAATATTATTTATTCATAAAAAAGAATGAAATTAAGACATTTGCCAGTAAACGGATAGATCTGGAGCCTATCAAGCTAAGTGAAATAAGCCAATCCCCAAAACCCAAAGGTTAGATGTTCTCTCTGATGTACAGATGCTAACACACAACAAGGTGTAGGGGAGAATAGAAGTCGAGTGGATTAGACAAAGAGGAATGAAGGGGTGATGGAATAGGAAAGATAGAATGAATCTAACATGGCTTTCCTATGTACATGTATGAATACATCACAGTGTATCTCCACATCATATGCACAAATCTGTGATCCTAATTAGAATAAGATTACTCCATGTTGGTGTAAATATGTCCAAATATACTCTTCTGTCATGTTTAACTAAAAAAAAAAATACAATTTTAAAAAAAGAAATGTACCCTCCTTAAATATGTGTGAATGAATCCATTATTAAAAGGCAAAAAAGAGTATGTGGAAACTGTGGAGCAATGCACAGCTTCTCCTAGGGTTACCCATGGCAAAAGGAACATGATGTAGGTGAAACAAATAAGCCTCTAGAAGCAGCTGCCTACTTCATTGAATCAGGCAAAATCACAGTGAGATATTTGAGCATGAGAAGCACTTCACAAAGTAGAAGAAGTCTGCTCTGTCCAAGAACTGTGCCTCTTCCTTCTCACCTAGTTATATGTAATTAACCTGGTGGTGCTATTGTAAAGAGTTGGTATTTGATATTTACTGTCAGTGTTGGAAAAGCCTTCAATCTCTGCAGTAGCTCTTTCAACCTGGTATCCATCGCTCCTCTTGTTAGACTCTACAACACCTCCAATAATTTCAAAGACAGAAGCTACAAATTCAATTGGTTAAGGAGCATATGTACACTCCCTTTCCACTACCTCCTCCACCCATGACACACACATATACACACAAAAACAAGATATACACTCAACAATTTCATACTCGCTTATATTTTTGACTCTTATCTTAGCAAGTTTTCATATTAGGTTTACCCTCTGCCTTTTTGTAAGTAAAATTTAGAGATCACATCTAGGTAAGTAACTTTCTGTTACTATAACAAATACCTGAGATTATCAACTTAGTAAAAGCAATGGTTTATTTTGGCACAGAATTTTGGAGGTTGGCCCATTGTTTGTGGGCCTGTGGCAAGGCAATAGCTCATGGCAGGGATCACTTGGTGAACCAAAACTGCTCACCTCGTGGCCAAGAAGGGAAGAGAGGAAGAAGAAAACACAAGAGACTGATCCCTTCAAGGATATGCCCCATAGTGACCTCACACCTCCTACCAGGCTCCACCTCTTAACGTTTCCATCACCTCCAATAGCACCAAGCCGGGGACCCGTCACGAGCAGCATGTGTAATTAATAATTACTCAGAGGCAGGTTGTCTTCAAATGCAAGCGTATGTTCAGTCACAACAATCATCAAATATAATTAATTAATGCAAAAAATATTGGGTGTGCTGGAGCACCCCAACTAGCATTTGGTGTGCACTAATCAAACACTATGGGTAAGTTACACTATCCTAGGGCAACTAAGCACTACCTGTAATTCACACAATCCTAGGGCAACTAAACATTACAATTAATTCACACAATCCTAGTGCAACCACGAGCCCCAAAGTACCTCTGATGCCAGGCGACTTCTCTTAGCCAAAGAGCAGACGTTGTCCTTGTCTGGTGGTCCTCTTCAGCCAATGGCTGGACACCAGGGAATGGTGGAACTGATCCAGGGACAGACAGCAAGGTGGTCAGTCTCACTGATGTCCTTGGAGCAAGCCCAAAAAATGTGGCAGAGCAAGCAGTTTAAAAGCAGTTCCAAGTTGGTGATGTGGGCTGAGTTGGTGGTGTGGGTTGGTGATTGGTTACCCCAGTAAATGCCAATGTCCATTGCTTATGTCCAGTGAGATAGTATAATTGCAACTGGGCCTTTCTTTGCGCATGTGCATGGGCTGAGCCCTCAATTGCATGGGCAGGACTCTCTATCCATTGTAGGCCTACAGTTAAGTGTCCCTTGCAGCCCTCAATTGCATAGACTGGGCTCCCTATCAATTGTAGGCCTATGGTTAGGTACCTTTTACAGCCCGCATCAATTGCAAGCAGGCATGACTAAGCAAGTCAATGGCTGCCCTTCCTTATGGCCAGCAACCCAGTGAGTCTCCGGCATGTCCAGGCATGTCCATGGCATATGCTCCTTACAGGACCAAACTTTAACATGTGGGGGACAGTCCAGATCCAGACCATAGCAACAGTTATGCTCATTCATTTACATATTGTCTATGGCTACTTTTACTCCATAAAAGCAGAGGTGAGTAATTGCAAAACAGATGGTCTGACCTATAAAACTCAATCTACCATTTCACACAGTGAAGAGAAATTCGCCAGTCATTGAAGTACAACATTCTAAGGAGCCTTTATTTACTTAAATTCTGAGTTATAATCAGAATAACAACATATTCATTTGAATATAAGCAAAATTTTCTTAACTTTAAATACCAACAAACTCTAGAATTGATTCATACTTCTTGATTTTTTTCCTGTAGTTTTAAAGGACAGAAAATTTGCCCATGTAGCTTAGATATTTTTGTTTTGTTTTGGCTTTTTTGTGGTACTGGGGATCAAACCCAAGGCCTTGTGTTTGCTAGTCAAATGCTCTACCACTGAGTTTCATCCCCAAGCCTTAGAAATAATTTAATAAAATAAATAAGGTTAATAAGGAAAGGATGACCTTTCAATAAACAGTGCTATGCCAATTGAATATCTACCAGAAAACCAAAATAAATCTTCACCACTATTTCTATTGCCATACAAAAATAATTTCTACAAAATTATCAAAATTTTGTAAAATTAAGCTTTATAAAAAGTTCTTAAAATAAAAAAGAATAACTTCATGCTGTAAAAAAGAGAAACAAACCAATTCCCAAATGGACAAAGGATTTCACTATTTCTCCAAAGATAAACGAATAGTCAATAAGTACATGAAAAGGTTTCAACATTTCTAATCATTTAGAAAATGATTATAAAAACTATGATAAGATGTAAGCTTGTGCTCATTAAGATGGCTCCTATCAAAAGCCAGAAACTAACAAATGTTGCAAAGATATAATTGGAACCCTTATCCAATGTTGGTGGCGATTTAAAATGGCACAGCTGCTATGAAAAGCAGCAATTTTCCTCAAAATATTAAGAATAGATGTGCAATATTACCACTAATTACACTTCTGGGTATATATCCAAAAGCTTTGAAAGCAGAGGCTCAAAATGATGTTTGAATGCTGTTCAAAACAGCATCATTCACAATACCTAAAACAAGAAAGCAACTCAAATGTCCATCAGTGAATAAAAAGATAAGCAAAATATATATGCATAGAGGAGGATATTATTCAGTCTTTAAAAGAAAGGAAATTCTGATGTATAATGCAACATGGATCACCCTTGAGAACATTATGCTAAGTGAAGTAAGCCAACGAAAAGCAACAAGGAATAAGTAACAAAAAGACAAATGTACAATTCCCTATATGTGAAGTATCCATTACTGGATTCAAGTCTGCTGCACAACAGGTCAAGTAAATAGACAAGGTGTTGAGGCAAGGAAGAAAAATATATTCAAAACACTGACTTTATTTAAATCATCAGCTGAACAAGGAAAAGGCCTCTTGTTCTAAGTACATCTTGCTAGGAGACTGATTTAGGGGTGGTTTGTATGGGAGATGAATGATGCAGACTGGTGGGCACATTTTCATACGTGGAAATTTGTGGCCAAGTGAGACACATCTGATCCTAATCACCTAGTCAGGAGATGCTTTTCAGTTCTGCAAATCTCAAGAACAAAGATCATCATTTCCCCAGGCTATTCTTGTCATTTATTAGTCTTCCCATGTGCAGTTCCTGACAGGTTACACAATGGACAGGCTAGAGAGGGCAGTTGCCCCCATGGCCCTCTTGCTTATCACCAAACTCATAGTAATGAAAGAAAACATGTTCCCCCTGATTATTGTTGAAGACAAGGGTCAGGTGAGGTTAAATAGGTAGTTGGGAACAAGATCCAATCTCAACGTTCAGCTTCAAACGTAGGGGAGTCAAATTCATAGAGACAGAAAGTAGAATGTTGGTTGCCAGCAGCTGGGGAGGTAAGAGAATGGCGAGTTCTTGTTTGATGGGTATAGATTTTCCCATTTTACAAGATAATAAAAAAAAGTTCTAGTGATAATCGTGGTAATGGTTGCACAACATTATGAATGTATTCAATACCACTAAACACTTAAAAATATTTAAGATAGTTTTTAAGTGTACTTTATCACCATAAAAATGGGAAAAAATTAGAAGTGAATTTTTAAGTATACCATAAAGAAGGTGAAAATAAAAGCCACAGAATTGTTAGAAGATATTTGCAATAAACATATCTCACAAAGTACTCATAAAAACTAATCAAAAATTAGAAAAAAAAGCAAAACAGTTGAGCAGGCACTTTATATCAAGAAGCCAGAATCGAATCATCTAATATGAAATGGTGCTCAACTTTACTTAACATCAGAGAAATGCAAGTTAAAACCACAATGTGATACTCATACACATCTTCAATAGAGCTTAAATAAAAGAACAGAAAATGGCAAGTACTGACAAGGATGTGAAGGAATTGGAATTCCAGTACATCACTTGTGACAATGCATGTTATTACAACTATTTTGGAAAATAATTTACCTATAACCATAAAGCTGAACATATCCATAAACTATTCCACTTTTAGGTAAACATAAATGAATAGGCTCACAAAAAGACATATCCATAGAAATGCTATTTCTAATGCTAATTTCTAATAGCTAAAAACTGGAAAAGTCCCAAATGCCCATCAACAGTGGAAGTAATAAATAATGGTGTATTCACATTTATGAATCCTATTCAATCAGAATGATATGCACTAATCTCATAAATAAAATGTTGAGTGAAAGACACTAAAATTATATAGAGTATGGTTTATTTTTATATTATGTTAAAATGGGTTGAATTAATCTGTCATATACTGATATCTTGGGGAGTGATTAGTGAATAGATGCACAAGATTGTAGGGGAAGTCTTCTAGGATGCTTGTAATGCTTGAGTGATGGTTACACAGATGAGCTTACTTTGTGAGATAGTCTCAAACTATACACTTAAGACTTCTGTATTCGCCTTGACTCAAACTTCAGTAAAGCGTTGTTTCTTGATTTGGGCACTAGCTTTGCGGTTATGCTTATTTTATGAAAAATTAACTGGCTTATGTATATTTGATTAGTGAATTTTAAAGCATATATACTGGACTTCAAAAACTTTTTAAAATATAAGGTGGAAAAATTAAAAATCGATATGTTTCTCTATCTCTAAAATCAACCATGACCATAGATATACATAAACTGAAATTGAATAGAAAGAAGATTTAAGTCCCTTCTCTGTCAGCTGAAAGTAATACTTCTTAAGCGATTATCCCTGCAATAATCTTAAATACCTATGTCTCTTTTTATCATTTGTACTAAAAATACAAAATTAATTACTCAGCCATAAAAAAGAATGACTTTATGACTTTCATGGATAAATGGATGGATCTAGAGACTGTCATGCTAAGTGAAATAGGCTAATACCCACAAAATCCAAAGGTCGAATGTTCTCTTCAATATATGGATGCTAACATATAATAAGAGGGGCAGGGGTGAGAATAGAAGTTAAGTGGATTAGACAAAGAGCAATTAAGGGAAGGGAAGAGGTATATAAATAGGAAAGACAGAACGAATCAGACATAACTTTCCTATGTTCATATATGAATACACCACCAGTGGAATTCCACATCATGTACAATCACAGGAATGGGACCCTAACTAGAATAAGCTATATTCCACGTATGTATAATATGTCAAAATATACTCTACTGTTATGTATATCTAAAAAGAACAAATAAGAAAAAAATAAAAATATATAATGATTCTGAAAGAATAAAGGAAGGAGTATGAAAAGGGGAGGAGAAGGGAAAGCTTTAACAAATTTGGGAGAATTAGAGATTTACTTTACTCACTGAAAACTTTTTTTTTTTTGGTACTGGAGATTGAACTCAGGGGCACTTGACCACTGAGCCATATCCCCAGCCCTATTTTGTGTTTTATGTAGAGACAGGGTCTCACTAAGTTGCTTAGCTCCTCGCCATTGCTGAGGCTGGCTTTGAACTCGCGATTCTCCTGTCTCAGCCTCCCTAAGTGCTGGGATTACAGGCTTGAGCCACCGTGCCTGGCTCACTGAAAACTTTTTAAATCTATCTTTCTCTCTGCTTACCACTCTCCAGCCCCCTTGAGAATTATTACTCAAATATTCGTGGCCACTTGCTTTTTTTGCTTTGATTCTAAATTTAAGAAAACAGTATACACATAATGTCTAAAGGAGTTGGCCAATAGAGAAAAAGTTATCATCAAATAAGCAAAACTTAACATTATAACAGGTATGGTGGCACATGCCTCTAAACCTGGCTGTTTGGAAGACTTAGGCAGGAGCATCATGGATTAGTTCAGAGCCAGTTTAGGTAACTTAAGGAGACCCAGTTTCAAAATAAAAATTAAAAGGCTGGAATATAACTCAATGGCAGAGTGACTGTCTAGCATGCACCAGGTAGTGGGTTTGATCCCTAGTAACTTCCTCTCCCGCCACACACACACACACACACACACACACACACACACACACACGGAAAAAGAAAAAATTAACATAACGATTGTCATTTCATGATTATTTCCTGATATATATGGAACAAAATTTCTTACGAACTTATCACACTCTCTGAAAACCTGTATATAGGCCACTGAATAAACTATAAACTATAGGCCTAGAACACAGAGGAATTAAGTTTAAATTTAGCTTCTTCTAATTCTCAATTGGGTTTTTAAAAATTGATTCTCTCTTAATTTAATTTTCAAATCTATAAATGAAAATAATGGTTCCTTTTCATAGGATCAACTGCTTCAAATCACTTAGCATCTTATAAATTTACTGCATTTACTATGCATGTTTACTCTGGAAACAAATTCAAAAACCTTTTTAAAAATAAAGTGTATGATTCCAACTAAGCAGAGAAAATTCTTTTGTTTATTTCTATTATTTATGATTAGAAATGAAAATATTCATTATCATAATTTAGATTTACAATATTTTTTGTTCTAATTATGGCAGCATGATTAGAAAGAACCTTATAAGATAAACAAATTACTATGGCATGAACTAAAGTGTTTATCTTGGGGTTTTCTGATTTAAAATTTTAAATTATAAGACATGTTTTTTTTTAAATTTCTAATATTTTAATACTAGTATTTCAACAAAGTTTGAGTGCTGATTTCATTAATTTTGTTATAGTTTCCTTTGTGATATGATTGCTAAAATATTTACTTCCTTTACTAAAATCATAAAAGATTTTAGTGAAAAAATTGTCTTCTTAGTCTCATTATAACTTCTGATCCCTATTTTATTAAACTTTACATTTAAGTGTCTAGTATGTTGCCCTTCATTAATTGTCCCAATATATTTTGTTGTGGGACTATATTGTCACATGACTTAAGTATGTAATCCACTTATACATACATTTAAAAAATAAAAATAAATCTTGGAGAAACACTTAACATGATAAAAGACCAATTGTGAAATTTACCCATATATTTAATAATTCAGTTAAATGGAGATCAAAAATCATGTTACTGCTTGTCAAAACAAAAATAAATTCTCCCAATTACTGGTTTCTTAACTACTGTTTCCTTAACCATTTTTATTTTTCAGCTTTCCCTTTGCAAGAAATTTAATAAAAATCAAATAAGTGATCATCACAAAGATTTTTGTTTCATTAACATCTTTGAAGGAGAAAAATTCACTTATTTTCTGTCTGAGTTACTATAAAACAAATTGGATAATGAAGAGTAAACATAGCAAGAGAAGTGAAAATCTAATACAGGACAAAAAATCAAGGAAGAACCCTGATCAAGAGTTAAAAAAGAAAATTTCAAGGTCATGTTGCAATTTTTAAAATTAATTTATTTTAACTGTTACATAGAAACACAAAAATTGTTCATATTAATGTATGTCATGTTTCAATTTATATGTACATTGTATAACATTTAAATCAGGTTAAACATTATCCCCTCAAACATTTGTCATTTCCTTATGGTACAAAATTTCAAAATATTTTCTTCTAGATTCTTGAAATATATAGTGCATTACAATTATCTATAGTCACCCTACTGTGCACCAGAAATTCTTACTTTGATTACACCCTGGGAGGCTAGAGAGAAGGAAAAGAATTGTGCTTACTTGTTAGAAACAGAAGGTTTCTGGGAGCTGTCCAATGTACTGAGTGAACTTCATGGCCACATTTTACCCCTTTAATAGGGGTTGCTGCCCTCAACGGTGCTCTCTGAAACCAGGGTGCTTCTGTACTCAAGGTTTAAGCTATTTCGTCTAATTCATCTTTGAAATTATTTAAAATTTTAATAATTTTAAAATTATTTAAAATGTTCCTTTGCCCTACTTGGCTTTTAAAATATTTCTACAATTAACTATAGCTATCTGCAAACAAAGAAGGGAGAAAAACCTTTCTTTGTTAAATTAGGGACTTTATGAAACCAGTACAATTTCATTTTAATTTTACCAAATCTAAAATTTTTTATCTCAAAAAATATAAAGACAGCCAATAGATGTCCTGAAGCAGAATTCAAATAAAGTATAGTTTCCACTCTTAAATCCTACTGTAGACTGGACCATACAAATGGATGAAAATAAGCCAAATGAAAGTGTCAGGATTTTTCTTTGTTCATGAGTAAATACTTGATCAGCAATTTAAAAGTCCAAAGACTCCTCTGCAGAGCGTGAGCTGATCTACCCTTTGGCTTACCAAGGATAAATCGTACTTTTGAAAGGAGATTGAAGTAGTTTTGTTTGGGGGGGGGGGCGGTGTCAGGGGGCTTGCTTTGTCCCCAACACTGACAATTATACAGTTAAGCCCGACTAGAGAAAAAATTTGTGAACTACCATTTTTCATTTTGTTGTCATCATAATTTTTTCCCTGTAATAAAATCTCCACGTGAGTGGAAGATGAGGGTAGGGAAATGAAAGTCAAGTATCTCAATTGTTAGGCTGATTGTTACAAACAGACATTAGAAGTCAGGGTTTGTAACAACGCAGCAGAGTTGTTTGAGATGCCCTAGAAGGGAAAAAGAAAGCCGGTTCCAACAGCGACTCTGGGGAATGTGCTCCAGGCCCCCCTGCCATGCTTACTTAAGCTAATGGAAGGTCTTGCCTTTCAGCGGCTGCTGCACTGGGATACCAGACAAACAGCTCCCCTCGACCCCTAGCAGGAAGGGCCTCTCTTCAGGACATCATTAAAAGCACATGCACTTGCTTCACATCCATTGGCAGATGGTGGCAAGACTCAGGACTTCTACCCAGACGCCAAGGAGAAGCCATCGCGGTGGAAAATACATTCGCTTTGAAAATCCAAACCGAAATTAAAGAACTACATGAGATAAGGAGCCTGGAGAACATTAGTTGGCCGCGGGGGTGAAGAGAGACACAAAAAGCACACAGCAGGTAAGAACTGGGGGTTGTTGCCAAGAAGGAACTGTCCGCGTGGCTCAGCAAAAAGATCTCAGAACTGGAGGCCTTTCCTTTTGCGCCCTCCAGGCGTGCTCAAGCTTGTCTTCCTTCATCAGCTTCGAGAGGAGGGACGTTGTCAGAGCCTTCCCGATCGGGGCAACTAATCCTGTTATCAGCTTGGGTATAAATATTAATGTCCCTCGGCCAGCCGGTGATGGTGTTCCATCAGGTCCAAGGCTGTTAAGAAACCCCATCAGCAGTTTCGCCCATCCCTGCAAGAAATCGATGAGACGCAGGGCCAAGTTGAAGCGATGGCGGCCTATCCGGAGAGCTGCGTGGACGCCAGTGTGCTGGATTTCGTCGCAGACCTGTCGCTGGCCTCCCCGAGACATCCTCTCCTCTGCGACTTTTCGCCTGGAGTCCCCTTTGGGGACCAGGCACTTGGGTTCCGAGAGGGAAGGCCCAGGAGGCTGGCGCAGTTTGAGGAGGCGGCCCCTGAAGAAGAGGATTGTGAAGTAGACGAAGGGGACGGAGACGAAGAGGAGGAGGAGGAGGAGGGACGCGGGAGAGGAGCCTCGGTACTGGGCCGCCCGAAGAGGAAAAGGGTGATCACCTACGCCCAGCGACAGGCCGCCAACATCCGAGAGAGAAAGCGAATGTTCAACCTCAATGAAGCCTTTGACCAGCTGCGGAGGAAGGTGCCCACTTTTGCTTATGAGAAGAGGCTGTCTCGGATCGAGACCCTACGCCTGGCGATCGTTTATATCTCCTTCATGACTGAGCTCTTGGAGAGCTGCGAGAAGAAGGAAACCGGCTGAGCCGGGTGGGATAGGTGGGGCATCTGCCCCCTCCTCGCCTGAGCGCGCGTGGGTCTAGGGTGTTTCAGGACCCAGCAGTGGGTGTCGCTGAAAGGCAAGCAGGGACACTCCAAGACAGAATGGCTGGCCTTTCGAAGATCGGGTTCAGTATTGTAAAATCTGGCAGCTGTAGAGTTAATATATATGCGAGGTTGCCCTCAAAGGAATCCAGATTAGGGCCCAGCGGCCTTAACTAGGAGTCTGGACCGTCGAGGCTCATGCCCAGCATCTTCTGAGGGCTGAGTGCGTGGAAAGCTCATCTTCTCAAACGGCAGAGTTCAGAGCTTCTATGGAGTCCCTTCTCTCCTCCTTACATTTTTCTTTTTAATAGAAATAATAAAAAAAACTTACTTTTTAATTTTTTTTCTTTTTTTTTTTTTAACTCAAGAGTCGGGGCTGAACCATCCCCTACTGGAAGTCCTCTCTGACTTGCGCGGGTGGGCACAGAACCACTAGGGGTGCGAAGGTGCTGGGTTTTCTGATTAGCTGAGGGGCTCTTGACCTCCCATTCGGGTGGACTGCGTGCAAGATGTGCAGCAACTGCCGAGAATCGGGCTCCCTCCTCTCTCCTTTCTCCTCTTTCTCTCTCTTCACCTTCCCTCTCCCCTTGCCCCCTTGGGGTCTCGGCCTGATTGGGGTGATCTGAGCCAGGCTGCCATCCTAATATTCCCAGAGAGATCTTAGCTGTTAGCAAGGCAGCATGTCGCCAGGTCACAGTGGCATTTATTCAGCACCTTAGCCCGCCTCCGTGCAAATCGTCTCTTTGGCAGAACCAATAAACCTGTTAGTGACCATTCCCGCCCCAGATGGGATGTGGGCTGGCGGTATTTCTGGCCCAAGAGCTCCGGACTCTTCCCGACCCAAAGGAAACCCTGAGCGCCCCCACGCCTTAATCACCCTCGCGCTTCCAACTTTCGCTGCATGCAAGGGGCCTGGGTCTCTCTTGGAGCTACGCTGCCCTAGCGCACTTAAAAATCTTTAGCTGTTGGGAAAGGGGATTGCTTTCATTTTAAGGGCATCTAGGGACTGCAAAGGGAGGCGAATAGTTAAAAGAGAAGATATGTTCTGACACTTTGCAAAGTGCTTGCGATGGAGAGGTGGTTGAATCGGATTCCTGGCTGAGAGGCAGTCTCCAGTTGAACCCTTTGTCACTCCCACAATTCTTTCTTCTGTGTGATTTGCCAGCACCTGAATTGGGGGCTTTAAGAGAGGAGAGGGTAAGTGAAAAGAGTAACTGCAGCAAGCATCCCCAGATAAGGGTAAATTCACTGCTCCTAAAGATTAACTCCCCCAATGGTTATTCTAGCACTTCTTTTTTGCCTTCCATTGTGCACAGGCATATTCAGATGTGGGAGCACGCACAGACAATTCTCCCTATCACACTTTTAAGATACTTTAAATAATAGAATTCGTGTTATTAAGAAGCAATATATGGGTACTCTGGAAAGTTTGCAAAACAAAAATTCAAAAAAGAAAAAAGAAAATTTAAATCACTCTACACTAAAACACTGCTAGTATTTTCATCTATTTTCTTCTAGTCTTTCTTTTTTTCCTATGCGGTTATAGATTCAATGTATTTAACAAATTTGGGATATTTTTGGATACTGATTTTTTTTCACTTGGCATGATAGAATGAACACTTTTCCCTTGACTTTAAGTATTATTCAAACATGATTTTGATGACTGTATTTTATTTTCATGTGGATGTATTACAACTTAACCCAAATCCTTTACAGGTAGGTAGCTATTTCCTTTCAAAAAGTAAATTATAGCCAGAGGCGGTGGCGCACACCTGTAATCCCAGCACTTTGGGAGGCTGAGACAGGAGAATCGCGAGTTCAAAGCCAGCCTCAGCAACTATGAGGCGCTAAGCAACTCAGTAAGACCCTGTCTCTAAATAAAACATAAAAATAGGGCTGGGCATGTGGCTCAGTGGTAGGGTAACCCTGAGTTCAATACCCAGTACCAAAAAAAAAAGTAAATTATGCCACAAAGAGCTTTTCTATAAATGTCTTCTACATTATAATTTCCTAATATTAGATTTCCTAGAGCTGAAATCTCTGTGTAAAATGAACATGTAAGTTTCTGAACACAAACGGCCAGATTTGTTTCCTGGTAGCTTTTGCCAGTTCACACCCCATCCCACTAGCACTGGTCCCTTTGTCAGTGCTTAGAACACTTGAAATTTTTCCCAGTTCTCCTTTCCATAGGAGCTGGATTAGTTCTGAAATGAGCCCCCTCACCTCCACCTTTTTTTTTCCAACTAATTCCACCAGGATTCTTTCCACCACTGCTATAAACATATTGGGACAAACAAGTAAGAAAAAAATGTGAACAGCTAGAACCAAACAATAACAAAACCAGAGAATGAATTATTTTCTAATTCTGTAGCACCTTTATTAAGATAAACTGAGATTTGGAAAATGACTTATGTATCTGTTTTATGAAGTAAAATTGTTTGTTTTTGTCTTCTTTCTCTAGACAACTTTTTAATTATCTAGACTATTATATTTTTATCTTTTAAGATACACTTAAAATTATTCATTTTGGTATGTGAAACAAAAGTATTTATTTCTGAATCCAAGCAGGATTCTGTTCCCCAATTCCTCATAAGGTCTAATGGCTCCATCAAACCCCATGTTAATTTACTCAGTTATCTATACATTCAATAAAGTGTTGACTTTTTTATAGATAGTGTGAATGGATTCAAAATTGAAAAAGCTTACAGAACATCCCTTCCTTTAAGTTCTAGAAATTAAACATCATATTTTGAAGATCTGCAGTGTTGAATAAGTAAAGAAGATACAGGGATTTAATTCTAGGAGTCCTTAATATTTTGTTGGAAGAACCAGTTTTGAAAATCAGAAATAACACAGAACTATGTAGACAAGGGACAAAACATCTCTGGGTCCTGAAAAGTGAATACAACCATCCATTTTCCTTATTCCTCTTCCTGATATTCCATCCTGCTCTGTTATGATCTGTGTAAGCACATAATATTCCTATAGTGAATGCCTCTTCAGCATGAACTTCTAAATGAAAAGCTATTATTCTACTATTATCTTTATTGTTACTAGAAAAATTACATCCATTGTTCTTGTAACTGTTACATTTTATAAATGCTTTGATTTTTGTAAGTTTTTACATATCCCAGAATGTAATGTCTTTTAAGCCATTATCATAATCATTCTACCAATGAAATGATTTGAAGTCTAGTAAGGATCAGAAACACAGAGAAATTAATTGACTTTCATTATTTACACCAAATCATCCATAGAAATAGAACGAAATGATCCACATCCCAAACTTAAATCTAATGCACCACCATATTTTCACACAACTTTTCTAAGCCATGTGTTTTGTTTTAGTTCTCCCCATGTTAGGTCCACGTAATCAGTGTACTATTTAATAAAACCTTTTTTATGATACAGTACACACTAAGTTAAAATTGGTGGTTGGTTTACTCTTTATAATTGTTTTAGTCAATATTGATGGAAATATCAATGGACATTGACTTTTTGGTAATTTCCACCAGTTTTTTTCATCTTAATGGTGTCAGTTACTTTTACAAATTATGATAATTCGTTCTTGAAATCTCAAAGTTATTTGAACATTTAGAATCTACATTTTAGATGTTGCTTGGAGGCAAATTATTTATATACTCTTTACTGACTGAAAACTGCCTTTTGGTCTCAAACTAAGTTCCACATAACTATCAGGTTACTATTAGCATTCAGACATGCAAACCATGAAAAGATCTAAATGAAATCATATTTGAAAGGCATAATTAAGCTTTTCAAAGAAAGCAAAATACATCAGAAGCCTTTTCTATCAACAACAGGCTGATCATTCTCTATAGTTAGTTGCCCAGTTTGAAAGCAGATTTGGGCAAAATTAGTGCTGGAGACTGAACCAAATATTCTGCTAGTATGCGCAATTCCTAAATGAACATACAATTAAGACCCTTAGATTGGTGTTTATTATCACACTTATCAGCATTCCCATTATAAAAATACTCATGTGGAATTATGACATGGTTATCAAAATTATGAGATGAACTTTGGTAAGCAAAATTTTAGGATATAATTTTTTCTTAATTACAAATCTTCAAAAGAAACTTCAAATAGAATGGAGTATATAGTATATTTCACATTTCCAAAACGTACCTGTAACTTTAAAAATAAGGGAATTCATTTAATACAAATTAGATCATTATTTTATTTTCATTAAAAAGAACTAGTAAATATTGAATGTTAAATACTAAACTAACTTTTTTTAAATTGGTATTATTCATTAAATTATGTTTCAAATGTTTTTAGGTAAGTGGTAAAGTTTTGCTATATATCTTATAACTTGGCTTAAATTCACTCAAAGATTTCTGAACTTTGCCAACATTTTGGGTGTAGTTTGGCCCAAATTCTGGTCAGCACCATCTCTTCCTGTGAATACTGGCCTAAAAAAAGGTTACAAAACAAGAGTCAGCAGTTCTGACCATTTTGTTTTGACTTTGGGGTTTCTTTGAATCCGAAGCTCAAAACCAAACCTGGCGGAGATGGAGAAGGAAAGGAAAGAAGCAATGCAAACTGACAGGAATAAAATACCAGAAAGATGGAAAAACTTCTTCAAGTTTCTATAAACCAACGCCTATAACTTTCCACAACTTTCTTTATGATATCAAATTTTTCATTCTGTGCCTATAACACATTCCTTAGAGGAGTAAAAGAAAATGCAAAGAAAAGCATGGGTGTTATTTTAAAATATTATTTATGGCTGATACGTGGTAGAATATCATCCTTTGTTTGGCAAAAAGCAATGAACTTTTAATATTCAGTGAAATCAAGAATTTGAAAAATAAGACATGATAGAAATCATCATAATGAAATGCCTTATATTTGCTTAGTGCTTATTTTCAAAATACAATTTACTTAGCTTCTCTAATTTGATCTTCTTTATTGAGTTTCAACAAGATCTAGAAACTCTCCATTAAATCAAATCATCAGTGTGCCATCTTAAACATTCCTTTCTCTCATCATTGAAAACAGCATGATGCTGGGATTCCTAAAAGAGGACGGATGGTCATATATAAGCACACATCACTTTGAAAGATATTGCCTTCAAAGATCAAAAGCACCTTAACACATTCTGTGAATGATAAATTATACAAAAGGCTGGTGGAGTCTGGCTTCCTTAAAGGCAAATTTTACAACTTTCTATTTAGAGCTCTGTGAAGGAGATTTCCACCTGCAGCCAACCATGTAGATGACCTCAAAGCAGCTGTTATGGACAGGTTTTTTTAAAAAATATATACATATATTATTTCTGATCTTCAAAAGGGAAGAAAATGCCTATGGAAATATGGAAATAGATCAAACAACTGGTGAAGAATAGAAGACAAAAGCATCATGTGTTCAAATGACTGAATGAATGATCACACTCTTAGTGTACTGCAGGTAATTTTGTATCCTCTTCCAGTGGTAGTAAAATACCAATCAAATATAGTTGTTAGTGGCCAAATCTTGAACTGATAAACTATATTAGTTGCCACAGTTCAGTGAAATGTCAATGAAACCAGAAGCGGTCTCCAGGGAATAACCAAATAATTAGATCATTAGGTCTAGATGAAGTAATGATATCCATAAAAATAAGCAGTAATATCCATGATAATATATCTGTTGTATTGCTTGCTTTTGACGGCACATGTTCTAAACCCCCTATTGAATTTTAATATAACTTTTAAAGTCCTTCTAATAATTTTAGAATGTAGACACTGTCGCTTCTTCCATAGTGCTGAGGAAACTGTGGAATAGAGAAGTTAATTTTCCCAAGCTCAATCAGCTACCTAATAGTGAAGCTAAGATTTATACAAAGATAGAGATTTCAGAGATCAAATCTGAGGGACTGATGTTATTTGAAAACAATTATATGATCATTATATTTAAATAGAAATGCTATGAGGAGAAATGAATAGCTATTTATCTTTGCATTGTTCTGTGATCCTATAATTATTTCAAAATAAAAAGTAAAAAAATGAAAAAAATCCAATGACTATTATGCCAAACCTTTGACCTTGTAAAGCACCATACATGTGTAAATTGTTGTTAATTTTAAATTATCATTAAATTATCATTAATTTTAACAGCCATCCACAGCTACTTGAATCATTTTATTTTACAACTTATTTTACAACTTTGCTTGAAGAGTTTCATGAAAGTGAAACTAATATTTTGTATGTGGTATTATATGGATTCTGAAATAAACAATGGAACTTGCTTTTCAACCTGATCCTAAAAGGTATAACCAAGAACTGAATGTCTGACTTTGGGTCTCTTGGTCTGGGCTGACACGCTTGGGTAGATACAGTCTCAAGTGTAGATCTGTAGCATTTGTACATCCCAATTCTACTACTTACTAAATCAGATAATCACTTAAAACTTAAGCCTACCCCTTCTGATGTATAATTTAGACATCATAAACATAGTAATTTAAACAAATAGAAGAGATAATATAAAGAGCTAAGTACAATGACTCACACAGAATAAATATTTAGCAAATGTCATTGTTGCTGTTGTGTACACTATTTCACTCTTGATCGTGTACAGAGAACAAATGATTGAGCCTTGTAGAAAGGGCTCATGAGAACACACATGAAAGCAATATTAAAATTGTCTTTTCAGGCAGATAAGCATATAACTCCTACCTGAGAAGTTTCAGTGGCTTCCACCTGTCTCCCACAAAATGAAATCAGGGATGAAAAGAAAAAAGGCCCCTCTCTAAAGCATCAGAGAGGGAATATGGGTCCCAAAGTACATCCTTGGACATCCTGTATCTTATCTGCCATTTATGCAGTCTTAAAAAATTTGAAACTTGACCTTACACTCTTTTTACACACAGATTTTTTTTGGCACACTGACATTAGTATATTTATACAATATTTTAGAAAAAAAGGTTTGTATTCTCTGGTCCAGATATTTTTTTGCAAACTAAATAACATGTTTTTAAAAGATAAAGTTGGCTTTAACATGCAAGTAATCTCTCAACACTTATAAATGGGTAGCTCTATTTTTTTCATATGTACTATTTCATATAATAATGTTTCCTCCTTGCCCAGAAAGTTAAAAGGAGAATTATTAAATATTCTATTCCTTTTTAAAGTTTTGATTCAACTTCAAGTAATTCATTTGAGGGCTGATGGTAAAGGACCTTCTGAAATTTACTAAAAATTTTCCAACCTAGGAAACATACCCAATTAAATATTCTGACCATAGATTCATATTTTTGGCCAAAAAAGTGTGGTGACTATAGTTAACAAGCATTTGACAAGTGGTGGTTTTGCTAACTGCAGATCTTATTAAACATGCCACACCATTTCTTTCATCACTATTTATTTGCCTAATCTCACCAAAGCCCATTAAAATTAAAGCATATGAGCTCAGTTAAAATATATATTGGATGCCACTTTGTTTCAGGATGACAGAACCACAAATTAAACTTCATACTCCTTATTAGTATACTACATTTCATCAAATGAAGTCAACTGCTTCTAAAGTTAACATGAAACAGGCTGAAAAATGCCCCAAACTCAGAAACATTGCACAACAAAACACAACAAAAATCTTTCCAAATTACATCCACATGAAAATACGCACCATACCTCAATCCAAACCTCAGGGCCTTTACTCTGGACACCCTCAAACTTCTACTTATAAATCCAATCCCACACTCCATGGTATGATTCACACATATGCAAACATGCATACATGCAAAACTATTTCCATCAAAAAATCTTCACATATATTTTAAAATAAATTGCACATATATAAATATTTTTACACCTTGTTTAAGCCTTTTAAAATGTTTGATTTTATTTATTGTTTATCATGATTTGGTCATTTCACTTTTTTTTTTACAAACTGGTATCTTTTTTCTTAATAGTCCAAAAGTCATAATATTAATAATTATTGAATTTTCCCATCTTTTGTCACTGAAATAATCATTTAAGTGAGCATTAGCATCTTTTCAAATAATAAAAACAAACACAGGAATTACTCTAGCTTGTCATCAAGCATTGGTCCCACTTACGTATCTTAAACCTGAATATAATTACTAAGACCAGCAACCAGACAATGGTAGAGAAGAAAGTGTCTGGAATTGCCATTTGAGAACCTACAGAGCACTCATTGATTAGAAGAGGGTCATTGACTCAATGAGAAAAACAGAATTTTCCCTGGGAGCAGAGCTGCTTCCTTTTGAGGAGATTCAGGAGTATCTGCAGTTCAGGTAATTTACCATTTCAAGAAAGGTTTAGAAAAGAGTCAATCCTTTCTGAACCTTGGCTATGATCGAGAAGATCTAAGCCATATTTTACAATATTATGACATTTTGTGGGTTCTTACAGCTTGCCTGCAGAAATTTTCCTTGCAGGAATTTAGCCTAAGGAAATAATCAAAACTATGCATAAAAATTGAACTATCAAATATGCACCTCAGTATTGTTAATAATATCAAATATGGAAAGTAACATAGATGTCTAAAAAAGTGAGACCACATTTATTATGGCCATTAAATATATACTACACAAGAAGCTGGGCACAGTGGCACATGTCTGTAATCCCAGCACTTTGGGAGGCTGAGACTGGAGAATCGTGAGTTCAAAACCAGCCTCAGCAATGGCGAGGTGCTAAGCAACTCAGTGAGACCCTGTCTCTGCATAAAACACAAAATCACAAAATAGGGCTGGGGATGTGGCTCAGTGGTTGAGTGCCCCTGAGTTCAATCCCTGGTACCAAAAAAAAAAAGGTATACAACACAAGAATAGTTTGTACTGTAAAAGATAATTATAATAAGTGATAAGAAAAGTATTATATAAAACAATATATAAGGCATGATTTTATTTTCATTTCATGTATACAAGTATATATGTACATATGTCCATATCTTTATATAAATAAATATAAATGCTCACTTTACATATACACATTGGTCACATTTTTGTGCTTATTTATGTTTTTCTGGTTTGCTATCATCCTTTTGTAATTAGCAAAATGATATAATTATTTTAACTTAAAGTGGACAACACAACCATACAATTTGTGAGCTCCTCTTAAGTGGAAGGGCAGGATGCTATTACTGAGAACTCTTGCTTTCTTAATTTTAACACATTTAAACAGTACTTAAAGTGCAGAGAAGTGATGTTCTGTAACATTTTCTTTGGGTATTAGAAAGCAGAACTTTACCACCACAAAAGAGCCCTTTCCGGTCATTGCCTCTCTTTCTTTGCAAGGCTATTCTGTATCCTGGCTTCTAACGGCCTACATTAATTTCCTAGTTTTTGTATAGTTTTATATAAAGGAAATTTTGAGGTTTTAAAAAAGATTAATTTTCATTTATAAATCTATTTTTAATAAAATATGTATTCTGATGGCCTTCTCAAGAAAACAAAGTTGAAATTAATTAGGAAGCTATGGATTAAATTTATTATAAAATAAATAGTTTAAAATTTTAAAGAAAAAGCTCTTGGCAAATTCACACTTTAGTTTTACTAACATTGGAATGTAAAATTCAGCTAAAATACTGGGGTTCCTTTTAAAACACAGTTGAGTTCACCCATAATTTACACAGACACACACATACACACACACACATTTTCTCTCTTTCTCAAAATAGTTATCAGTAATTTAAACTAATTCTAAGGCATTTATTATCTAGTCAAGAATACATTTAGCATTTTAAATGAAACTTCATTTTTTTAAGCAAAAAATTAGTACTATAACAAACAAATAGTATTATAATAACCAATATTGTATTTACTATTAAGACCCAAGAAAATTAAAGCGAGAGAGACAGCAACAGAGATAGAGATAGAGACAGAGACAAAAGCTGCATAAAAAGTGTAACATTCGATTTTAATTTTTAAAAGATATATTAATACCTGGTAAACAAAAGCCCCCAAAGTTTTACATATTCATATATTCATGCATGTTTATTTTCTGATATTTTTCATATTCATGATTTAAAAACTTTGCCATATACCAAAAGAAAAAAATGTATTTCTAACATAAATAATTTTAAAATATTTAAAACTTGCACTGCTTTTAATAACTTTTATTGTTTTTAACATGTGACATTTTATCCCCATTAGCAATAACAGATGTCTAATGCATTAAAAAGGAAAATCCTGCACACGTGTTGAAACAGAGGACTTTACTGAAAGGAAAGCATGTGCTTTGATTTATATTAGTCAAAATTTAGATACTGTACTTGGTGCTATTTCAGGAAATGAAAAGGTGAGGAAACAGTTATATACCAGTAAACCAGAGCAAAAGTCTCCATAGAAACCAAAACAGTTTAAGTGGGAGCCACTTAAGCTAAATTAATACCTAGAATATGGTCATATTAGCCCCAAGAGAGCTAATTCGAACAAAACAAAACCCTGTCCATTGATTCATGCAAGTTATATAGTATTTACAATTATTCTTTGTTCACATTCAATTGTAAAAATTAATCAGTCACTGAGATTATGAAAATTCTGGTGAATTCCAGAAAGAAAGAAAGAAAGAAAGAAAGAGAGAGAGAGAGAGAGGGAGGGAGGGAGGGAGGGAGGGAGGGAAAGAGAGAAAGAAAGAAGGAAGGAAGGAAGGAAGGAAAGAAAGAAAACAGCATTGTTTTCTCACTGTATTCAAACTCTTAACTGCTAAATAAAAGGAAAGCAAAGGGCAAATTCACAAATAGTGATCAATAAAACCAATTTTGTTTGTATGGCCGGTGTTTGGCCTCCACTTTCATAGGTACCTTCTCTGCTTCAGGCTGTTTCACAGTTACTGCAACTTCTTTTTTTTTTTTTTTTTTTATTTAAATGCATTTCAAGTCATAGTACATAACCCGATCTCTGTTTTCCCATTTCTCTGATTGCAAACCAAATAAAGTCTCAACATTAGAGTCTTCATAGATGTGTCAGGGATAGTAAAGACCATCTCAAATAACCATCATTACTATGCCCATTTCCCTTACCTTCCTCCCCCCTCCCCCAACCATGTTTAGAGTTCCTGCATTTCTCCAATGTTTCCCGTTCCCACCCCC
>CM053407.1:69702523-69773708 GCA_028644305.1 Xerus rutilus | reverse complement strand
GGACTTAAACTAAAAAGCTTCTTCTCAGCAAAAGAAATTATCAGTGAGGTGAACAGAGAACCTACACTATGGGAGCAAATTTTTGCCACAAGCACATCAGATAGAGCGCTGATCTCCATGATATATATAGAACTCAAAAAACTTACTGCAACTTCTATTGCAGACAGCCCAGAGATAGGTACCTCAAAGCCAACGGGGATGGCAACTAATTTACCGAACAACTACAGTGTACAAGCTGTTTGCATATATTATGTCATTTAGATTTTCCAAAAGAGCAATATGGATATTAATATATTTATTTTACAAATAAGGAAACAAGTTTGAATTCATTAAAACAGCATGCCCCAGCTTAGACAGTGGTGAGCCAAGTTTTGACCCAGCTGCCTCTGTCTCCAGAGGTAACCTTGACAAATGCTGCTATATTGTAGTCAGTGCCCAAGACAAGGAGATGTCTGCTTGCATATAACCCTTGCAAAAGTGGCTCAGCATTGTTTGGGGTGGGGGTGGGACTATGAGCACTTTTATGAGCATAAACTGAAAAAAATCTTTATAAAGTTACTATTCCTATTGCTTCATTTATATCATCTTTCAAAGAGTATGTGGTGCAATCTTTCAAAGAGTATGTGGTGCAACTGGTATAGTTTCTATTTCATTCAATTTCTATGAGGTTTCTCTAATCTCATTTTACATATTAGTTTTGCTTCAGGTTCATAGAATGAGAAAGAAATAATTCTCTGAATCTGAATTGGGGTTTTTTTTTAAAGCTTCAGAAATGCATGTGTGTGTGTGTGTGTGCATTTGCCATATATACATACTTCCTACTGTCTGATGATATAGTCAAAAGGCTACTATTGCAAGACCACATAACCCTTGGTCTTTCCTTCCAGAAATACATTTCATTAAATCTCTGCTTCATAATTGATCATAGCTGTCAGCTAAAATATCCTATTTATGATTTTTAGCCTATTTATGATGCTTAAAACAGCAGAAGGAGAGGAAGCAGGAAAAGGAGAAAGTACTGGAAGAGAGAGAAAAAGAGGAAGAGAATATGACCATTAGATAAATCTACATCCTGTGTTTTAGCTCAGGTCTACCCCCATTATGGTCAAAAAGAATATCAATACTCTTGTGCAATTGGGTAGAGATACTTTCAGTTTTATTCCCTCCCCCCTCCACCTCTTTAAAATTGTTTTAAAATTAAGTTGAGATGAATTTCTAAGTATAAAAATTTAACATTAAAACAAAGAAAATTTGTAAAGATTTGTGTTTTATCATGTCAACAAAAGAGGAATGCAATTCATGGGTTTTAAACTAAGACTAGGTCATGTCCATGTGCAATGCTAGTATAAGAAGTAGTTTTTTAAGTTATTCTGTCACAGCCAAGGAGTCCAAATAAATGACAAGAGCAACTATGAGATCAGGAATGCTAAGGGCCCTGGCCAAGAGCACAGTATGTACAAATACCAAGGAAACTTTCTTCAACAGAAGACACTACTCAGACTGACAGTAACTGTGATTCTGAGGATGGCTGGAAACTTTTCATGAAGGCTTACCATAAATTTATTAGCAAATGGATCAAATGACAAAAGTGAATGTAAATCTCAGATTTATGGCCTTAAATTCAGAAATGAGGTTCTCTTAGAATAAGATTCCAAGCATTGGGAGAATTTCCAAGTCAAACAATGTTATTTATAACAATTTCTTAATCAGCTTAAAGTACATTACAATATTTCTGATTTTGTGAATATTTTTGAAAAATACTTTAATCTTTTCATATATCTAAGATTTTTCATTTATGCTCTGGTTTGCTGCAATTTATCTGTAGTTGCTTTTTAATGCTCCTATATCATTAGCTATTGGCTTTCCATGTATTATTCTATATTACAGTTCAATTAATTGTTCATTTATCATCCATGACACAAAAGACTACCTAAAACAGAAAAAATTTAAAAGCCATTAGAGCTCTCTTGTACTTCCTTATTCTCCTCTCCTGATTCCTACTCCCCCCATCTCTCTTTTTCCCTCTCACTTTTCCCCACAGTCTTTTTTATTCCTTTTATGCAGACATTGTCAGTTGAATTCATTGACTAAATTTCATCTGATACCATATAAAATTAAGTTTCTTTCCAAGATTATTTCCTGCTGTAAAAATGCACACAAATTGTATGCTTTCTACAGAAATTACAGAGGAACAAAACATGAAGATATACTTTATTTTAGCTTTGTAAAGTTATTGGTCTACATAAATGTCTCCTTTGGGAAAGAGGGGTTGACAAAATGATCAAGAAGGTGAACAATTTCCTGACTCCCCTTACCCGAGTCACATGTTCATGGTCATTCTTATGTGTAGCCCTGAACTAAACAAGCACATAAATGTCATAGTGAGGAAAGAGTGAAAAGTAGTAATAATGCAGGCTCAGTTTACATTTAAATTGGGCTGGATCAGATTGAATTTTCTTGCTCTGTTCAATATCCAACTCTTGTGTTAACTTTCATTACCAATTTAATTCGAATCTATCTTCTATTTACTGGGTACCTTCTATAGACATGGCTTCACTCTTAGCAGTTTTCTACTTGGTTAAGAATTTTTGCCCCAAAGCAACTCATAATAGAATTAATCAATATATGCAGATATTGAATAGGATATGTGGGGAAATGGTGATGTGAGCTACTAGGATGAGACAGGAGAATATAAGTCATATATTCTAAGTTCCATACTATTTTATACTTAAAAGTCCATGAATTGAGGCTGCTGGAGACAGTAACAGTAACTGATTGAGTAAAACAGTCATAGAACTAGAGTGCAGAGCATGATTAAATGCAAAGGAGTAAATTCCATCATTAGAGCTAGTTGAAGCCAACAATCACTCTTATTTAGTTCATTATTTAAAAGTCTGACAGTTATTTGTCAATATCCATTCTCCATTTTTTTTTTCAGCAGTAGTATCTGTGGAGGTTTTACTAGATGTGTTAGTCAGCTTTCCATTACTGTAAAATAGCAACTTATAAAGAGAATGAATTCATTTTGGCTCAGTTTTTGAGGTTTTAGTACATGATTGATTGGCTTTGTTGCTTTTGGACCTGTAGTGAAGCAGCACATCATAGCAGGAGTGCAGTAGAGGAATTCCATTCAGCTTATGGCCAGGTATGAAAGACAGAGAAGAAGAAGAGGAAACAAGGGACTTATAATCCTTTTGAAAACACACCCCCAATGAACTAAAACCTACCATTATGCTCTATCTCTTAAAAGTTCTACCATTTACCAATAGTGCCATAGTCTAGGGACTAAACTTTTAATACATGGTCCTTTGGGTTACTTTGCAGATGCAAACTATATTTCTGTACCATGTCC
This sequence comes from Xerus rutilus, assembly GCA_028644305.1. Lineage (NCBI taxonomy): Eukaryota > Metazoa > Chordata > Mammalia > Rodentia > Sciuridae > Xerus > Xerus rutilus. Next base: position 69,770,356 of record CM053407.1, on the reverse strand, counting down.
ATCTCATACATGTCTACATCAGAAGGCAAAATGCATTCAGTCCACCCCAATAGTAATCAAAGTCCTAGCTGTTCCAGCATTGCTCAAAAGTCTAAGTTCAAAGTCTCCTCTAAGACTGCAGGCAAACAGTTGTGAGTCCTTGAAAAACAACAACAAATAAATAAAATAAAGTTACCTACTTCCAGGATATAATCCACAGGGTAAACATTTTAAACATTTAACATGACCATCTAACGAATGTGTTTCAAGGTCTCACTTGCATTAGTTGTAGCCAAGTGACTAAAATCGAGCAGTAGGGTATTAGCAGTATATAAATATAAATATACTGCTAATACATTAGGGTATATGTTGTTATTATAATTAACAAAATATAATCTAGCAGTGGAGTATTAACAGATATAATTTCTACAGTGGGTTCTTAAGGAGAGACTTGACTTTCTTGCCTTTCATCATTCCCACCACCCGAAATAAAAAATTGGCATGAGACCTGGTGTGGTCATCTTTGTCCATGAAATTGAAACCATATTTTGAGGATGGCAGGGCAGTAAGTAAAATCTCCAACATGATTGAGCCGCTGAGCTAAGTCTATAATACATATTCAAACTCTTCATAACATAAAGAAAAAACTGCCTTGATTAACTCACTATATTATTTTGGATCTCTGTTATTGTGCCATATCCTACCTCATCTATCACTTTATCTCAAGCATCTGACACACACTATGTTCTCATTAATATTAGGAACTCCCAAGGGATAGAGTAGTCTCAGACTATATTAAAGATTTTTATGTATAAAAGCAGAGTACAAACAGACAAGAGCCAAGCTGAAATTTGTGTTAGGATGACATGAGGAAAGAGGTGCTACGCATACTAGTTTATAGCACACTACAGTTCCTCACCCCCTAGCTTCATCTCACAAGGTACCATTCTGATTTTCAGAAGGGGAAAACAGCCTAACTATATAAAATAATAAGGACTGAATCCATCTCTGTAATGATTTTTCTGTCTTTGATAATACAGATTTGGGCTGATGGAACTGAAATGTAGATGATAATGACTGAATGATCATTGTTATAACCTTACCTCCAACTAGGGGCAACAAAGCATCCCAGTTAAGCATAAGTTTTCCATTTAAGATTTTGGTGGGTTCAGTGTATCTCTCAAGAGAAAATCATCACTTCATTGGTAACATAGAATATTGCATTTTGTTATCAAATTTCAGGGAGCACAATCTCAAGTCACTTCTCAATAACTTTCCATATCTCAGTTAATAAAAATAATATTTATAGAAGATAGCCAGAAGGATATGTATTATTTTAGATCTCAAAACCTTATATAATAGTGGGATTCAGTCATATGATCAGGAGGAAATTTGCCTCTGGTAAAATTTGAGTAAATCGATTTTTTTGCCACCATAGTATCATAAACATATGTTGTCATTTTTTTAGAAAAAATGAAACTTTCCAAGTATTTAATATACACATATTGTCAAGAAGATTATCCTTTATGATTTTTAATTCTTCTTCCTCCATGAATTTAAGTGAAAAAAAATTTGTTTCAGGTCACAATACCAGAAATAGTTGGGCATCTTCGAACAGTGTATATTTGTGTGTATTTCTGTATGTTTGTTTCCTTATGAATTCCATGAATCTTGACAATGGTCTGTAATACCTGTTCACATTATCTATTAGACTTAGAACAAGTGTCTGACTCACCACTGAAAAATAGATTATACATACATTCTGCAGCTAACTCAGTTAAGTTTTACTTTATCTTCTTGTTTGCTTTTTGATTAATTTCTTAGTTTTGTTAAATGTCTTCCTGATTTTCTTCTATTGACATCACTTACCTCCATTCTTTTTCTGTACTTAAGTGTATATTTATAAATAAACATTTTATAAGATATTCTTGCTTAAGAATGTTTTATTTTGTACTTTTGTTGCCATTTTTTAAAACAATTGATTAGACTTCGATCTCTGTTTATTGCATCATTGTGCATCACAGTTCTTGGAAATGTCTTTCTCAATAAGCTAAAAATGTATTTGATTCTTTTTTCCCTTGGTTTTCTATATTTTTACTTCATGTAGTCACACACATGCAATCTTAGCTGGGTATATGAACTTCTTAGACTACAAATTCTTTGGCATTTGTTCTTCTCAAGATCCTTTAGGTAACCTGATTTTCATTCCTTTGAAGATAATTAATTTTTTTACCTGGATACCTATAAGATAATATCTTTAATAGTCAAAAATATTCTGAGAATATTTATGGTTATGGATCTGCTTTCATTAACCTGGCTCAGAATGCAATGTGCTATTCCACTTTATGGACTCTGTTATTATTTGGCTATTTTTTCTGATTAAAAAATTTTCAGTTTTTATTGATTATTGCTTCTTTTCAATTTGTCCTTATTTTTTCTTAGAAAAATGAATTGTCTCTAATTTCATAAACATTACTCTACTTCAAATTGTTCTCTCTTCATAAATCTCTATGGCCCTTCCCTGGTTTATTTTCTCTCCATTGCAGTGGTCATTATCTATTTTTAGTTTAGTCCTTATCTTTTCCTCACACATACTCACTCTTGTGGTGACCTCTCTCAGTTACATAGCTTAACATTCTATTTATATGCTAATGAATTCCAAATTTTATCTCCAGTCCAGACCTCTCTCCAAACTTCAGACTCATATATCCAACCGCTTCCCAACAATTCCACTTGGATTTCCAACTGACAACTCAGACTTAACATGTCTGAAACACAGCTGTCTTCCCTGGAATGGGTTACACCCATAGTCTTCTCTATCTATTTGGTTGCCAGCTCCCCTTTTCTTTTGCTCAGATCAAAAGACTTAAGATTTTCTCTCTCATACCTCATGTTTTGTCTTTACTGAATCCTGTTGGCTCTACCTTCAAAATATATTTAGAATCTGACCACGTATTTTTTCCAACTCCATATTATAATCAGAATGAACCATTCCTTAAATGGTTGTGCCATTCTGAGGAATAAAAAGGACAAAACTGATATTTCAGTAGTCAAAGAATACACTCTCCTTTTATTCTAATGGCCACAGCCTCTGCTTGGGCACTTCATTTTCTCCTGTTTTAATGCACAAATATTTGTTGTTGTTTTTTTAAACTACACAGTTGAAAGATCCTCTTCTTCTTCCAGCTCAAGGTCAATTACTTAGCTGCTTCTTTGCAAAGAACAAAAAATAGAAAATTTACAAATCATTTATGCTTTATTACAGTTTATTCTGCTCACCAATATTTGTTCTGTGTCATATCCTTCTAGTGCTATGATACAAAATAAGATATTGTCCCAGTTATTTGTTAGCAACATTTAGGTGATAAAGACCAGATGTATTTGTTGAGTAATTTCAGGATCCAGGAAGAAATGTTCTCCAAATTATTATTTTTAAAAATAAATATTTTTAATCTCTGAGTTTGAGTAATATGTATTACTTAATTTCATTATTGTGTCTGTATATTGTTTAAACTGTATTTAGAGTAACATTGAGGTAAACTTAAGAATATCTGAGCTTTCAAGTACTTGCGTTTTTTGTTTGTTTGTTTTTTGTTTCTTTTTGTGTGTGTGTGTAGTGCTGGGGATTGAACCCAGGGCCTTGTGCATATAATGCAAGCACTCTACCAATTGAGCTATATCCCTAGCCCAAGTACCTGTGTTTTTGATATGACCTATTGAAGTACCTTCACTTTTGTACTTCTCTAAAGGGGGTTCATAATTATTAATAATCAATAAATAATTATTTATAAGGTACCTATTTTGCACATTATGGAACCCATGAGGAACATGAGAAGAGTCTGGGTCCTTATGGTAATTAGGCTTCTTTGGAAAAAAGTACTTACATAAATCAAACAGACTCCAGTATGAGTCATAGAATACCAGATTGTGCTTCAGAGAATGTTAGTGCTACAAACTCAGGAAATGCTGTCTCTGCTGAAGTTTAATTAACCGTCTGGCATCCAAATCAGTTTCCAACTATTGGTGAACACCAGGTCTGTCAGTCTTAGTGGGAGATTTAACTCCTCTCACAAGCACTTGGATGAAGAAGGTGGGCTAAGAAAGAATGAGAATTGACAATGGTCTATATTGTTAAGCTAAACAATCAAATATTTCCTAAAATATACTGATTTGCACTGAAGAGAAGACTCGGTGATTTGAGAATAGCAATAAATTTGAGATGTTTGTGAGGAACTCACTGTGGTAGCTTGTAGAGAGCTGAAGATAACAGCTAAAAAGATTCCACCTAGTTCAGAAGTTGAAGAGATGACAAGCCTCCTGTTACCATTCTTTGGCAGATAGGACATGGATAAATTATTAAACCTCCTCCAATTAGTGTCCCTTTCCTGAACTTCAAGTCTTTAGGGAGTGATGCATGGATATAAAAATAGTTGCTCTTCAAACAGAACTGGATCATCAATTAATTTCCTCATTTAGCCCTTAAATCCTTCCTTTTGCATTTAGAATTGAGTGCTAATGCTTAATGTCAGTCTATAAGCTCCTGCATAACTTAATCCTTATTCAAAATAATAATATCAAACATATACCAAGTGTCAGCCACCATTTTAAGGGGGTAGCCCTCATGAATTAATCCAATCATCCTATCAACCTAATGATAACACAGTATTCTCTTCCTTTCACAAGAAGCATGGAGGAGTAAGCAATTTATCTAGGGTCACTCAGGCATTGAGAAGAGAATCCATATCTAAATCCAGGTGGACTGTCTCCAGAATCTGGGTTCTTCTGCACTATAATGTTCTCTACAGTCACTTTTCCTTGCCAGAAAAGGAAAAGGCATTCAGAACTTCTAAATCCTCTTCTAGTTCTAGTACTCTATGACTTTTTGCTTTTTTACAAGCAGTTTCCCTAGTTCCATAATTATAATGGTGTAAGACATTAATAATAAGTGAAAATAGAATGATAATCTAATCAAATTGCTTTAAAGGTTACCTAGGTTGCTTTTTGTCTTATTTTTATTGTGTTTTTATTCTATGGCATTATTCTAATAATCTAAGTCTCTGGAATACCTATTAACTCAAAGAAACAGTAAAACTAGTGCCTGTGATTGTAGATTCTACTATTGATGTATTCACATGTAAAATTGGATAGGCTTTCTTTCTTTCAACTTTTGCCATGAAATATTCTACAATTCAAAAATATGTATTCAATTTTCTAACAAAGTGTTATGGTTTAGATATGAAATGTCCTTAAAGGCTCATGTGTGAGATGAAATTATGAAAGGTGAAATTATTGCGTTGTCAGAGCCTTAACATAATTGCATGAATCTACTCATATGGATTAGCTGGGTATAACTATAATCAGGTAAGTGTTTGGCTGGAAGAAGTAGGGTACTGGGGGGCATGTCTCTGGGTTTTATATATTGTTCTTGTTGAGTAAAGCTCTCTTTGCTTCCTGTTTGCCACATTCAGAGTTGTTTTCTTCTGCCATGCCTTTTCACCATGATTTTCTGCATCAGCTTGGCCCAGAGCAATGGGGTCAGCCATCTATGGAGTGAGACCTCTGAAAATGAGAGCCCTAAATAAACATTTCCTCTTTTAATTGTTCTTTTGGTCACAGCAACAAAAAAATTGGGCTAAATCACAAAGTATTCTAAAATATTTAATGACTATAAAATATCTGAGTGCCCAACTTTTATATAAGAATCAACATCATGAATGTAACAGTGAATGAATGTTATCTAATTAAAGAAGTAGAGTTTATTTTCCTAAGGTTATGTTGGACTGAAGTCTATTGTAGAGGATGGCCCGGATAAAAATAAAAATTCATTTGTCATATCTGTTCCTCAGATGGTGCAAATTGTTGCCTATTTGTTTGAGAAATAACATCTTTAGTTCTTTTTCTTTAAGTTATATTTAACTATTACTTCTCTTCAGTGTAAAAACTGGCTGTAAAGTTAAAATTGCCATTAAAGTGCTCATGACATTTTGTTTTTTCAATCTTCATTAAATACCCTTCGTATTGCCTGGAAATATCTCCGCTCTTAAACACAACTAATAAGCCCACTAAAATTAAAACAAAGGGGCTGTGAACTATTGTTTGTTCTTGGCTCACATGATAGTGACATTGAAGAGTTATCCCTTATTTGATAAGGGCAATTTCAAAGTTCCAAGACCTTCCACATGACAAGGATCAAGACAATAAGACAAAGACCAAGGAGTTCTGGTTTCCTCGTGGTCTCCCTGCACTATCTAGAACTGAATTCAAAAGACAAAACCGAAATTTCATCTAAATGACAAGCCCAGAAGGCCAAAATCTATACCTTGAAAAACAGAAGAGCCCTAGCACTACACCTTTCCTGTCTTCACAATTCTTCCTTCCTTTCAATCTGTCCTTTGCAGTATTCTTTCTAGTGTCCCTCAGCTGCCCTGAGTCCTTCCTCTCTTGAGAAAAACATCCCACAATCTAATTCATGCATAGGTGTCAGGGACCCACTGTATTACCTCACCTTGTGAACTCTGTCAATTTAAAAGAGGAGCCTGAAGAGGACAATGTCAGGCCCAAATTGATAAGTTACTAGTGATGGATCCAAAGTGACCATGGGGAATACAAGATGGTTTTTGGAAGAAGCCCTTTCTGTACCTTTCAAACCACAGCCTATTTTACCCATTTTTGGTACAAAAGTTTAGGCCATTTGGCCACAGGCAGTTTCCAAAACTAGAAGAAAGTTCATTCTTATCAGTAGGAAAATAATTTGGAAGCAGTTACAGAGAAAAAAATATCATCTATAAAACTGGCTATTCAGACCAGATCATTTCTAAAATTCCTTCAAGTTAAAATGTTTTGCATCATTTTCCAATTACCCAACTATTTCATTTTACAGCTGAGGATACTGATACTTTGTATCATTTCTGACAGCTCTCACACCATTCTATTTCCCATCATACCAAATTCCTCCCATCCCAAGGAAGCTGCAAATGCACATGCCTCCAGGTCTTTGCTCATGTGCACCCTATGTCTGAACCACTTTCCTCCTCTACACGTTCCACTTCTTACCCAGCATGCCTGTTCATCCTTCCAAAATAATGTGTCTTTCAGGAAGATTGGATTGTTTGTATACTTACTCTTATTTATGAATATCTATTTCTACTAAAGAAAATAAGAGAAATTGGAGGGTTGATTAAATTAAATACAGAAAGAAGTAGTTTGGCAGACAGTTTAGCAGATCAAGTATAAGAAGCCCAAGTAAAAAGAGATAGAAAGACCAGGTAGGCATCAAATCACGAAGAAGTTCATAGAGATCCCATATTTATGAGGAACCATATTCATGAGAGAATAAATAGAAAATGCACAAAGTCATTAGGATAGGTTTAGTGTTTTTCCTCGGCATTCCCTTGCAAATGTCATAAGCATTTAGATCTTTTTGTTAAAATGTCTTATTTTATACTATTTTGTGAAATCCTTGATGTCAAGAACTAAATATTCTGAGAACACCTAACATAATAACAGATATCAATGCATTTTTCTTAAATTTCAAGGGAATTAATAAGCACATAGCAATTCACTGATGCTCGTTGAAACCAGAATTCAGACCACCCAAATAAACCAGAATCTCAAGGTCTTGACTAGAGTGAGTGAGAACAAGTCTCATTTCTTGCAGCTATCTTTTCCTAAGGTAATTGAGATGAGAAAGACAAAGGCACGGAGCCTGACTTGCCACCAGGAAAAACAACTTAATTTTCATTATGTAGGTCAAAGAAAATATCTAATGAGCTGAGAGTCTAGACAGCTAAATAGGATTTTAAAATTCTATCCTGGTTAATAGCACTTTTCATGGAGAAATAACATCAGTATTCCCTATATGAGATCCAGTAATGAGAACATATTACCATCTTTACCCTAATTTAGGAAAGAGCACACCCAGTAGGTGTGCATCAATCTGAATTAAAAATTTCATGACCCTTCAACTTGTCTTTCATTATTACAACTCAGGCAACAATGACAAAGATTTTTAAAAATGTCTATTTCTTTAAATGTCTATGCCAAAGGACAGGCAACTACTTGCAACAATGTCTCTGAGGACACAGAGGTTAATAATCTAGGTACTTCACTATTTCCTACAAAGTGTATTAATTTCTTTCTTCTTGTATTTTAGCCTTCCATTCCCTTACATATCAAGCTTCATACTCTTTTGCTATCACTCCTGCTTACTTACCCAAGATCCCTCTTTCACTCTCTCTCCAGATTTTGTTCCATCTCTCTTGATCTTGTCCTTGTTATTCTTATTCTCCTCCTCTCTGTTTTCCCTCCTTTCTTCCCTCCCTCCCTTCCTCCTTTTTTCCCTTTTCTTTTTCCAGGTCTCAGGGTGATTGCCAGTTCCTCCAGCAGTCTCAGAGAATGTGATTAGGGACATATCTGCTGTAAGGCACAAATGCAAAGCAAGAGTTTAGCTGAAACTGAAGCAAGATTCTCCAGCTTAGCTGTCCTAGCAGTCCAACAAAATGATTATCTTCTTCCAGAAAAATATCTAAGACATAATTCATTTAATTTACAAAGTAAGCAAATGTTCTGGACTCTTTTTAAGAGAAGGTAGCAGAAGAGAAAAAGAATATCAAATCAAATATTGTGTAAAATATTTTTGGGGAAGTGTATTGAGAGTATCTTAAGAAATTCTATTTTCATATTTCTGCAAATAATTTTATTAACCTATTATACACATTTAAATGTACTTGACAAACTACAAAACATAGTTTCTGCAAAATTTTCTATATAAAGACACCCAAAAAACCAAATTAAAAATTCAAATTTTCAATTGCATTTTGAAATATTTATTTTTTGTTTTTATCATTTCCAAGCTGGATTTAAAATTAAGCAACTAAAATTCTATGTCATCAAGAGTTTTATACAAAATTGTGCTAGTGTAAAATAAATATTTTTATTTGAACTACAACAGTAGCATTTTTGCATATTTTCTGAAATGCATACTTTTATTTTGATTCTACAATAAGGAAAAAAGATATCTTTAAAACATCCAAAACTTCAATACTAATGCATGTTTATGTTTTTAAAATTTAATAAAAGTCACATAAATCAACTAGACATTTCCAAAGTGACATTCATTAATTGTGTGGTATTTCTGTTATTTTGTTAGCTTTCTTCTACCAGCTTTTTAAACTAAGTTCTCTGGGAAATTGTGTCCTCTTGTGGTCACTGGCAAAAACAACACGTTTTCTGCAGGAAGAACTAAACCAAACAATGGAAGTAGGACTCAGGCTTCAGGAAAACCCATGAGCGAGAAGAGAAAATCCCTCACGAAACAAAGGTAAAAGGTATGAGTCTCTGGAGGGAGCTTTAAATAGGGAAACATCAAAATCATTTGATTTGTATTTAAATTACCAATCATCAGATGGTTAAAGGATATACAAATGCTTACTAAGTAGCACAACTGACATTGATGAGTCTTACGAGTAACTATATATTTCTTATATTATTTCTTCAGTTATTCCAGCAGCTCTTTGTAGTAAGTTGTGGGCATATATTTCAACAAAGTTAATTGGCAGCTGAGATGGGATATCAAAGGACAGGCTGCACTCCCCGTGAGGTTAAAAACAAAGAAAAAAGTTCTTCAAGACCCCATACATATCCACATCACACTTTAGTCTTGTTCTTCCTATGTCTCTTTATTCAGTCTTCAATTTGAGCACAAAATGTCAGATATTTTAATGATTAATATTCATTTGAAATTTCCATTTGCTCATTTGAGATGCTCTCAAGCTCCTTAATTTCTTCCTTTTTAAAATTTTATTTTTGGATTGAACAGTTCAAAATCTATAACTTTAGTTCCTTATTCTTAAAGAAATTCAGGAAAGGAAAGGCAGAATTAGTTAAGTTCACAAATTAAATCATTTCATTAAAAGAGAAAGAGAATGAGTCCTTATTTAGAGCAAGGTGTTCAAACATCAGTAAAATACCCGGGTAATCAAAGAAAAATCTCTTTTTACACAGAGTTGGTCAAATTCCGTCACTCCTGCAGACACAGGCTTGATATGCCACTTAATCAAATTCTCCCATTTAAATGCCAAATTGGGCAATCCCTGTAAAGTGTTCAAATACCACACAATCTATGATGTACAACCTCATCTGAGATCTACTCAACTGCAGCCCTTCCAATTTGCGCCCCCTTCTGTAGGAATGCTCCTGGGTTTCCGCTTAGGCAATTCAGAGAAATTAGTTCACAGAACTTAAAGCCAGCAAACAGGTGGCAGGTCATTTAAAGAGGGGAACGAAGCAGAGGAACAAATGGGAATACCCACCTTTTGCACAAGCCCAAACTCCACCCTATCAGCTTACTAAAAATTCTATAGTGCATTTCTTTTTCCTGAGAGTATTTATTATTCATTGCTACTGAGAGAATGCCAGTGCATATTCAAACTGTAAGGATACAGAAACTTACTGCGTTTGCTCTGTATGAGATTTCTCTGTTACTTCTAACAGTATTTTTTTTTTCAATTTTTTAACACAGCACACATTCCTCAGGAAGGACTGCAAACACGCCAAGTTTGCAGTTTGAAAACAAAGCTCGTTTTAAATTATCCAAGTGCAAAAGAAAAAAAATTGTTTTCAGTTAAAATTTTCCTTTAGGGATCTTATTTTGAAAGTGGACAAAATGATTGAATCCCAATTAATCTAGCATTGCCAAACAAGGTAGTTCTCCACTGACATCCTTCCAGACAGACTAAGTCCAGTCCTCTAAGAAAAACTTCTAAGACTGTTTTCAAAAGCCTGAAATTTGGATTTTAGAATGAAGTAAGCATTCACATCTTAAGCCAAACGTTGTGGAAATTACAGTTATTGTTGCATACATGAGATATCCAGAATTATATCTGACTTGTCAGCACATAAAAGCCATTCCCCAGCAAGTGTGGAAAAGAAAATTATTAGATAAAATGTTAGAGCCCACTACATAAACAGAGTGGACAGCCTGCCAGTGGCATGTTGCAGTTTGTGAAAGTAAAGATTATCAAGCCCCAGGCATTTTTGAGAGATAATTCACCTGGCAAGCTACTACTTTTGTTCAAAAAGTAATTTTCCAGCCTCACTTACGAACTCAAAAATTGGTCTCATCCTCCACTCCTTGCAAGAACTCAAGAGAAATTTCATCTTAGAACTGAAGTCATCAATTATGACCCTTTGGAAAGCTTCCATGGCCAGGATACTTCTGGTTAGGTCATTCATTTTAAACTCTCTTCTAAGCATTCTGGCATCCGGAGCTTGGCCTTAGCTCTGAGGTCCATCTACAGAAGGCCAGGAGTCATTCACCCCCTGGAAGTTTAGTGCCAGAGAAGTACTGGGCTCCCTTGTTTAAGAACTAGTCTTGGAGATTGATGACTTTGCAAGTCACACTGGCTAATGACCCCTGGCTGCTGCACCATCATGGACTCTGCTTCTCCTCCACCTTGTCCAACCCTTCCTCATTCCCAATTCCCTTTGGTCAGGTAAGGTTTCCTTTACACTTTGCCCACACTTTCCTGTCTTGCTTACCCCTGGTCACAAAGGAAAGAGTCTAATCATTCGATCCCTTTATTTTTGAGACTCAGCTATAGAAAAAAATACAAGATTTCAGACTGATATTAGAATGAAAAAAAGATAGCTAAAGTGGAAATTTTTGAAGATTTCTACAGCCACGTTCAAAATAAAACGTTTTGAATATTCTACAATTCAGACTTTAAAAAAGAGAACACTTGGTAGTGCATGGAGCAGAATTTCTGCCTTGTCTCTGTTTCCAAAAGATAAAATCCTGTAGGCGGAAGATACAAATACAGAGGTGCACAGGGTGACTTTGCTTTGACAAGAAACGCCTTCATGCTATTGAAATCAAGTGGAGATCAAGTAGAATCTGATTTTCTGACAGGCTGTCATTCAAAAATATGGCAGAGGCTTGAGAAGCAGGCCAGTCGGCACGCTGTGGTCATTGTTTCTGAATATTTCTGTAAAAATGGTGAAGAAAAGTCCCAGCAGGGCTCCCATCCCTTGGAAACACAGTACTGTTTACCTCTCGCGGGAGAGATAACTCTTGCCCTCACTTCCCAACAAAGGCTTAGCCCTTCAGCCGGCCCAATGAGCTCCATGCCCTAGGGTTTCCGGGACCGAAGCTGCGAGCCTCAGCGGGGCACAGCCACGTGGCCTGCCCGCGCGTCGCCTGGGCTCCCTCCTCCTCCTCGGAACATCCGCGGCCAAGACCCTCGGTCCAGCCCAGAAAGGGGCGCTTGCTGAGTTAGCAGTTCCCACCCGCGAGTTCGGACTGGGAAGCCAGTGGGCGGACCTCTGCCTGTGCAGGGCGAAGCACACAACTCGGCGCCCCCCAAATCTGCCCTTGAACTACTGCCTTCGGTCTTTAGTTTGTTTTATAATGTAAAAGATGAACATGAAACCGTTATTTTAGACCGAATCATTCCAAAAGAGAACAAGTATAGCTTTGCAAAGATGGGCTTTTCTTCCACAGCGGCTTCTCTTCCCGCTCAACTTCGTTGTTTCCAGTTTACCAGAATCTGCAGGAACACCCCCTTTGAGGTGTTTGATTTAACTCACTAAATAGAAGTGCAAACGTGTTCAAATAATTGAAATGCATTTGGGACGTTGGGAGCATAACTGCCCACTGGACCTTCTTGGAAGGGGAGTTGGGAGGAGGGCACTCTCGAGTGGGCAGCCTCGAAAATCCAGGCGCTATAGAATCCCTGCCTCACTGTCTGATGAACTGACCTTCCAAGGTCACATGCGAGCCTTATTTGGCGGTACTATGGGGATGAAATGGCCAAAGGGTTCTCCACCTTGGGCTGCTGCGCGAGGTAACCCGGCCGCGGCGAAGGCGTGTGCTACTCTCCTCCAGCTTTGCTCCTTCCCGAAACACAAGGCTTCCCTCATCGCGGGGATGGGGAGTTGGGGGGTGAGAATGAACTTCTGCCTCTAACACCTTCAGAGGTGCAGTCATTTGAGTGCGGAGACGCCGTACATTGTGTCACTGTAGAGGGAAAAGGAGGGCCCAGATGCTTCTCCGGGAGGGGTAAGAGAGCAGGCCGGGACACAGATCCACAGCCCCTGCCGCGCAGCCACGTCTTCAGAAACGCCCACGACCTTAAGCCCCGGCCGCCGCGGTTACACCCTAGGGACCCCAGGAGTTCTTCTACCTGACCGTGGGTGGACTCCGCGGTTGACACTTTCTTGCCACTCCACCCCCTCTCCCCCGCGCCCAGAAGTCCCAAACCCGCTGCTAGGACCTATGGGGATCCGAGGCAGACTGAGACATCACACACTCCGTAGAAGCTGCTGCCACTGTTGCTGTCACAGCCATCCCATGTGGGGCTGCTACAGCGGCCGGCACAGTCCCCTCTGGCTGTTTCCCCGCGCTGCGCTAGGATGCGGGGGCACTGCCCCAGCTCTACGGCAAGGAAGGAAATCGCCCCGCTCCTGGCGGAGAGGGAAGGGGGAGGGCAGCAAGGAGGCGGGCGGAGGGGCCGGCCTCCTGGGCCAGGTCGTTTTTGAATGGTTTGGGAGGACGAATTGTTAGACCCCAAGGAAGGGGGGTAGGGACGGGGGAGGGGGGCTGGAAAGCGGAAACTTTCCTATAAAACTTCGAAAAGTCCCTCCTCCCCACGTCAGGCCAATGACACTGCTGCCCCCAAACTTTCCGCCTGCACAGAGGTATAAGAGTCTCCAAGTCTGCAGTTTTCGCCCAACTCCCAGACACCTCGCGGGCTCGCCAGCACCGGCACGGTTTCCCGGAGGCCGAGCCGGGTGTGCGTGCGGCCGTTGGGCGCCTTCTTTTTGGACCTCGGGGCCATCCACACCGTCCCCTCCCCCTCCCGCCTCCCTCCCCGCCTCCCCCACGCGCCCTCCCCGCGGAGGTCCTCACTGTCCCTCCTCCCGCTCCCACCTCGGCGGGCCGAACCGCCCGGGCCGGCGCCGCGCGCTGGGGAAGCTGGCGGGCTGAGGCGCCCCACTCCCCTCCTCTTTCCCGGGCTGCCCTTCTGCCCCGGGCCCGCGAGGCCGCACGTCGCAGCTCAAGAGATGATGCAGGACGTGTCCAGCTCGCCAGTCTCGCCGGCCGACGACAGCCTAAGCAACAGCGAGGAGGAACCGGACCGGCAGCAGCCGCCGAGCGGCAAGCGCGGGGCGCGTAAACGGCGCAGCAGCCGGCGCAGCGCGGGCGGCGGCGCCGGGCCCGGCGGGGCCGCGGGCGGGGGCGTCGGAGGCGGCGACGAGCCAGGCAGCCCGGCCCAGGGCAAGCGCGGCAAAAAGTCTGCGGGCTGTGGCGGCGGCGCCGGAGGTGGCGGCGGCAGCAGCAGCGGCGGCGGGAGCCCGCAGTCGTATGAGGAGCTGCAGACGCAGCGGGTCATGGCCAACGTGCGGGAGCGCCAGCGCACGCAATCGCTGAACGAGGCGTTCGCAGCGCTGCGCAAGATCATCCCCACGCTGCCCTCGGACAAGCTGAGCAAGATTCAGACCCTCAAGCTGGCGGCCAGGTACATCGACTTCCTCTACCAGGTCCTTCAGAGTGACGAGCTGGACTCCAAGATGGCAAGCTGCAGCTATGTGGCCCACGAGCGGCTCAGCTACGCCTTCTCGGTCTGGAGAATGGAGGGGGCCTGGTCCATGTCCGCGTCCCACTAGCAGGCGGAGCCCCCCACCCCCTCGGCAGGGCCGGAGACCTAGGTAAGGACCAGCGCCTATGCGACTCAGTCGCTCAGGTGACTGACGGTCGAATGGCCAGGCCGCGGCTACATGCCCACCTCGCCGTCTTCCCTTTCTCGCACTTTCTCAGCCTTCCCACCTAACCAGACACCGCTATCTTATCCCATCAGTGTCCCAGGAAAGCATTTCAGCCCCGGGTAGGGAGAGAGTCCCAGGGGGTTGCGCCCCTTGTGAGGGGTGTGGGTGTGCGTGAGTTTGCGTGACAGGAGGGGAGACTGAGAAAGACTCAAGGGTCAAGGGTAAGGGAAAGGACAGATCTGCCAGGGCCTCCCTTTCTTTCGGCTTTAAATTTTGTTCTTCTTAAAACAAATGTTTCCAAATTCCACCTCCTCCTTTCCGCCCACCCACTTCCTCTTGCCCTCCAGCTGAAATCCTTCCAGGTTGTTCAGCGTAATTTCTCGGTGGTAGTGATAACAAAGCTCGCTAGTCTTAGAAAACAGCCACAGAGACCTAAACAATAACCAACTTTCCCCCCTCTCTGGGTTTTTGCAGATGTCATTGTTTCCAGAGAAGGAGAAAATGGACAGTCTAGAGACTCTGGAGCTGGATAACTAAAAATAAATATATATGCCAAAGATTTTCTTGGAAATTAGAAGAGCAGAACCCAAATTCAAAGAAACAGGGCGTGGGGCGCACTTTTAAAAGAGAAAGCGAGACAGGCCCGTGGACAGTGATCCCAGACGGGCAGCGGCACCATCCTCACACCTCTACATTCTGATAGAAGTCTGAACAGTTGTTTGTGTTCCTTTTTTTTTTTTTTTTTGACGAAGAATGTTTTTATTTTTATTTTTTCATGCATGCATTCTCAAGAGGTCGTGCCAATCAGCCACTGAAAGGAAAGGCATCATTATGGACTTTCTCCATTTTAAAATGGTAACAGAGGAATTTTAAGAATATCTTTAGAAATAAAAGTTCTAGGATCAAACTGGCCAGCAAAATCATAGTCAGTTAATTACTTTTTTTCATTCCTCTGAGGGAAATAAATACTTAAAATACAAAAAACAACATTCTATTTATTTATTGATGACCCATGGTAAAATGCAAATAGATCCGGTGTCTAAATGCATTCATATTTTTATGATTGTTTTGTAAATATCTTTGTATATTATTTTTCTGCAATAAATAAATATGATTGAAAATTTTAAGAATCTTAGAGTTTGGTCTATATTTTTAAAGCTCAGGATTATATTGGTGGTAAATACCTGCTTGTTTAACTCCAGAGGCACCCAGGAGGGAGGGGGCACTAATATAAACAAAGCAATGAAAAACTCAAATAAACCAGCTACTGACAGGCACAGGCATGTTATTTAAAAAGACAGCTTTATTATTCCAGTTTGGTTTTCAGTGGAGCTTAATAGTATCTCCATTTCTTATCAATCCTTCAGCAGCAAAAATTAACAAATTTGCCCTTTGCTTCTCTTTCTTATAATTTGAAGTAACAGCTTTAAAATATTCAGATAAGCAGTATGAAACTAGCACTATTTTTTCTTGTTACTGTATATTTTTGGCATATCCTCCACTCTGAAAGGTGAAGATTCTTTAATTTCAGTGAAAGAATAATGTATTATGAAAATTACATACACAAATGAATAAAAATGTTTGGAAAATAATAAAGTTTATTTCAGCAGAGACAATTTCATTTATAATTTTTAACTTTCATGAATAAATATGACAGTGTCATGTTTGCTAAAAAGAAAATATTTCACTGTTTTTGTTATCTATTTGAGAAGTATGCTCCTAATTTATACATAAAGAATATACTTCTGAGTACAATGAATAAACAAACTGAATTTTCAGTATCCTTGGTAATTGTTAGAACAATTACTGTTGTAAATGCATAACCATTCAATTTCTAGTTTAGTTCTTTAACAAATATATTCTATTCAAAATTACATGGAATTTTCCCCTGAAGATATACACACACAGACACACACCCCTATAATCTGATGAAGTAATTAAAAACAATAACAAGGATAAATGGTGCTTGATTTTTCTATCATTCTGATTATTTCTGGGCCAAGAACACATTGACTTCATGATTAATGTAATTAAAAGTGGTGATTCTTATCTACTTAGTTCTTAACTTTTTTTTTACATCTAGTTTACTTTGTTCAATTGTAATCAGGGTAGCTATGAAACTGGAAAATTATTTGAGTGCCTAATTCAAACAATGAATATGTAAATAAGTATGTGTATCTGAACAGATTGTGTTTGCTTAACTCAGGCTAAGGTTATTTTATTGCCTGAATATTTTTCTCTACTTCTTCACACAGCACCACAGAACGTTGACATGACACCATTATGAATTTATTATTGTGAATATTTTAGACTATATAATAAGCTTGTAGCATTTACTTATATTAAAAGATTAGTGAAGGCTGGGGGATTATTATTTTTATGAGTATTAGGTTTTTGATAGTCCTATATCAAAAAAATGAAAAGGGAAGGTGATTGTGTATAGTATATTCATAGGGTGTGTGGGTATTTTTGTGGGTTGTATGTATGTGTGTGTATATTTATGTAGGGCAGAAATGTAAGAAATACCCTAGAAGGATTAGGAAGAACATCAAGATGATAATTCTCTCTTTTGTGCGTGTCATCCCATTACCTCCATTTTCTAAATTGCTCATGAGGGAACCTTCTTGTTCATTAGCTTGGTCTGATTATTTGATATTTCAGGTTTCTTGATGTACACCAGAATGGAGCTGACCATCGTTGCTGACAAGGTAAACGCTACCTTACCTTTTGATGTAAATACTAGATGTTTCCAAGGAAGAGAGCCTCTATCTGCCCTTTTTAAAAAAAAAAAAAATAGTGCTTTGTTTTTTCCATTTTTTTTTCAAAAGAGGAATCTGGAGGAAAGCAAATGCCACATTTATATTGAAGAATACTAAATACAAAATTGAAGACAGCATTTTCCTCTAGATTTTAAGAGCAGTAAGTAAATAAATGAAAGAAACGTAGTGAACAGTTTTACTTTGAGGAGACTTCATAGCGAAAAACATTAACTTCTCGAATATAGTTTTCAGCTTGCAAACTATTTCTGCATTCCTACCCCTTGTACACATTATATAAATGTTGATTTTTAAAGAGTAGTAATAAGCCACCTGTGTTTCTTCTCTTCCACTATTATTTCTTTTCATTTTATTTCATTCCATTTTATGTGTTATTTACATTTATTTAAAGAACATGTGAAATGAATTGCCACTTGCTCATCACTAAGAAGCTAACTCTTTTAATGTGGCTAGAATCAAGGTCTTTGCCCTTCAACCAGAATGCATTCACTAGGAGAAAGTATTGTATAAAAAGGTCTTGGGTGGCTTCTTTAAAAATTGAATTAAGATTGTTTCCGTTATTGTGAAAATAAATATTTTATCTTGTTTTAAATTTCATGTGATTGATACCCTTCAGTCATAAGATACTTGCAAATATTTGTCCCCATATACACATATTTATCCTTTTTGTGCATATACACGCTAAGCATATGCACAGATAATTCGTGCACAGTTGCTGATTCCCTCCCCCAAAGTGCAACCTATAAAATACTAGTAAATAGCTGAAACTACTAAGTACTTTTTTTCCCACATTCGACAGGGGCATAAGCTTCTTGCCCCTTTGGTCTTCAGGCCTGTATTCATAATGGAGCTTTTTAAGGGACACTTGGCCTCCTGCAAAAAAGTAGAGCATTTTGCACATTCCACGGTTTGGCAAAGTCAGAACTAGTTATTTTCTCTAGACCGGTATCAAGTTCTTCTCAGGCATATGATTTCACTTGAAGTTCTGCCCAGGAATCCTTCAAAGTGAGCGTTTGTCCCGCTCTCATGATGTCAGGCGGTTTTCCTTGCATCTGTAATTTGAAGAAAAACAAACAAACCTGCGGGGAACAAACGCCACGGAAACCCAAACAGAACTCCGTGGGGAGCGAGGGTCTCACCTGTGGCGGGCGCGGAAGAGGGGCACCAGCTCAAGCTCCCCTGCGTGGGTGGCGGCCCAGCCCGCACGGTGGAGAGATTGACAATGTTGGTGCCCTCCTTGGATGGTGTGGACCCGACCGGCCCGGTCTCTGGCCGCTGCTAAAAGGCGGCGGCGCCAAGTGTCAGCGGTAGCAGAGGGAGCAGCAGCAATGGATTCAGGCAAAGGCCCAACCTCAAATTTCCAGAGACAGGCCCGCATTAGCGACAAACAGGGGTCGGGAAGGGGATCCCCAGGGGCCACTTTTCCAGAATTTTCTGCTTGTGTGTCATAAAGCGTGCCCCACCCCCCAGCACCAGCGAAAGTGGAAAGGAAGTGCACTGGCAAAATGGAAAGAGAAATCGGCTTCTACATAATTTCTCAAAGCCGGCAACTCTACTGTTTCTCAGACACCTCCCAAGTGCTCTTTGCAAATTGAACACCGGAAAATGCAAGCAGAAGCATTATTAATTGTATTTATTTATTGAACAGCAAAAGATACACTTAGTAATCAGGAAATGGGCTACATTTTCTATTCGCTTTTGTTTCAAGGCCCCAGGATGGAGCCCACTTAATGTTCTTAGCAAATCAAAGCACGTGTCCTTTTGAAGAAGGTGTGTAATTGGAGTTTAAGGCATGTATGGAATTCCCAGATGTCTATAAAGTAAGAAGGAGCATGTGGGCAGGTCACTGGAAGGTGGGGCAGGTTAAAATCACTGGCACAAACGTTCCCATTTTATATTCTCCCCTCTTTTTTAAGGCAGAGATAATCCTTGGGCAAAGTTTGGGATGGGATCATCATAAATATTCATTGTCTTGTATCAGTCATAATAACCATGGTAAAAAGCACATGGTCAGAAAACCTCAAAGAAAATACTCAATTATAGCCGGGATTTCGTGGGCGCCCTGCAACGAGATCGTTTGGGGTTTGCTGCAGTGAGGGCCTCCAACGGCCTTCTTTCTTGTTTACGTGGACTATTTTCTTTTCCTTCTCTTTTTCCCCCCAAGTTTGTGGATGTGTCGTCGGATTTCTGCGTGAGATTTAGGCTGAAGCCAAAGGAACAAAACTCCAGATTAGGAGAAGGAAAAAACAATCCTAACAGCATTCATTTCAGATGCAGCCTTCTCAGGGGAGGGGAGATTGCGCGCGAGTGAAATTAAATTTCTGAAAAACATGCAGTTTAAACATCTATCAGATAGAGGGAAAGCTTTATGAAAAGACAACTATCAAAGTCAGCAGCTCGCCTTACTCTTTCTTTGAGGGATGTGTGGACTTGTAAGAGACTGCGGAACCGAGTGTGAGTTTGAATATTGTTTATGAGACGGGTTTTGTTTTGGTTTGGTTTTTGGTCTGGAGCGGAATAGAAATGTGAATTTTTTCCTTGAGTTCAAGATGTGTCCTCATTTACCTGCCCAGTCGAGCAAAAGGCAGTAAAGAAACTGGCCCTAGCCAAAGGTTGGCCCTGCGAGGGGGCGAGGATGCGAGTTTGGACTGTGGGCCAGAGCGAAGGGGACTGGGACAAAGAGCGCCACAGACGCTACCACCGAGGCAGGCAGGAGGGGGAAAGGGACGCGCCCGGGACGCGAGTATGACAAGTGAAAAGTTAAGCAGGTACCTGAAGTTTATCTTGCCCAGATGTTAGGGCTTTTATGAAATGTCACGTGAAGAGAACAGATGTACAACTTGCAAATGGGGCCACGCCTGTAAATACAAGGAAGGCAAATGCTTGGAGGGATATCCAGGCATAAATCATCAACCTTGCTTTTCTAGATATCTATTTTCTCCTTTAAATATTTGCTTCCGCAAAGCGAGGGAACATATTAAGCTAAGTGGTCTTCCAGGAGAAATCACCATTCTATTCCTGCCCAGTCAGTACAAGCAACCCCTAGGTTCTTTGAGTTTGGAGATTTGGGGTGTGGGGCGGACTTTTTTCCTGTTTTCCTTATTCACTTCCCATCCCCCACGTTTCTTTCTGGGCTTCTTGAAGACGTTTGATCCTGAGAAACGTATCGGATCTCGGTTTAGAAAAGCTGAAACTAATCAATTGCCTTTTTGAAGGGGTAGAGAGTGATAAGAAGAGCGAAGGAATTCCAGGCCTGACAGACCCCAAACCTACAAGATACTTAGATGAGCTGAAAGATGAGCGGGTGATCTCCCTCCTGGGGCCAGGAACCAGCAGCCCTCTGAGTATCCCTGAGCCCATGGGAAGGGCTTTTACCAAGATAAGTGACTGGTTTGATTGAGAAGGATTTTTTTAAAAATGACTTGTACACACAAGACTTTTTTCCCCTCCATGCGTGAAGGAAACTCAGCTTGTAAACAACATTAAAATGAATTAGCAGTTGCCCAGTTGTGAAAGAGTCCAATTCCTTCATCTATATTGGAAAGAGAAAATAGGTTTTATATGCATATATGTGTGTGTGTATGTATACATATATATAACCTATATTATATTCATAAAGGTTTTGTGAATATTAACATGTGGCACAGGCCTGGGTCTCTGCACTCAATAAGATTTTTTTTAAAATTTGTTGACTGTATACTAAGACTATGTATTAAATAAACTGTGCTGTGACTCCTTTTAAATGCAACACTATTCCTACATCTCTATTGAATTGACATTGCTTCTGACTTGTCATATGGATAACTCTCTAGACAAAATTTAAAAGCCAGGGTATTTTCTTCTACAATATTAAATCCAACTTTATTGTCTGAGTTTATCCTGTTCTTCATGGAGTTTCCTACAGATGTGGTAAGAATTGGAATACATTCAGAGTGATCACCTCAGCATTAAAGTTTGACAATGTTTTAAATGCCCAGGACCAGATAAGCAGACAGGTCCTTACTCTACATAGCATTTAATATCTATATTCATCCACCCATCCCTAACCTTGATTTATTACCTTTGGGTACATATCATATTATCTGGTTATAGCCTCCAAAGCATCCTGGACCCAGACCCGTGGTCAGATCCTGCTCCTCTGTGTTTGCCTGACCTTCAAGGAATCATTGGATTGAACCCCAATGCCCCAGTGTAAAGCTTTCTTTTGGTACTTTTAGGCCTCCGTTTTCTAAACATACAACTGGACAAAACAGTCTTTTCTTTCTTCCTCTCTTTCTTCCTTTATTTTTCCCCCTTCTCTCCTTTCTTCCTTTCTTTCCCCTGAAATTTAACACCAATCAAGGATTGTGACTGTTGTTGAAAGAGAACTTGAAGCAGAGATCATCTCCCTACTACAGATTTAGCAATGACTTATAATCCTTCAGAAAGGAAAGTGGATGCACCCTAATGAAGTCAGTGCTTCATTCCTGAGGGCAGACTCTTACCTTCCAGAATGGTATTCTTTAAAATGTTCTTATAAAACCTCTTTTCACATTATGACAGAAGGAAATTTCTGTTAGCCTGTGGCAACAGTTGCTTCTGGACTCACTCCACCCCTGACTTCTCTTGCTACCCACATCAACACACACCTTTTAAAACCTAGCTTTGTAACATATAAAAGAGACCTGGAATGGAGAATCCTTCTTCCTCTTCCATCTCTCCCAGCCGGACTGAGTGAAACTTAAAACATGTCTCATAGATCAGTTTTCCTCCTCTGATGTTAGGTACAGTCCACGACCCGGATTTTCAAATAGCCCAGGCTGGAGTCTGCAATATTTAATCCAGTCAGCTATTAAATGTCCTCCGGCTAAATCAAGAGTATAAGAATCCATACAGGGATAATGATACCAAGAGCAGTTTGATGGAAGGAAGGGGGTGGGATTGGCTGGGAGGGGGCAGACAACTCCAAGGATCCTTTGATTTGGAAAATCCTGTTTTTAGAACTTCTATCAGAGTAATAACAAAGCTAAGAAACATGAAAGAACAACTCTTTGTTCCAGGATATGGTTTTAATGAAATACTACTAACACACACACACACACACACACACAAATCTATTAATAACTGCTTCAGAGACTCCGCTTTTCCTTTACCTATTAGGGACTGGGAGGGTTCGTAATGTGATCCTCTCCCTCTCCCCCTTTCCTGCCTCCCTCTTTCCCCAATTAAGCCAAAATGGTTGTTCTGATGAGCCCTGGCCGGCATGTAACTAACTGAGGCTGCTTTCCGCATCCCGGGTCCTTGCCCCAGCGCCAGCCTTCTCCAGGCAAAGAAGGCCCACGGGGATTTGGCCGAGAGTGCCTCGCCTTCCTCCTTCCAAGGCAGGCACCCACACCTGAGGAGCTTCCCTGGTCCTGAGCTGGGGGAATTCTTAAGACCCAACAAATGTGGCACCAAGCAGATGGCTTGCCTAAAATCTGCCTTCCTAGGCTCCCTACTGACCCTGCCAAGCTCTTTTTGTTGATTTAAACCACCCAGAGGGATTGCAACGAAGATAGCAAACGGGGCTGGGGGTAGGGCTGGGGATCCAAGAGGCAGGGGGTGGAGATCGTCAGAGAAAAAGCAACAGCAATTGGGAAGTGGGGAGAGCAACCTTTTAGCAGCAGGGATGGGCATTTTAGCAGCCGCATCTGTCATCTGTAGCAGTGGACAGATAAAACCGTTCCTGATCAAAGAGGTTCGTTCATAAATCACCCGTAAGAAATGGATTGTGAGGAGTAAAAGACACGTGTCGAATAATCTCAACCCTGGAGTCTGCTTGCTGCGGCGCTGTTCCCAAAGACCCCTCCCGCGATCAATGCGTGGAGAGTGAGTCTCGCAATTGAGAATGTAAGATACGGGGTCCCCTTCCTGAACCTCCCTGGCCCCCATCCCTGTCGCCCCACGACCTCCTTCTCAGACATCCTCCTGGGCCATCCCTGTTCTGGATCTGAGGTTATTTCAATGCAGTCGGTTGCCTCTGAGTTAACCAAGAAACAGCCGGGAGAGAGTTGGGTCTTTTTAGTTCTGAAGCAAGAAAGTTGCTGTTTCAAAATCGAAGACATCTTTTTTCCAGGTCCCATCTTAATGTCCTTACTCTCCCTAATAATCTTTCCTCTGAGAGAACTCAGAGATCTGCAAAGTATATGGTGCAAACAGAACGCAGCGGGGAGAGTTCAGCGAGAGCTGAAATTGGCGAGGCGGGTCTTCTCTGTTCGGGTTTTCTAAGTTTCGGACTACCGGTGCTTTGTACTTAATTTTGCCGCCCTAGTGTAATATCTAAGGAGTGATTGCTGTCCTCTACATTAGGACCAAATAGAATCTCTTTCCCCGCCTCCCACCTCCCAAGCCCCAGACTCTCTCGCACCTGCTTCCTCTAGTTGAAAAAACAGGCGAAGGCGAATGTCCAGTCAGTGTGCTAAACGCTCCGGCCAGCTGTTGCGAGGACCTTAGAAACACTTACTTGCGCGGGTTTAGAAGCGCGGTGCCGCTATTTCCAAGAAGGCAGTAGATAACGCTAAGAAATAGTTTGTGAATTTGTGTGGGGTGTTTACAGCGACAAATGCCCCTTACCACTTTTTCTTCCCCCAGTTTTAGCATCCTGCAGATAAGTAGGATTTTGCATATAATAGGTGTTTATGGTTCCAGGAACTGCTCTTTGATCTAGGATTTGAGGGGTGGAGTGTCTAAGCGGTCTCTAGACGCTTGTCTGATTTGAATGCTTTTCAGAATGATTTATGGCAAAAGGCTCTTTTCTGACACTTCCAGATGCCACAGCTCTTCTCTTCTAGGAAGGGATGAGGAAACCTGCTTCCAAAAGCTATGCGGATGGAAGCCCTTGCGCCCAATACGCCTGCTAGGGTGTCATCCTAAATTGTGTGCACCAGCCTCCTTCGAGAGAGCTGCGGACACCTTTCCACGTCGTCTTCCAACTAAAGAGGGGGAAGGGTTCTGCTATATATGATGGCAAAACTACGAGGGAAATCGAGTCACCCGCCTGCAAAGTTAGGCTCTTCCAGTAAGTCTATTTTGTGCAATTAACCACCTGCTCCCCACCCCGTTGGTGGCTTGGCGTTAGGGCGATTTAACACTTCCCCCTTCACCCTCAATGTGAAGCAGGAGAGGAATAAGCCCTCCATTGGGACACTTGGTGGTTTCAGCCTCCAGCCTCAGCCTCTGGCCGCGGCGGAATGGATCGCAGTCCCAGTTCCCGCGGGGTGGAGGCACAGGCAGCGTTCAGAAGCTGCCGAGGCGTTGGGGGGTGGGAGTGGAGAAGAGGGAGGAGGTGATGTCTTTCCGAAAACTCCCTGCAGGCTCTGGACAGCGAGGCGAGGCCAGGAAAAATAACCCTCCCGACTCAATTACTGCGAGCTCCACCGTGAAGCTGAAAAGCTGAAATGTGCGCCGCGGCAGGGGGGCAGGTCAGACAGGGCGGACGCTAGCGCGATTTTAGGGGACCCCTAGGGCTGACCAAGCTGAGAACGCGCTGAAGGCATTTGTCAACCTGAAGCTAAAGGTGGGCCCAACCCTCAGTAGCCTCCAGCGGATGCTTTCCCAAAGGAAAGGAGGTTTTCCAGTTGTTTCTTCTTCGAAATGTAGTAGATTGGGGTGGGTGGCGGGGGTGTTTTCTTTCTTTCTCAGGGTGAAGTCAAATTAAGGAAGGAATGAGCCTGGCAGGAAGGAGACCAGTGGTTAAGAGGGTTGAGGCCAGAGCACTGCTAGTAAATGCCTGCTTACAGAGGAAGGTTCAGGACTGATATTCTGGTTATTTGCTTAGAATCCTAAAAGGTGTGAATCTGTAACATTTGGGGAATGGTATCTGACTATCTTTTGAGATATGTCTAGGACGTCACTCCTTTCAGGTTAGTAACTTGAAGGCCAATGATTTGCATTTGCAATTAAAAAAAAAAAGGGACAGTTTCCTGAGTGAAAGAGAATGGATGAATTCTCTGAATAAACTTATTTTCCAATGCACAAGCTTTTCTCATTCTTTATAACATTGCATTACAAAACACAGAACCAGATCAGTTATTGGTTTATGTAGAACCGATCCTGATTTGATAAGCTTAATCATATGACAAAAAGGCATACGATTTTTCACTGCCCTCCCTCAAAAGGCAGTCTGAGTTTTTGAAAGTCAATGCTTTTTTTTTTTTTTCCTAGAGTTTGATCACTGCATCAAAAGATGCAGGTCTTCTCTTGTCTTTTCTGTATGTACATATTCAAGAGCATAAAAATATTAAACAAAAAACTTTCCTAACTTCAAACCTATCGAATGTTTAACAGCTGAAGGATATTCATCTTTAGGAGGCAGGCCAAAATGTCAATAAAAGTTTAATTATTTCTGAAACATATGGGAACACTTACAAGACCCCAAATGTGATACTAGTATTGATATGGAGAGGAAACTTTACAATATACTTTCATATTTGCTGATCAAGACCTTCTACCCCCAAAAGGTTCCACAAGCCACAGAAAGTTTTGTTCTTCCTGACAGAGTTTCTAAAAGTAGTATGAAAGACAGGTTGGTGGCCTTCTGTGTAAGGAGAAATCAGTGTTGAACTCATATGTGTTTGTTTTCTGTGGAAAACTGTACTACCTATGATAGCAAACATTATTTCAGTATGAAGTGGGGGGTGTGCATTGGTGTGGTCATTTGTGTTAGCAGCTAACACAAACTGCCTTCTGAAATATTTCATCCAAATATTCTTCCCAGCCTATAATTTTGCCAGGCTGTGAGATGTAAAAGCATTGGAAAGTGATACTGGTGGTGTTATTTCTATAGTTGGCTGTGATGAGCAAGACTGATGATGTGTGACTTGGAATAACCTCCAAAATATAAGTAGAATCTTTTGATAGGTACTTCTTCCACTACAAGCTGCAATTTCTTTTCCAGGTATAGTTTCTAGAGGACTATTGATTTTTTAAACTTGGCATTCAAACTTTAGCTGTTGAACTGCAGTTAGCCTTCCAGTCAGCTGCTGTTTTGGGACCATTTCTTTGATAATTCTGGAGAGTTGATCTGATGTTATTGTCATAACGATTTCCTCTGTTGTTCTCTTCACAATACCTTCAGAAGTTGCTTTGAGTACTTATCTATCTTCCTCCAAATTGAGCAGTTATCAGTGCCAGCACTGACCCATTAGTGACTTATACACCTTCTTTGATTGATTATCAATAGGACTTCCACCACCGGAACACTATTTCTCTAAGTGTTTGGATCCTTTTAATTCAACCATTTACTTTATAAGAAGTACCCAGGCCCAACGTGTTTGAGACTTTTGCCCAAGGCCAATGTGCCTTGGTTCAGTGCTTGGTTCTCTCCTTGAAGGCATGGTTTCCAGATTTTAAGCAGGATGGTGAACTCCTGAATTGGCCTAGGTACCAGAACTACTCAAATAAGTATTCTCTAAGGCTCATCATGTTTCTTTTTTATTACAAAGTTTTGTGCAACAAAACAGAAAACAAGGTCCTTACTGACTTTTAATAAATGAAGTAGACACTAACCCATGAATCTACTTAACACCTGGTAAACCATAAAGTCCAGGATACAGAAATGAGTATTTTCTCATTTCCCAAGAATGAAAATGAGTATCTTTATTGAAATTAAGTTTCTAATTGGAATATTTGGAATACATTAATTTTCAGAGTACTTTTCATTTTATTTTGATTTTGACAATTCCTGATGCAAAGCCTTATTTGTATATAGGTGCCCTGAAACCATGATTTTTTTTTTACCTTTTATAAGGATAATTACCACTAAGGAGATTTTTTTTAATTCAATAGTGAAGAAAAAGAAAGATAACTTAACTAACATGTGCAGAAACTGCTAGGCAGAAAATAGGAGTGCAGCTTGTCCCATGGAGTGATTATGGACTGAGGCAGAACCAAAGGAGAGTGGTCTATGGATATTTTTCCTACTCTGTGCAAATGATCCCAAAGGCCTTTTCACTTTTGTGATCTGTGATACCATTCTCACGTCTGACATGCTTTCCTAATAGCTCTTCATGAGTTTCTGATGTAAAGAACAACATGTCATCAGATTGTAGGTTACACAGTTCAGAAAAATAACAACTTACGTAAAGAGTATGTGGGCTTGCTCAAATGTACAGCCACAGGTGACTCTCATTTATTCCTGTAAAATGATCTACTCAGTTATCTGACTGTATAGAGTTAAAAATCATCGAGATCAGCAGAAACAATTTTGCAATGTTCACTCTTCCCCAAGTCATTTCCCCAAGTGACAGGCTGTGTGGGTGGCCACTAGGACACTGTTTTCATTCAAACAAATGATTATCAAACAGTTTTGATTTCTCACTGAGATGTAAGGGCCATGTAGAAGTGACAGTGAAGAAGCCACTGAATCTGGAAGACTGGTCTCACCTGAGGATATTTCACTGATGCATAGTGGGGGCTCCTGGAGTGGCTGCTTTGTCCTTGCTTTTCTTGATATTTTGGGGTGGAATGGAAAATTAGGTACCCACTACCTGTGGAAGAATAAAAGGGAGCAAAAGAAGTGTCTCTGCATGAACATTCTGAGAGTATAAATTTTAGGACAGAATGAATAGAAATAAGCCTCAAAACATTTTATTTTGCATTTTCTGTTTTTTTTTTCATCAATCTATAGCAACATCTTATCCATTAGTGGTCACTTATCAGACTGTGTGGTATTTTGCACACAGGAGCCTGTCCAAATCACTGATGTCATCCCAGCACCTTGCTTAGCACCGGGCACATGGCATTTTTGTTAATTTTAAATAACACCCCATTTATACTAACAAAAAATGAAGGCAGAGAGGCCAGAATCCACATAAGAAAGAACAAAAACAACAAAAGATCATTTTGAAAGTCCCCTAGTTTTGTGAAAAAGGAATTTATATTAATGTCTCTCAAATTTATGGTTAGAATAGAAACCCAAGTAAGCACAAAAGATGTTCAGAAGACAGTTATTAAAATATCATGATTAAGACATTTATTCTACCTTAAGTCTTTTAGAATTAAAATAGCTATGAAACCCCAAACTGTCATTTGCCTATATGATCTCTTTGTCTTAATCAGAAAACAGACCTCCTTTTTTGAAGGCTTATGGCTTGACCTGATGAATAGGGCTTATTTCAGCCCCCTCTGACTTGTGGACCAAGCACCCTTGTTCAGTGAGCATCCCTCACAAACATATGTGGCAAACTTGCCACCCCAAAAGCAACAATTAAGTCTAATTAAATACTTGGCTAACTTATTATCAGTTCATTTTAATGTTTATGAATTAATTTCCCAAACAAATCCTAGGTACCAGTAGTACCTAGGGTACAGCTCCAAATAAACTCCCATGTGCTTCTTGACAAGACTGGAGCTTCCTGTCCAGAAAAGTCCAACTGAAAGTTCATTTTCTTATATTCTTGTGCTGTACACAGCTGTGCCTTGCTCTGTCACTTCCTAGGACAGCATAATCACTGATTAACTAAATGGTACTCATCAATCTTTATCTTTCAGAAAACTGAAAATTTGAGTTTTTTTATTATAGATATGCAAAAACAAGCATTCTAAAAAGATTTTAGATCTGGTATGATTAGTATGAACGGAGAACACTGCTTTTCCATCCCCATTCTTCTCCTGCCTCCTCCTCTTGCTCCAGGGATGCGGTGAACTTGTGTAATTTAAGGCAGGTGGTCCACATAGTGGGCTGACCACAGAGGATGAGAGAGTGTGCATTTGATACTCTGACTGCTGCTATTTAATAGACTTTAAATATACTCTGACTATTATTTGGCTTTTGGCTATTACATTTATTTTCACTTTCTTTCAAAGGCTTTTCTCTTTCATTTCGTCATTTTCCACACACCAAAATGTAACCCTGGTCCAACAGCACCAAAGAGAGGATTTATCTATATTGTCATCAAACTGGATGAAAACAAAATATCAAAGGGGAGCAGAGGGCACCAGTATATTTGGCTCTTGAATGCTGACACAAAATGCATGCATTTTTCTTTGCCTAGGTAATAACAACACTTTATTTTTATATAAAGCCTTTCATCTGTGAATCTCAAAGGCCTTCAAGATGTCGTTTGGGTCTGGCATTCTTCAATTGGCTGCCCTTTGTCTCTTTCAATAAGGAAATATTGCTGTTGGATTTCGTTTCATAACTGACTTGCACTTGGGGGTGCATATTCAGAGGTCCAAGGGCATCGGGTGTTTCTTGAATGGATCAAATAAACAACCATTTATGACATTCTCAAAACAACCCTTCGAGGAAGATGCATGGCAAAGGTGATTATTGAATGTGCAGGTGTAGCAGTTGTGACACAGCAGGGTTAAGTGACTCACCTGAGGGCACACAGTGGAGTCTTTGTTATTGCTGGAAATAGAATGTTCCCTGACATCCTACCTACCTGCTCCTTCTTCTTTCAAAATGAAAAGCTCTAAGAAAAGGCACTCTTGTGCAGAGAAAAAAAGATACCGATGCAAGGGAGAAAAGAGTAATAACTTTGGATTTATTGAAAATAAATAAGTATGTCTAAATGAGCCTAAATATAGGAAGAATATTGCTTGAACGTAGAGTGGAAGCATGATTTAAAGTTTCTTCACTTTGAAGTTAGAAATCATGTATTGATCTAAGCCAGGAAGCAAAGGCATAATGTGTTTTGTTATATGTAACAGGTATATACACACATATACACATATGTATATACATGTACACATATGTGAATGAATATATGTATGTTTAAGTTACCTGTATACTTTATTTTTTAATTTTTAATTTTTTATTTTTGGTACTGGGGATTGAATTCAGGTGCACTCAACCACTGAGTCACATCCTCAGTCCTGTTTTTGTGTTTTATGTAGAGACAGGGTCGCACTGAGTTGCTTAGTGCCTCGCCATTGCTGAGGTTGGCTTTGAACTAGCGATTCTCCAGTCTCAGCCTCCCAAATGGCAGGGATTACAGACATGCGCCACCGCGCCCTGCTACCTGTATACTTTAAAACATAAAAAATGTTTTTTTTTTTTTATAACTGTCTTGTTCTTTCCTAGGTTTTTTTTTTGTCTCAGATCTTCAAACTTAGTAATTTGCCTCAACATCCCAATTACTAGGCTGAAGAGCTCTGAAATCTAGACTATTCTTCCTTGACATCATTATGTAATTTACTGTTAATTAATATTTGACTTAAACACTTCTAAGTTGTTTAAGTTGCTTAAAGATTGTCTTAAATAATTCATATCTTTACTAGTCAATATTAATTTTATTCAAAAACTCATAGCCATGTGACATGCATATGAGACACAAGGAGTATATATGTTTACCTAATGATCAGTATGCTTTTTACTGATCATAGAAATGATAGGTAGCAAGATGTGTATTGGCTAGAAGTCTTCTGTAAAGTGCTAGTTTGTAGTTCTTCATCACAATTTCCTTTTTCACCTACATCAAAGCAAGGGTTTTAAACTGGAAACTTTTCTTAGGATCCATTCTGTGTTTTTCCACTTAACATCTATGTGTTAATATCCTCTTGGGACACCTATCATTATCTATGTTTAATTTTAAAACTCATTGTGAAGTTTGGGCCAGGTGTCCTAACTCTGCTTTTACATGTAAAACAACTTTAGTATTTCATTCCAGTGAGAGTAGCTAATGAAAGGATATGTATACTTTTAACAAAGAGGACTTCATAATAAAGGAGATTTGTTTTTGTCTGAGAATAATTATATATTTGAAACAAAAAAATTTTTAACCAAAATTGTTTTCATTTTTCTTTCTTTTATTTTGTATTCAATTTGAGTTTTTACATTGGAATTGTGAATGATTATTACACATAGCCATACAAAGTTCTGGAACAATTCTAATAATCATACATATTGAAGCTGTCATTAATCCATCTTATGTATAGTTATTTATTTTTTAAAAAGTCATGGATATATGTCTTCTAAATATTCTAAGTTAAGATAAATGTGCATCCAAGCTACATGATTTAGAAAGTTTAGCAAAAGCTGCTCCATATATCACATTAGTTTTATCATACTGTGGATAGAAATCTTGAAGTGATATGCCTATGTTCTTTATCTGTGCATATCATCTAGGTTCTCAACTTCGTTTTGATCTGCTCGAGAAGAAATATGCATAAACAAGCAAGAATAATGATGAAAAAATGTTAAAAATTTAATTATCTTTCCCTAAATTTGGGCTTCTACAATCTGTACTGCATTTTGTCTCTTTCCTTCATGAAATCTTCATTGCTTTGTACTTTCTCTACAGAAGAGGTAGTTCTAAGAACATGAAATTATGAAAGATGTTTAAAAATATGTCTTGCTTTATTAGATGATCTAAGTATAGTTTTTTCTCATATTTCTTATCTACAGCAATCAAATCATCAATATTGCCCTTCTTATTGTCATACATATCCTTGTTTTGAATTTATGAAGTCTTCTTGCATTATTCATTTTGCCTTAAATGAGAGTTCTGTTGCAGATGCATAGTTTAGTTTAGGTATAAAGAGAACAAGTTTAGTCTGAGCTCTGTCATATACTAGTTGTGTATTAGCTAATTAACCAAATTTATTTGGACATCCAGTTTTCTATAATTGGGATTATATCACAAGCATTATCCTTCTGCCATTCTATGATCTAATATCTCAGGTAGTGCCTCAATAAAATACAATGCAGAATTGCTGTTTTAAATTAAATTGTCATGAGTTTTTTGGTTTTGCTGCCAGATGGAAAATTTTAAGTATATAGGATCAATTAAAATCTTGCTTTTTCTAAAAATTATAACTTAAAGGTTGTAAAATGAAGTATTATTTCAAATCCAAAACTTCTTTCTGAATCTCAAGATATATAGTTAACAAAAATAAAAACTTGAGATCTGTGAGCAAATACAAAAATAGTGATAATTCAGAATAATTTCCTTGCTATTAAAATTCTTTTTCTAATAGCTTTACTTTGTTATTTTCTTGTTAAAAGAAAGTAGTTGCTACTAAGTTGCTTAAAGATTAAGAGTCTATTTTAAATCATTCACATCTTTAATAGTCAATATTAATCTTATTCAAAAACTCAGCCATGTGACATGCATATGAGACACAAGGAGTATATATGTTTACCTAATGATCAGTATGCTTTTTACTGATCATAGAAATGATAGGTAGCAAGATGTGTATTGGCTAGAAGTCTTCTGTAAAGTACTAGTTTGTAGTTCTTCATCACAATTTCCTTTTTCACCTACATCAAAGTAAGGGTTTTAAACTGGAAACTTTTCTTAGGATCCATACTCTGGAGTATTTCTGTTTCTTGTTTTGTTTTGTGGTCACTAACCACAGAGAAATTTGTCTTTTTTACATACGCTGGAAATAATTTACTGCTTTTAGAAATATTAAACCACAAAAAACCCCAATGTTAAAGAAATATTATGGGTCTGCCGAAGCCCTCCAAAAGCCAGGAAATTGAGAGTTAATGCAGAATCTCTGATCTGGCTCTGTCCCAGGGACTTAAGGACCTCTGAAGAATGACAGGTAGTACCCAGCCCACAGATATGTAAAAATTAAAACAAAAACAAACACTGCATTGGCAGGATGATGTGGTAGAGGGCACCCGTGGTTAGGGCAATTTATCTGAGACATTATCTTTCACGTCTACTTAATATAAAATAATATTCTTTATAAACCCCAATTCTTATCTTAGTATGTAGATAAAAAGTATAAACTCAAAGATGTCTAACATGACCAGGTAGATTTTAGTTGGTGGTATGGACATATTTAATGATATGGGCTTGACAAAAGTAATATTCTCAAATGAGTTTTGGAAGTAATATTTATTTGAATAATATGTGCATGTGGTATATGGCAGAAATGATGCTTTTAAGCCCATCTTTTTTTGCTGATCTCATTTAAAAGGCCAGAAAGCTAGGATGTTCACCCAGATCAGGTCTCAGGAAATAAAATCTCCTTTTTGTACCTAACATAGAGGCAAAAGTTCAGTTGTAGAAGATATATTTTAAGTGTTGCTTTTCAAACATTATTTTACATATATTCATATAGAAACTGAAATTCATGAATCAGTCAAGAAAGCAAATTTGTATTGATAAAAACATTTTATCTGATATGCTGTTGTATTGTATTGAATTCATTTAAATTACAAAATATTTTTCTTCAAGATTTTACAGTTGCCTGTTGTTTTTATCTTAATATTTAATAGTGCATAAAACATATCTTGAATTTTAAATAAGTACATTTATACCAAAAATGGTATTATTTTTAAAGAAGTTACTTAAAATGTGATTTATCATCACAATTATGCTTAATTTATATCAGAATGTCCTTCCAGATTAAGTGAAATGCTTTAAAACTTTTAATGTATAAACATAAAATGATTGACAGTTCTCAAACTATAGATCTTCCTTTGACAATGTTATTCAAAGGGCATCATTACATAGGGATAATAATATTCTTTTGGAAGTATTTCTGTTGAATTGGAGCTTCATCAAAAGAAATAAATGATAATTAATTGATAAATAGTATATTGCTTCATTTACAGTTGTAATATTTGCTCTTTTGTGAATGATAAAGAAAGGTAGTAATATCCAAATGAAATTAGTTATTTCAGTAAGCAACTTTGGACTTGGAAAGTTAAAGATAAACTTATTTGAGTTAGAAAGCACAAACAGCTTTCAATTTTAATGAAAAAGAAAATTTTCTGTTTTTTGCCTCTCCAAATACAAGTTTTTATTTTAAAAAGAGCTCTACCTATTTTAAAAGCAAATTGATTGTAAATTGTATTAAATGATGTATTTAAGAAATATCCAATCCCAATATACAATTAAATTTATTAAAAACTAATAATGTGTTTATGTACACTAGTGATTTCAGTAAATACTGGTAAAATAAGAAATATTTAACAATCTACTAAGCAAGGAGTAAAGTTTAAATTTAATTTCTGCTTTATAGAAATATCTTCTATACTGATTGAATCTTTACATATTAAGATCTAAAAATCTTGTGAAACATTTAAAACATTGTTGAATAAAGATTATATAACAAAGTAAATACAGATTCTGAAGCATAATTAAAATTACTCACATTACATATTCCAAATCATAGGTTTGATTGGATTGCAGTTATATGAAAGTAATGAAATTATTAAACTTCCTTTTTAACATAATTTTCCCCATAAACATGGAAAACATGTTACCAAAGGGAGAATTGAGTACAAGAACCAAAGTTGTCATTAGTACACTTCCAAAAATTAAACTTTGTAAGTTTAAAAATCACAGCTTTGCAAATAAGAGGCAGTTTGCTTTTTTTATTCTGGTCTTGAAGGACGGCATTTGACACATTTACATAGCAAACTTAGTCAGTGTTTGAAAATGCTTTGTAGTGGTCAAAAGCTGTGCATTTTCTTCTGTTGACTTGATTTTTTTTCTTGCAGTAAAGTAAATTAATAGAAGATGCATCAAACAGGATTATTGCAGATGTGCACATACTGCAGTGCTAATTGCTCTTATTTTTTTTACAGTCAAACCCTGCACATGCTTTAATTTATATTTGCCTGAGTTAGCTTTTTAGTGAAGTACCGGCACTCTGCCACACACTGAATAGTAATGTTCTTGCGTCACTCGATTATCTCAGATACATTATTGCCTAGAATCCATGCTCTTAATTTCTTTGCCACCCACACCCATTTCTTTCTTCTGTTTGGAAGGCTGATTTGTGTTAATAAGGGACCACCAAGCCATTAACTCTAGGTCATAACTAGCATTGTACATAGAGAGTGTGGCTTATGATCATATCACATTTTAACTCTCCCACCAGCATTATCCTTGTTTCCCTCAATGCTTTCAAGAGGCAATAACTCCAAATGCCTCGCATGGAAATGATAAACTGCCTGTTCTGCCTTTTCTTTGAAGGAGTTCTCCTGCAGAGTATCATATTTAAATAAATTGCCATTGAGTTTAGCAAGCAGCACAATCATGCCCATTGAGGTGGAGTCTTTTGATCATATTTTGTAATGCAATCAAGGATCACATGAGGATTCTCAAACAGACCAGCCTTGCTGTGTGCTAACTAGGCGACAGGAGAAAGAGAACATTACTTGCTCTTAATCCCACTGACCTAACAAAGCACACCTGTATCCCATATACTACAGATCCTAAAGCAGTGGCCACATATACAACCAAGAAATTTTTTTCACTTGATTGATTGTAATTTCAATCAAACCCTTTGATTTTTAAGAAATGCCAATATACCCAAATTGTCAAAAAGGATGAAATATGTGCTCAAAAAGACAGAATTTACATAATTTTATGCAAGAGAATGTACTAGATGGGAGCAGGAGACCTGGGCTCTAGGTCTACTTGTTTGTTGATTGAGTCAGATAACATCTCTGTCAATGTTTTTCCTCTTCTTTCACTTCTTATGCAGACAATAATGGCCTATTTTCTGCAACAGTTGTCTTGAGGATTACAGGAGAAAATGGTCAAAGAGAACATTGGGAAAAAAGCACCTTATCAATGTACTGTTCTGACAACTGTATAGACTATACGAACAGTGTTCTGCTCTCACTACCTCTTTGTGAGCATTTTCCAGTACTGATCTTTCTGAAAAAACAAAAGACTTGGGATATCTTTCATCTATCAAAAATACAGGGTCACTAGCAAAGAACTGCCTGTTGACAAATTAATTGAGGAAACTTGGGGACGCTGCTGTACTTCAGCAAATAGATTCAAAAAGAGGCAGCAGATGTGGAAGTGGGGCCTAGTAAAGAATTTCCTGCTATATTGGTCCAGCATTCAGAGTTTCTGTTAAACTCCGAAAAATAAATGAGAAAGAACTAACTGATACCATCCCAAGTCATTTCCTGCTGACAAATACCCTACTCTCTCCCCTTTTTTTTTGATAGCCAAGAAAGAGAAGTGAGATAAATGAAAAACTGAGAAAATAATTAATAAGCACAGTTATTTTTTTAAATCTTCACCAAGATCAGTTTGTGGAAATGTCATTTTCCCCCAGAATGATTCAATGTGGAGGTCTAGTCCAAGGCCGATGCCTCAACTTTCTGCCTAAAGGGAAAAGAACCAAGGGGATTAGAAGTAGGAACAGCATATTTTGGGTCCTAAAGGGTGATGATGGAGCCTCTTTCATAAATGTAAAGCTGTGCTTATCATTCAACGTCCTTTTTTAAAGCAGAATTTTAGGTAACATATATGTTACCTCTTTTTTTTTTTTTTTTTGGTACTAGGTATTGAACTCAGGGGTACTCAACCACTGAGCCACATCCTCAGCCCTATTTTGTGTTTTATGTAGAGACAGGGTCTCACTGAGTTGCTTAGCACCTCGCCATTGCTGAGGCTGGCTTTGAACTCGCAATTGTCTTGTCTCAGCCTCCCTAAGTGCTGGGATTACAGGCTTGGGCCACCACACCCAGCTAACATATATGTTATCTCTAATCCTCAAATTACAGTGTGATATATACATAACACCCATTTTACAAATAAGGTAATAAAGTTCAGAGAGGCTTTAATAATTTACCTAAGGCTCCATAGTCATTATTTGACAAAGCCAGAAGTTCATTTTAAGTCTGTCTCACTGAAAGCACCATAACCTCATCCCTCCCAGATCAAAATGACCGCTCTAACAAGGATAGGGCAACACAGCTTATTACAACCAAGATGATAATCTTATATATTCTGTTAAAACATTATCCAAACACTACTCTTCTTGTCAGTAAAGTAGGACTAAACATTCATTTGTTGTAAATAGAGCACATGTCATTAAAAACCGGGTGGTATTTCTGAAAAGAAACAAAAATCATCCATCCTTTCTCAACTGGTTTTCTCATAACTTGACTTCAACTAATCTTATTAATCAGGACAATGAAGAAAAAGTTCACAAGACCCATGAGTCAGCCTATTGCAGATTCTCAGTGTCAGCATATGTTCTTGAGCTCAGAGGATCATTTTCACAGGGTGCATCTTTGGCCATTCCTTACAGGAGAGGTGGGAGGAGAGGGGGGCAGTCTGCTTTGTTATACATTCAGGAACGCAATTAAATGTCTTTTTCCCCAAAGGCAACTTGGCAGTTTTGGGCTTGGTGCCCACATTGTTAAAGCTGTGTTTGTTCTCAAGCCTTTTGAAGGACTTTTTAATATTTTAAATATTCCTGTTTCTTCATGTCCCCTCCCTATTCTCTAGAGGAATTGTTTAAATCATATGATTCATCTATTTTTAGGGAACAATTCTGTTATAACTTTTCAGCAGGGTTACTTGTTTTCTTTTAACTTTATGATACTTTATAGGACCCTTTAGTTGTGTTCATAGAATTTCTATCAATCGTGGTCTTAGTGTCACCTGATTTTTTTTAATGCCTTATGAATTAAACATTGTGTATATTGTTGAAAGTCTTTCTTCCCAGCTGTTGCATAATATGTTCTAAAAAATAAGTTAAGTGAATTTTCTTTTCCCTCCATATTCAGTTCTAATGATTGGATTTTAAGATGGAATAGAAAAAATGTATAGGTTCCCAACAAGCAAGTTGAACTAATGTACAGGTAATGTGTCTTCTTCATTTGCCTGAGAACCCCCTTTCACAGCTACATATGGGTGAGGTCCTTGACTTCCAAGGTCAGTTCCCTTGATTCAGTTTTCCCATGTCAGTTCAGCAACATGACAGTGTGCAAGCTGCTCAACTGTCTTGAGCCTGTTTTCATCTTTACTAAGTGAGGCAATATTGGTACCTCTGCCTAGAGAGTGTACAGATTAAATAGGATTGTCTATGTGAGGGATTTAGTCCAATGTGTGACGCATCATACTGCTTGATAACTATTTAATTTTCTTTTATTAAGCAACTATTATCTTTTCAGAAAGCACACAAAAAAATTCTCCTACAGTTATAACATGTATGAAGGGCCTAGCAGAGGGTCACCATGTGGGGCTACATCCAGAGAAGCCCTCGGTTTTTCTAGCAGGACCTGTGTAGCAGCCTTCTTCACTCATACGAATGTCCCAATAGCAGGAAAAGGAACTAGAGCAGAGCACGTTTTGGGTGTCATGTATGACTTTACATATGGTTGAAAACTCCACACATTTGAACTCGCTATCTTGCTCATCAGTGTCACATGTAATCTACTTTATCATTCAAATCAGAGGAAATAATATGTTCTGCATTTTTATGAAATGCAGGACTCCCTTGCAATTCCCCAGATCTGAATTTGGAACTGGAAATGAACCTTCCCAGAACTAAGTTAAAACTAATGTAGTCAAGCACAGTATTATGACTCAGAGGGGGGAAAAAAGAAAACCATCCAACCAAGGTTCACCAAATAAAGGTTTTATCCGTCCCCTCTCCTTAGAAACCAAGCTGATGAATGACATGTCAATGAATCAGAAACACAGATATGACTAATCCCAGCCTTCAAAGGGAAAATGTATTTGCCCATATACTCTCATATTTTCTAAATATCATTCAATTCTACAATTGATATGGCAAAAGTAGATTTTTAATAGCTTTATTAGGAAATAGTGCACATACCATACAGTTCCCCACTTAAAGAGTACAAGTCAATGATTTTAAATACATTTACAGTGCAAGAACCACAACAGTCAATTTTAGAATAGGTTTATCATCTCAAAAACAAACTCTAAACAATTCAATTATCACTTTAGGTGATGGTTAATTTTAGGTATCAACTCAATTGGGTTAAGGAAGACCTAGATAACAGGTAAAGCACTATTTCTGGTATGTCTATGAGGGTGTTTCCAGAGGAGCTGGGCATGGGAGTGGCTGGACAGAGCAGGAAAGATCTGTTCTCGTTGTGAGTGGGTATCATCCAAAAGGCAGGGACCTGATAGCATGAAAACACAGAGGAAAGGCGAACTCTCTTTCTTTTTCTCTTCCTTCCTGTCTCTTAAAACTTGGACACCCTTCTTCTCTCACTCTTGGACATCGGAGCTTCAGATTCTCTGGCCATTGGATTCTGGATTTTGCACGAACTACTCCCTGGGTTCTCAGGGTTAGACTGTTATGCCGATGCCTCTCAGTCTCAGGCTCATGGACTTGGACAGAGCCATGTCACTGATCTTCATGGTTCTTCAGCTTGCAGATGACTAATCATGGAGTTTCTCTCTCTCCATAATCATGTGGGATAATTTCTTAATAAATTCCTCTTCATTTATCTATCTGCTTATTTATTTATTTATTTATTTATTTATTTATTTACCTACCTACCTACATACCTACCTACCTGCATCCTATTGGTTCTGTCTCTCTGGAGAATCCTAATACACTTCCTTATGCCTCTTACTAGTCCTAAGTAACTGCTAATCTACTTTTTGTCTTTATGGGATAGGCTATTCTAAACATTTCACATAAATGAAATCATATAATGTAGGGTTCTATAATTTTTTTTGTAATTGGCATCTTTCACTTAGCATAGTATTTTCAAGGTTCATCAATGTTGTAGCATGAAGCAATATTATCCTCCTTTTTATGATCATTGTTTGGATATACTACATTTTGTTTATCCATTCATTAGCTGATGGAAATTCAAATTCTCTCCACTTGTTAGCTATTACAAGTAATGCTTCTATAAATACTTGTGTGCAAATTTTGGTTTGAATGTATGTATTTTTATTCATCTTGGATATATAGTTAGAAGTGGAATTGCTGAATCATATGATATCTTATGTTGAACAGTTTGAGGATCTGCTTGAGTGCTTCTCCAAGTGTCTGCACCATTTTACATTTCCAGTAGCAGTGTATGAGAGTTCCAATAGTTTCATACACTTGTGTTATTATCTGACCTTTTGATTCTAGTCATTCTAGTTGGATATGAAGTGGCTGAATTTGCATTTTCTTGATGGCTAAAGATGTGAAGCATCTTTTCATGTGCTTACTCGCTATTCATATATCTTTTTTGCAGAACTGTGTATTCAAATTATTCAGTGATTTTGAAATTGGGCAATTTGTCTTTTTATTATTGAGTTGTTTGTGTTCTTTGTATGTTCTGGATACAAGTCTCTTACCACATGTATGTTTTGCTGATGTTGTCTCCTGTTCTATGTTTTCTTGATAGTGTATTCTACAACATGAAAGTTTTCATTTTGGTGAAGTTCAGTTTATCTCTTATTCCTTTCTTGCTCATTTCTTACTTTTTTTAAGAAAGGAAATTCACTTTATTTGTTTACCTATGTATTTGTTTATTTGGTACAAGGGACTGAACCCAGGGACACTTTGCTACTGAGCTACATCCCCAGTCCTTTTTTTTTTTTTTTTTTTTTTTTTTAGAGTCTTTCTAAGTTGCTGAGGCTGGCCTCAAAATTGCAATCTTCCTGCTTCAGCCTCCTGAGTCACTGAGATTTACAGGCATACACCACCATGCCTGGTTTTGCTTGTGCTTTTGTTATCATATATAAGAATTCTTTGCCAAAATCTAAGGAAAACATATCTAGAAATTTTCTTCCAAGAGTTTCATAGTTTGTCTCTGACACTGGGGTGTTTGATCCATATTGAGTTAATTTTGTGTTTGGTATGAGGTATAGGCCCAAATTTCTTGTTTTGTATGTGGGTACGAAGTTGTGCCAGCACAATTTGTCAGATAATCATTTCTCCATTAAGTTGCCTTGGAACCATTTTGAAAATCAGTTGACTATAGTCACATGGACTTATTTCTAGACTTTAAATTTTACTCATTTGATCTTTATGTCTATTCTTATGTCAGTATCACACTGTCTTCATTAATGTTGCTGCATAGTAAATGTGAATCTCATTTTGATATTTTTTCAGGATTGTTTTGTCTATCTTGCTCCCTTGACAAACACTGCTGGAAAAAATTAAGGAATATCTACATAAATGGAAAAAATTCCATGTTCATACACCAGACTTAATATTATTAAGATGACAATACTGCCCAATTAATATACAAATTTTGCTTTGGATGAAATGAGAGAATCATGCAAAGTATGCCAAGTGTGCTGTTATTTGAGAAAGTGTGAGGTGATCCATTTATTTAACAGTTTCCTATAATCTCAACTATTATCCTAAAGAAGCCAAGTGAGCTGCCACAAAATTAATTGTGTTTATATTTGGTGTCCACATAGGTAAAAAGCACAAATATGCAGAATTATCTGCTCAGGTTTCACTTTAGGCAGAAATAATATTATAGGTGACTTACCAGGTAATAAGAATAAGTAAACTAGAGAATCAGTCAGAATGGTTAACATTTTAACCTATGAAGAATGAGGTGATGTTGGTCATGAGATATGCAGGTAGCAGCTAGTGAATCCCACAACTGGGAAAATTAGAAGAGAAGAGATGGAAGTTATGAACAGATTGAGGCAACTGTTGGAACACTGAGGTCCAAGAGATATGAGTGTAGGAGGCAGGTTTGAGTCAGTCCCTAGCCTGTATTTGATGACATCAATGGGAACCTATTTGCTTTTCATATTTTAGATATTTAATAAAATGGTCTTATTTATTGGTATTTTTTCTTAGAAGAAGGAAGGCAACTCACATTTTAACACTACTTCTAAATGGGTCTATTAACATAGTTAACTCATTAACAAGCAAAGGTGGCATATATTCTATGCCCATTTTACAGATGAGGAAAAAGAAGTTCAATGAGTTTAATAAGGTGGTCATAGTTACATAGTTAGGCAGGAGCAGAGTTGGGGTTTATGCCACTGTATTGCACCACAGATTACAAAAATGGGAAATTCAGAGACTGTAGCTTCTACCACAAAAGAGTAATCAGTCCCAGATTGCCTTTCTGCTAGAAAACTGGACAAAATATATGAAGTAATCATTTTCAGATATTACACTATAGACAGTGCAGGAATGTGATCTTTGAAAAAGAAAACGAACAAATTTAGCCTCACAAATGTACCAACTTTCTGCCTGAAGGAGTTTTCTGGACCATGAGGCAGGAAGGAGGAACAAAGAAGAGCACAACATCTTCATAAAGGAGATGAGAGTTCTGGGAGGCTGAGGCAATTGAAAACACAAATGCTGGAGAGCAGGAAGCCAACTAGGAGAGTTGCACTGGAGTCTGCATATGAATATCTTGAATCTGTAGCTGGTTACTAAACCACACTCATATAGAAGGGAACTTCATGAGGTCAGGAGCTACTGGGGAACTATAAGCTGAACAACTTTTAGAGCTCGCGTGGGAATGGAGAATATTTCAGTTCCAGCAACCACAGGGAAACCACCTGTTGAACACTTGGGCATTCAGCACTAAATACTGAAGTACAATGCCTTAATAGTAAATCTAAACTAGATGTAGAGTAAAAGGCACTCTAAACTTGCCCTGATATAGTTTAAAACTAAGCTTTGAAACAATCAAGCTGGTCTGTAGGTTACTTAACTGCCAGTCAAATCAAAGTTCAACACACTTAGAAGAAAGACTATATTCAATCAACAACATATCATTTGCAATGAGAGAGAAAATAAAAGCATAAAGCTGTAAATTTTTCATTTATTATGTGATGTCTTACAATATTACTTGAAAATACACAGCAATATGTTAAAGATGAATATTGTAAACTCTTGAGCAACTGTTATAAAAAACAACCCAAACAAACCAAAACAAAGAGACATGACTAATAAACAAAACATACTGATTATCCTGAAAACTAAAATAATAATTTAAAACACATCAGGAGAAGAGGAAAAAATGAATAAATAATAGATATGAAAAAACAGAAAAGAACATGCACTTAAACCCCAACAGATGAGTAATTGTATTAATTGACAATAGTTTAGAAAACACAATTAAAAAGTTGAGATTGTAAGAATGAATTAAATACATAGAGCTGACTATATGCAGATGATAAGTGCTTCATATATATGAAGCTATCATAATGCTTATTTTGTCTCTTCAGATTGTAGGTTTTTAGCCTTTAATTTTTAGCATGCCTTGTAATTTTTAAAATTATTGTTGATAGCGAGATATGATGTGGCCAACAGTAGAAACTCAGATGAGTAGGCCTTTAGAACAGAATGTTATGTTAACCGTAGATGTAGATTAAAATTCTCTAAGGTTTTTTTTATGGCTCATTTTTT
Source organism: Xerus rutilus (assembly GCA_028644305.1). Lineage (NCBI taxonomy): Eukaryota > Metazoa > Chordata > Mammalia > Rodentia > Sciuridae > Xerus > Xerus rutilus. The sequence goes on along the minus strand of CM053407.1, from coordinate 69,726,785 downwards.
GTTTGTTTGTTTTGTGTCTCTCTTGTTTAACCTTGAACCCTTGGACTTTCTCAAGGGCTACTATTCAGAAGAAGTCTGTGTCTTGTAGCTCATTTATCTGTAATCCACTATCTTGTGGGTAGTAAGGTGAAGTGGGGAGGGAAAGTGTTCTACAGTTTTTGGATTACATGTTAAACTTTTAGTGGCCCTATGGAAGTATAAAGATGGTTGAAGTAGAAGAGATGTCCTTCTCTCAATGTGGTAAGGCACTGATAAAGTTTTTACTATGAGGAGTAGGGAAAATAGACCACCATTACACTAAAGAGTGTATTTCATAATGGTAACCCTGCATCTTCCCTGCCAGAGCCACAAGGACATCTTCTTTGCTCTTACCATGAGGATTTAGTAGGATTCCTGGGAGTAAATCCACAGGAGTTTCTCACACTCACACTAGTCCACACTCAGGCTCCAATAATTCAAAGATTGCCATTGAAGTGTTATTACCATTTATGGCTCTAATGACTTCTGCTTCAGGATTTGATTCAATGTGTGGTTTATCCATAGACCTTAATTCTCCAATGAGTCCAAGAAAAATCACCAATTTTCAATGTTCGATTTATTTTTTCCTTTTTCGATTTATTTTAAGATAGGATAGTGGCTTCTGATTTCAATTACAAATTGAAGATGAAACCAGTCAGATCCATTCAATTTTTTATTTCAGTTATTATAATTTTCAGTTTCAAAATTTCTATTTGGTTCTTCTTTATGTCTTCTATTTCTATGTTGAGACCATTTACAACTTGTTTGCTTCAAGAGCATTTGTAATTGCTCATTGATCCATTTTTATGATGGCTACCTTAGAATTCATGTCAAGTAATTCTTTGTGTTGACTTCTCTTGATTGTCTTTTCTTACTAAGTCTGAGATGTCTTTGCATGGCATATGAGTTTTGATTGAATGTTTGGGTGTTATATTATAAGACTCCAGATCTTATTTAAATTTTGTTTTTTAACAAGATTCCTTTCACACCTCTCCACAGAGTGAAGGAGGTGAGGGTGCTATATCACTACTGCCAAATGACAGTAGAAATCCAGATGCTTCACTTGGCCTCCATTGACATACGGGACAGGGATGTAGCATTCTCAGTAGATCTCTATTGATACCACACTGGCCATTCTTAGGTCCTGATGTCATTAATTGGTCTGTATTCTTCTCCCAGTTATATTTGTTGTGTTTATAACATCTAGACTTTTACATTTCCTCAATGAAACATTCTGCTTACTCACCAAAATAAGTAAATTTAAACAAAGCTGACCTTACCAAAAAATTGGAGAGATTTAATTCCTAAATATTTTATGAAATCAGTAATACCCTAAAACTAGAAGCATAAAAAGGTTAGAAAACTATAGACCAACATTTCTCATAAACATAGATGCAAAAATATGCAGAACTTTAGCAAATTGATGCTTAAAATGTATCAAAAATGTAATATACCATGACTGAGGAATGAGAAGTTGGTTTTATGCTTAGAAATTGATTAATAAACTTTAGGATAATAATAGACTAAAATCCCTAATATGATCTTCTTAAAATATACCAAAACACCCACTTGAAAAAATTAAATATCAATGTAAAAATCTTCAGAAAACTTAGTGTAGGAATTTTAATCTGATAAAGGACATCTATTGCAAAGATATAGCTTACTATTCAATGATTGAATACTTTCCAATTAAGATCAAGAACCAAAAAAGTATTTCTTCTCCCAGCAATGTTATTCAGTATTATACTGGATGTCATAGGTGCTACCAAAAAGCAAGAAGAAATGGAACATAACAATTAGAGTAAGGGAATACCACTAAAATAATTAGAAAGCAAGCCACAGATTTAGAGAAAATGTTCAAAATACATACATCTTACAAAACGCTTGTATTTGTCATATACAAATAACTTCTATAAATCAATAAGAAAAACCAACCTAAATTGGACATAAGCTTTGAGTACACATTTTATAAAATATTTTTAAATGACAAATATACAAAAATATATTGAAGTTCATTAGTTATCAACAAAATGCAAATTAAAACACCAATGAAATATTCTACTTACCTACTGGAATATCTCATTTAAACAAGGCTGGTCTTACAAAAAATTGAAGAGAACATGGAGAAACTTTAACTCTCACATGATACCACTATGAATATAACCTATACAACTAGAAAATAATTACAAGTTTTTAAAAGAGTTAATTATGCTCTTGCTACAGTATCCCAGTATTTGCTCAAGATAATTTAGAAGCATATATTCAACCATATTTAAAATGTAAATTTTTTATAGTAGCTACATTCAAAATTGCCCCCAAATGGAAACAATTTGTTGTGGGCATCTGCAGCAATAATGAGGAACTTTCATAAAATTTTATATCAATGTCAAGATTGATGATTCTACATGTACAAAGTAGGAAAAAAATCTATTGATCATATGATGAAGTTTTCTGGGAGAGAAAGGGCAAAGGACTCAAAAGAGAGGAGTAAGATGGGTTTGTGGTTGATAGCGGGTGGGATTAAGGTGAGGGCTCCTGTGTGTGAGACAAGGCTTGAATAGTTTGAAATTTCTTCTGGCACCAAAGAAGAAAGCACCTGGACTTTGTCTTCATTCTCCTAGATGTGGGGCATGAAGGTAGGAGGAGAAGTGAGACTTGAAAGCTATCAGCAGTTACATTAAAATGTAGTCAGTATCATACAACTCAAATGTCCATCAAAAGTGACAATTTAAAGTGACTGCAGTATAGCTGCATAATAGAGTACCATTTAAAAATAAAAACAGCAGGCTCTTTACATACAGGAGAACATGGATATTTTGAGCAAAAGAAATCAGGTATTTTCATGAAATTCTAAAACGGGCAAAACTAACCTAAATTAACAAAAACAATCAGTGATTACTTGGGCTTGGGGTAAGGGTTACTAACTTCAAAAGAAAGAGGACTTTTTTATTGATGGAAATATTCTACAGTTTTACTATAATGTTGACCACATAGTTGAATATATTTGCAAGGATGTGAAAATTAACACTAGAAATTGCTACATTTGGTTATATGTAAATTATCTCAATAAACTTGATTAGAAAAAGAGGAACTTTACAATTAAGCAATCATGTATTAAAAGTTTAACCTTTCAGTGAATAGTGTGTACAGCTTCTGATAATTTGTTTTTTTCTGTTATGTTTGCTAACATGTATTAAAATGCAACTTTTGGGAAAAAAAAAAAAGAAAACTTGTGTAAGCAAAAAAAAAAATGTGATGTCTTCAAGGTCAAAAAAAAAAAGTTTAACCTTACAAATTATAATTGAAATGGATTTATATTTTGATCAAATTTAGAAAAAATGTATGGATCAAAGTGCTTGGTTTAAATTCTAATAACCAATTACTAGCTGGAAGTTTAATTTGAGAAAGTTACTTTATTTCATTGTGCCTCTTTTTCTATTTCAGTAAATGGGACAAATAATAATCATTACCTCAAGAGTTATTGTACTACCTGAATGTACTAAACTGCTAGACAATGAAGAGATAAACTACTGTTAAATATTAGGTTTATTATTTTTTACAAGCAGCCAGGGAAACAATGCTTTCATGAATAATTGCTGGAAATATAATTATTGCATTGCTTTTTGATGTTGCAGCATATAAAATCTCTATAATATATTTATGCATTTGATCAACAACTTCATCTCTGGGAATGCATACTACATAATTAATTATGCATGCATGCAATGAATTTTTCCTAGAATATATAATCACATAATTGTTTATAGAAAGAGAAAAAGGAAGGAACACAAAAACTCACATTTATGCTTATGAGGAATTAAGGTGTATTCACACACCTTAGCTGAGGGGAAAATATACACTTGCATGCAACAACATACAATATATATTAGAGTAGAAGGAAGTAAAATTAATGATAATTGCTAAATTAATACAAGAATGATTGTACATGTTACAGCAAAAATACAAAATGCTAAAATAATCTATATAAGAAATTTTAGGACTGGAAAGGACAACCATACCCATATGGAAATAAAATAGAGCCATATCTATGAAAAATTTTCACTTTGACACTTGTTACCTATATGATCAACTTTTTAGAGCTTTATTTTTCCCAAATGTTACAATAGGGCAACTATGTGGGGAAATATAAACTAACATCATATATTTTTGTGAATACTTTGGTCAAAATGATGCATATTAATGGAATATGTTAGGTGATGAATAAATGATAATTTTAACTATTCAAATTATTTAATTTAATGATCAGCATTTAAATGAGTGGATTAATATGATATTTTTGGCTAGTAAAACTAAATATGATAATGTTGAAAAGCCTAGAAAAAATATTTAAGAAGCACTATGCAAATCCCTTCATAACTCTAACAGGCTATTTGGTGAAATACTAGGAACATTAATTTGAAAAAATAACAGTAAACATGTCTAAGAAATTTTTTTAAGGAAAAGTGAGACAAAATGATGAATATTAAATATATTTTAAATTAACAATGTGACTATGGAGAAAAATAGCCAAGTCAGTGGAATGGGAATTTATAATGAAAACATATCTTTATTTACTCAAATTGATCTAAGTCAAGGTATGTATATAAGAAGTTAATATGAGGTAAAGGCAAAACTAAAATCAATGAAAAATAATTTCTTCAACATAAAATATCAGGAAAGTGAATAAGTATTTGAAAAATAGTATTTTGTTTCATAACATAACTAAAAAATATATTTCAGATCAAGAAATAGTTGAAGAGAAAAAGAACATCAATATCGATCTGCTATCTAAAAATTTTCATAGCTTAAATGAACAAAAGTAGTAACAAACAAAAATATCAACCAAACATTAAAATATCTATAAGTAAAGTGCAATAATCATATATGAAACTAGGAGATGAATATTGAGAAATATCTGAAATATGTGCAATGAATATGAGACTTGATATTCTTGATGTAAATATTTTTATGTATGTTTTTTATCTTAAAATCTTTTCTTAAATTTTTCAAACCACTTTAAAATTATTTACAATATTTTTTCTTTTAAAATGCTTAGTAGATTTTGTGACTTGATAAGAACAAATAATTTGATCAACAATTAATAACCAAATTTATCTATGAAAAGGAGATAATTTTGTGGAGGAGACAGAATCTAAACATTCTTGACTTAAATGGCAAGCTAAGTAAAGAATCCCATAAGTAGTTTTCTTACTCTATAAATATAAGTATTTTCAAGTGCATGTAAATTAAAAAGAAAAGAGAATCCAGGGATAGTAGATATAAGCAACAATTGTTGATAAAAACAAGTACAATTGATATGGCAAAAATCAAACCTCTTTTTGTAATGAAATGAAATGAAAGTTTTAAAAAGTTCCAATCTTGTATCTCAGATTAGCAAATCTACCCTGATTGCCTCATCATATTGATGAGTATGTCTGATGTTCACTCATTAACTATTGGGCGAATGATGATAGTTACTAAAGTTTTCTCTAAGGAAATGTGAATAAAACTTTATGTATAAAGATATTTGCAATAGAAATAGATGTAATATTAAGGATTATCCTTCCTTTCCTATATTAAAAATAAACTAATGTGACATTCATTCAAACTCTGAACTGTTACCTAGTAATTAAGTTATATTTTCAAAGATTTTTGAAGATATTGAACATAATAAGTGAAAAAATACAAAACTGTTGAGTAATCTTGACTATGAATTATTAAAGTGCTTACAGAAAAAAGACTAAAAAGTGGATGTGATTATGAGTATTGTTTTCTTATTAAGTTTTGTTCTTCCAAATGTTATTTTGTATTGCCATAAAAGTTATTTTCATGACAATTGTTTTATAACAGTGCAAAATGTGCTGTCTATAGAAATTCTTTTGTTATGATCATCAAATTTAGGATTGGCATATTATAAAATGTTGTAGATAATTTGTACAAATGAACTACTTTACTTTGGATTTAAAAAAGGATGGATTTTGAGTGTATTAAATACCCAGTTGGCTGAACAATTCCAATACGTTTTCATGTTACTTTTTAAAAATTTGGTTTGTATTTATGCTTAACATTAAAAAACAGAATTCCTGATTTACTCTTTCCTCCTACACTGGAGAACACAAAGTCCTACAATGTGGAGGAGACAGGAAACTATTTGGAATTATCTTTTCAAGATGACAGAATTTATTGTTTAAAAAAATTTTTTTCTGAAACATTTCATTGGGTGGATACTATTTAAATGCTAATACAGTGCCAACTGTCAGATTTTAAAATTGCTTTGTTTTTTGTCATTTTTTTATTTGTTTAATCATGGTGTAGTCAGATTGGAGGAGAGTTTCTTAACTATTTATATTAAATTGTAACATGAATTTTCTGCTTAATAAGAAAGCTCTCTAAAATTTCATTAGCAAAAATTATCTTTAAATAATATTCAAATTTTGAACTGATGAAAACATTCAGAATAAATGTCAGAAAGGATTTAAAGAACATTAAAGTCTTCTAATATTATATTTAAATATTACTTTAAAAGAAAGTCAATATAAAGTATAATTTTATTAAAAATTAATGGTAGCGAGTTTGGAAGATACCATGCCAGAGTTTCAAATAATGATCCTGTCTTCTTTGAGCCACTGTTGTGCCAGAGGCCAGAAAGTATTATTGTTTACATATGAAACACTACTTCAATAGCTATAAATCCACATACTTTTTACATATTCATTAGAGTTTGCTACAGGCATGTTAATTCATGTGCTGCTTAAACCACTCAAAAGGATCTATATCACTTTCCTCAGTATTTTCCTCTATTTTGGTGTCTTTTCCATCTTTTTAATTGGACTTTAGTTCCATGTTTTGGGTATTTTCGCAAACAGTAAAGACATCTGATGAAAAAAATTTACCTTAACCTTCTTTGTAGTAAACAGGGCAGCTGTTTACTACAAAGATTCACAGAAAACACTAGAAATTAGAAACAAGAAATGGAGACCAGTAAAAATGGTATTCACTTTGCCTTTACCATTTGTCTGACAGTTTGTTCACTGGTTTATATATATTCATTTATTTAATCTTCAGATTTATTCCATAGAGTGGAAAGTTTAGGAAACTAATGTCTGCAGAGGTTATAAAACTGATTTAAAATTAGGTGGCTGATAGAGGGACATCTTAGCCTGGAATGCAACTATTTGGCTTCAGAGCTCACCTGTTAATCACTATATTATGTAGGGACTCAGGTAAGCTGAAAGTTTACAAACTACCCAGTGCTTTGTTGATCTTTTCATCAAAAAGGTTGAACCTATCACAGACAAAAGTACTGGTTCATTCCTAAGTATGTTAGTATCATATTCTGGCTATAAACAGGATCCCTATGTTGAAGTTGTAGAATATACCCAGTTCCCAGGCTAAAGAGGAAGGATTCATCATGATTCAATGAAAGCATTCATCAAGAAGCATTCACTTTCAGGTGAATGTCTCACTGGCTATTTAACAGTGCAATTAAGTGTGGTGATCACATGTACCATATGCAGCAAAATCACAATACAGATGCATAGAAATACATATAGTTATATTGGTCAGTGTGTATGATAGAATGAAATGATAGAAAAATTATGGTTTCTGGATTACAAACACAGATCTTGTTTACTTGTACTGTGAATTAGTACAAAATATCCCCAACAAACTTTAGTTTTTCATGTACAACAAGTTCACATGATTCCTATTCATAGTATTTGTTACAAGGATTATTGACACTAATTTGAAAGCATCTGCCTTGGCATCTGACACACAATAAATTTTGGTTATTATTATTTATATTGTATGGAAGGGTATGCTAAAATTTTGTGTGAAAAATGAAAGCATTAATTTTATCATTCATTCAACAAATAATTATCCAGATTCTAGTCCCTTCTAGGTGGTGAAAGGAGACTTGTTTTCACATAGAGAACCTACAAGTCAGAGACATCTTGGAAGTAATAAGGACATACACTCAAATCAAGTCATTTATTTATTTATTTATTTATTTATTTTATGATCTTTTTAAAAAAATTTTTCTCAAAAGTTGCATTTTAATACATGTTATCAAACATAACAGAAAAAAACAAATTTTCAGAAGCTGTACACACTGTTCACTGAAAACATTTGTTGAGGCAAATAGAAAAAAAATTGTTACAATCCAAATCAAGTCATTTATAACTGACTTGTCCCAAGCACAAATTGACAAGCAAGATCTTGATAAAAGAAAAAAACTAACTTTAAGGCTTAAACAAACAATAAAATATAATATTTCTGAGTAAGAAATTTTTAAACATTTTTAAGGTTAAAATTAACTTTAAGTAATTTTAATTAATTTAAAAATGAATTTTAGTTAATTTTTCATGTGATTTTTCTGAAATGGGTGAATAATTAAAAATAAAGCCAAATTATTTGAAAAGTAGATGATTGATGGTTGAAGATTTTCAACATACAGATAAGCTATATTATCCAATGTAAGATGATCTCTCAATATCAATGATTTGACAAAATAGTTGTTTATGTTTTGCATATGTACAGACCAATATAGGTGAGAGAATGAAGGAATCTAGGCCCTTTGCACAACCATACCATCTTCAAACACATGGTTTCTAAAGCCACTGCATATTGAGGAAGAACATGGAACATGGCACATGATAATTTATACCAACAGCCCTGGAAGTGATAGATCTTATTCCATCCACATTCTATTGGTTAGAATTTCCTACAAGGAGAACTATGGACTAGGTTGGTGGCACTCGAATTGTGGTCCAGGGACCGACTGCTTGCTCATCTACAAACTATTTGTTACTGATCTTTAATAACATGAAAAGCTGGTTCTGATGTAGATAAACTACAGACATCTAAATTTAGTAGCAATTTTCTTATTGAAGAAAGTAGTGTTGATTTACATTCTCTTGTAAACTTCTAGTAGGGGTCTGGCATGTTGAGTATCATTAGAACAACTGTGTGCCAAGGAAAAAGAAACAGATTTTGTGACCAATAGCCAGTCTCTGCTACACCCAGATATGTAATTCAGGTAGATATATATTGAAAAGCAGTTTTACTGGTTACCAACTTGTCTCAATCTAGTGAGAGAGAGCACACTTATAGACGTAAGTTACACAGAGACATAGCAAGGGACAAAAGAGCCTAGAATTCACTGTGAACTGCTCTCCCAAGGCTCAGGAAAGCTGCAAGAGATGATGGAGTCTCTACTGCATATAGCCTGTCTGCTTCATAACTGAGGGATCCCCCAAAACAGCATTTCCAGGATTTTATATCCCAGGGCCACATAATTTGCTGGGGTAAAGCACTGAAATACACCTCTTTTTCTAGGGTGGGAAGGGATGAGTAGTCTTGGCTGTTCCTCCCTTTCACAGATGTTGCATTAGTAGTGCATCCTGTAGTTATTTTTGAGCACTAAAAAAGTAAAGGAGGGGAAAATTAAGTAAATCTAATGCCACCTGGAGAACTGTCCCACATGTATTTCTCAATGATGATTGAATGTGGTATTTAAGAATCTTTAAGAGCCTATTGATATTACAATCTAAATTTCCTAAATGAAAAAAATATTGTAAGAAATGAGTCTATAATGTTCATTGAAAATATGAAGGCAAGAACAAATAAGAACAATTTAAGACAAATGATAATATTGGCTAATATAATGATCCACACTGCTAGGTTTTCAGAGTAAGATTTTACTGTCATTTCAACAAGTAGCAATCATGTTACACACATCAAACTCATTGGATAAATATAATCAGCTAACTCATTTTAAATCTAAAGAAGTGAGATTTTTGATGTTAAAAAATTCAACAAAAAATATGAGACTTGGAATGAAGACTTTTGCATTCCTTAGTTGTATGGGTAAACGATTATGTGTTATTGAATAAGAAGTGAACATTACAAGGAAGATTTGATGGAATAAAGGTGTCAAATATGTTTTAATTCTTTTGTCACAACATAGCTATTGGGAAGATTCTGAAGCCTGATTTAGGCCCTAAAAACACTATGAACAATAAGAGGTATCTACTAAGACTGAAGGATAAGAGCCCCCAGATGAAGCCAACATTTGCTATACTTCATCTACTTTATTTATTAGATTCTTTATGCAGTTAAAATAAATTTTCTTTTGGAGATTTCAAGTGTGACTATATGAAGTAGACCAATGGGTAGATGTGCAATAGGGTATAGGTAATTGAACAGAAAAAACAAGGAAAAGTGAGGTGATTAGAGAGTGACTTCATATTCGAAGAAAGCATTTAAAACATAATGATGTCCTTGTTTAATGTTAGCACAGAGCACATTGCAAACTTAAATGTCTTTTGGATTAGTCACCCTTTTGAGTAATCCACATGCTGTTTCTTTCTTTAATGTGGACAATCAAATGGTTTTTCTGGATTGCATATTGTACCATTATGTGACTTATACACTTGAGCATGGAAATGAACCAGCATGGTAATACTTGAGAGATTGTACCATACACATCATAAACAAGGGTGGATGCAATACATCTAAAGGGGAACATGTGATCTATACCACATAGGGAAAAGCAAGTGTAGCTACAGATGGAATTAATGAAATAGGATTTAGGATGTGCATGCACATGTTTGACATTCCTCTTTAAAACATCTCATATGGAAAAGACAGTCTGCTTTGGTTACTCTACCTTTGACATAGTGAATTCAAATATAGATTATAAAGCACTCATATTGATCATTTAGAATGAAATGCATCTCTTGGTTTCTCTGTGATATTTTTAAGGTAGCATTTTTTCTTTATACTCTTAAAAACTACTGTTTCAAAAGCTAGGATTCTAGTGCTACTAGCTCTGCCACTATATGAGCAAACCATTTTGCCAGAAATGGTACAAGATGTTGGTTTCTTCATCTGTAAAACAAATTGGGTCAAATAAATGCTTTGTCATACTGTGTTATCCTGTTTTAATCAGAGCATCAAGGATTTCCTGGTTTGTGACTGACAGGTAGGAATCCAAAGAATCACATGATGGCAGAAAGATAGACCTCAATGGTAATAATAAAAGATTTTCCAAGTGTCAATAACCTTCTACAGAATACCCAGGCATTAAGCCAGAAGCCCCTATACTCCATCTCCAAATGTAATGTATTTTCTTTGCCTTTTGGATAGAAAGGAAATGACTTAAGTGACTTCAAGCAAAGTCACTTGGATTTTTTTTTTTTTTTTTTTTGGCTACACAATTTCAAACAAGTTACTTAAACTTTTTGAGCTTCAGGTTGTCTGTTTGTATTGGAGTTCATTCCATACCACAGCTCTACTGTTTATTGACTCCTCACCTGGAGCAACGGACCGTCACTTACTTCCTTTCCTTCAAGGCTCCCCTGTTGCCTTCTCTACAACTAGTTCTTGCTCTTACTCTTCTTTATCTCAGTTCTTCATAATATAACTCCTTTTTTGCCCCTCCCTGAAACGACACAAAGCTAAAAGGCTTATCCTCTGCAACACTTATCCCCTGAAATATTGTGATTTAAAACTAGCTGGGTAAGAATTTTAAGAATTCAAAAGGTAACTGCCTCATGAGTGAAATACTTCACTGATTTTCCAGTCTTTTTTCTTTTCTTAAGTACTCCAGTGGAGTTGAACTTCTTTTATAGCTTCTTTTGATAGCTAGAATATTTCAATAACCAGAGCTTCTCAAACTCAGGTCTCAATGCCCCTTTACACCATCAGAAACAATCAAGCTCTCTGTAGAGTTTGTCTGTCTGGATTATATGGATTGGTAGTTACTTTACTATAAGAGAAAACTTAGAAAATGTTTTACTAAAGTCGGACGCAGTGGCACAAGCCTGTAATCCCAGCAGCTCTGGAGCTGAGGCAGGAGGATCATGAGTTTAAAGCCAGCCTCAGCAAAAGGCTCAGTGGTCTAAAAAATTTTTTTTACTAAAGAATAACTATTTTCTTTCTTTATTTCTTTGGGGTTTTTTTTGTTGCTGTCGCTGTTGTTGTTTTTTTTGGTACTGGGGATTGAACTCAGGGGTACTTGACCATTGAGCCACATCTCCAGCCCTATTTTGTATTTTATTTAGAGACAAGGTCTCACTGAGTTGCTTAGTTCCTCACTTTTGCTGAGGCTGGCTTCGAACTCCCAATCCTCCTGTCTCAGTCTCTCAAGCCACTGGGATTACAGGCGTGCATCACCGCACCTGTCTAGGAATAACTATTTTTTAAGGCTCAGAAATACAATGAGAAAAGTCATGTGTTACCATAATGCAAATTTCTTGACGTCCGGTTTAAGAAAAGACAGATTTAGCTCCTGAATTCACTTGTGATACGTTGTTTTAATTGTTATATACAGTGAAATTCTGTATCCACCAAAATATGAAGCTGAGGAAAGGAGTCTTTTAGTAGCCTTTTATAGATAATTGTCAATATCTTCTTTGATATTACACCAAAGCTCAACAGTGGTTATTTCTTAAAGCTTAATTTTAGCTGGGCATGGTGGCGCAAGCCTGTAATCCCTGTACTTTGGGAGGCTGAGACAGGAGAATCGCGAGTTCAAAGCCAGCCTCAGCAATGGCGAGGCGCTAAGCAACTCAGTGAGACCCTGTCTCTACATAAAACACAAAATAGGGTTGGGGATGTGGCTCAGTGGTCGAGTGCCCCTGAGTTCAATCCCCAGTACCAAAAAAAGAGAAAAGAAAAGGCTTACTTTTGATGTGGAATGTGAAATTACATCATTGCACTCTTACTACTCTGTTACACTAAAATCTATTAGTCTGTCTGGTATTATGAATAGATCTTTTTCCAATATATGATCCTGTAACATTTTGCATTTATCATTTGAAACATACTTATTCGATACTGGAGTTATGTAGAACTTCCAAATCCTTTATAATACATTATAAAAAAACCTGACATTCATTAATATTACCATCCAGGAAGCATGAAGTATTGACAAAGAAGCTCAGATTGGTTGATGCAAGTTTCTCAAAATTTGCAAATTTTGTTATAGAGATTAAATTATATTATTATCATCAGATATTTTTAGTTGTTTTAAATCAACAGGCCCATTTTTGTCATTTTCAAGAAAATGTCTGCCAAATATCCATATCTGAATATCCATATTATATTAACACTTGTTAAAACCTAAGGAAACCATAGCTACAAAGAAGAATTAAATATATTAAGGTTTGAAACATACTTAAACTTTTAACAACATTTTAAACTTCTTATTTTTCCTAAATTTAATTTATTTTTATTGTAAATTGACAGATGATAGTCGTATGTATTTATGAAATACAAAGTGATATTATGGCTTATGAATACATTGTAGAGTAATTAAATCAAGCTAATTAACAAGTCGTGGCCTTAAACTTTTTAAGCTTCAGATTGTCTATTTGTAAGATGGGAACAGTAAAACATGGTGAAGACTAGAAGAAATATTTGTCCAAGTACACAATATAGTTCCTTGAACAGAAAAACATTTGATAAATGTTACTATTTCCCCTTATGTTTTCCTAGATAATATGTCAGGTAAAAATAGTCCCAGTTAAGTTGGTCAACCATTACTAATTGGGGTTTCAGGATAGTAGTGGGGCTAAAATACTGGAAGTATACCCAATTGTCACAGGATTTGTGACATGAATTATCACAGAAATTTGTTTCATTAACAGGAAAGCAACACCCTTCACTGGTTTGGTTACTTTCTGATGTTGGAGAATTACTCTCCTAATTAAATGGCAGTTACTGCCATTATACATCATTATTTTAAATGGAGTATCTGGAAGATGTCTCAAGTAGACAGTTCTCTCAATTAAATGTGTCCTATAGGTTAATAGAAATCATTTCCTCCCCTTTAAATACCACTGTTTGGAAAAAATACTGAGGACCAAATCATTAAAAGGTCAAAATTATGCTTCGCAGTTAGTGGTCCATTAAGGTGAACTGGGAACATTTGCCATGTCTTCTTTGTTGCCAGTGTGGCTGTAAATCAATTGAGACATTACATTCTGTGTTACAGTATAATGTACACATTGAGGCAAAATAATTCACAGAGAGATCAACAATGCTCTTTAAAAGAGCCAAAAATCTAGCAGTTCTTATAATAAGTCACCATATTATCAGGCTTGATACCATTTAAAAAATAAATTATTTATTTTAAATCTTCAGACAAGATGGAGAAAAAAAACAAATATTGAGATTACGAATTCTAGAGGCAAAAAAAAAGAACACTTCACAAAAGAATGGTGAGTTTAAAATAGTCACATTATCTGAAGTACAGAAAATTTTGCAGCATGTCAATAAACATCAAGGCACTGGAAAATCTTTTTGGCTGTGGAGGAGATTTTGAACACTCCCTGACTGCTACTTCTGCCACTAAGGTCTGCAGTTACTGGAAACCTGGGATTACATGCACAAAATTTATAGATTACAAATGTCTCAGCTAAAAATATTGGATGCATGTAAGAGCCAGGGTTTCACTTGATTTTACTACCTCAAGTATGCTAATTTATACTATTCATGGGCTGGGAAGAAGTCACAGTAGGCAAACAAATCTTGGTCTGCCTGACTTAGAATATATACAGCCTCAAATTCTTTGGCTAAAAGAACTGAACATTGTCAAAAACAAGTACTAATGAGAGAGACTTTAAAAGAGAAATATTTGTATTTTTTTAAGTCCCAGAAATAATTGTGTTTCTTCAGGGCACATGCAGAACAAGAAAATATAAGGGAAGAAGTCAGAACATTGTTAATGAAATCTTGCCAAATAGTCCAAGAAAAATTACAAGATAATTACATTGTTTAACAGCACACAGCCAGGAGTGCTGTTAAAGTTTTTTTAAAAAAAAATTTTTAAAAAATAGCCATTCACTTATAATAGATTCATAAAATTAGGCTTTATGTTATTAAAAGGAATATGCTAACATTACTTGTGACATTAACATTCTTAATGTCCTCCTTATTTGGCTCTTAGGAACTCAAGAATGAGTTGCTGTGGCTTCATATGTAAGCACCCTTAATATGCTTGTGATAATATTTTTTAGATCTCCATAATTTTCTTTTATGAAAAAGTAGATGCCATTTCCTGATTTAAGGATTGTGGGAAAATCTTTGTCTTATCCTTGGGTAAATTTAAGTTTTTCTAATTCACTGGTCAATGAAGATTCTTTACTGGCATGTGGTTTCGTTGTCAAACATGCACATACATATGCTTGATGAGAAGGATGTAAATAGAGAATAGTATTGCAAGTTCTGTTGAACAAGCAAGATCAGTAACCCCGGGGAATGGGAGATTCTAATCTCTAGCTCAGGTAAACCTTTACACCCAAGGGGGAGCATTGTAGTGGATGGCTTAATTGGAAGCTTTAGGGAAGTGAAAAACGGAACCCAAACCTAAGTCCCCACCTTCTGACTTAGAGTCATGTTCTAAACATCATGCTCAATGGAACCATCCATAGAGCCTCATGTGGGATCAGGAATGATGAAGCACTGTGCTAGTCAGAGAGATGTACTGTTCCCAATCCACCACATGGGAGGATGTTTCCTGTCAGGCCATTCAGGATTCACCTCAGCTACAGAGGACCATCTGGCCTGGCATCTCACCTTCCCAGGGCAACTCACATCCAACAGCTGTTCGAGGTGGGATTAGAAAATGTCCAGTTTGATCCAAGTTACATAATTCTGAGGGCTATTCTAATTTCAGATCTCGCCCTGAGGTTGACCACAGTTTCTTGGGTCTACATCTAGATTTCCTCTCTGGCTCTTTCTGCCTTCTTCCTTTCCATTGCACCTAAAAACTAGCACTAGTCCCTAAAAACTCTGCTTCTAGAGAACTTAGTCTACAATAAGCATGTTACAATTTTTTTTTACTGTCTCAGCTTCTCTATTTCTGTTTCCTTCTTTGATGGTGTTTGTTTTGTGTCTAATGGCTTTTGTTAGATACTACCTTAAGTGTCCAAAGATACTAGTTTTTCTCCTTGAATCATGTGGCAAATCTGTGTTCTAAGGCCATATATTTTTGGATATATAGTATTATTATCAAAGTTGCACTTTGTAGGACCTGTGCTTAGTTGCACTTATGACAACATAGCCACAAAATTACTTACTTCTTATAGAGAAGGATTTAATTGTGCTTTAAAGGATTTAATTGTGCTTTAAAAAATAGTCTTGTGTTTATTATTTTAGGAAGTTCTGGAATTAAATTACTTGCACTTGATCCTGGCCTCTCTGATAAACTTTATCACAATTTTTGATGCTTTAACATAATGAATCCATCAATATTCACCTAGGCCAACCTGGAAGACAATGTAGAAAGGAAATCTAAATGAAAATCCTAAGAAATAGCTCAGTGTTCTTTAATTTTGCCTGTTATATATTTTTCTCATAATAATTATACTCCTTACATTTCTTTAAAAATGTTTTTATTAGTGTATAATAGTTACATATAATATTGGGTTCATTTTGACATAATCATGCATGCATGAAATTTAATTTGCTCTATTTCAGTCCCTAGTACTTCCTCTTTCCCTCACCTTCTTGCTTCCCCTTTCCCCTTCCTCTACTTGACAGGTCTTCCTTCTATTTATTTTTATATTTTTAAAATTAGTGCTTTCTAGATATAAATAAAGGTGAAATTCACTGTGGTACATTCATGTATGTACAAAGCACACTTTGGTCAATTTTATTCCAGTGTTCCTTGTTTCTCCTACCCACTCTATCCTCTTCCTCTGCTCCATTTATCTCCCTTCTATTTTTGGGGGACCCCCCCTCCACTTTTAGTCCTTATTTTGGTTTAGCTTCTGCATATGAGAGAAAATACTCAATCTTTGACCTTCTGAATATGGCTTATTTCACTTAGCATCCTGTTCTCCACTTCCATTTACCATCAAATGCCATAATTTCTTTCTTCTTTATGACTGAATAAAACTCCATTGTATATATATACCACATTTTATTCATTCTTTTGTTGACAAGCACCTGGGCTGATTCAATAACTTGGCCATTGTCAATTATGTGACTAGAAACATTGATGTAGCTATATCACTAAAATATGCTGATTTTAGTTCTTTTGGATAAATACCAAGGAATGGGATAGCTAGGTTATGTGGTTGTTCTGTTCCTAGTATTTTGGTGAATCTCCATACTGCTTTCCAGCATGGTTGCACTAATTTGCAGTCCTACCAACAATGCATGAGTGTACCTTTTCTTGCACATTCTTACCAGCATTTATGATTATTTATATTTGAATGATTGCCATTCTAACTAGAGTGAGATGAAATCTCAATATAGTTTTAATTTGCATTTTCCTGATTGATAGAGATGTTGAACATTTTTTTCATATATATTTTGGCCATTTGCATTTCTTCTTTTGAAAAGGATCTGTTTTGTACTTTTCCCCATTTATAAATTAGGTTGTCTTTATATTAGTTTTTTTGAGTTCTTTATATATTCCAGATATTAATCTCCTTTTTGAGGAGTAAGTGGCAAAGATCTTCCATTCTGTGGGCTCTCTCTTCTTGCTTTTGATTGTTTCCTTTGCTGTGGAGAACCTTTTCAATTTGATGCCATCCCACTTACTGATTCTTGGTTATATTTCTTGTGCTTTTAGGATCTTGTTAAGGAAGTCAGTACCTACACCAACATGTTGGAGTGTTGAACCTATATTTTCTACTAATAGCTACAAAGTTTCTGGTCTAACTCTTAGGTCTTTGGTCTACTTTGAGTTGATTTTTGTGCAGGTGAGAGACAGGATCTAGTTTCATTCTTCTATGTCTGAATATCCAGTTTTCTCAGCACCATTTATTTAAAAGGCTATCTTTTCTCCAGTGTATGTTTTTGGTACCTTTGTTAGGTATTAGATACCTATATTTATGTGTTTGTCTCTGTGTCTTCTACCTTATTTCATTGATCTTCATATCTTTTTTGATGCCAATACCATGCTGTTTTTGTCACTATAGCTCTGTAGTATAATTTGGGATCTGGTACTTTAATGCCTCCATCATCACTCTTCTTGCTCAGGAATGATTTGACTATTCTGGGTATTTTTTTCCTCCAAATGTATTTCAGGACAGATTAAAAGCATTCCACTAAATCTGGCATGTAAAATTGCTGGAGAAACTAGGGATAGAAGAAACTTACTTTAACATTGCAAAGGCTATATATGCTAAACTCAAGGCCAACATTACATTGAATGAACAAAAACTGAAAGCATGTCCTCTAAAATGAGGCACAAGACAAGGAAGTCTACTGTCACCACACGTAAGTCCTATTCAACATAGTTCTTAAAACAGAGCAATTAGATAAAAAAAGAAAAAAATTAAAGGGAAACAAATAGAAAAGGTAGAATTAAAATTATCTCTGTTTGTTGATGATATTATCCTATATCTAGAAACACCAAAACCTCTACCAGAATACTTACAGAGCTGGTAAGTAGACTCGGCAAGATCAACATAAATAAATCAATGACTTTCCTATAATACTGCATCTGCTGAGAAAGATATCAGGAAAACTAGCCCATTTACAGTAACCTAAAAAAATGTTTGAGAATAAAGCTAAAAGGAGGCAAAGACTTTTACAAGGAAAATTATAGAACACTGGAGAAAGAAATTGAAGGGGACATTTCATGCTTTATAAAATCAACCTTCTTTTTTATTTTATTTTTTTTAAAAACAATGGAATGCATTTCAACTCACAGTACACATATGGAGCACAATTTTTAATTTCTCTGGTTGTATATAAGGTAGAGTCACACTATTCATGTCTTCATACATATACCTAGGGTAATGATGTTCATCTCATTCCACCATGTTTCCTACTCCTATGCCCCCTCCCATACCCTCTCTCCCGTTTGCCCCATCCAAAGTTCCTCCATTCCTCCAATGCTCCCTACCCCACCCTCATTATGGATCAGCATCCACTAATCAGAGAAAACATTCAGCCATTGTTTTTTTGAGATTGGCTTACTTAGGATGATATTCTCCAACTCTATCCATTTACCAGCAAATGCATAATTTTATTCTTCTTTAATGTTGAGTAATATTCCATTGTGTATATATACCATGGTTTCTTTATCCATTCATCTATTGAAGGGCATCCAGGTTGCTTCCACAGTTTAGCAATTGTGAATTGTGCTGCTATAAACATTGAAGTGGCTGCATTACTCTAGTATGCTGTTTTTAAGTCTTTAGGGAATAGACCGAGGAGTAGGATAGCTGGGTCAAATGGTGGTTCCATTCCAAGTTTTCTAAGGAATCTCCATACTGCTTTCCATAGTGATTGCACCAATTTGCAGTCCCACCAGCAATGAGTGAGTGTGCCTTTTCCTCCACAACCTTGCCAACACTTATTGTTGCTTGTATTCTTGATAATTGTTATTCTGACTGGAGTGAGATGAAATCTTAGAGTAGTTTGGATTTGCATTTCTCTAATTACTAAAGATGTTGAAAATTTTTTCATATATTTGTTGATCAATTGTATTTCTTCTTCTGAGAAAGGCCTGTTCAGCTCCTTAACCCATTTATTGATTGGGGTTTTTTTTGGTGTTAAGTTTTTTGAGTTTTTTATATATCCTGGAGATCCGTGCTCTCTCTGACGTGTGTGTGGCAAAAATTTGCTCCCAAAATGTAGGCTTTCTCTTTACCTCATTGATTGTTTCTTTTGTTGAAAAGAAGCTTTTTAGTTTGAATCCATCCCACTTATGGATTCTTGATTTTATTTCTTGTGCTTTAGAAGTCTTGTTAAGGAAGTCGGGCCTAATCTAACATAATGAAGATTTGGGCCTACGTTTTCTTCTATTAGGCGTAGGGTCTCTGGTCTAATTCCTAGGTCCTTGATCTACTTTGAGTTGAGTATTGTGAGAGATAGGGGTTTAGTTTCATTTTTCTGCATATGGATTTCCAGTTTTCCTAGGATCATTTGTTGAAGAGGCTATCTTTTCTCCAATGTATATTTTTGGCACCTTTGTCTAGTATAAGATAACTGTATTTGTGTGGGATTGTCTCTGTGTCTTCTCTTCTGTACCATTGGTCTACATGTCTATTTTGGTGCCAATATTATACTGTCTTTTGTTACTGTAGCCTTGTAGTATAGTTTAAGGTCTGGTATTGTGATGCCTCCTGCTTCACTCTTCTTGCTAAGGAAAATCAACCTTCTTAAATGTCACTTAACACATGGAGACTCCTATTAATTTTTGTATATGTCCCAGATGATTAACAATTGGTGACACTTCTTTCTTTTTTTTTTTTATCTTTATTTATTTTATGTGGTGCTGAGGAGCGAACCCAGTGCCTCACACATGCAAGGCAAGCACTCAACTGCTGAGCCACAATCCCAGCCCCTGGTGACACTTCTTTCTAATGGTCCAGTGGTTTAGATAACCAAGTTTTCCCTCTTTCTGGATGTAGTAAAAAAATCCTGGCTGAAAATGAAAATAAAAAGATTTTTAGGGTACCAATGAGCTAATATGACCATAATGAATATTGAAAAGTCAAAAACTAATGAAATAGGAACTCAAAAAATAAGTACATCTGGTTTCCACCTTGAGGGTATTTACCTAATTCGATGAACTTGATTATGGTTATAATTTTTTTGCATGGAGGATGAAAGGCAAAGTCTAGAGCCCATGGCTGGACAGATTCTAATACGAGAATACATATATAAGGATAGAACCCCAAAGATCTGCACCTTACTATATGTCAGGCTGATTTTTAATTAAATCTAAGCCCAATGCCTAAAGGATTATAGTGAAAATGGGCTATGTCTACTTTGCAATAAATGGGGAAATTTTTTCTCTGAGCTTATAACCAAATCTGTCTTACATAATTTTGCAAAATGAATTTATACTTGAATGATTTCAAAATCTGTAAATACAATAAGTTTGGTTAGTTTTAATTCTTTCTGGGTTGCACTGCCCCTTTTGCCTGTCAAAATCAAATATATGGGTTTTTTTTTTTTTCATACCGGGGATTGAACTCAGGGGCACTGGACCACTGAGCCACATCCTCAGCCCTATTTTTTGTGTTTTATGTAGAGACAGGGTCTCACTGAGTTGCTTAGCACCTCACTGTTGCCGAGGCTGGCTTTGAACTCGCGATTCTCCTGTCTCAGCCTCCCTAAGTGCTGGGATTACAGGCTTGAGCCACTGCGCCTGGCTAAAAATATGTTTCTGTTAGTCAGCTTTTCATAACTATGCCCAAAATACTTGACAAGAACAACTGAGAGGAGGAAAAGTTTATTTTGGGCTTATGGGTGTCAGAGTTTCATGGTCATCCAACTCCATTGTTTTGTGCCTGAGATGAGGCAAAACATCATGGCAGAAAGTCATGGTTGTGGAAAGCTGCTCAGATTATGATAACCGGGAAGCAGAAAGAGAGAAAGATTGAAGAGCCAGGGGTTAGATCAACCCTTCTAGGGCCCCCAGGGACCAAATTCCTCCAACTAGGTCCCGCCTCCCAATGGTCTATTCACTATCAGTAGATTAATCCATTAATGAATCCAGAGCCCTAGTCATTGTATAAAAGCCCCATCTTTGAACCATGCTGTTTTTGAGATCATGCTTTCAACACATGAGTTTTGGGAACATTACAGATCCTAACCATAATAATGTCCTTTCAGGAAGAACCCATAACCATGTGTTGAAGTATTTATGCAGGTAAAGTTCTCAGGAGTAGGAGCTCACAATAAAATTAAATACAAAAAAAGGCATGGATATGTATATATCTATTCATCTATATATTTATATATACATATATAAATAAAAGAGAAAAGAAAATAGAAAAAAACTCAGAACTTTTAAATAGGACATTTAAAACTAAATAATAATGTGATGATTGAAAGTAAAACCTCAAGATGGGCTTAGAAATACATAATACAGAGCAGAATAGAAAGGCAGTAAACAGAAAGATCAGTGCAGTACAAAAAGATTTAAATGGCAAATATGAATGAAAATATTAGAGGTCATGGAGGAAAGTGTGAAAAACCATAAACAGAGGCCCAGAAGAAGATAAAAGAAAAAAAGGAGGAAGCAATATTTTAAAAGAGAGTGATTAAGAACTTTTCAGACTTTTGACTTGCCAAGTTTCATACACACACACACACACACACACACACACACACACAAACACACACATATGGAGAGAGAGAGAGAAAAATCAAAGTTCTATCAACTTGAAAATAGAGGAGTATAATATATTCACAGAATGAAGTATTATACAACAATAAAAATGAACAAACTATTCACACATAATATGTATGATCTCAGTATTTTGAAAGTTACAGGATAATAAACATTTTACCTTTTTAATAAAATTTTGAGAAGCTAAAATAAAGTAACACATACTTCCTAAGGAGTTCTTATGAATGCATTGAATTTGTTTATTTGTACAAGTAAAGCAAGGGAAAGATGATAAATATAAAACTCAGGAGGAAGGTTATTTTAAGTAGAGAAAGTGAGAAGAATGGGATGGAAGGCAAATCTTATGGTTAGAATAAGAAATTTTTAATATCTGAACTTTTGTTTGGGGTACTGAGTTTAAGGTGGGAAGATTATGGATATTAAACAAAAATATCTAAATAGCTATGTAAATAAAATTAGATCATGCAATGTTGAGTGTCTGATGAACTCTGTGATTAATTCAATTTTGTGTATATAAAATATCTAAAAATTTACAATTAAAAATCTTATTTGATAGTGGAATAACTAATAAAAGTTTTCAGATTTCTTTTTCAGCTGAATGTGAACTGAATTAAAATAATCAAAGTAGATGTAATTAATTTAATCATTGTGATAGTAAGAAGCATTATTACCAAAACAGAAAAATACCATTTCATTAGAAATGCTAATTCTATGGGTAAAATTCCCAGAAGTCACCTATTTCGGATAAGCAACCAATCATTCTGAAAAAGAAAATACACTTCAATTAGAAGAAATATCAAATCCATATTTGATACACTTTCTTCACATGGCTTCTAAAACTCCATAATCTCTTAGCTTTTCTCCCACTTTCTCTTTTCCAACTTCTTTTTTGATTCCTTTTCTTCTCTCCAACCTATTGATGTTGAAATACTCCGTAACTCAGTTTTTGGTCCTCTCCTATCTTTACTGACTCTTCTTGGTGTTTTCCTCCAATGGTCTGGCTTTAAATGACATCCAGATTTTGTGACTCCAAGTTGTATGTACTTAACTCAGAACTCCCTCCCAAAGTAGAGATTTGTGTTTCAAGCTGTCTCCTGATATCTCTGCTTATATGTTTGCTAGACATCACAAATACTAGCTGTTAAATCTGAATTCCTGCTCTTCTGGAAACTGTCCCACCCACAGCCTTCTCCATCTAATCCAAAGCATCTGTCTTCTTAACTTCCACATTTCAGCATCATCCTTGAGTCTTCTCTTTCCCTCTCACTATATATCCAATCCCTCAGCAGAGTTGCTTGGTTTTGCCTTCAAAGATCTACACATAACTTGCTCCTTACCTACTGCCTTACTGATCTGAGGCAACATGAACTGCATCAATGGCTTAGCTTCCAAATAGATCTCTCTGCCTCTAAATTTATTCTTCTAAAATCTGTTCCTAGCAAAGTAGCCTAATACTTTGAAGATATAAGTCATATCATGTCATTCTTCTGCTCATCACCATGTAGCAGATCCCCTTTTCACTCTTGCCAAGATCTCCAAGGCCTCCAGCATCAGGTCACTTGCCTTCTTCTTCTTCACATCTTTCCCTGTGCTCCAGCAGGCTGATGGACCAGAGGTTCCTCAGCACCCTCCCCAGGACTACCTTTGCTCTAGTGGCTTTCTCTGGATAGCTCTTTTTTCAGATATTTGCTTGGCTTCTCTTTCTGTACATCTTTGCCCAAGGTTTGTGCTGGAGCATGCTTTTACCAATGACAAACAATCAGTAAATATTCATGAACTTCACAAACCATTTTTCAAAACTTTGCTACCTTGAAATTGACCATAGTGGGAGTATTTATGCCACAAGAAGTAATGTCTACCTGATCACCTCATTTAAAATGGCAATTTTCATACTCTGTGTCTTTAGCTCCAGATTCCACTAGTCCCATTCTACTTTTTCTTTTTCTTTTTTTGGTACCGGGGATTGAACTCAGGGGCACTCAACCACTGAGCCACATCCCCAGCCCCATTTTGTGTTTTATGTAGAGACAGGGTCTCACTGAGTTGCTTAGCACCTCGCCATTGCTGAGGCTGGCTTTGAACTCGCGATTCTCCTGTCTCAGCCTCCCTAAGTGCTGGGATTACAGGCTTGAG
>CM053407.1:69565718-69702023 GCA_028644305.1 Xerus rutilus | reverse complement strand
TATTTTCCATTTTTGCCAAAATTCTGGACAGTCTATGTAATTAAATTTATCTTAAATGGTCATTCTGCAAATAAGATAACATACCTAATTAATAAATTAGTAATGCATAGAGAAGCTCATCTTTTAGCAACTATATTTTTTTATGTACTTACTTTTCCTTTAAGAGTATTTATTTTAAATTGTTAGAAAGCAGTAAGCTCTCATGACTTTCACTATTCTAAAATTGTAAAGAATACTATAATTGATATAAATTTAGTGACTTCTTATTTATATATATTTCCACTTCTGCATTGCTGAGGTTTCCAGAAGCAATGATTGGACTGGATGTAATGTTAATTGAAGAAAATTTCACTTAGTGGATATGAAAAGAAAAATGTGCAGGCCCATGTGTATGTGTATACAATCAGATATAAAAATCGCACAATCCATTTCAACAATTGATTCTCTGAAATTATGTGTACAATTACTGCCCAGTGTACTGTCTTTCAATTTCCCTATGCATTACCACTTCGGTTTAATAGACTTTGGACACTCAGCATTTCCAACAGGTAATTAGGCTTTTAAATGACTATGGCATGTTAACCTGATTTAAAAATATCTAAAAATGTAGAGATGACAAAATGCACACATATTTTAAGAAACAAGAAGGAAATAATGTATTCATATAACAGTTTGTTGATCAGGTTTCATTGAGATAGCTTATTTAGTAGTAGAAGTGGTGTGTTTTTGCTGTGTGCTTTTAAATATTCCCTATTGGTCCTTTATATACGTACTTCTTAACGAAAGTATAAAGACTCTTTCATATATAATAGAGTTTTTTTGGTACATTAGTTACACTCACTTAAATAATTACATTTTTCTAGCTATAGATGACAAAGAAATCACTTTTGGTGCTCACATGTTGCTTGTGTTCACACACTAGTGTCTTATTCAAGATCAGAAAAATTCAAGCATTATATTAACATTTTTATTGTGGGATGCATTTATATAAGTCCAAAGCTTTACCCAAAAATATATAATGAAATGAATGGATTCTTTTTTAAAAAGACAAATCTTGGCTGGGCACAGTGGCACATGCCTATAATCCTAGCAGCTGGGGAAGCTGAGGCAAGAGGATTACAAATTCAAAGCCAGCCTCAGCAACTTAGTAAGGTTGTGTCTCAAAATAAAAAATAAACAGGGCTAGGGATGTGACTCAGTGGCTAAGCACTAATGGGTTCAATCCCTGGTGCCAAAAAAAGAAGAAAAAAAAAGAAAAGAACAACATTATAAAAAAGACTAATCTTCACAAACACACAAATGTACAATATCATTATTCCAAGAAGTATAGAATTAGATGAAATACCAGAGGTCTTTAAGTAATCTTCACTATATTTCAGAATTGTTTTACTTTCTTAACTTTTTTAAACATCAAGACACCCCCACCTGTAAAAAACCTGCTATTTCTTTGACTTACTGGCATCACAATGGGGAATTATTAGATTAATAAAGTCCATCCTGGAGCGCAATGGGATTAATACAAATCAGATTATACAGTAGAAATAAGTTAGAAAATAGTTTGTGATGAATTGGTGAATTTTCTCATAAATCTAACAGTAGCAGTTTGTAATTGGTACAGGACCTCACTTCCATAAGTCTCATGCTTACATAATTCAACCCCTCCAAGTTCTTTTTCTGATTACTCACAGTCATTTCTGCCAACATTAGCATGGCCTAATTTCAAAATTCTAGGTATTTATTACTCTAAAGTGTATCATAAAATCTTAAATCCACCTGCTATCTTGAAGTCCACAAGACATTTCATGATTTAAACAGATACTTCTGGATAGTTAGAAGTCGCTGCTTTGTCCTTCCTCTCCTCTGAGTACAAAGGCATTTACTTAGGGTAAATGACAAAGATCTCAGTGGGATCCATTGATAGTTTGGTATTTATAATTTTTGGTGTGGTAAATATTTCAACAAAAATTGTGCAGTGATTGCACTTAACTGTGGGTCATGTTTTGAGATTTTTATCGATTAGCAATGTATTCTGTTAAAGAGAAGTGATAACACACACACCATAGCTTAAACAATTAAGCACCCTCCCCACCCTCATAACATGAATGCCCGGATGAGATGCCAGGAGCTGATGCCAACACTCAATAGTGTTGGGTTCAGGCTCCGTCTGCATCCCTTGTGTACTGCCATGCTTAGCATGTTGTCTTTCATTCTCATGCTGGTCATTTCTTGGTTCCAACATGACTGATATAACACGAAGCAATTAAGTCCACATTCCCAGCACAAAGAAAGGAAAAATGTCAAAGATCTATGTTACTATATTTATTTCTTTTATTCAAAAAAGGAAAGACTTCCTAGAAGCCCAGTACAGTGGACTTCCTTTATCTTCTTATATCTTAAGCCAGATGACCAGTTCTAAACCAATAAGTGACCAAAAAGAATAAGATAACTACAATGGGTTAGACCAATGAAGATTTATCTCCTGGCCTAGGGCAAGAACCAAAAGACTCTGAGATCAAGGTATGGCAGGCAAAACATGAAAAATCTCAACCAGTAGAGAAAGGCCACTGGATGTTTTGGGGGAAATGGACAGATGCTTCCCCACCCATAATGCTACCTCGTTTCTCTTAAAATTAAATAATGTTTAAAAACAGTCCATAAAGCCAAATATAACCTATAGCCATGGTTATCGAAGAATATACTTTGATCTCCACCTTCTTTGCTACCTAGTTTTTAGGTACGAGGATTATAAATGATATCCAGATATTAATAACTTGATTTGTAAGGAACCTTTAGTCCCATGATATAAATGAAGTATAGTATTCAGGAGGTTGGCTTCGATCCTCAGTTCTGGCATATGCTAGCTATGGGACTCTTTGAGGCATGTTAATGAAGGCTTAGTGTTCTCATTTGTAAAACAGGAACATTATAATTTATTGTAGGGACATATGCTATAGTGTGATTGTAAAGATTAAAAGATTTAGGAGCTTAGCGCAGAACCTGGCATCTTCTAAATGCCCCATAAATGTTTGCAATTAGGATTGTTCATTGTTACTACTATTCCTATGTTTAAGGCTGATTGGATGAATAAAATCACTTCAGCTCACTCAATAAGCAGTGTGTAAGATAAGAAGAGTGGGGAGAAAGTATAGTATATCCTGTTCAGAAATTTTGGCCTCAGTTAAGACAGTAGCTAAATTTTAAATAGATATGTATATATAATTACATACAAAATATATGTATAATTTTAATATATATTACATAGATTATATCTCTCTATATATCTATATATCTATATCTATATCTATATTTATATGTATCCTACTGCTCATCTTTCATGTAATTGCAAACCTTCGGAACCAGGGAACACTTCTCAACAAATTGGGGACTTCACAAGGATTAGTACAATTTCAGGAATTTTTGGAAGACTAGAGGGAAGTGAATTCTTCTTGGATTCCTTAACAAGTCAACTACACAGTAATTACATTTCAAAGTTCAATGTGAAAGCAAACTCCTAAAAATAAGTTAATCTACATCAATCAGATTCTGATCTATTTTCTATAAAGACAGAGTCCAGTTTTAAATGATAGTTTTAAACATTGAGGGGATTTACCCTGAGCCCATTAAAACAGGTCACACATAAGCTTTGTTTCTTTTTTAAAATTTGCTCTTTTAAAATATACATGAAAGTAGAGTTTATTTTGACATCATATACATACATACATGGAGTATAGCATTCAAATTAGGATCTCATTCTTGTGATTATACATGATGAGGAGTTTCACTGGTCATGCATTCATATTTTCACAAATTAGTACTGTTCAACCTATCATAAAAGCAAGTCATGTAAACTGCTCACAGATGTAAGATAAAAAGAAAAAGAAAATTGTTCAAAGAGCAAAAGACATTGCATTTGAAGCATATGGATTCAGTCTTGTAGTCATTTAAACAGAGTAACTTTGGGTGATATAAGCATTTCTTATAACACTTTATGTTTTTCTTAGTCTCTTTTTCAAAGTATAATAGTGCTGAGGATGTAACTCAGAGGTAGAGCACTTGCCTAGCATGCATGAGGCCCTGGGTTTAATTCTCAGCACTGCAAAACAACAAACAAAAAGTTTGACAGATATGATAAAATAACCCTTCCAACTGAATATGCATTGCTATAGGGATTTTACTCAGTATCATCCAAAGATCATTAATAGGGGAGCTTAAGACAACCAAGAGGTTATTATTATGCAACAAAAACTTTTGAACACTTATTATATTTAACATATTGTGCAAAACTTGTGGAGAGTAAGTTTCTTTTGGGCCATTTTGTATTATAAAGCTGGAACTGTAAAGTGCTAAGTTAATTGATCTCTCTTTGATGATAAAATGTAAAATCTTTTAGTTTTTCTATAAAATTTCCAAGGGATTTAAAAAGGAAAACAGCTGGACATGGTGGCACACACCTGTAATCCCAGAGGCTTGGGAGGCTGAGGCAGGAGGATTGCAATTCCAAAGCCAGCCTCTGCAATTTAGCAAGACCCTAAGCAATTCTTTATATTTTATTTTATCAAAATAAAATATAAAGAAGGGCTGAGGGTGTTGCTCAGTGGTTAGGTGCCCCTGAGTTCAATCCTTGGTACCAAAAAATAAAAATAAAAAATAAAAAAAAACAAAGGAAAACATTTGAAGTTCCAGAGTATTCCAAGAGTACAGAGTAGCTTACTGGAATTTTCTTCAAAACTTGAAAAATCTAATTATTACACATGGGAAAAGACATGAGATTAGTATGACAGGGCTCTCCTATGCTCATTACTGAACCAAAAAATATATCTTTATATAAAATATGTTCCTCTTCTTGTTTTCTACAATGCTTATATAATTTCTGTATCCCTGATATGAAAATGTTTCAGTTTGTTTCTGGCATTCTGAATGAGCCATCATAGTTCAGAATCTGGTGCTTTGGTATAGTTTTACTAGCATGTACCATGTCAAGAGAAGTTATTACCCCTTTTACCTTCTGTGACATCATCCTTTTACAAACGTGGCCCCTCTAAGCCTAGAGTTTGCATATCCTTTTGGGATAAAAAGTGTTGCTATTTTTGATAAAACTAGTCAATAGTTGATCTTCTAATTCCACATCCAGCAGTTATTGCCTTCCCCACATAGAACCCCAAGTAACCAAGCAGTACTGGGCACCCAAAGCCTGTCCAGTGTAATGCTTTCTCACCTCATTCCACCATCTTTTGGAACACTGATATTTTTTTTCTGATCAGTGCTAAATAACCAATGCCTTGAATATCTGTCTTTTTTGCTAACACCTGGTAAATTTGAGAGCCCAAAGATCTAACTGGAGCAAGTTGGGAAGGTTTCCCATACCAGCATAGGGTCTATTCTCTTTAGGTAACTCAAGGATATTTACAGTGTTCCTATGAAGATGATCTCTTTACACCCTTTGCATTCAACAAGGGAATATAAACAATCCCTCCTGAGTAGTATTTAATTTGTTAAATTCTGGTTGAAATATTCCTATTTTTTCTTATTTTCCACATATGCAGTTTTATAATTTTTTCTTCCTATTGATTTGTCATAACTTAAGCATAAATTAGCCATATATTGGATGCTTTGGAAACCAGTTTTGAAATGGCAGTAGGATAAGTGATTGACTAGTGGCCAAAATTTGTGATCCCACTTCCAAAATTTCTAACAAAATAGGAAAGTCAATTATCTAAGAAGGATTGCACTATTTATCTGTTTCCTGGTCAAGTTTGAATTAGTCTCAGTATACTAATATTAGTATTGCATTAATACTGTATATGTCTAATAAAGATATTTTATAACATTAAGTCTCTCAACCAGGGCTAGATTGGCATTATAGGTATCATAAACTGAATGCTGAGGTCCACTTCAAACTGATCTAAAATATTTAAAGATTTGATTTAATTTATTTTTTAACATTCTTTTGTTTTATTTAACATTTGAACACATTTTAATAAAAGGGAGTTTAAGATAAACCAGTTTTCTGTTAATACCTCTTGTCTTATAATTAGGACTATACTACTTGAATAAGATACAACATAACATTTCAAAATATTGGTATTGTTTTTGTTTCATAAATTTTCTATCATTCATTATTATTTAGCACTAGTCACTTACTCAAAAAAGGTAGACATAATGTTTCAATTTTCTTTCTCTCCATCTACCTCTTCCTCACCACTGTTTTCCTATAGGCAAAGTATTTTCCAATATTTGTTTTCAGCTTTCCTTTTTTGATTATCTTAGTGACATAAACTCTTGGAGACCAGATAAAAGGTTGCCATTTTTAGATAGAAATATAAATCACCTGTTCTGGTAATTTACCCCATGCTGCCTAAGACCAAAATTTATACCATATAACCTGTGACAAAATTTTCAGTAAAGTCAGGCTGGAGTAGATGATGAGTGTGCTGGATTTCTTCTCTGGGGTGCTATCTGTTTCAGGGAAATAATGGCCAACTGACCTTTTGCCAGTTATATAAGAAGTCCTCTGTGGAAACTTGAGTTATCTGGGACCATTTTCCAGAGATATTTCAGGAACTTCTATAGTTGTGTTCCAATGCAAGCAGCACGGCTAGACTACCCCTCAGTATGACTTAGTTCACAACAATCAAAATTATCAAGTTAACATTCCAGGCACTACTTTCTTCTAATGGCAGAAAAAAGCCACTGTGCCAACTGCAAAGGGCAGAAACTCTTTTCAGAGAAAGCCCAAACTAATGCAGAGTGGTGTATTTTTTTCCTCTGTCATATATTAATTTGCCCAGGCTTCACAACCACTTAGAATCTTGGAAAACTAGACTGTTTCTTTTGAGTGTGATCAGTCAGTAATCTTCAGACTTTTCTTTTTCTATATTTATAGATGGCTATAAGGACTTGTTTTTCTACTAAAAATTCTTGACTTGGTACAGATTAATTGGAAAGACAGAGATTCAAGTTTCTACTAGAAGAAAAATTATTAATGATACCAAAGGGTAACAAAGCTACACCTTTTGAAATATCCACAGTTTGGGTATAAAGTAGAAGTTTGTTCTTTGCTCTTTCAGCTGTCTTTTCTGAAGCGTTTTCTCTCTCCTGGTGGTTTTCCTTCAAGTGTTCTCAGATACAACTACCTTGTAAATTCTGCTTGTATGAACTACACTGTGGATAGATAAATTTTCATTTAATACATGGTCTTTTCTAAGGGTTTTGTATTGCTCCTTATAATGTTAACAGCTTTCCTTGTGTTAAATATATGTCTGCTATATGCAGGGGGAACTACTAGGGCAGAAAGCTGAATGGCCTTGATGATCTGGTTTAAGAATTGATTTGGCACAGGGTCTTAAGTAAGAGTTTATTAGACTTGCCCAGTAGATTCTCACAATAACTCCCCATGGGGAAATTGCATCCAGAGAAATAGTAGGGTAGAAGAAAATCATGTAAACTGTGGTGATGTATACACTGAGAAAAGAATCCAGATCTTTTTATTCCTGATCTCTTCCTACCCACTATACCAACCACTTCATTAAAGATTTTTGCTTTATTTACTTTCAAGTTTATGAAAGTCCTTAAATATTTGTACACATTTTATGTAAAATGAAGGAGCACCAAACAATTATATTCAGAGTATTTAATTAATATTGGAAATAAAATACGTGCACTATCACTATCTGAACTCTTAGTCCGGAATTTTACATTAGGACATTAAATTTACATAGAAGAGTGAAGACAAAAGTTAAATGAGTAAAACACAAAGGAACTCTTAGAAAATACAAAAAAGAGATATAATCCTTTGCCTTTTATCAGATTGTAATAGAATAAAATAAAAAATCAACCTGAAAAAACTCTATAGAAACTATATAAACACATAGGATTTAACAATACACTTTCAAATGATGAATGAGTGATAGAAGAAATCAACGGAAAAATCAACAAATTCTTAGACTCTAATGATAACAGTGATACAACATATTAGAACTTCTGGGACACTATGAAGGCAATTCCAAGAGGAAGGTTTATAGTAATGAGTGCCTACATAAGAAAATCAGAAGGAAATCAAGTAAACAACCTAATGATATGAGTCAAGGCCCTTGGGGAAAAAATTCCAAAACCAGTAGAAGAAAGGAAGGAAGATCAGAATCAAAATCAATGAAATCGAGGATAAAAAACATCCTAAAGAATCAATGAAACAAAGGATAGATTCTTGGAAAAGATCAACAAGATTGATAATCCCTTGTCCAAACAAATAAAAGGCAAGAAGATCAAAATTAATAAAATTAGAGATAAAAAAGGATAAATCACCACAGACATAATGGAAATCCAGCAGAGCATTCTGGAGTATTTAAAAAATGTATATTCCAACAAATTGAAAAACATAGAGGAAATATATAGATATCTAGACACATATGATTTACTAAAATTGAATCAAAAAGGCATAGAAGATC
Organism: Xerus rutilus; assembly: GCA_028644305.1. Lineage (NCBI taxonomy): Eukaryota > Metazoa > Chordata > Mammalia > Rodentia > Sciuridae > Xerus > Xerus rutilus. The sequence goes on along the minus strand of CM053407.1, from coordinate 69,693,579 downwards.
TAAACAGACCAATATCTTGTAATGAGATAGAAGCAGTAATAAAAAGTCTTCCCACGAAGAAAAGCACAGGACCAGATGGATTCTCAGCTGAATTCTAACAGACCTTTAAAGAAGAATTAATGCCAATATTACTCAAATTATTATATGAAATAAAAAGGGATGGAATACTTCCAAATTCATTCTATAATGCCAGTATTACACTCATACCAAAACCAGATAAGGACACATTAAAGAAAGAAAACTACAGACTAATATCTTTGATGAATTTAGTTGCAAAACTTCTTAATAAAATTTAGAAAATTGTGTTCAACAGCGTATTAAGAATATTGTACATCACAACTAGGTTAGTTTTTCCCAGAGATACAAGGATGATTTAACATATGCAAACCAATAAATGCAATTCACCACTAAATAGAATTAAAGAGAAAATTACTTAGTTATATTAATAGTGCAGAGAAGGCTTTCTATAAAATTTAGTACACATTTATGATAAAAACGCTGAAGAAACTAGGGATAGAAGGAATCTGCCTCAACATCATAAAGGCTATATATGAAAAACCCAAAACAAACCTCTTAGTAAAGGGGGGAAACCTTAAAAGCATTTCCTTTAAATTATAAAAGAATGTCCATTCTTACCACTCCTATTGGATATGGTGCTAGAAATTCTAGCCAAAGCAATTAGGCAAGAGGAGGATAAAAAGGATAAAAAAATGGAAAGGAAGGAGTCAAATTATAACTGTTTGCAGATGATATGATCCTATATTTAGAAGATCCAAACAAACTGTAGCAAAAGACTTCTGGAGCTAATAAGCAAATTTGGCAAAATAACAGGTCACAAAATTAATATGCAAAAATTAGTAGCTTTCTTATATAACAACAGTGAATCAACTGAGAAAGTAATAGGAAAACAATTCCATTCACAATAGCCTAAAAAAAATACCTAGGAATAAATCTAACCAAAGAGGTGAAATATCTCTAAAATTCAAACTATAGAACATTAAAGAAAGAAATTGAATAAGACCTCAGAAGAGAGAAAGACCTCCCATATTCATGGATAGGCAGAATTAATATTGTTAAAATGACCATAATACCAAAAGCAATATACAGATTCAATATAATTGCCATCAAAATAGCATTGACATTCTTCACAGAACTAGAAAATATAGTCCTAAAAATCATGTGGAAGAATAAGAGACCCAGAATAGCCTAAGCAATATTAAGCCAAAAGAACAATGCTGGAGGCATCACAATACCTGACTTCAAATGATACTACAGAGATACAGCAACAAAAACTGCATGGCACTGGCATGGAAATAGACACATAGAGCAGTGGTACAGAATAGAAGGTACAGAGACAAACCCACGTTTCTATAGTCAACAGATCCTTGAAAAGGTGCCAAAAATGTACATTGGAGACAAGATAATATTTTAAACAAATGGTGCTGGGAAAACAGATTATATATATGTAGATGAAAATAGACCCTTATCTATCATGCTACACAAAAATCAACTCAAAATAGATCGAAGACCCAGGAATTAGAACAGAAACTAGGCAACTACTAGAAGAAAACATGTCAACACTCCACCATATAGGCATGGGCAATGACTTTCTCAATAGGACCCCTTAAAGCTCAGGAAATAATGCCAAGAGTTAATAAGTGGGATGGCATAAAATTAAAAAGCTTCTCAACAGCAAAGAATACAATTAGGAATATGAACCCACAGAATGGGAGAAAAATCTTTACTAACTACCCTTCTGACAGAGGATTAATATTTAGAATATATAAAGAACTCAATAAACTTAACACCAAAAATCAAATAACCCCATTAATAAATGAGCAAATGAATTAGGCACTTCTCAAGAAATACAAATGGCCAACATATATATGAAAAAATGTTCAACATCATTAGCAATTAGGTAAATGCAAATCAAAACTACTGCTTCTGATCAGAGAATTTATTCCACCATGGGTAAAGTGTGACAATGTGCCCATACTCATGTAATTCACTGATCTTACCATGTTTTCTACCACGTGGAAGCAGATAGTTTGACAGGCCTGTTGGAGACTACCCTATAGCATCAGGTATATGGTAATACATTTCAAACCTAGGGAAAAGTTCTTGAAAAGAATATATTCTTTGAATCAGTGTCCAATATATGGACACTAATATTTGCTATTTGTCCCATAGCAAGGATTCCTGGGTCCAGATATAAAGGGATACAAATGGGAATGACATCACACAAAATTATCCCTAGTGACCCACTAGCAAAGATTTTATTTCCTCTTACCATGACCTTATATTCTGCTGGCCTAGAGGTCTTAGTTCCAAAGGGAGAAATGCTTCCACCACCAGACACAATAAAGATACCTGACCATTTTGGGATCTTCATATCTCTGAATTAACAGGCAAAAAATGCAGTAAACTCTGCTTGCTTGGTTTATTAATATTGATTATAAAAGGAAAATTGGACTACTTCTTTACAATGGAGTTAAGGAAGAGTATGTATGAAATACAGAAAATACCTTAGAACTGTCAGTATTATCATACTCAGTGGTTAAGATCAATGAAGAACTATAGCAACCCAATCCCAGAAGGACTACTAATGGTCCAAACCCTTCAGGAATGAAGGTTTGGGTCACTCCACGAGATAAAGAATCATAATTAGCTGAATGCTTGTCAAAAGCAAAGAGATTTTAGAAATAATAGTAGAAGAGAGTCATATGCCAGCTATGTATCAGTTACACAAACAAGAACTATAATTGTCCTAAATATGTCATTCATATTTTATGAATATATTTATGTGTGTGAAGTATCTTTGCTTTCTTCCCTCTCTTATTCTCTTGTTGTGTAATAAAAGAGGTACTGACTTTAATATTATAGTATCTTAATTTTACATCATAGTATTGAAGCAATGGGATATTAAGAGGAGTAACTATCATTTAAAGACTTTGCCTCCACTTCTAAAGAAAGGGTTAGTACAGTTTTAGTTATACATAATATTTGTATCATGTTAGATAAATAGCACAGGTTAAATATGGATTAAGAAGGTAGATATGGATTTTGGGTGGACAAGGGATGGACTTGTGATGATTAACTTTATGTGGCTATTTGACTGGATCTTAAGGTACCAAACATTTGGTCAAACATTATTTTGGGTGTGTCTATGAGTGTTTATGGATAGGATGAACATTTGTATTGGTGCACTGAGTAAAGCAGATTTCCCACCCCAATGTAGGTGGCCCTCATTCCATCAGTTAAGGGCCTCAGCAGACAAAACAGCTGATACTCCCACAAGTAAAGAGCTGGAACACTATTATTTTTTACCTTCAGGCTCAAACTGAAACATCAGTTCTTCCTGAGTCTCAAATATGTTGACCATCAAACTGGAGCTACCCTATCAGCTCTCCTGATTCTCTGCTACTGTGTGCAGACTGGAACTCTATCATCAATCTTGTTCAGTCTCCAGAATGTCAGGTCAGATTTTAGGATTTGCCAGCCTCCATAAACCTCTTTATTTATATAAAAATAAGTAGTAACATCCCATCTTTAATTTCTGGTTTTAGCTATTTAGGTTATATCTCCTTTTCTTTTAGTCAATCTAGCTAAAGATTTGTCAATTCTGTTCCTCTTATTGAAGAATAAACTACTGGTTTCTTGGATTTTCTCTGTTTTTATGTTCTCTACTTTCTCTGCTCTAATATATATATATTTTTCTTCTCCTAGCATTGGGTTTAGTCTTTTCTTCTTTTTTACTGGTGTCTTAACTACATTTGTAAAATTGGTTTCTTGATCATAGACCATTTTTCTTTTAAATGTGTTTATAGCTATCAATTTCCTTCTTGACAGTGCCTTCACTGTATCTCATAAGCTTTGGTATGTTGCATTTGCATTTGCATTTATCTCCATTGTGTAAGTTTTCTTGTGCTGAATTATTTGACTGAGTAGTTGTTTAAGAGTTTGTTTTTGCTTAGCTGCCATGTACTTGTGAAGTTCCTACTTTTAATTCCCCTACTGATTTCTAGTCTCATTTTATTGTGGTCAGAAAAGATACTTAGTATAATTTCAATTTTATCATTTGTTGAGGCTTGTTTCATGACCTAACATGTGATATAACCTGGAGAATATTCCACGAGTGGTTGAGAGATATATTCTGCTGCTATTGATTGGAATGTTCTGTACATGTCTATTTGGTCTATGGTGTTATTCAAGTCCAAGTTTCTTTGTTGTTTTTCCATCTAGTGGTTCTACTCATTATTGAAGTTGGGATATTAAAGTCTCCTACTATTATTGTATTGCTGTCTATTTCTCCCCAAGTTTTTATATATTTAGGAGTGCTGGTGTTGTTGTACCTCTATATTGATAATTATATCTCCCTGTTGAATTTTATCATTATGTCATTTCCATCTTTGTATCTTGTCACAATTTTTTACTTAAATTCTATTTTGCTTGATGTTAAGTAGAGACATTGAACTCTGTTTTTATAACTCTCCGCATGGAATATCTTTTTCTTTATCAACCTGTTTTCTTAGATTTAAAGTAGGTCTCTTACAGGTAGCACATACCTGGAGCATATTTTTTATAGTATTTTAAAAATTTGTTCTTTTAATTATACATGACAGTAGAATGTATTTTAACATATCATACATATATGGAATGTAACTTCCCATTCTTGTAGTTGCACATGATGTGGAGTTATACTGGTCATGTATTCATGTATACATATATGAACATAGGAAAGTTACGTCCAATTCATTCTACTGTCTTTTCCTTTCTTATGCCCCTTTTTCCCCCATTCCCCTCTCTTCAATCCAGTGAACCTCCAGTTCTCCCCTGACCCAACCTATTGTGAGTCAGCATCCACATATCAAAGAGACCATTCAGCCTTCAGTTTTTGGGGATTGGCTTATTACACTTATTACCATGATAGCCTCCAGTTCCATCCATTTACCAGCAAATGCCATAATTCCATTTTTCTTTATGGATAAGTAATGTTCCATTGTGTGTATGTACCACATTTTCTTTATCCATTCATCTTTGAAGGACACTTAAGTTGGTTCCATAGCTGAGCTATTGTGAATTGAGCTGCTGTGAACATTGATGTGGCCATGTCCCTATAGCATGCTGATTTTAATTCCCTTTGGGTATAAACTGAGGAGTGGGATAACTGGGTCAAATGATGGTTCCATTCCAAGATTTCCAAGGAATCTTCTTATTGTTTTCCAAAGTGGTTGCTCAAATTTGCAGTCCCACCAGCAATGTATTTTCCCCCACATCTTCACCAACACTTATTGTTATCGAATTCTAGATAATTACTATTCTGATTGGAGTGAGATGGAATCTTCATGTAGTTTTAGTTTGCAGTTCTCTAATTGCTAGTGATATTGAACATTTTTTCATATATTTGTTGACCATTTGTGTTTCTTCTTCTGTGAAGTGTCTGTTCAGTTCCTTGGCCCCTTTATTGGTTATATTATTTGTTTTCTTGATGTTAGATTTTTTGAGTTTTATATATCCTAGATATTAATACTCTATCTGAGGTGCACTTGGCAAAGATTTTCTCCTGTTCTGTAGGCTCTCTTTTCAAGTTATTGATTGTTTCCTTTGCTGTTAAGAAGCTTTTTAGTTTGATACAATCCCATTTATTTATTATTGATTTTACTTCTCATGCTTTGGGAGTCTTATTAAGGAAGTCGGTCCTAAGCCCACATGATGTAGATTTGGGCCTTCTTTTTCTTCTATTAGCACATTGTCTCTGGTCTAATGCTTAAGTCCTTGATCCACTTTGAGTTGAGTTTTGTGCAGGTTTAATTTCATTTTGCTACATATGGATTTCCAGTTTCCCCAGCATCATTTGTTGAAAAGGCTATCTTTTCTTCAATATAGGTTTATGGCCTCTTTGTCTAGTATGAGGTAGCTCTATTTATGTGAGTTTGTCTCTGTGTCTTCTATTCTGTATCATTGGTCTATGTATTTGGGTTTTTTTGGTGCCAATACCATGCCATTTTTGTTATTATAGCTCTGTAGTATAATTTAACATCTGATATTGTGATGCCTCCTTCTTTAGTTTTCTTGCTGAGGGATTGCTTTGGCTATTCTGGGCCTTTTATTTTTCCAAAAGAATTTCATGACTGCTTTTTATATTTCTATGAAGAACACCAACAGAACCTGGAATTGCACTAAATCTGTATAATGCTTTTCATAGTATGGCCATTTGGACAATATTAATTCTGCCTATCCAAGAACATAGGAGATCTTTTCATCTTCTAAGTTCTTCAGTTTTTTTCTTTAGTGTTCTGTAGATTTCATTGTAGAGGTCTTTTACCACTTTTGTTAGATTGATACCCAAATATTTTCTTTTCTTGGAGGCTCTTGTGAATGGAGTAGCTTTTTGAATTTCTCTCTCAGTTGATTTATCACAGATTCATAGGAACACAATTTGTTTATGGGTGTTAATTATATATTCTACTACTTTGCTGAATTCATTTATGAGTATAGTAGTTTTCTGTCAGTGTTCTTTGGGTCTTCTAAACATAGAATCATGTCATCAGCAAATAGGAATAGTTTGAGTTCTTATTTTCCTATTTGTATTCCTTTAATTTCTTTCTCCTAATTGCTCTGGCCAGAGTTTCAAGGACTATGTTGAATAGAAGTGGCAAAGAGGGCATTCCTCTCTTGTGTCAGTTTTTAGAGAGAATTTTTCCAATTTTCCTCCATTTAGAATGATGTTGGCCTTGGGGTTTAGCACATATAGCTTTTACAATGTTGAGGTATGTTCTTATTATCCCTAGTTTTTCTAGTGTTTTGAACATGAAGGGATGATTCATTTTGTCTATTGATATAATCATATGATTCTTGTCTTTAAGTCTATTGATGCGATAAATTATGTTTATTGATTTACATATGTTGAACCAAACTTGCATTCCTGGGATGAATCCCACTTGATCATGGTGCACTACTTTTTAATGTATTTTTGTATACAATTTGCTAGTATTTTATTGAGAATTTTTGCATCTATGTTCATCAAGGATATTGGTTGGAATTTTTCTTTCCCTGATGCATCTTTGTCTGGTTTTGGTATCAGCTTGATACTAGCTTCGTAGAATGATTTTGGAAGAGTTCCTTCCTTTTCTATTTCATGAAATAATTTGAGAAGTATTGGTGTTAATTCTTATTTGAAGGTCTTGTAGAACTTGGCTGAGAATTTGGTCCTGTGCTTTTCTTTCTTGGTAGGCTTTTGATGACATCTCTAATTTCATTACTTGAAAATTACCTGTTTAAATGTTGGATGTTGTCCTGATTCAATTTGGGTAGGTCATATGCCTCTAGAAATTTGTGGATGTCTTCAAGATTTTCTATTTTATTAGAGTATAAATTTTTTAAAATAGGTTCTGATTATTGTCTGTATTTCAGTAGTGGACATTGTAATATTTCCTTTTTCATCACAAATTTTAGTAATTTGAGTTTTCTCTCTATCTTTATTAGCTTGGATGAGGGTTTATCAATTTTATTGATTTTTTTCAAAGAACCAACTTTTTGTTTTGTCAATTTTTGGATTATTTCTTTTGTTTCAATTTTGTTGATTTTAGCTCTAATTTTAATTATTTCTTGTCTTCTACTCCTTTTGATGTTGATTTGTTCTTGCTTTTCTAGGGCTTTGAGATATATTCTTAGGTCATGTATTCTTTTAATGAATGAGCTGAATGCAATGAACACTCCTCATAGCACTGCCTTCATAGTGTCACAGAGATTTTGATATGTTATGTTGATATTCTCATTTACCTGTGTTTTTTTAAAATTTCATCCTTGATTTCTTCTACTTTGCATTCATCATTCAATAGCATATTATTTAGTCTCCAGGTGTTAGAGTAACTTCTAGTTTTTATTTTATCATTGATTTCTAATTTCATTCCATTATTATCTGATAGGATGTAAGGTGTTAGCTGTATTTTTTTGTATTTGCTAAGAATTGCTTTGTGGCATAAGATATGGTCTACTTTAGAGAAAGATCCATGGCTGCTGACAAGAAAGTGTATTCAGTCATTGATAGATAAAATATCCTATATATGTCTGTTAAGTCTAAATTAATAATTGTATTTTTAATTCTATAGATTCTTTTATTTAGTTTTTGTTTAGAGAATCTATCCAATGGTGAAAGAGGTGTGTTAAACTTACCACGTATTAATGTATTGTGGTCTATTTGATTCTTGAAGTTGAGAAGGGTTTGTTTGATGTACATAGATGCTCCATTGTTTGGGTCTTAAATGTTTATAATTTTTATGTCTTGTTGATGTATAATTCCCTTAATCAGTATGAAATGTCCTTCTTTGACCCTTCTAATTAACTTTGGCTTGAAGTTCACTTTATCTCAAGGATAGAAACCCCTGCTTATTTATGCAGTCCATAAGACTAATATGTTTTTTCCCATCTTTTACCTTCAGTCTGTGGATGTCTTTGCTTATTTGGTGAGTCTCTTGGAGAAAGCATATTGTTGGGTCTTGTTTTTAATCCAATCTGCCTGTCTATGAATTTTGATTGATGAGTTTAAGCCATTTACATTTAATGTTATTATGGAGATATGATTTTTATTCGCTGTCACTTTGATTTATTTCTGGTTTTTAATTTGAATTATTTTCTCCTTTGATTTGCTGCCTTTTTAGTGTAGTTCCTTCCTTTGCTGGTTTTCACTTTTGTTTTTCATTTCTTCTTCATGAAATATCTTATTGAGTATGTTTTGAAGTGTAGGCTTTCTAGTTGTGAATTCTTTTAACTTTTTTTTATCATGGAAGATTTTTATTTCATCATAAATTCTGAAGCTTAATTTTCTAGGTACAGTATTCTTGGCTGGCATCTATTTTATTTCAGAGCCTGGTATGTATCATTCCAAGACCTCTTAGCTTCGCGAGTGAGAGTTGAGAGGTCAGCTGAGATCTGGATTGGCTTCCCTCTAAATGTTACCTGTCATTTTTCTCTGACAGTCTTTAAAATTCTATATTTATTCTGAATGTTAGGCATTTTCATAATAATAATATGACTTGGTGTGGGTCTGTTGTAATTTTGTACATTTGGGTTCATGTAAGCCTCCTGTATTTCATTTGTCATTTCAGGTTTGGGAAATTTTTTGATATTAGTTCATTGAAAAGATTGTTCATTCCTTTTGTTTGTATCTCTGTGCCTTCATCTATCCTGATAAATCTTAAGTTTGTTCTTTTCCTGTTATCCTGGAACTCTTGCAAGTTGTTTATGATCTCTTGACATCTTTTTTCCATGGTCAACTTTGTTTTCAAGATTATATTTTTCATCTTCATTTCTTCATTGCCTGAAACTCTGTCTTCCAAGTGATCTAGTCTGTTGGTGGTGTTTTCAATTAAATTTTTATTTTGGTTTATTGATTCTTTCATTATGAGGATATCTGCTTGGTTTTTTTTTTTTCCAGGATGTCTATTTATTTTTGAAATGATCTTTCACATCTTGTATTTGATTTCACTCCTGTGCTGTCCTTTACTTCACAGATTAGTTTAACCATGTACATTCTACACTCCTCTGACATTTCTTCCACTGTGGTGTTGATGGATTCTGTTATTAGAGTATCTTGGTTTGTTTGGGGTGATTTTTTCCTTGGTTTTTCATGTTGTTTTTGTGTTTACATATTGAACAGTATGTATCTGAGGCAGTAGAGTTTCTACCTGGTGGAATTATAGTGTCCCTGAAGTTTCCAGTACCTCACTGTTTAGGGGGAGACAAATGATAAAAACCAATGCAAATAATATACAGCATTGAAACAAATATTTCCTACTATGACATCTACAATTTTAATTATCACCATAAACAGAAATAATATGATCAGTTATTGAGTACGATAAAAACAGCCAGTGTGCAAAATGGTTTAAAATTTCAAATGGTGGACAGAGAGAGAACAGAATTGATGTAGAATGTGGTGATTATGAGGGAGGAGGAGAGATGGCAGAAGTAAAAATTAAAGGAAGAGTGAAAGAGGGAACAATAGAGATTGGCTGTTAGTGGAAGAAGAGAGAAAGGTAATCTAGGGAAACAGGTGTGTGCTTGAGCAACCTGGTAAGAGAACAAAACATATAAAGTAAAAATTAAAAATAAAAGTAAAGATAAAAGAATACAAGACAGAACTAAAATATATTAATTAAACATCCTAGTCCTAACAAAACTGATCCATGAAACATAACTGGCTTCAAAAATGCTAGAAATGAGAAAAAAACAAATATGAGTATATGTAAATGTCTACCTATTATAAAGGTCAACTCAATTAAATAGAGAAAAGAAGGGGAGGAGAAAAAATAAAAAATAGAAGAAAAAATTTTGATGAAAAGTTAAGGAATTCTTTCCATTTGAGTTCAAAAGTTTCTTGGCTTCTTTTCTCAGTAGTTTTAGGCAGGGTCATCTAGAGTGTGATTCTCCACACTCTAGATTGTTGGAGTGAGTGAAGTGATCCTGTAGGCAGAATTCCTAGAGGCAGGGTTTAGTCTTAGGTTGACTCCAGGCTCTTCTCTGAATGCCAATTGGTCTGGAGATATAAATCAGTGCACCTCCAGGACCCAGTAATTGCCAGTCCACACTGAAAGACTGCACCCCATCAGCTCCCCTGGGTTCCACCTGTGTAGTGGAGGAACCAATTCTTCATTCCCTATGTCACCTACAGCCCCAATGTTTCCTGGTCTTTGGATCAATCTTCAAAACTCAATTTCTCCTGGCCCTGCCCTTCCAAATTCCTGGAGTCTCTTCCAGCAGGTCTTGCAAGCAGCTGGATTAGAAGGCAAGAGTTAGAGCCAGGTGGGTTTCCAGGAACAGTTGTTCCCTGTGTAAATCTTTCTCCATATTTGATCATCTCCTGGTTGCTCAAGCACACTCTATGTTGTGCAGTGTATGTTTATTGGGCCTGTATTTTAGTCCAAGCTCAGGTTTGCCAAGAATCAGCTTCCTCAGCTGCTGGCCCCCATCACCATTGCTGCAAAATGGTTTTTTCCTTTGTCCTCAACACTCTACCTGGAGAGATGGCGGCTTCTTTCCTGCCCAAGGATATTGTGCAGTACACCTTTCAGTTTAGTCAGGCAGTGTCTTTGGTCTCTAAATGCTCTGTGCCCAGACATGCCTCAGGTCTCCTCAAAATGTGAGCTCCTTTAATTCTCTTATCCTTCCACTTTGCTTGCAGACAGAATACTCTAACTGGTGCTTCCACTTCCGGCTGGTGTCACTAGGAATTTCTTCCTTATTTTATTATATCCAACCTCCTGAGTCCCCAATCTGCTTTGAATGTCCAGTTTTAAATTCCAGTAAAGCCCTCCTTCTCCCTTTTTTTGTTCATCCACCTTGCAGAGAAGCTGCCTGTGTGTTTTCTTTGTTTCACACCTCGGAGTAGCCATGAAAATGACCTCCTTTATTCCTCCATCTGGAAAACCCCTTGGAGCCTGTTCTTAAAATCCATTATTCCTATATTGTCTTTTGATTGAGGAATTTAGTCTAATTACTTTAAAGTGATTGCTACTAGGGAAGCACCATAGTTTGCTGTTTTGATATTTGTTTCTTGTATGCTTTAACCTTTTTTTTTGTTGTTCAGTTCCTCTGATCCTACCTTTCCTTGTGCTTAGTGAAGTTTTTTGGTAGTTAAAACTCTAAACCCTTTCTCTTTTTCTCTTGAGTATATTCTACAGATATTTTTCTTGTAGTTACCAGGGGGATCACATATAATAGTCTAATATCATGATGATCTATTTTAAATTGATGACACTTCAAGCACACATAAAACTTTCTTTTTAACTCAAGAAGTTCCTTTTTCTTTATATTAGTGATTTCAAAATTGCAACATCATATTTGTGTATGTTTTAACAGATATTTGTTTATTTTTATGCATTTGTCTTTTAAATCTATAGAAAATAAAAAGTCGTTACAAAAAGTGGTTACAAAACAAAGTTACTATAATACTCTTTTTTTTTTTGGTACCAGGTATTGACCTCAAGGGTACTTGACCACTGAGCCACATCCCCAGCCCTATTTTGTGTTTTATGTAGAGACAGGGTCTTACTGAGTTGATGAGTGCCTTGCCCTTGCTGAGGCTGGCTTTGAACTCACAATTTTCCTATCTCAGTCTCCCTAAGTGCTGGGATTACAGGCTTGCGCCACGGTGCCCGGCTACTATAATACTCTTGTATATTTTTCCATACACTTACCTTTTACTGGAGTACTTTATATTTTCCTGTTGCCTTGATTTATTGTCTATTTTTATTTTATTTAAACTTGAACAGCTTCCCTTAGCATTCTTTCTATGACAGGTTTAGCTTTTGTTTATCAGAAAATATCTTGGTATCTTCCCCATTTTAAAGGACAACTTTGATGGATATATAATTCTTTTTTGAAAGCTTTGTTTTTTCTCTCATCATTTAAAATATATCATTTTTCTGCCTTATGACCTGTAAGCCTTCTAATGAAAAATCAGCTGAGTCTTATTTGAGATCTCTTTTATATGATGGGTATTGCTTTTCTCTTGCTGTTTCTCTGTGTCGTTACAAAGCTTATGTAAAATGTGTCTCAGTTTCAGTATCTTTGCATTTATTCCACTTATATTTGCTGAGATTTTTGGATATTTGTATCTATGCCTTTCGCTCAGACTTGGAAAATTTCAGCCATTATTCACTTAAACAGCCTTTCTCTTTATTTCTCACCCTCTTTTACTGCTATGATTTATATAATGCATGTATTAATCCATTTAACAGTGTCTCTTAAGTCATTTGCATTATGTTCCCTTTTCCTCATTCCTTTTTCTTTTTGTTCTTGATTTAGTAATTTGAAATGACCTATCTTTAAATTTGTTGTTCCATTCTTCTGCTTATTCTTTTGTTGAACCCTTTAGTGAAATTTTCAATTTGATTATTCTATTTTTCAGTGCTAACATTTTTTATACTTTTAAAAATTGTCCTTCTGTGGATATTTTCATTTTGTTCAAAGATTGCATCATTGATTTCTTTTAGTCCTTTATGTCTCCATTATTACCCTGAAGCATATTTAACACAGATGTTTTAAAATCTTTGTCTAAAAACCCTGATGTATGTTTCTTCAGGCTGTTTCTGGAGATTTATTTTGTTCCTTCATAATTTTCCTATTTGCTTGTATGTTTTGTGATCTCTTGTTGATTATTGGACATTTGAAAACATAACCACCTCTCCCAGCCCTTGAAGACTAGCATGAATGTCCTTTACTGATTAGTAGGACCTTAAGACTTGAGTTTAACTTGGAACCATAAGTTTACAATCTTCTCAAGTCTTTTCTGAGCATGAGTTCTATTTTAGCTTATGGATGTGCTTTTCTTTTACCCTAGTTGCCTTTGAATATTTTAATTTCCCAAAGAGTGTTACTCAAGTTTTTTGGGATTTATATATTTTGTTGTATTTCTCCATCAATAGTCAATTTCTTGCTCCAAGGTACTTGCAATCTACAATATTCTTGTAGTTTTCACATACTATGATGTCCACTACTATCATCCATGATTTCTAACCTTTAAACTATGTCACCATTTATTGCTCCAGTTCTGAGTTGGATAAAGTGATACCATTCCTTGGTGCATCTTACTGATAGATCAGAACTTTGGAAACAAGTTCCCTCACTCTTTCTGACCCAAATGGGAACAGGGAATTGGACCATATTGTGGACTGAATGTCTGTTTCCCTTCAAATTAGGATATGATTCCCAATCTGATGTTATTATAGTGAGATATTTGGGAGTTAACTACTTTTAGATGAGGTCATTAGAATGGAGACTGTGTGATGCAGTTAATGCCCTTATGAGGAGAGGAAGAAACATCAGAGCTTCCAGTTCCCTCATGTAAATACGTAGCAAGAGAGTAGTCAATTGCAAGCCAGAAGAGGGCACTCACCATAACTAAACCTTGCTGGCAACTTAATCTGAAACTTCCTAGCTCCACTACTGTGATAAGTAAATGTTGTTTAAGTCACCTAGTTTATGGCATTTTGTTCTAGTAACTGAGTATACCCAGATCACTTTTTTCTGACCTCAGTGTATGAAGTGGAATAAGCCGAAGGATGAATAAAAATACCAGAGAATTTTCTACCATTTGGTTGTGGCTTTTTCTTTATTAGGCATTTGTTTGATTTCTATAAGTCATTGGTTTATAGAGTTCCTATGAAGTTTTTTTGATAAGTCCATAGTTTATTTGCTATTTCTGTTAGGAATAAATTCTTAGAGCATCCTCTTCCACCACCATGCCAATGTGATCTCTTCATAATTTAGAGTGTTTATTTTTAGAAGTAGGAAATAAGATACAATGATTTTAAGTGTGATACATTAGTGGGAGCATAATTCTCTTACATGGGAGTTTTGCAAGTTGGTCTAATATTTAATTAATATATTGAACTAATATTTTAATATATTAATAGAAATGCTTCATTTTTACCAGTTCATGTATTTGACTCTGCAAGCCACTCTCTTCATAGTAAAATATCCTGAAGTTTACATGGTGAATAGCCAAGTTTTATGGCTAAGTATATATACTTTACATGTATACAGAGACATTCTTGAGCAATTACAAAATATGGTTTTGTAACAGACATTGTGTTTTTCATATATAACAAATGCATTATTTCCTAGTGCCCAAAATGCAAATTTGTGAATTACATCCAGGAACTCATCAAATCTGCTAGATGAATTATGTAATCCAATTTGGCAAAATTTTTGCACACAGCACAAATAGTTTTCTTTGGTTTTCTTGGATTCTGTTCTGAGAAGGAGGTAGCTGGAAAAAAAGTAAAAAATTACAGGATATGATTCATAAAAATCCCACATCTTTTTTGTGTGCTTGTACATTCTTTTTTGAGGGAAAATGTTTTTGTCCCACAGCAGTGGTTCCTCTTTCTTTCAATGAGTACTTTAGTCAGAAAGGTATCCACACACAATATATTGGAACTACTCAAAAAAGTATGGCCCAAATCAGAAGATGTATGCCATTTAGCAGCTACAAGAACACAAAACATATTTATTAAATCTCTTTTTCACTAGAAAAGAATGTGAAGCCTGAACTTGAACATGGCCACAGTATGTACTAGAGAGCAAAGAAAGGAAACCTCATCTTTGTATGTTCCTGCCAAACATTAGCCCAAGCCTTTTACTCTCCAACATGTAATGGGTCTCTGTTTTCCTGTCATGTTTTGAGAGAGAAGAAAATGATGTCCATGTAATCCTATCCTCATTTCTGAGTTTCAGACAAGTGGCACTCACTACTATTCCTTCTTCTCATTTGCTGCCAACAATAAAATTAAGTACATACACTGAAAGAAAGGACTATCAGCACTCCATTATTATAGGTAATTTCAGAAGTTGAAGTAAACACCAAATAATTAAGAGTAGTCATCTTTGTAGATGGTCTATGTGTTTCTACCGTCTGATCTCTCTCTTGAAGTGGCTTAAAAACACTTTGTTCACATAAGTTTTATTAAAAACTATTATGGCACTGGCTGCCCATTATCCAGAGGGAGGAGTGCTCTTAAGTAATGGAATTATGAGTAGTTTCAGAAACTGAAGTGTCAATTTCATGCACATGAAGAATTCAGACTATTAGAACTAAAGGGGCCCGTAGGGTTCAGGTATTCAATCCTCACATTTCACAGAAGGAACCCAAAACCACTTCCAATAATGTCCATATCAAGGATCTTATAAACAACAACACTCTGCCATTAAGTTCAAGAGAAGCTGGATGGAATTTTCTTTTAAACATATACCTAAATTTATTTAAGTTAGGAAAACATCCAAGTACCAAAAAGGAAGAAGGCAATAGAAAAGAAAGTGGTAGATGGAGTTGTTGGTTTGGAAGAGGTTGAGTGGAATTGTCAGTATATGTAACCCAAGGATCCATGTTTTAGTAGCTATGCAGAAAAGGAGATGAACACATGAAATTTCTTAAGATAGAGAATTGAAACTGAGAGACCAATCTTGTCACACATGTTCATAATTAACCTAGGATCCTTGAAAGGCTGTCCTCGAAGTATTAGGATAGACTCAAGAAAAATCTGCCGGTTAACAATGGGATGCCACCAAATAAGGTGGCTGTTTCTTTGTGGACACTGGGTGGGGCAAAACGTTTCTCCTGAGAATTGTTAAGTCTAGACAAAGATTGTGATGTTAATTCATATTAGTCATATGGTCAAATAATCCATAAATAGAAAAATGAGCATTAAAATGGTCTTAGGTGGTAAAACTTCAGGAATGTCTGTCAGATGGAAATGCAAAACTGCCTGAGAGGAATATGTCCTTAATCTAAATAACAGAGAATTCCACTGGTAAAAATCTTATTAAAATAAGTTTACCATTTTTAAAAAATTGAGTAAATTAATAAAAGCAAGTACTTGAGTACTTAGATCAAAGAAAATTCAAATAGAAATGTGTAGAAAATTTGTAAAAATATAAAATAAGAAATCCAAGTAGGAAGAAAATAAGACACTAGAATAATGGAATACTAAAAAAATGAGTATGCTTTTAAAAATGAATGAAGCAATTTTTGAAACTTAAAATTTATAAGATAAAAATGCATAAAAATTGGACCTGAACAATTAAATTGCTGAAATGGCAACATAAAATGGCAATGTAATGGAAAATATAATATACAAATTTACCAACAAAAGTACAGAGTGAAGATTTTTATGTGTTGAATAAAAGTTATGTCTAACAATTATTAGAAAAGAAGGGAATAGGAGATTGTAAGAGGTATTATCAAACATAAATAGAATTTTCCAGACCAGAGGAAAGGATCAAATCTTCAGATTTAGGAAACATATTAGGTCCCTTGCAGGTTCAATGCAAAAAAAGATATCAGCTGCTTATGAAGAATATATGAACAGATATTTCCAGAGAGGAAAAGAAAAACATAGATAACATTGAAAGGAACAATAATTAGGCAGTTAAAGACATCTTGGCAGTGAAAGTTAAGGCATAAATTCAATAATAACATGAGGTTATCACAGTGTTGGAAAAACAATTGGTAGCCTAGAATTCTATACCCATCCATAATATCATTAAAGAATGAGCCTAATAAATAAATATATTCCAAACAGGCAAACTAAGAGTAAGTTAATTATTATCAGTCTGAAAAAAAATGGGGTGAGCAAATTTATTGAGCAAATAAATTGCCTAATATGATGAAATCTTGATAATTACTGACTTACTATTTTTTATTATTATAAATAAAAATATATTAATAGTCATTTGTACATATAAATAACTGTCATAAACAAAATCAAGGCTTAAAAAACAAGGGAAATGAAATACTAGACAATAATAGTGTAGAAAATACAGTGTATAGGCAACAGGTCAAAATTGAAGGTTCTCATATTCTGCAAGAGGAGTGTAGAGGATGTAGGATTAACACATTTGATCTCCAAGTGGAGGCTGCATTTTAATAAAGTAAGTAACCACTAAAATAGTAGAAGTATAATGTATAATTTCCCTAACATAACAAAAATAGGATGTTTCACTTCAAATCATTAAATGGGAAAAATAAAGAAGATAAAGGACTTATCAAATGTCACACACTAGGCAATTGAAGAAACAAGGCTGGAAACCAAAAGTCTGGATTCCATTTTCTTCTCTGGAAATACTCTGGCCATGTATTTACCAAACTTAAATATTTAAGAATATAAGCAAGATTTCTTAGCTGTTTTTAAGACTATTTCTTCAAGTGCTAAATACCTGACCTGGTTGATCTTAACACACACACACACACACACACACACACAAATTTGTAAAACTCTGTTAGATTCTTACATGAGGCTCCATATAGTTTTCATGCACTTTGCATTGAATTTAAAATATGTACTGACAATAAGGAACTACTTCATAGCATCTGTCAGTCTTTTGTAAATACAAACTAATTGTAAAACAGTGATTTTGACTTCCGCGACTTCTGGGTTGAACTTAGTTTAGTGGAAGAGATGGATATATATGTAGCCAAAAAAAAAAAGAAAGAATAAAGAAAAAGGGTAGATGATTATTAGAATTCATCTGGTTAAAAATAGGCAAAATTTTAAAGTGGAGAATTTAAAACTTAAAAATGGCAGCATTGTTTCAGTGGCACCAAAACAACCTCTAAATACATGTCTGATGAGCGTACTACATTCTCTCAGGCTTTGGAATCTGTTGAAAGAATGGAAAGTACTGCAGTACTGCTTTATTAAGATCAGTATTGTAAAAAGTAAGAGGTTAGAAATTATGTTGTAGAAAAGGACAAATAGAAGTAGACACAGTTATTGCAAACTTGATTATTGGGACTTGAGGAAAATCATAATTAACTTATTTTCAAAACAATGAAAGAAAAGTAAGTGACTGGAATTTTAGGAGCAATTTCTAGGGAGATTTTCAGGAATTGCTACAAAATTAATATTCTACATTTCTAATTTTCAACATTATATGCTTTCATTGAATATACTAGTTTGGACACCAGTAAAGAAAATGAACACTGTGTAAGTCATCATGGAAAACAGTATGGTGGTTTCTCAAAACATTAAAATTAGAACTGCCATATGATCCAGCAATTCTACTACTGGGTATATATCTAAAGGAAATGAAATCAGTATCTCAAAGAGGCATATGGCCTGGCATGGTATTGCATGCCTGTAATACCAGCAACTCAGGAGGCTGAGGCAAGAGAATCATAAATTCAAAGTCAGCCTCAGCAAATTAGGAAAGCCCTAAGCAACTCGGTGAGACCCTGTCTCAAAATAAAAAATAACAAGGGCTGGGGATGTAGCTTGATGGCTAAGCCTCTCTGGATTCAATGTCTAGACTCCTCCTCTCCAAAAAAAAGCATCTGCATGCTTATGTTTAATGCAACACTAATCAAAATAACAAAGAGCTGGGCACAGTGACACACGCCAATAATCCCTGTGGCTCCAGAGGCTGAGGCAGGACGATCGACAGTTCAAAGCCAGCCTCAGCAAAATGAGGTGCTAAGCAACTCAGTGAGACCTTGTCTCTAATTAAAATATAAAATAAGGCTGAGTTCAATCCTTAATACCAAAAAGTAAAATAAAATAAATAACCAACAAATGTAAACACACCAGATTTCCATCAACTGATGAATGGATAAAGAAAATGTTGTACCTATACACAATGGGATGCTATGAAGCTTTAAAAAAGGATGAAATCCTATCATTTGCAATAACATAGACTAAAATGAAAAACATTATGTTAAATAAACCAAACACAGAAAGACAAATATCACATGATCTTGTATGTAGAACCTAAAAAAGTTAATACCACAAAAGTTGGGAATAGAATAGTAGTTATCAGAGAATGGGGAGATTAAGGAAAAGGAGATTTGGTGAAAAGGTGGTCAATGGATAGTAAGTTACAGTTGGAGAAAAATAATTTTTCATGTTATTTTGCACAATAGGGCAACTTCAGATAACAATAATGTACTGTATATGTCAAAATATATAAAAGCTAGAAAAAAGGATTTTGAATGTTTTCATCACAAAGAAATGATATATTTATGATGAGGTAGACATGCTTACCCTGATTTGAATATTATACAATGTATGCATGCATTGAAACATCACATGGTATGCCATAAAGATACAATTTGTATGTCATTTAAAACATTTTAAAAAGAATTTAAAAAGATGAGCTTTGTTCTGACATTTAAGTTTCAATTTTTAGTTTCATCTATTATTTTACTCCTTTCATAGAATTATTGTGAGATTTAAATGAGAGCACAGGGTAAATGTTGAATAACTATTAATATTTTCATTTTAGAATAGGTAAAACAACTAAAACAAAACTGTTTAGCAAAGGAAAAAAGTAAAATAATGCACTTAAATACATTTTTAAAACAAATTACCTCATTTTATGTGGATATAAAGTCTACATTGATTTAGGAATAAATTTCCATGAATATATAATTAAACTGTTATTAAATAATCATTTTATTATATCATTAAGTTGATTTTCTTTACTACATACTAATTTTTAAATCTTATTTTGGAAACAATGTTGGAGAAAAGTGTGTGGGGAATTGTATCATATTTTAAATGTACTGTGTAAGCTTTTGACATGGAGTTCATAGTGTCTTTTCTAGATCCACTAAGAACTTCAAATTTGACTTGATCTGAGGTGAATGCAATCTTTTCTATTCTCTTAATTTCTCCTGTGTCTCTAAATTACAATGAAATTTATTCATCTGTTTTCTTGAATCTTGCTTCCTGATTCTTATGACATTTGAAAGCCTAAATAGGTCTTTTCCAAAGTACTTATTAAGAGATGTGAGGAATGTTTCATTGATGGACAACCTGGAGTGCTGTAAGAATGTGCACAATCCACTGATACTGGAAAGTCCAGGAGCAATTCCAGTGGTTGGAAGGACTGTGGTTCAATAATTCAAAAGCACCATGAAAGTGTTAATGATAGAAATTCCTTAGACTTCTATTTTCAATTATAATCTACTCTTTTGAAAGAACAGCATGACATTCGTTTTTATTTTTTGACTTATACTCCACTGTTTCAGTTGCTTTCTTTTCACCATGGAAACTTAAAATAAACAAAGAACCATGAAGTAAGATTTGCCATTTGAGAAATCTGATTAAACCAAAGGTGTTTACCATTGAAACAGACTCTACTCACTCACTCCATCTCAGGTTTACTTTCTATTAGACAAAATATTACTATCTTTTCCCAGAAGGAATCCAAACCATTGTCCATTGGAAACAATTATGCTTTAGAATGTTAAACATTGCAGGGGGTTATAAAATACAAAAATAAGTATTGGTCTTGGAATAGATCTCAAGAGTTTTTGGAGTACATGTTTCAAAGACATTTTAGGGGTATTGGCTAGATTTTAAAAAGATGTTGAAATCAGGAAAGAAAGAATTGTTTTGTAACTTTTACTTACTGTACAAACCCAGCCACAATTACCAGATCCATTTAAGATGTTAATTCAATAAAATGTTAAGGCTAGCAGAGACTGAGCATACAATCTATTCTAAAGGTTAATTGTACTTTTTGGTTGAAATATCTTTAGTATGCCATGTTTGACAAATAATTTATGCCATTTGGAAAGAGGATAGACATTAAAGCTAGATAGACATAGATGAAGATCAAATCCTGTCTCCTCACAGTCTACAACAAGTGAGTTAGCCTTTTTGATGCATGATATTCTTATTGGAATTTGTGAGTATTAACACACATAGTATAGGGTTCAAGTGCAGTGAAGTAGAATTCTGGTCAGTGTTCAATAGAACAACAGGCACATGGTTGGTGCTTAATCTGTATTAAATCTTATTATTCTTTATCTTGACCAGCAAACTACATTTAAACCAGCAACTCTCTTGGAATTTTCTTTCTTTCTTTCTTTCTTTCTTTCTTTCTTTCTTTCTTTCTTTCTTTGGTGTATGAACTCTCATTTCATTATAAGGAAGATTTGTTTGCACAAATCTTTTCATTTTTAGAATGTGGAACAGTATATGTCAAGATAAATCATAATTAACAATATTTTATTTACTCAACAAATATTTTTCAAATATCTGGTATGCAGAAGCTAATGGTAGGTAAGCATCTAGGATGTAGAAAAATAAGAACAGTTTTATTTCAAATAGCTTTTATTCACATAGGACTAGAGGAAAATCTAATTCAGTAGAAAACACAAGACAAAAGGGCATATTTAATTTTTTGAAGAAGAAGCATCAGGACATTAACAACATCAATAATTTGGAACACACAACTGTGTTTTCAAATACAAAAAAGGAATCAGAAAGGTGGACATTCCATGAACATGTTCAACAATGGTACTGTTATTAGGTATTAATCCTTAATTAGATAATTATTTTGCACATCTGGGAAAACACCACTGGCAGCACAATTTTAAGAAAAAAAGTTTGGCAACATGTATTTTTCTCAGCAGCTCTGAATGTCAGATCTTGGTGAATGCTAGCCAAAAAAATTAAGGGCAAAACCACTGGTGTACAGAGAACACCAAACTGATCTTATTACAAAGACAGATATCAGACCACAACAGAAGAGACACTTGAATCTTACACTAAGCCAGAAACTCCAGATTATTGGCACACAGATCAGTTAATCTGGTCTAGAATGTTTAATCACTAAAGTAATAAATATCGGTTTCCTGCCTGACTTGCTCACCTGATTTAAAAATATCAGGATGTTTGCTTTCTAATGACATAAACTGTCAAATTTCTAACCTACGAAATGGCCACCCATGTTTTACAGCATGCTGGTTATGCCCAGCAACTAGTGAAAAGGCAATTTCTATAACCTAGTTATCCTGTAGATAGATACTGATATCAACAATCCAGAAAGAGTTTGAGAATCTCACAATTTAGGAAGAGCAAGTGGAGTTTTTTATCTACAGTCTTTGCATCCACAAAGAAGTGCTGTAACTCCTCAGATTACAGAATTCCTAATTCTTTAGAGTTGTTTTTTTACTCCATTTCTATTCAATTTTAAGTTAATAAGGCCAATAGGCAGATATTGCTGCAATCACTCTATCAACTGTTACAAAATGCCAACCCTAAGAGAGGGCATCACAATTAAGGTTAAAAGACATGACCGTAATGTCCCAGAAAACATTTGCCTCTCTTTATTCTAGTTGATGTTGTAACTTGCCTTTTACATGCCTAAGGTCCAAACAAGAAAATAAAAGAACTCCAATCTTCGTTAAAGAATCTGGCAATCTTTTACTTCAAAGATGTACTGATTTAAAACTGCTTTCTTTGCCATGTTTTTCTTCAGGTGGGAGTTTATGCAGATGGGTTTGACTCACAAAGACATCTTCCAAAGGGCAAGGTAATTATATGTACAACCTGGATGCAATAACAAGCACAACATAATTGGATAGTAGTAAGAATGGTAGAAAACTATCTTTGAAACAAAAGGAAAGTGCTGAATTTAGAAAATAAAATGCCAAATCCAAAACTACAGACTAAAATACAGTAATTTTATTTATCTTTTAATATTAATATAATTTGAAAAAAAAGTCAAGTGGGTCTGGAAAGGGAAGAGATAAAAAGAATGATACAGATGACTAGTTTTAGTTTTTACATAAGATGGCATAAAGGAAAGTATGCCCAGTGGAGTTTTGGAAAAGAAGCTTTCAAGGATGTTTCTGCTTAGAAAACACAAAGTGGAGATTTCAGAAATTATTTTGATTGTTTAGACATGGCAATTTGGTGCTGGCAGGAAAGCAGGGGAACAGAGAAGGGAAGAAAGGAAAGTATTGGTTAGAAAGATTGGCACTGTACAGTGAGCTCACTGTGTATTTGTTAACTGTTCCAGTTTGAGAATTAAGATGGTTTGAAAAATTGTTATAACTCTAATACCTTATCATAGGGATCAAGTCCAAGCAGCTCCAGATCAATAGTCTATTTGTTTGACCTATTTCCAACATATTGATAACTGACTTAGTTGTTGTTTAATGCATTATATAAAACCAGCCATGAATATCATAGGTAAAATGAACTGCAGTTGGTTTGGGGAAACCAAGTTATACAGTGTTGTGTGTATATACTATGTTCATTGAAGTGTTTGTCCTCTGGCCATATGAAAAATCATTCTGTGCTTCGTGCAACATTTGATGGACCAAAGCAAGCTGTTCTGGTTAGGAGGCCAGGTCTATGATTTTCAATGTAAATATGCCGCCAAAAAGCAACTGCAAATAGGCACATATTTTAGTGATAGTATTGGTTAAGGTGATAAAATGATTAATAATACTTCTATTAAGAGGAACTAAATAGTACAAAATACTGCTGAAGATCAGAATATAATTGTGTCCCTTGCGAACACAGGAAATTTAATGGTGACCATGACCATGTTGAAGACGAGTTTTGAAGACAATAAAATGCCTTCACCTCTTAGCATAGGTCATCTGGTTTGCATTTCTTTTGTAGGTGAACATGCCCCTTTTATGGAAATGATCTAACAGGTGTTGTTCCCTACATCTCCCCATCTAGCTCTTATTCTCTCAGTAGGCCAGTGAATTAATTCCTATAGCAGGAAAAACATGTTAAGATTGATACAACTAGGAATGACAATGTGAAACTCTGACACAGTGGTTATGTCAAGCTCAGAATAAATCTCTTTTAACTCAGAAAATTTTACTTTGTTTCTTTGGGGCTGTTAGATTGTAATACTTATCTCCGGTGACAAATTGAGAGTAAATTTTCAGAAGATAAATAATAAAAAGAAAATTTAAATAAATTCTCCTAAACATAAATGCTGGGCTGTTATATATATGTAGTTGCTTAGTGAAGAGGAATTTTCTTCCAGGAGACTTTCCACATGATCTTTCTATCTTACTTTCATATGAAATCTATAAGGAAACCCAGGAAATCCACAAGGTTTTTTGATTGATCTCCAGAAACAAAATAGGACTGAACTATCAGGAGATACTAGTCCCGTGTTTTCTGAAGTCTTTGTGGGAGAAGCAGTTCTCCAAGGCTATCATGTTGACAGTGATGCCTGAGAGTGTTCCATAGGGTTATATTCCAAACCAAAGACAAACTTTCTGTCCCCAGGGTTATTAATAGAAATGTGAATTGTGGAAGTTTGTTTTTTAAATAAATATGTTTTCTCCAAAAGCTGACTTCTACCTCCATTATCAATGTGTAAATTTGTTAAAATATTTAAAAATATTTCATTTTAAATTTTCTCATTTACTAAAGAATGGTAACATAACTCCTGTTTTCATTAGAGATTCATTTTTCTCACTACTTGAATAAAACTGTCTAACATACCACTCTGAATTATGCTATATGATTGAGAAAATTAATTTTCTTGTTTTCTTTCTGTATCTATTATGAAATCTCATTAAACTCATAGCATTATTCACTAGTAAATTTTCCCAAAATTCTTATTTTTATTTACCATGTATGAGATATCATAAGACTGTGAGAGAATGTGATTATCATTCAAAATATGGATCAGGACAATTGGTAATGCTTAGGGAGCCACTCTTCACCAACCTGTCATTGGGAGCCATTGTGAATAATAAAAATTAAATGTATAAGTGAAGAAAATTATAGCAAATGAAGTGCCTGTTCAAAAACTGCTGGTCTATTTCAAAAAAAGGGTTGATATTCTCAAAAGGCTCCATTCTGTCCCTTAGGGCTATGCTCCATCTTGTAACAGTATAATCAAAAAGCAGTCATTCTGTTCCTTCAACTGCATTCAGCTGTGATTAATCTTCTCCACAGTTTATCCCAGTATCCTAATGATTCTAACTGCAACCAACTGGGCACAGTGTCACCTGGAAGGATGTGTGATTAACCCAGTGTGTCATGTTTTAAATCTAAACTACCACGGAGATGTCGTAGTGAGTTGGCTTTATCAAATTGGTGGCTCAGCAGAAGTATGTGGCTAACTTATTGGAGCAAAAAAAATCAGTAAATTAGTATGAATGTGCTACATTGTTTCATTTTCTTTTCAACATCTAAAAAATTATTTGGGAGGACTAAAGGTAATAACAGGGATTTATAATTACAAAGTTGCTTTTAAAACTTCACAATTATGTTTCTAATTAAAATGTGATAAATGTTGGGGTTTTTTTTTTTCTTTTTTAAGGGAAAAGGTCTCTTTTTTAAGCCTTTGGCTCCTCTGTTTGGTTTTCTTTAAGTAAATTTCCTCAAGAAACTACTATACAATAACAAGAGCTAGCAAATATAATTGGGATGAATTTCTCTGAAAATATCAAGAAAATGAAATTTACAAGAAACTCATTGCCATTATGAGTCGACTGACCTAACCCTTATGCAATGAAAGTCATTTCTACCTAATACTAAGTTACATTCCATTTCAGATTTCCTATTTCAAAGGGTATCTCAAATTTCTAAGATGTTAAACCAAGTATTGAGCCATTTTTGTATATGTAATAAAAGTCTTTAAAATTAAAATGGTAATCCTAAAAAAACCAAATGCATGAAAATATGGTCTGACTGTATAACAAAAGGGAGTTATATAATTCTACTTGAGTGAAATCTTTCATCTTTGATTTACAGGTTAGAGTCCTCTCTAACTAAAACCATATTGTTCCATATCTTTCATATCATGGCCTTTCCTAAAACCTTGTTTTAATTAAGGTTTCTTTCAGATTTCTGAATAAAAGCATGACAATCTTCACTTATGGCTTTAATATATCCGTTGAGTTAGGAAAATATGTAAAAAGAAACATCAATTCTTTCAAAAGCATTATCAGTTATTAAATATGCAAGGTATTCTACCTTAGTGTCTTTAGGTGTTTGAGTTATACATTGAAATAGAATTTTCAGAGGTAGGGATAACCTGCTTATATTTAGTAAATTTCTTTTAAACTCAGAAGTAAATGCCCTTTGTTTTAAACCTTTGCAACCAAGGCAACATGTGCAAAGGTTAAGTTTTGTGTTTGTTTTCACATGAAGGCGCGGCTTCTAGGTTAACTCAATTCCAGGCGACTTCAGAGAAACAGTGCCTTCATTAACACATGTCCAAATCTAGAACATTCGGTGACATTGCTTAAGCCATCTTGCTTCAACAGTTTCAAAGCTAAAAGAACACAATCAGATAAAGCAACTGTGTTAACCTGAAAAGTAAACAAAATAAATGGAAAAACTCAAAGCCCCTGAGAAATAGGGGAGATTATGAGTAATTGTCAGGATTTCTAAAGGAAGGAAGGATAAAAGCAAGAAAAAAGAAGCAATGGAGGGCAGAAAAGGAAAGGTAAGAGAATAAATTCTTGATAGCTTTGGAACAAATTAAGACCATCTTTGAAAAGTCATGTGCATTTCAAAGACTGCAAATCTTCAAGGGAACATACCTTCAGAACCACTGTCATCAAGACAAGGGAGGTATGGGGGGAGGGAGACCTCATCCTCTAACAGAATTGCAAATCGTCCCTGCGTGAGAACAGGAGAGGGATGCTAGGGAAGTAGGGTAATTTTCCTGAAAAAAAAAATGACATAAAATATTGCACCATTACATACACATGTGAGTTTCCTTTGGCATGTGGACTTTGAGATACAGCGTGGTTGATTCCACTGAGAAAAAACTCACCCCAGGTCCTCCATCTTGAACTCTCACTAGGAAGAGCTGAACCATGTGTTAAAACAAAGGCAAAACACAAAAACAAAACTAAAAAAAAAAGAACCACTGCGATCTCTCTGGAATTGCTATCCGTTCATAGCTGAAAGCAAATCCTGTAAACAATTTTAAGACTGACAAAATTTACCCAATAAAAAACTGATCAGAATGTTAGGAATGAGTATGTTTTAGGTTTTGCCCTAAATTTCACTGGCTGTCATAGCTTCTGAAATTAACAATATCTAATGTGGTACTGGATGTTTCTAGTTCATACTTTGTCTGGGAGTGGGTCATCCAGCATAATAAAAGCGCGCTGGAAGCAGTTTCTTCCAATCGTGGTTTACTGTAACTTTAGAATCACAGCAGTTACGTTTCAGGAATCTTTAATGCCCTTTCAAGTCCATCCAAAGAACAAGTGAAGCTGCTGTTCAGAATTTGGTGCCCAGTGTTTATGTTCTATCGAATCTGTGCCACCCAGGCAGCAGACAAGACATGTCTGAGGGTGCTGGGGTGGGGGCATACACAATGATGTCACACACAGGAAATATTGGGGGAGACTTGGCACTTCACAAGGCTGGCTCCTCTTCCATGGGCTCACCAGCAGTTCTGTAAAAATAAACAGGCAATCAGAATACGGCATAAGAGTACACAATGACATTGTAGATTTTCATGCATAATCAAAGCTGATTTTTCAGCTCTCTCTGATGTTTATTTGTGTTATTCAGTTATCCATAAATAGAGTTTCTTTCCTAGGAAGTATAAACAAATGTCAAGTGGAAAAACATTCTGGATCCAAGCAATCATTGGAAATGTTCCTGTTTATATTAAAACATGTCAGAATATTTTATAACTCTAGATTCCAAAATGTACATGTTTTGTGTCGAGTACAGTCCAATAATTTATTGCAAAAATTAACTACAGTATTTTATTTTAGGAACAATTGCAGTGATTTCCTATGGAACCAGTTTGCTAATGAGAGCAAAGGACCCAGCTAGCTTCCGAAGGAGACTCACCAGGGCTCTGGTTTTTGCTTCTGTTCTTTCATAACTGGGTTGGCTGCCTGCCGGAGGCATTTCAAATCAAATTCTGAATTTGATTAGCAAATCACTGCTACAGAACCAACATTTTATAAGAAATGCACTATGGTAATGTGTAAATAGTTTTTATTCGGCATCATCTGTGGGGTGTTCTGCTCGGGCAAAACCAAAACTAATCGCTTGAAAATTTATACTTCAGATTTGACCTTAATTTAGTAACACTTTGAGGGTGTTTTAAGGCAAACTTTTAGAATGATTTTTAATTGAGTCAAAAGAACAAATTGTAGCAGGAATCCAAATACACGAGGTAGTTGGATTGTCGGGGGGGAAGTTGGATTACTGGGATTGAGATGCTGGGAGAATTAAGTTTGAGTCTGAGCTCTGCGATTTGCAAATGTTGCAATTACTAACTAATGTTGTAACTACATTTTTGCGAAGCTATGGTTTCAGGCATAAACCAGGGGAAAAAGATGTTCCTTACAGAATTAGTGAAGGGTAAAAAAAAAAGAAAGAAAGAAGGAAGGATGTAAATAACAACCATCATGAGACATTAAGTTATTCAATCTGCGGATTCACCCTTTCATCATCTACAATTCACATAAAATTGAGTAGAGTGACACAGATACAGTGTTATGCCTAAGCTACCTGAAGGGAACACAATATTTGTATGCTGGTTCTTTCTAGCTGGTGGGATAATAGGTAGGTGATTTTCATTTTCTTCTTCATATTGTTTATCTTCTTGCCAGTGTTGTATAATGGATCACTTTCATATTAGGAAAAAATGCTATGTTTGAAATACAGCTGTTTATGAAGACAAATGAACTAGTTAGCCATGTTATTTTACAGATTTATAAGGAAAAAGTGCCAAGATTTCAATGCATCTTTAAATAAAGCAGTTGCCATTTTAGCTGAGCATTTTTATAGTATATTTAAAACAACAAAAGTAATATAATTATCCATGGAGTGGTAATAAAAAAGATTTTAACATACCCTTTAAAGAATGAGAAGAAAAAGATATTCATCATTTAATGTTAGCAAATAGAGAAAGTTCTAAAAGAGTCCGTGAGTACTCTTTTAGAGTACTAAAAAAAAAAAAATCATTTCTAAGGAAGTTATACCCTGTCCAAGAATGTTCAGGATACAGAGGCTGTGAGAAAGTGTTTAGACTTTGTATAAACACTTATACCAAGATTAAAGCTAGCTAAATGAGTCATACTTAATTAAAATCCTTTCTATCTAAACTGATCGGCATTCCAAGAAGAAAAATTGAACATTTAGGAGAACATTTAAGTTTTGAAACTAATTTATGTGTAAATATACAAATTTATTTACATCAGAGAATATGTGGATAAAGAAATTATAGAATACTCAAACTGAGTATTCTAATGGAAACTGAATTGTCCTAAATCTAACCAAAGCCACAGTGAGATGATTTTTTCCCCCACATCCAGGACTCAGAATTCTATAAACAATGGGATGCAGGAAATATCCCAAGGATCACACACATAAGGGATCTCTCTCTTTTTGGTGGAGAATCTGTGCATTCCCCACAGGTCTGACCTCTGTGTTGGGGCTGTGAGCAGGGTGTCTACAATTTTTGCCACTCACTGACAAAAAATGAGCCTCTTGTGTTGAAACACAGAGACTTGCAAGTAGAAAACCTTTCTATCAGATACTTCTTGTCCCTATCTTCCCTTTAAAATAATTTTCTACTAACTTCTGTTTTGAAGATAGTCCATTCACTGTTGCATACCTTTTACTGAATCACATCCACATACATACAGATGACCAACACTTCCATGTCTTGCAGCATAAATGCATTAGTACATAACACGTTGGAAAACTGAATTTAAGGGTAGATGCCCTGTATTCAAGTTCCAGCTCTGTTGTTTTCTACAATTTAACTTTGAGCAAGTCAATGTCTTAGGTTATCTATTTTCTCTTCAAAATGGAAATAATAATCCCTGACTTGCCCTTATGGGTGTGGAAATCCAACAAATTAATGAAAAAGAGTGTGCTTAATGGACCATAAAGTGTTAAACAACTACAGAATAATTGCATTACTTGTATCTCCCACTGAAAAATTTTGTAGTATCTCTTGTCTCTTATTCATAGCTCTCAGTGCAGGTGGCATTATCTTTTCTTACTCCTTGTCACTACATACATATTTCCTATGTCTGCATATTTTTAAAGGAACGTGTAGAAAATGAGTTCGTTAGTGTCAGACATTTCACAATGGAAGAAATAAAATCAATTAACAAACATGAAAAAATGTTCATCATTTCTAGCAATTAGAGAAATGCAAATTAAAACTAAGATTTCATTTCCCTCTAGTCAGAATGGCAATTATCAAAAATACAAACAACAATAAGTGTTGGCAAGGATGTGAGGAAAAAGGTACACTCATACATTGCTGGTGGGACTGCAAATTGGTGCAACCACTATGGAAAGCAGTATGGAGGTTCCTTAGAAAACTTGTAATGGAATCACCTTTGACCCAGATATCCAACCCCTTGGTTTATACCCAAAGGACTTAAAATCAGCATACTATAGTGATACAGCCAAATCAATGTTTACAGTAGCTCAATTCACAATAGCTAAACTATGGAACCAACCTAGATGCCCTTCAACAGATGAATAGATAAAGAAAATGTGGTACATATACACATGAAATATTACTCAGCCTTAAAGAAGAGTGAAATGATGGCATTTGCAAGTAAATGGATGGAACTAGAGAATATCATGCTAAGTGAAATAAGACAATCCCAAAAAACCAAAGACTGAATATTTCCTCTGATAAGTAGATGCTGATGCATAGTGGTGGGGCAGTGGGGGAGAGATAGGGAAGAATGAAGAAACTTTGGATTGTGCAGAGGGGAATGAGGAGAAGGGTGGGAGAGTGAGGATGGTAGAATGAGACAGACATTATTACCCTATTATTATTACACTACTGTTGTGACTACTGGTATTATTACACTACTGGTGTGATATGTACAGAAGAATGAGAAGTTAGGCTCCATTTGTGTACAATGTGCCAAAATGCCTTCTAATGCCATGTATAACTAATTAGAACAAACAAACAAAAAGTAAATGTGTTAGTGAAGGACGTCTCTTCAATGGCTATTTTGGTAGGGAAAAGTGAGAAGCAATGCTATGGAAATGGGGGGCTTCCCATTTTAATCATCCATAGAGCTATGCCCAGTTTACCCTGATTAGCAAAAACATAGTCATGGAAAAGGATGGAGAAAGGGAAAGAAGCCATGCTATCCCTACATCTTTGAACTTAAGTCCCCTTGCAAGCAGGGAGGTAGAAACAATAAGTTCAGAGATAAAGGTAAAGATAAAAGATAAATTTTAGTACAACAGTTTAGCTAATTGAGAGACATAAACTTCTACCACTGAAAGCAGGGAACACTAACAGTTCTCTGTCAATGAAGAGCAAAAGATTATCTATGGAATAAAGAGAAGGATCTGTTCAGTCCAGCAATCATAGGTTAAGATAGTTTACAAAGGTAAAAGCAGGAAGAAAAGAATTTCACTTGAGATAAGATAAAGCATAAAATTAAATTCTTGTATTTTCCCTTAAATTGATATTTTATTTTCTATGATTTAAAAAGTATTTATTAATTCGTCCTAAGATTTTTATTTGGTAGGACATATATTCTCTTGTTCTATTTATTTAATTTAATCCCTGCATTTTATTCTTCCTCCTCAAAGGCAAGTAATCTGATGCTTGTTGCATACATTATTTGTGTTCTTCAAAGCTACATATTATTGTTTTGTGGGCATGTCCTTTTATTTCATGTAAATTTCATTTTTTATACACACATGCTCATTTCTGTTTCTTAATTTACTCAGTACTGTATTTGTTGGATCTATTCATTTGTGTTTATTTAATCTGTAGCCAGTAACTACTACATGGCAGCCTGATGGTTTGCATTCACATTTTAACTATTCATTCTCATAGTAATGGACAGGCGGCTTGACTCTAACATTGTACTCAATACAAATAAAGCCACGGTCAACCTCCTAATACATGAAGTCCAATGATTCCAGATGAAAATGTCATTGGTATATATTTCTAGGAGCAAGATTACTGGGTTAAATGTCTTGTGTACCCTAAATGGTATTAAATTGTTATCAAGCATGCTGCCATAGTTCACTTTTCTGTATCTGGGAAAGCTTCAAAGCCCCACAACTCCAATGCTAGCACTACTCGATCTACTGGTCTACTGATTTTTCTCTCTTGCTCACTTTCTTGGAGTACTACAGATTGAACCCAGGAGTGCTCTGCCTCTGATCTACATCTCTAACCCTTTTAATTCTATTTTGAGACAGAGTTCTTGCTAAATTACCCAGGCTAGCCTCAAATTTGTGATCTTCCTGCCTCAGCCCCGTGAGTAGCTGGGATCCACAGGTGTGTGTTATTGTCCCCAGCTCATTCCATTGACTCTTTTTTGGGGGGAAAGGGTTTACCTGGAATTGAACTCAGGGGCACTCGACCACTGAGCCACATCCCCAGCCCTATTTTGTATTTTATTTAGAGACAAGGTCTCACAAAGTTGCTTAATGCCTCACTTTTGCTGAGGCTGGCTTTGAACTCTTGAGCCTCCTGCCTCAGTCTTCCGAGCTGCTGAGATTACAGGCATGTGCCAACATGCCAGGCTCCATTGATGCTTGAAGTAGACATAAGAGTGTTCACTCTGTGCCCTGGCCGTCTTCCAGGCTCTGGGAACACAGCAGTGAACAAAACAGACAAAAATCTCTGTTCTTATTGAATCCCTGCTCATATTTTAACTATTAAATAATGGACACAGTGCTTGACTAACACTGTACTCACCGTGAACAACGCTGTAGTGAACTTCCTAGTACATGAACTCCAATGACTCTATGCTATCCTTATATTCTGTTTACCATTTATATATATAAAATAATACTTGCTTAAATTTGCATTTCTTTGAATACTGAAGAGTTTGGGCATCTCTTTAAAGGACTTGTCTATCAGCAAACCCACAATGCAGAATAAAAACAGAGTCAAAGGACTCTCATAAGAATGTACTACGCAAGTCTAACCTGCTGTCTTCTTTACTTTGCTCTTTCACTTTATACTGTACTGTTTTGCCCTTATGTGTTTTATGAATTATCTTTTATGTTCTTTCTCTCATTTCTATCTTTTCTTTTTGTCTCCCTGCTCCAACCATTTTAAATACCTAGTAGACATTCCATAAAAGCTTTATGAAATGTTTATACACATATGTTGGGATGATTTTATAGCTCTTTAGAAGTAATATAAATCAAGACTAGAACAAGAATTTTAGCAATGGATAGAATTTCCCAAATTATTCTTAGCTTAAACTACAATTCCACACCTGAATGTGTGATCTGGAAATGTGTATAAAGACCATATCACAAAGGCATGCAGGAATAAAAAAATGAGAGCAAATACACACACACTCACACACAAACACAAAACTCTACTACCATATGCAAGTTTTTGTGGTGAGTTCTCATAGATTTTATAATAGTTCCCATTATCCAATCCTAACTTGCCTTATTAGTTCATTTTCTCCATTTTTCCCTTCTTAATTCTACAATATATATTCACATTAACCCATGTCTTCCCTTCTCCTCTCTCAGCTAATGGCAACACCATTTATATGCTACTTCTTTTTGTTTGTGTGGTGCTAAGGATCCATCCAAGGGCCTTATATATGCTAGGCAAGTGTTCTACCACTGAACTATAACCCCAGCCGAAGAATACTACTTTTGCTTTCTTTCTGTCCTTTCATGAACTGCCCATTGTGCATGATTCTTCAGAAATTTACCTACATTATACTTCCTTTCTCTACATTTGTTCTTCTATCATTACTTGGCTTCCTTATCACAATTGCCATAAGAATTTCTTGGCCATCTCTTTACTAGTATGGTAGCCCCTATTCCACACTGTTGTCTTTTAGATACACAGCCCTATGCGTTCATGCTTGTGTACTCTCTCTCTCTCTCTCTTTCGTTTTGGTATCTTACTACTGAAAAGAAGATGTAACCCATACTCATTTGGCAATACCTGAATATCCTCCCAAGCCGGCTGCACCCATCTTTTTCTTCCCATCCTGCCAACTTAGGAAAGAACAAGATTCTCCTAAGAACTGCACTTATGTATGCTTTCAAATGTTTCTGGACTTCTCTTTAGTTACTAGAAACAAATTTTTGAGTACCCCCTATGTGTCAGGTTCTATACTTCTTTTGGAGATATAATGATAAGCAAAAGGGGCTTTTATTTATAAGAAACTCATAGAAGAAAACATATTAATCAAATATGCATTAGATAATTTTCATTTATGTCATGTGGAATAAGGCAAAGATATGAGGGGAGACATGACAAAGGGGGACCAATTTCATTTTGGAGTTGATGTTCAGTAAATGTGTTCCCTGATCAGGGTCAGTGATGTTTGGTCTAAGATCTAACAGCTAAGTTAAAAGAATGAAGAGCTCGGTATAGAGTTGGTGATAGGAGGAAGAGGAAAAGATATGTATTCCAAACAGAGCAGAAGGTATGTTCCAAGAAAGACTTGATATGGAAATGGTAAGGATTTTAGAAGAAAACTGTAGTAAGATCTCCTTGTCCCACCCACCATTGCAAAGGCTGAAATAGTAAAGACTGATTATATCATGGCTAAGTGAACTGTCATTCATTGCTAGTAAAAATAAAAAATGGCATAGCCATTTTGTAAAACAGTTTGGAAGTTTCTTATGAAGTAAAACATATCACTTCCTTACAACCTATCAATTCCACTCTTACTTATATGTCCAAGAAAATAGAGTGCTATTTACACACACACATGTGCGTGTGCGTGCACACACACATGGTTTATATAAAAAATTATAAGGATTTAGGATCCTCAAAAATTAAAAACAAAATTGTCATGTGAACCAGAATTCCCACTTTTGAGTTTATATCCAAAAGAGCTAAAAACAGAGCTTAGAGGATATATTTGTATACTTGTGTTTATTGTAGCATTATTCACAATATGTTAATTGACAGATGAATGGATAAAGAAAATGTGGCATAAACTTACAGTGGAATATTATTTAGCTTTAGAAAGAAGGAAATCTTGTCATATGCTACAACGTAAACGAACCTTGAGGACACTATGCTAAGTGAAGAAAACCAGTTACAAAAAGACCAATACCCAGGTTTTGGCTTGCATGAGGTATTTAGAAGCAGAAAGTGGAATGGCAGTTGCCAGAGGCTGGTGTGAGTAAAAGGGACAGCAGTTCAATGGCTACAGAATTTCAGTTTTGCAAGATGAAGCTCTAGAGAACTCTTGCACAACAGTGTGCCTCTAGTTAACACTACCATACTGCACACTTAAAAATAACTCTTTTTAAGTGGTAAGATTTATGTGTTTTATACCGCAATGATGAAAAATAATCCATAGCAAATTTATCCATAATAGCCTCAAATTGGAAACAAGCCAAACACCCACTTGCAGATAAGTGGATAAACAAATTAGGATATGTTAATGCACTGGCATAATGAATAGTACTACAAACGAATAAACTACTGACTGTTAGTGAAATGAATGGATGTCAAAAATATTATGCTTAGTGAAGTAAAGGAAGCCAGATTAAAAATCAGTATGTAGTGCATGATTTCATTTAAATGAAATTAAAGAACAGGCAAAACGAATGGATGGTGTTAAAAGGTAATTACCGCTGGGAAAGAGGAAGAGGCACAAGTGAACTTTCTAGGGTGGTGAAAACGTTCTCTATCTTGCTTTGGGAGGTGTTTACAGGACTGGTGTAAGTAACAGTCTTAGGGTCTGTGCATATTATTGTATGTGCCTCAGTTTTTAAAAAAAGTCATTGTTGTTGGAACACAGACCACAAAATAAAGAGGAGAAATGTTGTGGATGAGGCGTGGAATACAGGTGAGAGAAATCATACAGAGCTTGTGAATGATGGCTTTTATGCTCACTGAAATGGAAGGGCATAGAAAAGTTTCAAACAGAAGCACACCCGGATTTGCTTCCTCCCTGCCTGCCTTCCTTCCTTCCTTCCTTCCTTCCTTCCTTGATTCCTTCATTCCTTAGTTCCTGATTATAGAAACTGGAATAGAAAGGAGACATGTGGATATGGGAACTGGTAAGGAAAGTACAACAAGGGTTTAGATGAAAAATCAAGATAGTTTGGACTGAATGTGGTAGTAGAAACAGAAAAAAAAATATGTGCTCAAGTTATTGTCTCTTTCTTGGATGCCTGTCCTCTTATTTAGTAGGCAAAATCCTACATATCCTTCCACCTTGTCTCAATTGTCATTGGTTCTGTTATTTGTTCCTTGGTCCTTAGTCTAGGTTAAGTCTTCTTTCATTGTGAAGGATATCTCAATCTTATCAAGTAATGTATATTATATGTGATCAAGTAACTTATACCTGATTATCAGTTAACATATGTTCTTCTTGTTTTTCATGCTTGATTCTGTT
This sequence comes from Xerus rutilus, assembly GCA_028644305.1. Lineage (NCBI taxonomy): Eukaryota > Metazoa > Chordata > Mammalia > Rodentia > Sciuridae > Xerus > Xerus rutilus. Next base: position 69,656,972 of record CM053407.1, on the reverse strand, counting down.
GTAGGAACAAAACTCTTATATCCAAGAACTAAACTTTGGAACCCGTGAATATGCTATCGTGCATGGCAAGAGTGACTTGGTAGATGTGATCAAGTTTATGGACCTTGAAGTCAGGAAATGATCCTATATTATCCTAATGAGTCCAGTCTAATCATAGGATCGCTTAAAATCAGAAACCTTTTCTCACTATAGTCAGAGATAGATATGATGACTAAAGAAATGTCAGGGAGATTGAAGTTATTAGCTTTGAAGATAGAGAAAGGAGGTCAGGAGCCAAGTGATGGGCATCCCCTATGAGCTGGAAAAGGTGAGGGAACAGTCTCCCCCAGGACCTCCAGCAAGGACCGCAGTCCACCACCACCTCACTTAGCCAGTGAGACCTGTATCAGAATTCCAACCTACAGAACCCTTGTATTGTTTTAGGTCATTAAATTTTCATAATTTTTTTGCAGCAGCATTAGAAAATTATTAGTCTCCAAGTAGGTGAAGGTTTTAAAAACTACAAAGTAGCTTTGTGACCTTGGCTCCCAGCACTTTGGCACATAGGAAGAATCAAAGCATGTCTGAAAGTGAATGAACTGGATGTTCTCCCATGTTCTCCTCATGCTGCATGTTGGAGGATGGTCCTGTAATCAACCAGCATCACATCCATTCCTTTTTCTGCCCTTCAGTGCAATCCTTTCTCCACTCAAACAGATATTTTATGCAACACTTTTCCCTCTTAGTATGTTTCCTAAGGCAAACAATCTTCAGAACATAAGAGTACTATGGATTGTAGTTAGCCAACATATTCTGAAAATGGACATTGTCAATTTGTACTACAAAAAAAAGTAAATTACACATTTTGAAAAATCTCACAGAAATATAACACTTTATCCTGTGAAGACACAGTAAATGTTGAGATAAGTAGAACTCAGATGGTATTACAAAATGTTGTTACCATTTTACAATGTTTTGTCTTCTTTTTTTTTTTAATATTTTTTTTTAGTTGTAGATGGACACAATATCTGTATTTTATTTTATTTTATGTGGTGCTGAGGATCGAACCCAGTGCCTCACGCACGCAAGGCAGACGCTCTACCACTGAGCTACAACCCCAGCCCCCAATGTTTTGTCTTCTGATGGATGCTTTTATTCATTCAGTAAATATGTTTATTACGTACAATATATTGGACATTGTAAAAATCTTTGAGTTAGATCAGCTCACCACAGAGGAGTTAATTTAATCAATTTATTACTTAGTCATTATTTGTTGGTGTCTTATTTTCAGTGACTCTCTTATTGATTTAACCAAGTTAAACATGTAGATGCTGCCTCTGTTCCTATATTACAGATCTCTATATCATGAATAGCATATTAAGGAAAGAAAAACAGCAAATTGTGGAAGAAGAAAAATGATAGGAATAATAATAAAAACCAGGATTTACTGAGAATTCCTTGTCTCAGGTATTAAGTTCTTATAATATGTTCTCATTTCATCTTTATAGCCCTAGAATTTTTCCTCTAATTTTAAAAACACAGAAAATAAAGTTTAGAGACACTAAGTAACATGCCCTTGAGTGCACAATTATTAAGTGTAGAAGGACTAGGCAAGCTGACTCTAGAGCTGAGCTCCAGTCTTCCTCTGCAGTGGCAAGAGGATAGGAAGGAAGGGACAGGGTAAAGATGAGATGGGAAGCTAAACTTATCATACATATCATTTTACTTATGGCTGTATTTAATTTTGTTTCCTTTTTTCAAAATAAATGCTGTTTTACAAAGAATTTAGAACTGAATGGCTAAAATACATAATAGGGCATTAAATTAATTCCCTAATATACTAAGTCCAATTTTGTACATACCCCAAGACTGTATTAGGCACTGAAAACAGATAAAATGATGGCCCTGGGAAGAAGAGGAAAGACAGGAGAGCACAGATTGCTCTTTCTTTTACCAGGAGCTTCTAAATCTCAACTTTTCAACTAAGGCTTTAACACTGGGAGAAAATTTAAAATAAAATTTATTTTGGAATGTTTGTCTTCTTAGGTAAACGTGTCAAAATAATGACATAGAAAAAAATCAGAAACCTGCATAATCGGTACAATATTAACTTCTAGAAGTCTTAGAAACATAATCCCAATGGATGGGATATTTGAACAAATTCATGTTTCTCTAAGCACATTAGACTTGAATTTATACTTAATAATGGTTTTTATTTCTATATAAATCATTGGATTCAGGAAAACGGAATCATCAATATCCTCAGAGGCACTGATAGGCCCTTCAAAGCTCAAGCAAATGATACATAAGATTTTTCAGTTTATCGTTATACTTTTATAAGTATGAACAAGATAGTTACTCAAAAAACAAAATCCAAGACTTGGAATCATACATTTTCTCGTGGTTCTGTATTATATAATGACTTGAAACCATCTCCTTCATGAGAAAAGTTGCCAAAAATGGAAAGTTAAATGATTAAATAAACAATCATACCAGATTCCATTTTTTAAAAATCTAGCAAGGTTTACACTATAATCAACAGGTCATATTGACGTTTGAAAATCTAACTTTCAGTTTTTGCTGTGAGTTAAAAAAAGAGACAGTTGAGAATTTTAGAGTGTAAATGTGATCCTAAAAACTTGAGAGTTGATCATCCTAAAATCTTGATTGCCAGAGAGAACTTTTCTTGATTTTCATCAGAGCCTAAACTGGTATCCAAGAATAAATCTGAGTACATTACTAACCCTTCCAATAGAAGTGTTTTGAAACAGATATCTAACAAATGCAGACTACAAATCTTTAAAAAGTATACTTTCTCAGTAAACAAAAAACTCCAATATCACAGTTTTTGCCTCTAAACAATATGCTATATATGAACAGCCCTATCTATTCAAATCTTCTTTTAACATATATCTGGGACCTGCTCAGGGATGATTTTGCTTTTTTTTTTTTTTTTTTTTTTTGCTGACCTATCAATCACTCTTTCCCACTCAAGTCTTCTATCACCCTAAAATTGTGTTTGAAAACTATGTATCGGTTAAACATCCCCAAACAAATTCCCAAATACCAGCCTTTTCCTAATAATTTATTCAAGGTCCATCATTGTAGGTATAAAATTGAAATGACTTTTTGCACTGTGTTGTCACCCTCCCCCATCCAAGAAAAATGAACAGAAAATACTTACAATGGTTCTTAGCCAGGAGCATTTTATCCCTTATTCGCTAGTGGTAAATGAGTCAGATATGAGTTGGCCAGGAAAAGAGCTGCTTTACCCAAAATCTTAGTATGAAATGAGTCATCTCACTCCAAACACCAATATATCCTCCAAAATAACTGGCAAGAATTTCCTATAAAAAGAACCTTGCCTTCACTCTTTTCCATCCATTTAGGTCTCTGATTTTTCTAATTTTTCAATTTCCTGCATGTTCATAATATTGCATTTATAACAAAGGCCAGGAACATTTCCGCCTCTTTATCTTATTTTGAAAGTCATCTTTGCCTATTGAATAGGAGAACAATTTTGATAGCATTCCTCTGAAAAAAATAAGTGCTCTGTGAATTTCAAGGACTCCTCTCTCTGTCTCTGTCTCTCATGAAATTCATCCATGGTTCAACTGAAAAGCAAGAGCCAGTTCTAGAAGAATTTTTTCTTTTCCTCAGTTGAAAAACAGAGTTCAAAGCCACAGAAAGGATTTTAAGCAAAATAATTTTTCCTCTGACAAGAAAAATGAATCACATTAGGTATAATCTGTCTAAAACTGATGAATGAGTATGAAAACAAACAAAAACTTCAACTCTGCTTTCCTGTACATCAGGACATTAACATTTACATTTGCTCTCTGCCATCAGATGAAGCTTAAAAATCACTCTGGATTGAGGTTGAGGTTAAGTCCTGTAGATTATCAAGAGTCAACACACTATTTACCTGAAGATAAACAAGTGTGCTTATGAAGCCAATTCTTGCCAATGTGCTGAGATTTTCTTGGTATTACTTGGGGCTCATAAAAATCAATTATTACTGCTAATTATTCTAAGCTCTGCAATTTAATGGACAAAATTACTAACAATTCATTTCACTTAGGTTGGAATTTAGCCTTGTTTTTCTATATTAAATGAATTCTAAAGAATAGTTATGCTCCTTTTATATTCAGCAGTAACAGATGTTAGTTTGCTCAGTTTTATTGCCCTCAGATGACAGACAACTAACTGTTTTTGGCCTTGGGAATAATTGCAACACCTTTGGATTATGAACTTGGTTCACTTCTTAGCTGGAAACAGCAGGGGCTTCGTTCACATTATCAAAGATATAAAAGAAAAAAATCTTCCCTAATGCTCCAGAAATCATAACAAGATGCCTTCTAATTCAACTAATATATAATTTTTTCCTCTACTGATAATCTGTTCCTTAGTGCTTAAAATAAGAGAAAATAACTGAATAAAAGTGAAATCACTTATTCAGTTTATCTTCTGCTCTTGGCCAAAACAAGATGTTAAATCCATTAAACTCTGAGTATCCAGTAAAAGCAAGAAAGCTAGAACTGTTCAAATTTGTGCATTCTTGGGAAAATTGCCAACTTATGTACTAGTAGCAGGATCTGTGTAATTAATGGTGATGTTATTGATGGAGGGAGCCTGATTTTCTTCTCAGAAGCAATTTAAGAGTGCAAACTGGCAGAACTTTAGCAAAGCCTCACCTGATTCACTTTTACATTGAGGAAATAAGACCTTGAAGTCAGCCATAGAAAGTACCAATGTCAATGTATATTTGTGGTGACTTTGGTCATGGTAGACTTTAAAGAAATCCTGAATTGTAGCATTATCATAGAACACAATTATGGACACTGAAATGCACAAACTGACAAAGATTCCTTAATAAGATAAGGGAGCCCAATCTTAGGTTGACTTACGTTTTTCCCCAGAAAGTATGTTCATATGAGAATGAACTGGGAAAATTCCTTCCTATAATGTGAAGTAACATAAGACTCAAGTCCACACAGTCCTTCACACACACTCTGGTCTCCTTTGCAGACAACTTCCTTATTCATCCAGTTGCTGGACCTCAAGAACAGTCAGTATGTACAAAATGCATATGCATTTTAGCTAGCCACTGACTCACATTACCTCCAGCTTCTGCTCTCCTCTTTCCTTTGTTATATCAGGAATTTTGAAATGAGAGGAAGAAAAAGAACATCTGGAAAAATAGAGATAACTAGGGAAAGAATTAAGGCCACAAACAGCTCTTTCCATAATGATCTGCACTAAATTACCCAACCAGGAGTGATTTTTCTCACTGACTATCTCATCCTCTCTAGTTCTCTGTGAACTGCAACCACATGCTCCAGGTCTGTGTTTCCCATGAAGAATGAAACAATTGAATTTTCTATAACCCAAAGCATGTGCTGTGGCATCTGTGGTTTTGGAGAAAACAGGTGGAGGAAGTGGAGGAGACAGGTGAAGGAAAACCAGGAGGAAGGTTCATGAACACCAGAGATGAGCCTAGATGTTACTGACCCACATGATTCCCCACATTGGATTCATACCTGCTGTCTTCCTGAGCAAAGGGCTGTTCCACATCCACCGTCAGGGAGGCCAGAGCAGAAACGGTCTCTGTCTCCTCTTGCAACTGAGCGCCAGGCAGAGCACAACCCCTTGGCATAGCCACCATCCTTACCGACTTCCAGTACTTGCCTAGAAAAAACATTCATCATACTTTATAGGAATTTTAGTTAGAGCAGTAGTAATCAGAATACTTGTATAGGTCCAACTCAGAACAGTTGTTAAGTTAAAATTCCCTGTTATACACAGTTGTAATTTGGTTCCTTAACTCTTATGATTAAGTGTTTTTCTTAATATAAGAATGCCAAGTTGTGATGAACTCATATTCCCAAGTTTAAATCCCTCTTGCTCAGAAGGTAATAAAGTGAGGGACAATCCATGGTCTAATGAACTCACTAAAAGACTGACAGCTGTCTGTACAACTAAGTAAGCAAACTCTAAGCACCTGCCCCCTGGGAAGCCCTTGAGAGACCTGGAGGTAGAAGTCTCCTGGAGAAAATGAATGAAATAGTAATGGTAAAAATTACTACTTGAACCATTAACTTTTAAAAAATGAATTTGGAGTATAAAAGAAAAAAGCAAAGCCCAGCGATGCCAGCATGAATCAAATGGCAACTGTGCCAGAACAATCAGGTTTGTTAGTCCTGGATGTTCTCTCTTTCTCAACCTCAGGGTGTGTACTAGAACAATAATTGACTGAAAACTTTAATATATGCACTGGCTGATGTTGGAATCCATCCATGTGTCATACTGATATTTCTTTTTGAGAGGCAGAGAAGGAGAATAAGGGGAAATAGTCATTTCATGAGAACATGCTAGTGGGCTAAATATAAAAGAACAGAGGCAAAAAAACCTTTTTTTTTTTGGGTGTGTGTGTGTGAAATGTTGAATCTCAAATCAAAGCACAACTCCCTCGATACTGACATGACTCATCAGGCTAGAACTATCTTTACAACCTGACCAATTAGATGGAGACTTAGCATGTTGAGGATTTGCTTATTTCAAATTAAACAACAACAACAACAAAAGTCTTGCTTGAGTGCAAAAGGAAGATAGATGAATACTGGACTGCAAAGTAAGCTTAATTGGGCTCTGGACCCAGCTCTGCCTCTGGATATCCCTTTCATACTCATAAGTCCTGCTAGGACTTTATTTTTGCTTCTTCCAAGAGGGAGATTGCCTTAAACATTTTCCAGCATACATATTTTGTGATTGGACTTTCTTTGCCTTACTGTTTTACAAAGGAATGGCTGTCACATTAGGAAAAGAGACTCAGTCTCCCTGTGCATTCTGCATGCCCAACAAGACCTTCTGACACAGGTGTCCATAGTACTTTACTTACTGTGATCACCTACTCTGTCCAAAGTCTGAGAATCAAAAGCTTTTAATTTCAATCAAACAATAATTCTGCCAATAAATCCACAAACTAATATTTTTTAGAAGTCTAGACTGTGCTAGACGTTGATGCTACAAACTGGCTCCCAATCCCAAGAAATCCAATCTGGTTGAGTTAACCCTACTAGTTAACAATGACACATCTGTGTGTAAAACGTCCATATTATCCTTTGGAGGGAATAAATACAACATATACTTATGGTGAAAGCAAAATAAGGGAAGGTTTGCTAGAAAAAAATGACACTTCATCAAGTATTTGAAAGGCAAGTAGAAGTTAGTCAAACTGAAATAGGGAGAGGTGGTGGTGCCCAGGTAACCAGGAAGAGGAAATAATACATGCAGATGTATAGAAACTAGTGTCTGTGTGCCTTATTGGGAGTACAAGTAAAACATAGGAAGAGTCTGGAGTGTAATGGATGACCACTGTGGTAGGCAAAGGCTAACTAACACACAATCTTGAACAACATGCCAATGATCTTGGACTTCAACCTTGGACTTCAACCATTATAAGCAGAAGAGGTACATAATCAGATTAATGTTTTAAAAATATTTCTCTGGGCAGATCGTGGATGATGGATTAGAAGATGATGAGGATAGCAGCAGGAAGACCAATTTCACATCCTGGCAGAAGTCCAGGTGGTAAATCATGATGGAATAGAAATGAGAAGATGTTTAGAGACCTTTAGGAAGCAGGCAATGAAAATGTATCTTGGCTTTTTCTTCAGCATCCGTCACATCTCTCAAATCTGAAACCTGTCCTTGAAATGACAGTTCCATTGCAAGTCCCTAATTACTCTAGAACACAATGTCATTATTATCCTACCCAAGTTGGAAATGCTATATCCATCAATAAGTAAATAGAGTTGCAATGAGTTTCACAAAATATCACTAATATATTATTAGTACATAATATTCATAAAGCTAGTGATGCTGGATGGCATCTTGTTCTCTGGAGTGACAAGTATGAGGACTCAGACAAACACAACACAAGCAGCTGATGATTAATGGTCAAATTATGTTGTAGAGACTACAGGGAGGAGACACTAGCATTATTGAAGACCTAATATATGCCAAAGACTATGTGCTAGATGTTTTAAACATGTATAATTTGTTTTCATTTAGTCTTCATGAAAACGATGTAGTGTTGGATATTTTTTTCAAAAGTCACATTGTTAAGGATCAGAGGAGCTGAAATTATTACCCAGGACTGATTAATTCACAAATCTCTTCCTCTATACTCTGCTGTCCTCTTCCATCCTCCTCCAAGTGCACGTGAAAATACAAAAATATTCTCAATATATGAAAATCTTGACTTAAAAGTATTGTACACATTAAGAATTCTTCACTTTACCAAAAATAAACATCATCTTTGGTAATAACAAGCTATCTTTGTTCCTTAGATATGTGACTCAACCCACTTTTTTTTCAACTTTTTGGTGAGGATTTTGTTTTTCACAAAGACTTCCATGTTAAAACTTGTTTTTTCTACACTTCATGTTAGTGTGGATATGTAGTGCTCCCCAAAAGTTCATGTGTGAGACAAAGAACATTCAGTGTTGAAATGATTAGGTTATGAGAGTTATGCCTAATCAGTGGGTTAATCTGTTGATATGTATTAACTGGGTGGTAACTAAAGGCAGGTAGGGTGTGGTTGGAGGAGATAGGTCACTAGTGGCATGCTCTTGGGTTTTATATTTTGTCCCTTGTGAGCGGAGCATGCTCTCTGTTTCCTGGTGGCCAAGTTCTGAGATGCTTTCCTCCATCATGGGCTTTCGCCATGATGTTCTGCCTCACTGTGGGCCAGAGCTTTGAAGTTGGCTAGCTGTGGGCAGAGACTTATGAAACCATGAGCCAAAATAAAGTTCCTCCTCTAATTGTTCTTGTCCCATCATTTTGATCACAGTGACAAAGTGACTAAAGCACTTCATTTCTCATAACCTTGTACTATTGCAAGTACTAGGTTACCAGGTAAGTCACTGATGAATCTATGATAAAACTAGAGGCATATGCTCAGTGAAGAGTATAAACAAGAAGTCCCTAAAGATGGAGCTCTGAACTAAAATATAATATTTCCATATTGATGATCTCATGATAATTCCAGGAAAGTCATGGGATCACTATGAAGAATAATCTCCAGATTTATAAAATGAGGTCTGTGAGCTTAATGATTATGAAAGATTTATTTCTGTCCTAATTCTCAGTGATGGTGATTCTTCCAATCTTATGTTAAGTAAACACTCTTGGATATTATCATAAGTTTGTTATGGCAAAAAAAAAAACAACAACTAACTTCTCTATGAGTGTGTAAACACTTGAAAAGGTCATCAAGCACTGACTTTCAGATAATGACATATCTACAATGACCAAGGGCTTTCATTTTCAAGCACTGTACCTTTTTCCTCAAGAGAGCTCTTGCCCATATAACATAAACAATTTTGCTCCCAAAAGATAATGAGAAGGCATGCATTCTTAATAATAATCTTTAGGAAGAATGACTGATAATGATCCTTAAAATTCTGACCTATAAGTATGTGAGTAGTAGTAAGGATTTTAAATAGCTGGGATGTTTTTGGATAAAATTTAATGTGTGTAAAATATTCTGCTTTTAGGATTAAATATTGGAAGTTTGGCTCTTATCCAAGTATGTGAGGTTCCTGACTCAGAACCTAAAATTTTAAATTCAGTTTGGCCTTCGGCAAGATGTGAAAAAACAAGAGAAATATTCTATATTAATAATGCACTTATAGATCATTATCTCTGTTCACAAAAGAGAATAATTAAAATACAAGTAGGTATAACACAAACTATGCAATATGTGGACAACTCAAATCCCATAATTTATGGGTTGCATTTTCATGTGATATGTAGGGTTTTTTATTTTTTTGCTTTCAGAAACAGATGTTCAAGAAAATCGTATCTATTGGCATGGGAATAATAATGCCATTAACACATAAGAGAAATGAACCAAGCTTTACTACTAGGGTTCTCAGGAGTTGCTATTCATAAAGTAAAATATTAGCAACCGGCACCACTAAGTTGCTCTCCTATGGCAATAAAACTGGCAAAAGAGAGGCATTTTCCATTAAAACTGGAGTGCATACTCCCTCTTCAGTCATATCCTTTATCCTTATTCGCTTTTCCCACTATGTAAATCTTCCCACTTTTCAGCACTTTTTTCAAGGTCTACTCAGCCCTCATTATTCTGCATTTTTGTTTTATCTGGCAAAGGTAAAGCAAAGAATGAATGTATAATAAAGGTATAAAGTAGATAGTGGAACGTGGACAGTCAAGATCTGGGGTGGGAACCACAGATGGAATTTCACTGGGTCAAATAGGAACGGAGAGGGCATCTTACAGGTATTGTGTGATCAGACTTCAGGAAAAACAAGACTACTTCTGGTAACAAACAATTTGGTAAAATAGTAGTTGTCAACTTATGCAAATCTGTCTTAGAAAAACCCTGCTGAACAAATGTTTTCCCAATCAAAGACCTCAGCCACTTTGAAAATCACTTGACTCCCAAGTCTCCTTGTTCCATCATCATTTGGAAGCCTCAGAATCATGCCTTCTGATTTTTTTTTTTTTACCTTCTTGCCATTTAAATGATACTGCCTAGTATCATTGCACACCACGTTCTTATAGCAAAAGAATCAATACTAAACTAATCCTTTTTCAGTCCTCCTCAATCTTAGAGCTTATTAATGCCTGAGTTTATGAGAGGCCCAGGCCTGTGGATTTTCTAGAGGTTCTTAATACTTTATTAACCTATTTTGTCCTAATGTCTCAAACGTGGAACACCTATAAAAATTTAAATATAGTATGTAATATATAATTATATAATGACAATAATTATAATGTAGTGGTATTAATTAATATAATAATTTATATAAGCTCTGGATTAGGATTTCCAACCTATTTCAATGTACCTATGTCAATTTCCTTGAAATATTATAGAACTTGAAAGATGGCACTTAATGGGTTAAGACTTTTTTTTAGCTAAATGAAGAACTTCATCAGGATCTAAAACTTTATATAAATGTAAAGATAAAAGATGCACTGAAAATTGGTGCATAAATTGAGTAACCAGATAATTAACTTTTCATCCATATTGGGGTAATTTTGAGGTTAAGTGGAGCCAAGAATAAAAATTACATTATGAAAATACTTATTTATTGCTCAAAAATTATTTTTATCTGTAGACATATAAAATAGTCCTATTCAAAATTTACTTTCACATTAATATTCATTTTAAAAAATAAAATCTGCATAATTCATGTATCTCAAGGCACAGAAGCCAGCACATTTGTATTGATTATACAAACATTACAAAATAACATAGCTGGGTGCGGTGGCGCATGCCTGTAATCGCAGCACTTTGGGAAGCTGACACATGAGAATCATGAGTTCAAGGCCAGCCTCAGCAATGGCGAGGCACTAGGCAACTCAGTGAGATCCTGTCTCTAAATAAAACAAAATAGGGCTGGGGATGTGGCTCAGTGTTCGAGTGCCTCTGAGTTCAATCCCTGGTACCAAAAATAAATAAATAAATAAATAATAACATAAACATTATGCTTGGTAGATATTCAAGTACATCAATTCTTTTATGGCTATATTGTTCATCCATACAATATAACTAATATTTTTATGAAGAATATGTTTTTTGTTTCAATGGGATCCAAATATTTTAGATTTTTTTCATAAAATTGGCCTGTAATCATCTTCAAAGTTAAATTTTATAGTTGGCATCTTTAACTTTTCTTCTCAAGAGACAGTAATATTTTTGATTGAGAAATACTATCTCTACAAATATGATGCTACCTGGAAAACTTAGAGCAACTTCTACTAAATGGGATTGTTTTTACATCTAGTTTTTAAGATATTGAAATAAGCACTGTATTCCAAAAGTTTTCAGGACTACCATCTTTTTTCTCCTTTCAAAATAAAAACATCTTTGTCAAACATGTTATAAGACAAAACAATTAAAAAAGTTTTCTATTTATGACTTTTCAAAATTTTACAAATCAGATGCAGAAAAACTTTGACTTTTTGACTTCATTCCATTCCAGATCATAAAATATAAATTTATCTAACAATAGAAGTTTGATCAAAGATTCTATCTACAAATAGAGTTCTTAAATAAATAACACTTTGTGCATGGTTTGAACACTTATCCTTGTTCAATTATTTCATTGCTTTAATAGGGATCAATTTAAATGTTTTTCTTTTTGCAAGCACTATTTATTGCCACTGAAGTTCTCCAAAAGCTTCAAAAACATATTTGTGCTCTGTTTGGTAACTATTTCTTATCAGCTTCATTGAGTGGTACAGTCAATACAATTTGCCAATTTTAGGATTAAATTAAGATTATGCATGTTGACAAATGTGTGCAGTCATAATAGGTATGACAATAAAAATACAGAATATTTTCATCATCCTGTAAAGTTCCCCTTGACTCTTTGGAATTGATTCCATACTCTCCTTCTTTCTAGATTATTGTCAACCACTGAATCTGCACCATATTTTTTCCTTGAATTCATATAAATAGGACCAGATAGTAGTTTTGGCTTTTCACTTGACATATATAGTACTTTTGCAATTAAACAATTTCTTTTATCTCTATCATCTATACCTTTGTTTCTTTATATGTAATATGATTTTGTCTTTTTATGGCATGCTTTTAAGATTTGATTATGATGTTCCTTAAGGTGACTGTAAGAGGTAATTTGAATTGTTAAGGTGATTTGATTAAGAGATGCCTAATATTAAGAGGCTTGTGGGTGTGTTGATGAGGGTGTGTCTAGAAATGGTTGGCATGTGGGATAGTGAACTGAAGTGGAGAACCTACCTAATTATGGGCACCACCATCCAATAGATTGGAGTCTCGAGAGGAACAAAAGTTGGAAGAAAAAGGAAGCAGCAGCAGATGCAAGCTCCATTCTTCTTGAACAAGTTCTTGATTGTTGCTGCGATTATCTGAGGATATCAGACTCTCTCTCCTTCCCTCTTCCAGAGTGGAGTCTGCCAATAATTCTCCAGGGAGTTTCCAGAAGCCTTCAATCTTGAACTGGGTAGCATCATTGATCCTTCTTGTTCTGAAGCTTCCGCATTTTGAGTTGCACAGCTACTAGTTCCTCCAGCTCTCCAGCCCGCAGACAGCCATTGTGAACTATCCGGCTTCTGGTTGTGTAAGCCAGTCTAATAAACCTTTTTACAATCATACCTCCTGTTGGTTCTGTTCCTCTAGAAGACCCTGACTAATACAATGATTTTATTCATTTTTATTCTGCTTAAGATTCATTGGATCTGTGGATTCAAGTTGGTAAAACTTTTTCCATTATTTCTTCAAACACACACACATATGCACTTTCTCTTGAACTCTACAGATTTGTTAGATTGATTGATGATGTCCCCCACATCACTTATACACTTTTTTATCAGCTTTTTTCTTTCTGTTCTTTACTTTGGACAGATTGTGATACTATGTCTTCAACTTCACTATTTTCTTTTACAGTGTATAATCTGCCAATAATCCCTCTCAGTTGTGTTTCTTAATTTCAAATATTGTGTTTCATCCTTAAAATTTTCATTTCAATGTTGTTTATGCTTTTCGTCTGTCTCATTATGTTTGCACTTTCCTCTTCATGTTGGACATAAATGTTTAACTTTCTGAGTAAGTTTAACAGATTTGTCTTATGATTCTAGGGAACATTTTCCTTACTACTTTGCATGCCTAGTGATTTTCATCTGGATGCTTGGCATTAATAGAATTTTTTTTTTTGAAAGAAGGTTGGGTATTCTTTTGACATATCATTAATCTACTTGGAATCAATATAATCCTCTTGAGGCTTATATGCACTCTTTTCAGGCTGGCTCCTGAGCAGTCTTTAGTATAAAGCAAATTTAGCACTATGATTAAACGATTCCATTTTGATGTTTCTATGTGATACCTCGTGAATCACCAGGTCTCTCTCAGGTTAATGGGAGTGAAAACTATTCCCAGTTTGAATTGTTTAACCTACTGTTTTCTATTGATTATATCCTCAGCTTTGTTGAGTTTCAACTCATACATGTAAATAAGTATTCAGATACATGTAGCACCCCTTGTGTGTATGTGAACACCATCTCCAAGACTTTGCCTCTCCAATTCCAGTCACTTTAGTTTCCTCAAACTTCACTCTATTCTCAGCTCAGTTAAACAACTGGACCTTTTTTAGTTTCTTCCTTTCTGTGCATCAACCTAAAATCTTCCTAATTAGGAAAAGAATATATAAAATGAAAAGGATTCATACAGAGCATAGTGAAGCCAGAAAGAGAATGTATGAATAGAAGAGAGAATAGTTTTTGAAAAAAATCCAGGAGTAGGAAAAGGGAAGGGGGAAGTGTTTTAAGAAAGAAGGCATATTTAAAATGTATCAAATGTTTCTGAGGAGTTAACATGAGGAATTAAATTCATATATTGGACAAATACTATGTATCCAGAATATATACAGTATTTTCTAAATTCAACAATTGCCAGCCTCAGTAATGGAGAGGCACTAAGCAACTTAGTGAGATCCTGGCTCTACATAAAACACAAAATAGGGTGGGGATGTGGCTCAGTGGTCGAGTGCCCCTGAGTTCAATCCCGGTGCCAAAAAAAAAAAATGAACAAAAGATCTAAAAAAGTAATTTACCAAAGCAGATATACAGATTCCAAACATGCATACAAGCCTCAAAATCATTAGATAAATGGAAATTAATATTACAATGAAGTATCAGTATATACCTATTAGAATGTCTGTAAAACAAAGAAACAATACCAAGCATCAATGAGGCTATGGAGCAACTGGAATGCTTTTGCTAGTGGTAGTGGGAATGCAAAATGATACAGATGCTGTGATAGAATAGTTCATCATTTTCTTATAAAGTTTATAAGAAAGTTTCCATAGGACTAGGCCATCCACTCCAAGGTATTTACCCAAGAAAAATGAAAACTTGTGATTACATAAAATTTAGTATGTGAATGTGTAGAGCAGCTTCATTCACTATCACCTCAAACTAGAAATAATCCTGATTATTCAGTAGGTAAATGGATAAACAAATTGTGGTATATCCCTACAATATATACTACCTAACAATACAAAGTAGTGAACTCTTGATATAGTCAGACACATAGATGAATTTTAGTGTATTTTCTAAGTGAAAGAAGCCAGGCTCAAAGGGCTATATATTTTATGATTCCTTTGATATAAAATTTTGGAAAAGGTAAAAAGAAAATTGAACAGAAAATAGATTAGTGGTTACCATGTGAGAGGAGTAGGTAAGTACAAAGGGAAAGCATGGAGGAATTTTTTGGGTGATGATCTGTGTTAAAACTGTTGTGGCAGGGACATGAATGTATGCTTTTATCAAAACCCATATTTCTAGTCAACAAAAAGAGTGAATTTTACTGTTGGTAAATTTGTAAAGACAACTAGGATATGTGGGAACCCAAAATGGAAGACAAACCATAATAAATGAAATTAACTATGTTACAAATGAATAATATTAATACAATGAAAGCAGGAGGGAAGTAAAGAAATAAGCTAGATGACATTAGAAAGCAATTGTTATGGTTTAGATATGAGGTGTCTCGCAAAAGCTCATGTAGGAGACAACACAAGAAAGTTTAGAGGTGAAATAACTGGGTTATGAGAGCCTTAACCTAATCAGTGCATTCATCCACTTGAATGGATTCACTGGGTGGTAACTGTAGGCAGGTAGGGTGTGGCTACAGAGGTAGGTCTTTGGGGTGTGCCTTTGTTTTTTCTATCCAATGAGCAGAGTTCTCTCTCTGCTTCCTGTTGCCATGTCCTAAACTGCTTTTCTCCTTCCGCTCTGATGTTCTGCCTCACCTTGAGCCCAGAGCTATGGAGTCAGCTGACCAGCTGACCATGGACTGAGACCTCTGAAATTGTGAGTGCCAAATGAATTTTCCCTCTAAACTTGTTCTTTTCAGGTATTTTGTTCACAGAAGCAAAAATTAGATACTATAAGGCTAAGGACAAAAAGACGTGAACATGAACACTGAGCTCTAGGGATACGGATTAGCAATTCCGAAACTGGTTTATATGCATGTAAGGGTTAAAAAATAAGTAGTATACTGTTGATAATGAGAGCCAGAATTCTCACTTTTGGAGAAAGAAATTATAAATAAGAAAGGGAAAGCTAGAATAAACCCTGTGGTATTGGAATTGAATCAGATGTATCAGTAGGAAATATGTTTTAAAAATACATATAGTTATAATTAGATATGAAAATAAATATAGATGTATGTATATATGGTGTAGTATAGTCATGTATATTTCCTGGCTGCATTCACTGAGAGGCCTGGAAGCAATGGCACTCCAGTAGCAATGAGCAGCAGATCATAGTTTCAAAACAGATTTTCCATTGAAAGAATCCAAAGCTCCTTGAAGATGAATGAATTCCAGGTCCAGGACAGTGTGATGGTAACTCTTCTGTGTTTACTTGAACTGGTCACAGTGTACCCAGATATTTGGTTAAACATTATTCTGAGTGTGTCTCTGAGAGCAGTACTTCTAAATGAGATTCAGTGATCTGAGTAAAACAAATTGTTCTTCCTTGTCCAATCCATTGAAGGGGAAACAAGCTTGTTTACTAAGGGAGAATTTACTCTGTCTGTATGATGGTCTTTAAGCTGGGACATCAATCTTCTCCCACCATTATCCTTAGACTTGAACTGGAACTCACACCATTGGCTCTCCTGGGTCGCTGGCCTTCAGACTCAGACAGGAACCTGCACTGTCAGGTCTCCTGGGTCTTCAGCTTGTCAACTGCAGATCTTATGACTTTTCAAACTTCACAACTATATGAGCCAAATATTCATAAATAATCTTTTTTATGTATATCTCCTATTGGTTCTGGTTCTCTGGAGAATCCAGACTAATACAGGCAGGAAAACTAAATTAATACTTTCCAGAGTAAGCATGGAACATATTGTGAGGCCAGAAAGTAAATACTCACAGGAAGACAGTTATCTCAGAAGGTATGGGAACCAGTCTAAAGGAGTTCTAAATGGCTAGAGCTGAAACAATGAAAACAGCAATATAAAAAATGATCATATTGGATTATGACTCAGAATAAAATAAATATCCATCAGCCAGAATGATATAAATGTATAGTGAAAAAAATAGAACAGAGAAGACAGCTCTATATTAAAGATCATTTCCAAGTAACAAATACAGAAGAAATAAGGAAAACAGAAAATCAACATTGGAACCCTCATGTAATAATTGTTGTAGGCAAGATCCACTGATGGATGCTAAAATTAGGGGGCAAAAGTTTAAGAACTTGAAGTATCTTCCTACTACATTGTTAATTCCAAAGGGAGATATTGTAAGATTATACTGGAAATCTGCTTAGTTAAGTGATCACATTAACATCCCCAGGAATAAGATACACGGACATCACATATCCCTGATACCATGCACCAGGAAGGGTACAACATCTCTACTTTGGTATTCTTGCCAGAAATTTATGCAATGTGATCTTAAGGAAACATTGGAAAAACCCAAGCTGAGAGACATTCTATAAAATAACTGACTAGCATTCTTTGAAAGTGTCATGATCATGGAAGGCACATAAAAGATAGTCACAGTCGGGAAAAGACAAAAAGAGATGGCAGTTAAATGTTAATACAGGATCATGGATGAAATCCAGGAATGGAATAAAGAAATTAGTGAAAAATTCTGCTGGAATCCAGAAGATGCTGTAGTAGAGGTGATAGTATTGTACTAATGTTAATTTCTTCATTTTGATGATTTTACTTTGGGTATACAATATGTTTGCCTCATAGAAAGCAGGTGAACATTACAGGGGAGAGCTATATATTGTACTTGCAACTTTTCTCTAAATCTAAAAATGTTTCGGAAGAAAAATTTAGTAAAATCACATTTTAAATCTGCAAGTAGGGATGCCAGTGGAGACCCAAGTAAGATGACACCCAGATCAGAACGATCCAAGTGGAGTAATATATTAAAATGTTAACTAGGTAAATATGTTTCATAAACATATTTCTGAAGGGTTTGCCAAGCTCTAGATTGGTAAATTGGAGACAGAGTGAGAGTGATGGGGTTGATATTTTTTGTACCAGGAATTGAACCCAGGAGTGCTTAAACACTGAACAAAATCCTCACCCTTTTTTATTATTTATTTATTTATTTATTTAGAGGCAGGGTCTTAGTTGCATAAAGACTCACTAAATTGCTGAGGCTGGTCTTGAACTTTCGACCCTCCCGTCTCAGCCTCCTGACCTGCTGGGATGACAAGTGTGCCACTGTGCTCAGCTTTATTCACTTTTAAGATGAGAGGAATTTTAGAGTATTTAGATGTCGATGACAAGGAACAGTTCAAAGAAAGCAGGCTGGTAACCACAATTTCTTCTAAGCAAGGTTTGTTGCTGAGATTAAGTGGGAGAGAAGAGGAAGTAAAGAGAATGGAGAAGTTGGAAAGAGCTGTTTATAATGGAGAAGTTGGAAAGAGCAGAGTAAAGTTGACCTGAAAAATAGAGGATTGTAAGGCCCACTTGAGTTTGGTGATCATAAAGTTACAGGAGGTGAAACTGCTTTGCTTCATGACAATCTCTGTTAGGCCTACTTATTCTGAACCACATTTGAAGAAAGTTTGTAGAATATATCCAAAGTTGAGATTTTCTCAGATGAGTAAAGCAGAAGAGCAAGACTGGAGGTAAAGAAGACTGAAAGTTAGAAGGGCAAATAAATTTAAGTATTATTATTTGTAAACTGTACATAGAAACAAGCTAAGAAAGGAAAAGGATAATGAATGAAGAGAAATGAGGAATTACATAGGAAATAAAATAGATTCTTAGGTATGCAGGTCAACAATTCCATGGCATATGGGTCTGATGGTCTAACATATCCGTCTTTGGCAGGGATGTGCTTGCCAGTGCTGGTTTATGATTCAGTTTTTTTTTTTCAAGTCTGCTAAGACAATAACAGATGGTCATCTGCTGTCCAGGTTTCTCTTATTTCCTTTCTTATTCTTTATTCTTATGAGTGTATGATTTAAAAAAGAAAGAGAGAAAGAAAACTCTATTATTATTTTGGTAGGGTTCCATGGAGGAGTGAAAGTAAATGAGTACTCTTTTCATTTATTATTAGTTGAAAGTAGTCTCCTTCCTCCATTTTAACTCCACAAGTAAGAGTTGTTGTTGTGTCTCTTCTCTTGCTTCTGGTGACTCTCTCTAGTGTCTTATGTCCTTGTGTGTTAAATTTTCTTCATTTCTTCGGTTAGGTCTGTTATTTATTTATTTGAAACCATAGTTTGTTGGACTTAATCTTTGTATCTACCAATGGTTTAAATTAGAGATACTTCCCTACAGAAAGGGATTTCATGGATTTCCTCCAGAACCTATGAGTGAATGAAGCTGAAAGCTCTTCAATACCTGTCAAATTCATAATGCAACTTTAACACAGATCTTGTTTTCAGTGCATTATACCACAAACATCAGCATCGGCTCCCCTTTATGTTACTGCTTACTGCTCCTAAATTTCAACTTCTGTTTTGTTTCTCTCTCCTATTTCCTTACATTATAACAAGTGGAATAATATGTTAAAATAGTTTATTTTACTATTTGTAGACCCTTTTGTGTTTTTAGGAGAGCCCAGCTATCTAGTCTATCCAGTTGTACTTGGGAATAGGAAATCTGGTGGAACTCTGTTTTTACTTGCAAAATGGGGTGGAAACAAGAAGTTCATATAGATGCTTTAATAGAAAGAAAGTGGGCTTTGACATCAAAGCCCAACTAGATGTAAGATCTTGATTTTATTGCTTCCTAGTAAGAAGACCTTCAACAAATTACCTACACATTTACTAAGCCCCAATTTGTTCGTGAACAAAATGAGGAAAAAATTATGCATTTCAGAGTGGCATGAAGATTAGACATAATATATGCAAATACCTAGCAAACATCTCTCAAATTTCTCTGGTGTGCCCTATCTCAGTTGGAAGTTTCAAATGTGCATGTGAAACTCACCTGAGTGCTAAGGACTAAAGATATAATCACAAAGCACTCCTGTTATTGAAGAGTTTTCAGTCCCAGAAGCATGCATAGTTTTATTTATTCTTTTGGTTTGATTCATTTTGCCTTGGAAGAAATGTGAGTGTAAAAAATTCATAATTGCAGATGCAGTTGGAATAAAAATAAATTACCAAGACAAGTTAAGTCTCTAAGCAGATGGCAGATTTTCCTTTTTATTCTGGTACATTCTAGTAGTAGGGCTCCAATACACAATAACCAGAGTTTCAACATTTCAAGAGAATGGTTAACTCGAAATTCAAAATCAACTTTGAAAAAGCCATGTGTACAAGTTTGACCTGGCTCTGATACAAGTGAGGGTTGGTGGGGTTAATAGTGGGAAAATGCCTAGCACTGCTTTTCTTCAATGAAGGTCTGCCTGGCCCAGGGCTCCAACATCAAGGTCTCTGTCTAAAGCCAAAGAATATATGACAAATAGCAGCTCACACCTGACAACAGTCAGAGTTTTAAACTCGACAGGGCAGGGATTTGAAATTCTGCCAATCCTTGCATTTTTTTCTGATTAGAAGTATTTTACAAGTTTATAAGGGGATCAAAAGTGGACTCAGAGCTCCATGGCTCCTTGTAATTTGGCACTGGGCTTTTAGAACTGACTATGCCTCAATCAGAATTAGCCAGAACTTCCAAAATTCCACATTTTAAATTAAACTGATTTTTTTTTTCTAAATATATCACTTTCGGGAAGGAGTGGGGAAAAAAGTGTAAGCAAAAATTGCACAAGGAATTAATTTACTTGTGAGATAGCATAATATAGTAAGAGGGAGACTTTAGAGCTGGACTGCTTGGTTAATGATCTTGCTTCTGTCCACTCATTATCTGTGTGACCTTTAGGAAGTTAATGAACCTTGATGTCCCTCAGTTTACTTGGCTATAAAATGGGAGTAAAAAGGCAGTTATCTCATAAGGTTGTTGGAAATATGGAGTTAATTTATATTAACAAGAATGTTTAGAATAGGACCTGACACACTGTAAGCATTCAATGATTGTTATTTTATTATTTAATATTAGCTTATAGGGCTTGTATTTTATAAATAATGTTATTCAGTGTAAAGAAAAATTGATGTTTAAGATGTTGCAGCCATCCCCCCAGTCTTCAAGACTCTCAATCAGCAAGGTTTCTTTCTTCTAAGTTTCTTCTTCTTTCCTTTGAAACCTTTTCTTCCTCCACTGTTTACCTATTTCAAAAAGTGATTGCTTCCATCTTCTTAGTTTTCCAACCAGTAAATTTAGAAAACATTCGTCTCTCCTTGCCAATTGATTACAACCTTGTGCCAACTCAACTTCTGGAGTAAACTGTTCACCTCCCTCCGACAATAAGCCCTGCTCCTCTCCTGTCTTTGGTGCAGGCATAGTGATCTTTTGAAATGTAGGTTTGATGATGCTTCTTCCTAACTTGAAATAAAATCTCACTTGCCTGTAACTGAAAAGCCCCTTTCTAACACTGTAGGATAGAAATGGAAGAAAGAGGAAAAGGGGGATAAGAAAAAAAAAGCAGCAAATCAAAATGAAATAGGAAAGGACAAAAATAGAGGAAAAATTTCACTTGGGTGTGGAATCTAGACACTAGTCAAGCTTGTGATGTGATTTATGCCGCACATGTTGCAATCTGGGGAAACAGCCCTTTTAACTATGTGCATGGACCTCTGAGGTTAAAATATTGGACAGTTTCCCTCATAGCAAGAGATGTCTACAAATTCCTATCAGCTTAGAAACAGTGTGAATTTTCTTCTGGATTGTCTGATGCAAATAAGCTTCTCCATGGGAATAGGTAGGTAGTGTCTTGCAGTGATGGATGCATGGCAAGCAGTGGCATTTCAGGTAAAGGCAGAAAATGGTTGTTGCTTTTATAATAAATCTTCTCTTAATCTAAGTAGCTCTTTTTCATTATTTAATATCCAGGGTTCTTAGCACAAGGAGAAAGAGACAACATATATTCCTATTTATTTATTTATTTATTTATTTTTGTTACCAGGGATTGAACCCAGGGATGCTTAACCACTGAACCACATCCCCAGCCCTTTTTATATTTTATTTAGAGACAAGGTCTCACTGAGTTGCTTAGGGACTCACTAAGTTGCTGAGGCTGGCTTTGAACTTGCTATTCTCCTGCCTCAGCCTCCCAAGCCACTGGAATTACAGGCGTGTGTCACCACACTCAGCAAGAGAACACATATTCTGTTTACCTATTTTAATATAAAATCATCAGTGTTTATCATACTATTTTACCAAGTAGTTATCTCCTGTTGGAAACAGAGTAAAAATAAAAATCAACAAAGTGAGCATTCCTTTGTACTTTTACACATCAGTGGTTACTTCTAAGGGTAGTTTCCAGACTGTAGTTAGAACAAGAATATGAACAAGAATGAGGATAAGAAAAAGAATAGAATCAGAATTAGGAAAGCAGGAGGAAGGGGAGGAGGAAAACACTCACTAAATAGTACATATACAAGACATAAAATTAAGCATAGTTTTAGAGTAGATGTCAAATATACTTTCATCTCCCAGGGAAAATCTGATTGGATTTCATTCTTACTTCTCTAGAATGTGTGAAAATGTATATGTGGACAATTGGCTACCCTATAGTCAATTATCCAGTTATTTGTAATATCCTTCTGGTACAAAGGAAATCATATCCCTCTTCAAATTATCCTCAAAAGTTGGGTAAGTTCAAAGGACTATTAATTCACTTCTCATTGCCCTTCACAATACTCTGTGTGTACATGTGTGTGTAGAAAAAAAAAATAGAGGATTAACTATACTGACAAACTTTATATACAAGAGAGCTAGAAGCTGATCTTCCATTTATGTAGCACACAGTTGACAAGAACAGATGGTGAAATTGCAAATATTGTCCCTTCCTCACTCTGGCTTGTGTTACCATTTTGCCTTGGTTCTTATACTAAGGAATTCTAGAAGACCCCAATCCTCTCTAAAACAAAGTATCCCTAAAGTGAGTAAAAGATAAAAGTGGGATTTCAGAGGAAATATTCCTACTGTTCTTTTATATTTCCTTTCCTATTTGCCACTTTGTTATCAGAGGAGCCACAACTTAGAAAAGCAGCACGTGACATGCCATTCATTCCTCAAGAAATCCCTGAGAAAAGTGGCTTGTTCAATCATCCCATGGCTGGTGAGTGGAGGAGAGTTTTATTCTCAAATTTCTATCATTTTAAAATTCTCTCCACTAGTGTTTTTCAACTTATCAGCTATAAACCACTGAAGGGTTGCAGCAAAATTTTAAAAAACTCCTCAAATCCTTGTGCACATATATATTTCCTTGATCCGCAAATCAAAAGATACTATGATTATCACTATTATCATGCAGGAGGTCTACAAAGTTGGTTGACACTTAAAAGGAGTACTCTTCTTACTAGAAAATTTTTTTTAAAATTAAAGGAAACCATTTGCTCTCTATGCTATATTTGTGGTTCTCATATTTTGGGGTTTCGCAGATCAATATCAATATCCTTCATGATATGTTTTTAGAACTTAAAATTATAGTCTTTTGAATGAAATACATTTAGTTTTATAAAAAACTCATTTCATGGTTCTTCCCCTCCACCATCAGTGAAAATGTTAGCATGGGCCGGCACTGGCATGAAAAATGCATTTGAGAACTCTGCTTCTCCCTGCTCCATGCAGAGAGTAGAAGAGTTCAATATCACACAGACTCTACAAGTTGTTAGCATGGGTCTCAGGAAAGGAAACATACACATGAGAGTCCCTTATCCTACTCTGGGCTGACTCTTCCCTGGCATCGCTTGCTGGAGATGACTGCCATGTAGCCAATAACCAGATATAGCTCTGTAAATTGTCAACTCCAAGCTTTGCCATGGAAATGGCAGCTCACAAAAGTAGTCTTTGCTCTTCCTAACCTAGGAAGTACTCCTCCTTGTGGGTTGTGAAGTAGGGAGAAGAAATGGGCTCTCATATAGTTTGTCTGCTCTTCTTAATCCCTCTTCTACATGGGCTGGCAAAGGAGTATGAATATCTTAAATTAGTTTAATAGTCAATCTGGGCTTAATAAAAAAAAAATGGGACAAACATAGTTTGATTCAATCAATTAACAAACATTTGCAGAGTACCTACTTTAGTTTAGTTACTGTGGCAAAGGTACAGCAATTAAAAGCAAACAAACAAGAATGTCAGCAAGAACAATCTGTGATGTAAAAGAACATAATGCTAAATTGGGACATGTTACAGACTTTCCCTTCTTTAAGGCTGAATAATTTTCCAAAGTGTAAGCCGAGCGCAGTGGCGCACGCCTGTAATCCCAACACTTTGGGAGGCTGAGACAGGAGAATCGCGAGTTCAAAGACATTACAAAATAACAGCTGGGTGTGGTGGCACACATCTGTAATCCCAGCACTTTGGGAAGCTAACACATGAGAATCACGAGTTCAAAGCCAGCCTCAGCAACCATGAGGCACTAAGCAACTCAGAGAGACTCTGTCTCTAAATGAAACACAAAATAGGGCTGGGGATGTGTCTTAGTGGTCGAGTACCCCTGAGTTCAATTCTCAATACCAAAAAAAAAAAACCCAAAAATATTCCAAAGTGTATATATATCACATTTCTTTACCCATGCATCCACTGACAGACATTTAGTTTGTTCTCATCTCTTCACTATTGTGACCATTGTGGCAACAAAAGATCTTTTCAAGATCCTGCTCTTAGATTTTTTTCCTTGAATATTCAGAAGTGAGATGACTGAATCATATGGTAGTTCTATTTTTAAATTTTGGAGGAAAAACATGAAGCATTTAAAAAACAAAATTACACTACTTCCCTTTTGTCAATGCAAAGGAGGTTGACCATTATATCTCACTTACCATAAGATGTAACCAGTCCCTGACCAGTCAGAAGTCTCCACCTATCAGGAGAAATGATGGCCTTGCTGTAGCTTTATAAGACCTTTTCTCCTCAGCCAAATGAGTAACCTAGACAAGGATGAGACAGCAGTAACGATACTGCTGCAAAGTACTAGCATACATGTGGTCAGGCAGTGGGCCAATGCTAATCACAGCCTCCAGCACCTGCATACCCTCAGCTGGGGGCTCAGTTGTCAAGAGAAAGTCACAGAAGGCCTGTCAGCACCTTGCTGTGTGCCTTGGGACAAGGCTATCTAGGAACTGGCCTGAATTCCCACATGCTACAGTGCTCACTTCTTAACATTTACAGAGTTTTCTGATACTGTAGCACAAACCGCAGCACAAAAGAATCCTTCAGAACCTGGGCTAGGAGGTGGACTGAAACAGGAACACCTCCCAGAGTTGAAAGGAGACACCTGTGTGACGCTCGGAGACATATGTGATGAGGAAGTGCTTCGTTTAAACAAAGAGTACCTTCAGGGCCTGCTTCCTAACAGGCGAGGGTCTCAGGCTTGGAAGGGCCCCAAGGTTGGTTCAGTTCTCTGATGTAGCCTTCTCAAAATTATTAATAGCACTTTAGCAAGAAAGGATTCACACATTTTCCTTTTGCACTGGGTACCAAAGTAGCCATTACTGACTACTTTCCCTACTAACGGGGAAATGGAGGCCCCCCAGTCAAGGGCCTGGAGTCCTGTGGGAGCACTTGAAATAGGAGAGTAGGATATAAAACAGGGAAAAGTAAAACTAAGAATACGCTTTTACATTTTGTAAAGAAATCAAGTATTGTGTGCTAAGCCAAGAGCCCATGATTTTAATTTTGCAAGCCATTATGAAGTTTGAGACTCTACAATGCTCACTCTACTTTATTGCTCCATGGACATTACATACCCTTTTTCTGTTCCTTTAATCTGGAGGAACAGCCCCCAAAGCACACACACTTAGGACCACATAAAAATGCAGTACACAGTGTCAAAGCTGCAGTGCTGAACCACTTTGTTCTGATTTTCACCCATGTCCCAAAGGGTGAGAGATCACTTTCCTGTGTATGCTTGTCTTCCCCTTTACAACCTCAAACCACCATTCAACTTCTTCTCAACCACATTTTCAGTTTTCCCTTCCGTGATACTTGTATCAATCTTTCTTAGTAAATATTTTTTGCATCATTAGCACTTTTTCAACAGAACCAGGCACATAATTTGTAAGGTCCAGTGCAAAACGAAAATGTGGGCCCCTTGTTCAAAATCTACTAAGAATTTTAAGGTAACAATAGCGAGGGCATTAAACCAAGCAGGCTCCCTTGGGAGCATGGGGCCTATGTGACTTCACAGGTTGACGGCCCAGAAAGCTCCTCAATTTTCCTTGGCCAGAATTGGGAAATTTACTCATTCCTTAACCAATCAATCACTGTTAAGTGGGTTGGCTGACTCAGCTTTAGACAAAGAGCATCTCCTCTGGAGCTGGAGATAGTTCATTTCCCCGGGTTCCAGGTAGTCTGGTGGTGAGGATTCAGAAGTAAAACCAGACTCCTTCTGAGTGGGTATGGGGAGCACATGGCTGTGGGGTAGACCAACAGCAGTGCCTGCTCCATCATGCCCTTGACTCAGAAGTGGAGCTCTTCATTAGGCGTTGCCCTTGATGCACACTTCGGCTCTTCCTGGTCATGAAGAGCTATTCAAATCCCATCTACTTAAATCTACCTACTCTTAATTCCCAGGCTCCCCTACACCTTAAACCTCATCCCTGCTGCCAGCCTTCTCTGTAGGGATATTCAGGGATGCATGGATATTGTTGCTGTCTCCGATTATTCATCATAAAATTAAGAAAGGGCTAACAAATGTTAAAATTCATAAAACCCAAAAAACAAAAAATTGAAAATAAAGGTACCACTGACCAAAATCTATAGATCTGTATTGAGAAGTCATCAAATTATCGGGCTAACAAGTTGTATGGGACACTCAATAAGAGTTTAGAAGAAAGTGGAATTTTTAAATGGGAGAAGTGGTCAGTATTGGGTGGTATGAAATGCAATGTAGAGCAAGACAGGATTCTCGTACAGAGAAAGCAAGTTTTGATGTAGTACAGTGAATCCTTTTTAGGAGTCAAACTGTTTGCATGAAGAGAACAGACTGTGCAAGCCATTTCAAAATATCAGTGGTGAAGGGGGAAAAAAATGCTATGAAGCAGATGTCATGCCCATGAAGTTAGATCCAATACAAAAGGCAATGGTAGAGTTTCTGACAGTGTGTACAAACTGTGATTTTTCACCCCTACATTGCTTCTGTTACTTCTTTCAAAGTATCATCTCTCTTTCTGCAGCTATCCAAGTCCCACTGAGCCCTTAAGATCAAGCTCAGGGTCTATTATTGCAAAGAAGACTATCTTGACCCTTACTGACTCTCCAGCATCTCTCTACCCAAATGACAAGGACTGAGGAAAGAGACTGTTCCTTCTCTATAACTTCAGTGCATCCTGTGAACACATTCAGTGAATTATCAACCTTGCTCTCTCTCTCATGCACTGGATTGTAAAGTCTTTGATGCTATGAACTCTGCCTCCTTCTTCATAACCTCAGTGCCTTGATAACTGATGAACATGTAAAAAGGAAGTACCCAAGATGCCTATTGAAGTGGCATGCTCAGAAGATACCTAGGAACAATACCTAGCAACACTGTGCAGTGGCAGAAGAATGCTCAGAATAAAATACAACAATATGTAGAGACTGAGATATTGTTATATTATTGGTGACGCTGGATTCGATGTGGATGAAGAGGAGGAGAATACTGTCAAAGATCACATGAAGATTCCTTGCCTGGAGATCTGGAATGACATATAATGGATCCCTCTATCCCACCCTTTGTGGAAAAGATACAGTTGGGATTCAAGCATATAAGTGATCTCCAGCCTTCCCTCTGGGTCTGTCAGTTGCTTGACCTTATCTCAGAGACTTTGCTCCCCAGGATTTGAATGTTTATTTTTCTGTTCTCTGATGACCTTTGAATTTCATAGTTTATTACACTTTATCAATAATGCTTCTTGAATAAAAATGGCCACACTATAGGCATGAGTGAGATTAAGTAAGGAGAATTAACTCTGAGTTTATATAAGACATGATTCAAAAATACAGCGTCAGAGTAATGGGTACTATAAGGCCAGTCACACCCCTATCATATGGTTCAGCTGAGCAATTGTAACACTAACTCCAAGAGATATCTGGAAACTGGTCTCCTCAGTGTTTCTAAAGTGCTTCTACAGGACACTAGCAAAGCACAGGTGTTTTCGATCCTCTTACATGTCATTCTGCTGTGCGGCTTCCCTCTTCATGCCAAACTTCATGCTAATTGGTAGTAGAGGGCTGTGGATGCATGTAAGGGGAACTGAAAAATAAAAAGTCTCTGACTTGTCTTGCTTTGTTAAGTTGGCCTTTCTCATCATGAGGGCTTTTCCTGATTTTGTCTTCCCCTTCCAACCTTAAAACCGAATTTCAACATCATTAGGAAATGACGAACTTAGTTAAGATTTGACTGCACAATCACAATTTCCATATTTATTTCATTTTCCAGGTGAATGCTTAGTGGTAGAAATAGAGACAAAAAAGCCTAAGTACATAGAAAATATAACAAAAACAAGATTCTAAATCTAGAGTCTCAGTTATGTCATCCGTGTATGATAAGATTGTCACATTAAGAACAATGCAGTAAAACATTTAGGAAAGGAAATGTATGCAAATTCAAACAACTCTGTTTCTTTGTGCTCTAATTCTCAATGTAATTTCAATTAGTTTTACCTGATTAGAGATTTTTTAAAGTAAAAACTTTAAAGACATACTTTGAATCTCAATGATCTTCTGTAAAGAAGTAACAGCATTCATATTCGGGGTTTGGTGGAGAATATCTTCCGCAAGTGGCTCCAGCTGCAAGAGTATTAGATAAGAATATGAGCAGAATATTATGACTTTACAGCACGTATCAACAGAAGCAAAGCAAACTGAAGAACCTAATCCTCAGGAAAAGCTTGCTCCAAGAACTGATTAACATTTTGCTGATATCAGTTCTAAAAGTGTAGCCAGTTTTATTTTCTGTTTTGCACCCATGTAATTAAATTCCAAGGGGCTTTTCTATTGGTCACAAGATTAATCTATGAAGTCCCTGAAGCAGGTGCATGTCTGTGTACTGAGTTATTTGTGTAATTTTTTAGGTTCTTCACAAACCAAATTCCATCATGTCTGTATACGCAGCTGGGCCCTGCAAACAAAATCTCAGGGAAGATGCAGTAGACAGAGCTGGGAGACTGTTATCCATACTTTTGCTGTGTTTTCATATCTAACCACCTCACACGTTTGAACACTTAATGGTGGAAAGCCACAAGACAGCTGCTCTCATTCATCTGTCATTGAATATAATAGATAAAATGTTCAAATAAAAGCAAAGGTAGAATAACTGTAGAGTTTCGCTTAATTTCTATGTAATCCATAACTCTGCTGATGTCTGCCTTTACGTCCAGGACAAATTCCTTTCTTGAAAATCTATCATGATCTCTGGAATTACACTGATTTTTCATGGAGGTGCTCAGCAAACATTGCTTTATAAGAAATGAAAAGGAGCTGTAAATAATTTATGGAATTTATTTGTCAGAACTAAGTCTGATGATGCATCACTGAAAATGCCTTAGTGATGAGCTTGGTGCATTCATTGCAGGATCATTGCAAACAAAACAGCCACCCAGCTATTATGACCCCCAAAACAAGGGAAAAATAGGAACAAAAGAATTAGCAAAAGAGTTTTCCTAGAAAAAGTTAATATTCTCAAATAAAAACTGGGTGCTTCAAGTATAACACAGCATGAATGGAATTGCTGTCACTAGATGTACCAAAGCCCAGATTCATCAATGCCTCTTCATCTGCAGGAAAAACTGAAAAAACTCAGGGATTACAAGTTTCCACAGCATATGTGAGTGAATCTTCCCCGCAGGGTCTCTCTGAATTGATTATTCTATACTTCAATCATGGAATCTCAAACAATAGCACCTTTCTTCCAGATGCCACAGGAAAACAGACTAGCTCAGGGATATTTATACATGGGTAAATTCACTAAATATAACTTTCCAGAGTGTTTTTCTTAGCTGCCAAAGAAAAACCTTTAAAACATCAAAAGGCTTAGGTTCAATAGTTTGGTGAGAGGAAAATACACTACCACCGCTCAGTGTCAGTGAAAAGTTCTGAAATCTTAAACTTTTAAATTTTGTTAAAATCATTTTTTCAAAATATGATATTTCAGATTATATCTTCAAGAATATGTTACCCTTCTAGCACCCTCGCAACACAGAGGAACTACTGAATCATCAACCAAACGTGTCTTGGAAAAGTCTTTTAAGAATTAGACAGGGTTGACGGAGCCACCTTGCCCATAAATAGGCTTCTCTTTCACTTATTTCTCAGAGCTCAGCAAACATGATTTTTAATAGAAATCGGGTGGGTTTTGTTAATAAAATATTTTGAAACATCACTGTTCAGATTTTGAGAACATAAGCTCAAGGTGATGTCAGCATATTTAGCTCTTCATAAGCTTTTCTGTGACTTCAGATAAAAAAAATGACAACAAATTGAAAGGTGCTGGCCAGTGGAAAGAGTGCAAATCACCAACGCAGAAAACTAATTTCTGGAACTCTCCCACACTGAGGTCTGTGGGCTAATTTTAAAACCTGGTTATATAGAAAGTATATGTGGTTTGAGTGTTCAGAGTAAAAATACAAACACCACTAAACTTACAATTTGGAATCTTCAGTGAGATACGATAAAGTTGTGTCAACTTACAAAAGCAGCCCAGAGAATTATGGCAATTAAATTGATCATTTAAGCCTCCCAAACCATTTCCCTGCATGTTTTAAGTGAATGTCACTTAGAGGATTTAACCTTCAGTAAATTGCCCCAATTTGTTTCATTTAGGGTGTATATGTACAGACAGAGCTGAATTCAGAATGTTCTCAGTGTAGGTTCTTTATTTTTTTCTCTGGTAGCTCTGCAAAGGAGGCAGTTGGTAATATTCTGTCTTTGGCAAGAAAGGAAACAGCATTTAGAGTCTGTTTTCATAAAATTAAAACTTTGTATGGAAGGACCACAGAATCGACTCGTGTTTTTTAGAGAGTTTGTTGATATAATTACTCACATTTATAAGTATTAAAACCATGAATTGAAGCACCTATTTGATAAATATTTATGAGTTTGGTCATTATTAGTAATCTAATAACTAAGTAATGAAATAATATTAAATAAATAGTTATTTTTTATAAATTTGGAGCAAAAAATAAGAATATACACTAAAGCTATGTTATGTATTTAGTTTGGCTAATAGGATATAGCAAAAACATTGGCCCTTGAGGCTAGTCAGAATTATTAAAAAATAAATAATGAAGAAATTTATGCAAACCAAAGAGCTTTTGCATGCAAGAAGCTACGGTAAGATAAAACAGATGCAATGTAAGAAATTATACACACCCATTTTGCCATCTCTGTGGAGCAATTCCAATAAGTAATAGTAATTATCATGGAGTTAAGATACACTGGATAATTTGAATACAACCTCTTGAAACACAAATCTCTCATTCAGCTTTGCTATATGTAAAGCTTAATCACAACCATTACTTACAGCCATTCTTCATACAGAGTTGAGAATCTCAGCTCAGTGATAGGGAAATTTATTTTTCTCCATCTTTATAGAAAGATGAGATAGTTTATGGACACGACTCAGATGTTTGTTCAGTTGTGCATACCATGTGATCTCTAAGTACTCTAGCTATTTTAAAACACCATAAAAATTGTGGTCATTATCATTTTCAGGTTCTTTAGAATAAGATCATCTAAATCATGAAAAGTATTTTCCGTTGGTCAGGATCCATCTGTGGAAAGAGGCAAAGCTTATCCTTGGAGAAGCTCTTGATTAAGAGTTTTAAAACACTCTGTGCTCTTGAGACATAAAAATCAGCTCACTGTTATTTTCATGATTCAAAACAGAACAAAAGAGAAGCTAAACAGAGCCCTTGCAAATTTAACAGGTACCTAAGGATGAATGCATTCGTTAAGCAAAGGGTCTACTAAATATTCTTATTAGCTTTTATGTTACGTTCTGATATTTCCCTAACATACCAAATATTTTCATACTTCTATGCTTTTATCTACCCTGTTCTTTCTGACTTCTTTTTCTCCACCCTTCATTGAATCAGTGAAATTGCTAATCATTCAAGGATCAGCACAGATATTGTCTACTTCTCAAATTCTCTGACAGAGCAAATTGCTTCCACCTCTGTGGCATTTGTCCCGACAAATACTTGTTTACTATACACATTATATCACAGCCACATTTACCATTCTCTACTTTGTTGTGAGCCATTTGAAGATACACAGAGAGATTGGTGTATGGTAGGCATAAGAAAGAAAAAAAAGTGGAACAAATGAAGGAGGGATTAATTGAAAGCAAACATGAAGATATAGTCTTCATTCACTCTCCACAATTGACAAACCTAAGTGAAATATATTCTTCCACTTGGTTGCTAGCTATAATCAAGGGATGGTTTTAAGTGACAGACCAGAAAAACAACAGTGACAATTGTTTTGTTCCCTAAGAAAACCATTCCCAACTTTGAGACAGTTTCTCTCTCCTGTGTGTTGGCAAGGTTGGCTGACATGGAGACAGGTACTTCTCCAGAAGATACGCAGGGAAATGGAAAAGAAGCAAAGACCCAGAGTGAGCAGATGCAGAACGGCAATGCCAATGAGTGGAAGAGAAAAATAATCACTCCCAACTGAACAGGAATAAAAAGCCGTAACATGAAGGCAAAATGGAATGAGATTTTAAAAGGCATTGAAATGAATCTTCAGTCCAATTTGGGGGAAATTGGGGGCTCCACAGTACCTAGATTTCCAACTCACACACATGGTATATTCTCTACATTAGTCAAATGTTCAATAACTTTTCTAAAAATCACTTACAGTGTCATGCATAGAGTCATATTTTTGATGGATTTATTTTGCCTAGATGTTATGTTTGATTTTACAAACTATGTGTGTGTATGTAATTTTATTTAAGAGAACTTTCTGAAGATAATCTTAGACTTTTAAAGATTTATAAAGATAGTGCCGAATCCTCTTATTAGGAGAAAGGGGAAACTTCTAGTTACATAAAGTCAATATACTCTTAAACTTTATTTTCTACCATTATGGCTGGTATACAAGATATATCACTTATTTTTATATGATATTTTGAAAGAGTTTTGAATTTTCATTGATTTCAGTTGACTACTAACCTTGTAAATTTACATATTAATTTATAATTAAAATAGAAATAAGTTTTATAGATTTCTCTACATATATAATCACACATCATCTGTGAACAAGAAATTTATTTATTCCTCTCCAATCTTCTTTTTATAGGTTTTCTTTTTTCTGATCCTATTGTACTACCTAGGATTCACATTGCATTGCTGACAAGAAGGAATAAGAGTATCTGTATTGTTTATTTCGTAGAGAAGTTTTCATATTTCACAATCACAGCATTGTACATAAAAACTCCAAAACTTCAAAAAATTTCCACATCCATCAAAAGTAGAATATATAAATAAACTACAGCATTTTCCTACAAATTTTCATGAAACGAAATACCACAATAATGAAAAACAAACAAATCGTAGCTAGCTGCAACAAAAGAGATCAATATTACAAACAGAGGGTTGGAGCAAAAGGAGTTAGATTCAAAGAATACATGATATATGGTTTCCTATACACAAAGTTCAAAAACAATCAAATGAAAACACATCTAAATTTCTGTTAGAAATCAGATCATAGATTCATTTAGGAATAAGAAGAGGGTACTGATTTGAAACAAGAAGATGGAGTCTTTTGAGGTGCTAACATTATTATATCTCTTGACCTGATTGATGGTCACATATTGAATGTCTTGCAACATACCATTGATTTGTACATTGATGTTCATTCTGTTTTCTGTACAGGTATTATATTTTACAGTTCAAAACTAGTAAAGAAAAAGTAAAACTCACCCAAATAATGAAATTAATAAGCCCTGTGACATAATAGAATAGGGAAACAAAGCCTGGATTTTTAGAACACATTCTTTCCACTACATTATGGTGCCTTTAAAAACAGTGAGATTATATGTTTTGCAGCAAGAGCAACAAATTATATTCTTAGATACAGGCCATGATTCACTTATAAAGGGAGCTGAAAATCCCCTGCAACATTCAAACTGACTCAGACAAAATGCAAAAAGTGTTTAATCGTCAGGATCAAAGATGTTGGGGAACTTTCAAAGAATATGATGATTAAGACCAAGAGGGCAAGAGAAGCAGATCACGATATAGACTTGAACTTCTTTGCTGATGAACTATTATCAATTCCCTAGTGAAGAGGTATTGGTGGTTTAAACTCAACTCTCATTTAAATAATTGGCTTAGAAATGTCTGCAATTAGTTGTATATGTTTAATTTGATTGCATAAGTAAATCTGGTTATAATTTTATCCATACTGTGATGAATGAATGAGTCAGTCATTCTCAAAATAACCCTTTTTATTTGTTTGAAGTCACTAATATCCTTGACCAAATAGATTGCAGTGGGGGGCGGGTGGCTGAAATCAAGTCGTTATAATGACAGACTATTGAGACTATTCAGATTGGGTCTGCCTGAGTCCTACCTAGATGTGGATGATAAAGGATAACATCAGTGTAGCAATAAAAAAAATCTCTATTCAATAGCTCTTCTACAAGCCCAACAAGTCTTATAAGAGTAATGGGAGGACCATGAACAAAAACTCTTTTGGTCATTCAGTGCATGTGAGATACTGAGGGACATTTTAAAACAAGATAAGAGGAACCAATGAGCTGGGCTCTAATATTATTGCTGTGGTTAGTGCTCTATTAACTGAGTCTTATCCTAAAATACTACAGCTTGGAGAAATGAAAGTTACACAATATATCAGCCAATAAGTGAAAGGAGGAGGACCATGAGGAGATGCCCCCAATCCCTATCAATTCTAAAGAGTATAGTTTCCTTGACGCTCAACTATGGAAAGTCTGCATATCATGATGTATTTAAACAACTATGGCGATGATCAGCTAAGTAATTAAAAATAAGCCTGCCGAGTGGAGAGAAGGAGGCATAGATTCCCATTATCTACTGGGAAGTGGATAATGAACCCAGTTCGCTGGGTAAATCAGACTACTGATATTCTTGTTTAATCACTGAGGTAAGATTGTAAGTCTGCAGCATAATGAAAAGCACTTTGAACCAGAATGAAGTTAGGGAAATAGCACATATATTGAAAAGCCCAGGTTTTCAATATTTATACTGAAAACTAATGTTTCAATAACATCGAAGGGAACTGGTTCAGTGCTTTCTGTGTAGTTTTCCAACATGCTGCTACAATTTGAACATCAATTGTTATAAAGGTGGTTTATTTCATAGTACATATACCAAATCTTGTGTTTATTTGCCCCTATTTCCCCAAATAAGTGGAAATTTGACAATTATATTTTATAAATCCTCAATGCTCCATTTTCTTGTATCCTTAATATCCTTCCACTCATTTGGTTTTTATTTACTTTTCCTTTAATCTCCTAATTTTCATGGTTTGAATTTTTTTCCTTCTTTTGTTTTAATAAACCTTTTCCAAAGGCTGAATTTTCTGCTAAGAAGATCTGTTTCACATCATGTAGCAATGGTGTTCTGATAAACATTTAACCACTAACTGTCCAAAAAGTAGCCCTTATTTGACACTTGCTAATTTCTGTGGTGTCAGTATTCCCACCATGGTCTTTTTAAATCTGCCACTGTGATGATGGTGAACTCGCATTTGAATAGAGATACACACACTTGGCTTTCAGAAGTCAACAAAAGTCAACTGTGGCATAAACTGATAGAGTATAATTTCGTTCATGGATAAACTGGGCAAAGTTGCTCCTAATGATTCTTTCCTCAATATACTCTTATTTTCTTGAATAAGCTTCTGCCATCTCTAAAACAAATCACTGTGTGGTGATTGTTGCTGTTGTTTTGTTATGTTGGTTGTTGTTTTGACCAAAAGCATCCATTTGACCAAAGCCTCCATATTTTTCACAGAAATTCTAATTCCTGTGATATTCCATTCCACTGATCCAGCCTTACTGTTTACTTTATTCCACTCAAACAGCCTCCCCTCCACCAAAAACAAAGCAAACTAAACTAAGCAGAGCCATCCACAATTCCAGAAAGCCCTAATGTCTTTATCCATTTTTTTACACTACATCATAAATCTTTTCTTTAGATGTTTGTCAAAGTCTCACTTTTTATTTAAAATCAAGGTTA
Organism: Xerus rutilus; assembly: GCA_028644305.1. Lineage (NCBI taxonomy): Eukaryota > Metazoa > Chordata > Mammalia > Rodentia > Sciuridae > Xerus > Xerus rutilus. The sequence goes on along the minus strand of CM053407.1, from coordinate 69,620,726 downwards.
AGTGCTACTTCTTCTGGAATATTCCTCCATCCCTATAGTTAAAAGCAAATAATACTATACTATATTCTCAAAACACTTTGATTATATTCCTTTGACTTTTACTTGCATTAGAACTTTTGCCAACAAAATAAATGCCCACTAAAAGGCTATTTGTTGAATGAACAGATAAATGAATACCATAACATTTGCTTCACTACCAAAAGATAAATGGATAAAGAAAATGTGGCATATATACATAATAGAATATTACTCAGCCACAAAGAAGAAAGAAATTATGGCATTTGCTGGTACATGGATGGAACTAGAGACTAGAGACAATCATGCTGTTCATATATGAATATACCACCAGTGTAACTCCACATCATGTACAGCCACAAAAATGGGAAGTTATACTCTATGTATGTATAATATGTCAAAATACAGTCTACTGTCTTATATAACTAAAAAGTCCAAAAAAAAATTCAAGTATAGAAATCATGATTCATCCCAATAATGTTTAAAAAAAAATGCTTTCTTTTTTTTTTTACTGATAACCATAAACTATAAAGTGTCCAGTTTCTCAATCCACACTTCTTTTAACATATCCTGAAAAACCTAAAGACATATAATATAGAAGACCTGCATAATGGAGTTTTGAATTATCCAGCTATCAATGGTTCATTTGGCATCTGCTAAAACAGATGGCTTGGTTTCTCATAAGCAATGCTGAATATATGAAACACAACCTCATAGGCCGTATCTGCACTGGATAGTATGTTTAAATAATATTTTCCAAAACAGTTTTCCTCTTTTTAGATTATCCATAAATTCTCTTTCGAAGTATGGAGACACTTCGATGTCTGAAAGAAGACAACGCACTGCTCTGGCATATCATGCACTTTCCTGGTATTCAGCTTTCTCTTCTATTCATGAATTGCAACTATTTAGGACCTTGTAAGCTTTCCCAGATTCACACCAATTCCCCAATGGACTAAACTTCAGACATACATAATCCAACGGATGAAAAAGAGGGCAAAACAACTTCCCTATTCAAAATCCAGTGCGAACAGACCCCTGATGAGCAACTTGGACAACAGCATCTCAAGAGTTCACCTCTGGGGTGGTTGTCAACACTCACTAGAATCAATTCAAGAGAGTTTCTTCAGCAGCTTTAGAGCAAAAAGTCATCTTAAAAAGATTATCAACAAACACAATCACTGTTTAGCCACTGTTTGTGAAATCCAAGTAAAATGAAAGCAGCTAAGCATACTCAACAAGAGATGGTAGTTATTAAAAAGAAGAAAAGGAGGAGGGGGGGAGAGAGGAAGGAGAATGAAAAGAAAGGAAAAAGAAATCAGAAGTCAAATTTCAAAAAGCATGAGGAAAATCTAGAAAAAACAGCTGTACACTCCTGAGCAACTATGCTGAACTTTCTGTACTAGAGGTCACAACGCCATCTCAACAACTTCCAGGTCTACTACTATGTGGGTTTCTCTATCTCTGGCTCTCCAGCTTAACGTCATCATTTATTGTGTTTTGACAGGTGGTCTTTTAATGTCTAAGTTCTCAGCTCACTACCAATGCTCCTATTACTCTATCTCCCATCCTTTCCTTTCCTTCTCCAAGGTTTTCAATGTTTTCCTTTCGGATTCCACAGGAATAGCAACTGTTAAAGCTTTTCTCACGTCTTAGGAAAATTTCTTTCAGAGGAAGCAACCCAGGGTGCCACTAATTGGATTTGCGTAACAGTAGGCAAATTTGGTCTTAAAGCAACTGTGACACTGTTTGCCAACCAGCTCCAATACAGATTACCAAAATCAGATTCCCCTGGAATTCTATTACTAATTCTAAAAACTATGTGGGTATTCACGTAAGTATCCCTGGTGCTTTTCCAAGTAACCTTATGATTCTTTTCATGTAGACATTCATTTCAATTTCTTGCAAACCCCAAGCCGGTGTTCTAAGCACTTCATTGAAGAAGTTCAAAAATATTCATCATACACTGATTGGACCGATAAATTTAAGTTCTAAACTTTGCCAAGAAAAGGGGAAAAAAAAAAGGGACTCTGGTATGTCTCCCAAATCAGTTGCCTCTAGGAATTTCCTGTACCATGTTCAAATTATTTTTAATACAATAGTATATTATTTTGACTGAACTTGTACATATTTCTTAAAAGAATAGTTGAGATGTTTTGCTAAGTAGATCATTTTCATGATAAAAATATTTAAAAAGAATATTTGGGGTACAACATTCAGATAACTTGATTTCTTAAATATCAAATGTTTTGGTACCCATCTATGTGTCTACACAAAGATGCAGAGCCAAGAGATCCTGCTGATTTTACAATTCCTTTGGGTTATGTACTACATATTATTTTGCTGATAATAAGCCATAAGAAGTAGTATTTTGCTATATTGACATGGCCTGGCCAAGAACAACAAGGAAAAGAAATAGCATTCAAAAAAACTGGCAAAATGTTTATGAATTCTAATCCTCTGCACATGAATAAATACATCTGACAAAGTGCAGAGTCCCTCAAAAAGGCCCTTCTTGACCTTTCTAATTTGAGTTCAATTGCATGTTCAGTGTTGAGAAGCCAGAGTTGGTTCTGTCAGTATTTTAAGCTCAAGCTTTAGTACATTTTTGTTATTTGTAAAAGTAAAATCCCAGATAATAAGTTATAATTGCTCTATTAATCACTTGAAAAGGAGGTTTGGAGGGAAATTGGGATTTGAAATTGCAATAATTGGTATCTGAAAGTCGTCTCTTTTATTTTCTTACTTAGAGCTTACCACATAAAATTGCTGTGAAAACTACATGAATGCACTTTTTAAATGGTGAGGTACATGCAATCTGCCTTTTATATTATTTTTTCTAAAGGAATGAAATTTAAAACTTCAATGTAGTCATGATGATCTTTGACCTGGAAAAAATATCAAAAACCAGGCCTTGAATTATAAATTATATTGTCAATGAAAGTGAGAAGAACTCGTTGTTTCTTGAGTTGTTTCAAGTATTACATTTTCATTTCCTGTCTCCAAATGAATTATAACGTACAACACACTTGTATTTTTCTTCCATTTTTCATTTTTTTGAAAATCCTCTTTCTCTTAGCTTTGTTCCTCTGTGTACTGATAGATCTGTTATAACAAAATTTTCCTTTCAATATTCAATGTAACAACTCCATCTGTTGTCCTTACAGTATCTTGTAAGAAATCTATATTCTTGCGTATGTCTCTAAGAAACTTTGATAGAAAAAAATACAGAAAGATTAGACGATTTAAACTTCCTTTATTTCATAATGAACAAATTTTAGGTTGTGCTTTCTCAATTGAAGCTGGCCAATCAAGATACAGGATCATATTTAGGGTATTATAATAACGCCATTAAATGTAATGTCAGACATCCAGAAAATTGAAATCAATTTAATAGTCAATATAGCCAAAGATAATCATTTTGGTTTTCATTTCCTGGAATTTTTTAGCAATCTCTACACCCATGTGGGCAGAATTAAGAATGACCATTGATATTTTTGTCCCTGCCGGTCTTTCTAAAAATGTAGAGAAAAGGCACAGGTCTCAAACTTCAGTCCAATAAATTATGAAAACCATGTAACTGCACTCAGCTGAATCTGTTCTGAAACATAATCATTTCTTAAAGAGAGGGATCATAGAAGAGATTATTCCATCCTCACTGGAAATGCTCTCTTGGAAGAACAGAGTTGGACCAAATGCAGAGATTACAACAGCAAAAAGAGAATTTCATTTGAATGGGGTATTCAAAGAGAGCCACTGAAATCCGTAATTTCCTTCCACGTAGTCAGAAAAGTAGTTTGCTTTTGGAGCCAGGTAACATTTCTTTCTGAGCAGGTCAATCATCTGTGTAGCCACGATCCACAACCTATTCTGATTTTCTGCACATCTGGTGTAAGCCTTTATAATGCAAATATTAAAACCAGCCTGCTAATCTAAAATGTTTCTATAGTATTTAAAATCAAATAAGTGATTTGAATATACACATGATGTGCAAAAGATGTTATCAGGCAGAGCAGACCAACATTAACTGATAAAATAGGTAATCATTTTTTTTTTTGCATCTTTATTGCCACACCAAAAAAATCCAACATTGTGTTTGATGTTGATGGATCACAAGAAAATGAGAAAGACTCTAACTTTTAAGGGAATCCTAAAAACCTTAACTTGTGTGTGATCTGAATCAGCAGCAGTCCCTTGTTGACACACTCATTAGGTAATTACATCCTGTGGGTTATTTTGCTGTCTAAAATTATGCAGCACAATATGTAAAGCACTTGAGAAGCTATCAGATTTTCTAATGTTTTTATTTTGAATTAAAAATGTATATACTTAATTCAATAAATATGTCAAAATAATAATGTCAAAGCATTATAGGTTCGTAAGATGATGATAATAGAAGATAAATATTCAATGCAAGGAGAAAGATACTTGTTTACATAAATACTATATTCACAAAAGGCAAAATATATCCAATTATCATAGACTATCAAAAGAGGACTCACTATGAAAAATAAGTGAATTGATAATATTAATACATAGAAAATTGGAATTTTGGGGGGAAGGTACTGGAGATTTAACCCAGGGGCACTTAATTATCGAGCTACACATCTCCATATTTTTTAAGAATTTTTTTATTTTAAAATAAGTTCTTATTAATTTGCTTAGGGCCTCGCTAAGTTGCTGAGGCTGGCTTTGAACTTGCAATCCTCCTGCCTCACTCAGCCTGTGCCTGCTGGGATTACAGGCACGTAATGTTCATTTAATTGGGTCAGTAGACAAAGTTTTCTTATTCCCCAAAATTATCCTTACTCATTTTTGTGTTGTGTGAAGTGAGTGCTATGTGGATTCTGTAACAGGGAAAAAGTTGTAGCACATAACACGAGAGCTGTTAAATTTTACTTCCTTACAACTTGCTTACTTTCTTAAAGGCAAGAGCAAAATTGAGCTTTATAAGCATGTGGAATTTTAAAGACATTAAAATACCCAATCATACATCTCTAAGCCTTTTACTCTGCTTTTTTGCACTTGTAAATTTTACCTCATTTCCGAGAAGGGCATTTACACAGGCTTCCGACGCATCACAGATGGCCGTGAGATCATGTCCTCCTTCCAGAGCCAACACCACCCGTCCATCAGCCAACGTCATCAATTGCTCCGTCAAATGACCAAAGCCTACCATGACACAAACAGAATATTCAAAGCATTAAATCAAAGAAAGTGACCACTAGAATCCAACACTGAGCATTTATTCTGTGCAAGTTCTTTCTCAGCCCTTCTAGTGACAACTCATGTAGTGCTCATAAAACTTATCAGTCCGGTTCTGTTGTTATCTCTTTTACAGATGAGAGATCAAAGCCCAACATTCCACAGCTAAGAAGTATCACAATAAAGACTCGTACCCATCTGGTTCTTTACCAGTGCACAGTACGGTCTCTCATGACACATTCTACATGTATCTGGATGAAAAACTTGACTATTATTCAGCTAATGTTAACAAAGCAAACTATCATATCTGCTTCCCATGTGCCTCCTACCTCCATCATGTGCCTTTACTTTTTATAAAAGGAAATGTTTTATATCTCACCTGACATTACTTGTCTATCACATTAGGTTTTTATAGATATTATTTTATTATAAAGTATTTGATAAAACATAAATGACATCTATATATGTTATAAAGTATAATATGACAAACATCTGCTTACTCATCTTCTAACTTAAGGCAAATAACATTAGCAATGCCTTTGAAGGCCCCCATATTCCCCTTTCTGATAGCATCTGCCCTCCCTGAGTGAAATCAGGATCCTGATCAATTTGTGTCCATGGAATTTATTTACGCATTATACTATTGACAGATTTTGGTTTTGTTGTTGTTATTGTTGTTACAAAAAATTTGCCTTTTTTGTTGTTACAAAAAATGGTTCCATGAATATTCTTATGCACGTCTTCTGGTGCACATATGCAAGAATGGAATGAAACTGTTGAGTGAAATATCTGCTAAACAATGCCAGATTATTTCCAAAGGGCTATTACCAACCCCTAGTCTTAGAAGCAGTGTGTATAAGAATTCCAGTTTAGTCACATTCCTGCCAACATTTGTATGATTTCAAAGTGGATGAATAAATAATGGCAGCTTATTGTGGTTTCATTCAGGGTAAGGAGGGAGTTTTCTATTTCTAGCTTGAATTAGAGTTTTTATTTAAATGTTTGTAGAATTTAGGATAATTCTTTCTCTACATGGATGATATTTTTCATACAATTTGGTAGTGTTGTGACTTACATCTATTAATATTTCTAATATTAAGTCATCATGATATTTATGGAATAAAATAAGCTTGTTCATGATAAATATCTTTTAAATACACATCTGGGTTTGTTTTACTAATGCTGTGTTTAGGATTTTTTCACCTATATTAACGAATGGCGTTAATCTATAATTTTCCATTCTTGGATTGCTCATGTTAAATTTTGAGGTAGGTTTTTCATTTGATCTATCCCTTTTCATTATCTGAAAAGATTATGTAGACAGCCCCAGCAAAACCATTTGTGTCTTGCATTCTTTGAAAAAAGATTTTAAATATTGTTTGAATTTTAAGGGATTATAGGACTATTCATGCTTTCTACATTTTCCTGGGTTATATTTTTCTAGGAATTTATTTCCTTTAGGTATTCAAATTTACCAAAATAAAATTGTTTATTTTCTCTTTTTCTTTATTTTGGAATTCCATTAGATGTATGAGGACATTATTATTCAAAGTATCCTCAGTGTCTCTTAAGTTTTCTTTCATATTTCCATCTCTTTCTGTCCTGCAATATGCATATTTTTTATTCAAATCTATCTTCCATACTTTTTCTTTTCAGATGGCTCCACTCTCCTGTTTAAATCCTCTATGCAAATTTTCATTTCAGTGATTATGTTATTTAATTCCACAATTTCTATTTGGCTATAGCACACAATTTCCTAATCATTTTTATAGTTTGTTACTCCTTGATCTTGCTTTTATTTCTTTCAGCATAATTATTTTATATTCTATATCCAAATTCTGAATTCTTTCAGTTTAGTTTACTCCTTGTTTCTGCTGATTCATCTTCACGGTTCCCTTAATTCTCCCCTGTTTATCTGGTTGTAGTTTGTTTTTGTTTTAGGGGGTTCATTTGTTGACTTTTTGTTGTTTATATTTTTGGCTTATGTTCTCTGCAAATTTATATATACAAAAATCTTTGAATCCTGGTACAATGGAAAAAATGTGTGTGCCACCTCAACTCTTATCCCCACTTCAAATTCATGTGTTGATATTCTGACTCCCATGGTGATGGTATTAGGAAGTGGACTTTTAGGTCATTAGGTAAATGAGATTAATGCCTTTATAAGAGGCTCTTCTCTAGCCTCTTTCTTCAACATGAGAATATGGGGAGAAGCCAGAAGTCTGCAATCTAGAAGGCCTTCACCAGAAACTGACTGCGGCACGCTGATTTTGCAATGATACTCTTCACAACTGTGGAAAACACACCTCTGCTGTCTATAAGCCAGCATTCTACAATACTTTGTTATAGCAACCTTAACTAAGGCACTGGTGGGAGTGAGTGTGATATCTATCTTTGAAGCCTGTTAAAGTGTGATTTTGTTTGCTTCTGCTGGGATATTTGGGATACTACTATCTCAAATCAATTTTAATTTATTAGAACTTGTGGGGTATTTTCGTTTGGTTTTGCACATATACTGTATCTCTAAAACTCAATTGTAAACTCTTAAGAAGAAGGAACTCAGTTTTGTTGCTCTTTTTTCCTTTCTTTCCCCTCCCCTTCTTTCCTTCCTTCATTATTTTCTTTCTTTCAAAATTCCCTCTACTGATAGTGACAATTGAGATAGATTTGTCATTGCATTAATCAGTATATTCTCCTATTCTCCCTTTTCTTTTGAGTTTAGCTTTTGTCATTCTTTTCTTTATTCAGATCTTCAAATTTCCTTTCCATTATAGGTTCAAGGCATTGACTCTCTTTTCCAGTATGAAGTAGACTATCAATGTTCAAGCTCTAATCAGATAGAGATTTTTGTTATATATGCCCCTAGGATGGTCAACAACTTCAGTATGCACTCACCTTTTCTCATTCTTTTGGAAGTCATTCATAAATTTAAATGGCTGATTTTCAGATTTAATTTAGTATTTTGAGATATTTTAATGTGGAGGTATTTCATGGGAGAGTCTCTCATATTGCCAAAGTTGAACATTTCTTATTCAGTCTTTTAAAAAAATTTAGCATTGCATCTAAACTATCCAATTCCAAGGATAATTGAAAATAGGATAAACAAAAATAAATAAAATTATGTGTTTTAATATGACACTTAATTTTTATATGCTTTGTGAACTTATGGGAATAAACATTAATTTTTTAAATCAAATGAATTTTTATAATCAATAGATTAGTTTTTTAGAGCAGATTGGAGTTTACAGAAAAATTGAGCAGAAAGTACAAAGAATTCCCATATTTACCCCCTCCTTTTCCTGTTATTAACATCTTGTATTTAGCATAGTGCATGTGTTACAATGTATACATCAATATTTAATTAAAGTCTATAGTTGGTGGTCACACCTTGTGTTACACAATTATATGAATTTTGACAAAGGCATAATGTCATGTATCCTCCATTATAGTGTCATATAGAAGAGTTTTCCTGCCCTAAAATATCCTGTAGGAGTCACAAATTCATCCCTCCTCTCTGCTCCTCAACTCCTGACAATCAATGATCTTTTTTGTCTTTATTGATTTGTCACTTTTTTAAAAATATTTTTTTAGTTGTAGATGGACATAATAACTTTATTTATTTATTTTTATGTGATGCTGAGGATTGAACCCAGTACCTCACAGATGCGAGGCAAGTGCTCTACCACTGAACCAGTACCCCAGCCTCTGTCACTTATTTTTTAATACTTATAATTATTCAAAATTTTAACTTCTTGTATTATTCTTTCTAAATTAGAAGAGCCATGATTTCATCATCCCTTATTTATAACACTTACAATATTTAAAACGCATGCATACACACACATATATCAAAACCTTGATGGATTGAGAGAATAAACTTGAATATGGAAGTGTATGCTCTGCAAATATAACTGGGTTGCTCTCAAATCTAACCTTAGTTTTTCTCTTAAGTAACATTTATCTTATGTTTGAAAATAACTCCTCGGGATATAGTTGGTAGAACTAAATGAGAACATATAAAATTGTCAAACAGTAAGAACCCAAACCTAAACCAAGTTCCTTCTATTTTGGAACAATAAAATAATACCATCTTAATTCGGGGAAAGTATTAAGATTTCTACTAAATAAACAACTGCCCATATTTTCAGTTCTGGTCTAATACTTGAGGTTAGCTATAAATGGAATGAAGCAATTTCCCAGTACTTTCCTAAAGTACTCTTAAAAGTTTAAATTTGGAATGTCCCCCATGGCTCCTGTGTCCAAGGCTTGATCCTCAGCTGGCGACACTATTGAGAGGTGGTGGAAACGGGGAGGTGGAATCTTGCTGGAGAATGTTGGTCACTGGGGACATGGCCTTGAAAGGTATATCTTGTCCTTAGCCCTTGCTTCTCTCTCTCTCTCTGCTTCTTGACCTCCATGAGATGAGCATCTCTATTCTACCATGTGCTCCGCATCGTGATATTCTGCTTTACTAAAGTGATAGGACCAAGGTTTTAAATCATGGACTAAAACCTCTGAAACCATGAGCCACAATAATCTTTCCTTTTTAAAGCTGATTTCCTCAGGTATTTCATCACTGCAATGCAAAGCTGACTAACACAAGCACTTTTGTGTTGATTTTAACTATTTAACTACTACTTGGACGAAAATCAAAAGAGTCATTTCATAATTATCTCATATTTTTATATACATGGAAAATCTTATTCTAAAAAACTTTTTAAAATCAGGTAAAAACTGTTTTATAGCATTTCAGCATTTCTCACTTCCTATGGACCTCATGATGATGCCAATAACAGACCACTTAGGAATGAGGCTGAGCATAATAAACTCTACCCCTCTACTAACTGTATGGTTAAATATTCTAGACAGCTTTTCCAAAACTTAACCAAGGCCATGGTAAAAGTTAAAAAAATATATAATAACAATAAATCAAGTCAGTACACTCTATCTTTCATATTAAAGATTTCTAGCAATTGAGAATTCAAAGATCTAAACTCACTACTGAGAAAATCAAATTATATGTGTTTAAAAAAGAGACAGAGAAAGCCCCAAATCTGATTTAAGTTTGCTCTTTCCTCTGGGAATAAAAAAAGTCCCATAAAATACCAAATTTAGATGGGATAGTAAAAAGTGGAAGGAAAGAGTGGAATGAAGCTAATCTTTGATCTCTATCCAAATTCCTCTTTCTTTTACCTACAGGGTTTATTTCCATTCACATGTTACCCATGTGATCTCTGGAGTTAGAGATTAAGGCAGCTGCACTCTGAGGTATGCATGCACAAAACATTCAGGTGAAGCAAAGAGATGAAATTTCTACAAAAGCCATGCCCTCTTCCAATCAAAATAAGCAATTTAAGAATAATCTTTAGGTTTCATTATCCTGAATTCTATAATGTCCCTTGCTGTTGTTCATATTAGAAACATCAGAAATGCCAGCTGAGTGTGGTGACCAATATCAAAGCATTACTATTTTTAAAGACCTGGGAGAAAAAAGTTTCGGTGAAATATGTGCCCGCAATCATGTGTGTGTGTGTGTGCACATGTGTGTGTTTAATTAGAGTTTATGTAACATGGTTTTAACAAGTATGATCACACTTTATAAAATCAGATTTACTTCCAACTTCACAAAACTCCAAAAGCTCATCCTACTCATCATAATAAATTTTGCATAACACTCAGAGTAGAAAACATCACAGAGACCTTCTTCAGGGGTATTGGAGTGTCCTGAGTGTGAGGACTGGTGGACTAAATGATCAAGGAAGAAAATATTTCTATACATCATGGAACATCAAAGGCTCAAGCAACCACTGAATGTGGAGATGGAACTCAGTTTGTGGCATCCATGTGTACCTTTAGTTTTGAAATTTTGGAGACAGGAGTGCAGGACTGAAGGAGGAACCTGGATACCTGTGCACCCATGTGGGCAGGCTCAGGTTAGTGACTGGTACTGGCACACAATGACTGATTAGCCCAGGTAGTATTCCTACTACTTGCATTTGACTGCAACTGAATTCTGCAAGAAATGTTGTTTTTTTTTTTTCAAAGATAAATTTACCACCTAAAGCTCTCGAGATAATCTTGCAGATTGAGGCATTAATAAATTAGTACCATTAATTAGTAACATTAATACATCACTACCAAAGAATCCTACATGTAACCTGGTTGTTTTAAAAACAGTCTCATCGGCATGAACATTTGAGCATGAGAAGGAAGTTCTGTTGTATCAAATCATTTACTCTGATAACCAAACATAGCTGAACTGGTAATGACCAAGACTGAGACACCATTGCAGAAGAGTGTTGGAAGGGCATTTTCAATTTGAAATCCTGTTTCCGTTTCTTTACTAGAAACAAATTTAATTGTGTTGCCTCAGAAGATAGTATCAAATGAGCTGTAAATGTGGGAGTTTAAATTATAAATTTCCATTTGATTTCCTGGCGCAGTATGAAGTCATATTATGTCAGTGCTTTATTAGTTTAGAAAAGTTGCTTGAAATGAAAAGTTGCTCAAGAAGGCTCCAAGATTAAACTTTAGGTATGCAGTTAATAACTAAGTCATGGGACATCAACAGATTCATCTTTCAAAATGGCACATCTCAAATGCTTTTCTCTAATGTTTCCAAATAATTCCCAGAGAATAGTGGTAGGAAGGGAAACAACTCTGACTAGATTTATGTTAATTGTCTTTAAAAGAAAAACTATTTTGAAAACCCAAATTAACACATGTTCATTGCAGAAAATTTGGAAAACAATAGGTAGTAATAAGTTAGTTTAGCAATATAATAAATTAAAATATGCTAAATGTTATATAGTATATAAATATATTGCCTATCATTCAATAAATAAAATAAACAACAGTTATAAAACAATTTTATATAATAAAAAAACCCATAGTTCTATCAACCAGAGATTAATTCTGCTTTTGTGTATTTCATGCCTGTTGTTTATATGCATTTTCTAAATTAAACGGGCTCACTAATATTTTTAACTTACCTTTACAAATGTCAATATAGTGAAAACATTTCTCATAGCCTCTTTAATGTTATTTTAAGTGTACTAATGTACCAGCCAATTCTGTTTTTAGATATTTCAGTTTATCAAGTTATTAGGTTTTTGACTTTATATATCAGATTGCAAATAATATTCCCATGTATGATAAAAATTAACACTATGTACTTAAATTTATTTGATTCCATTGTTATTATGTATTATTCAAGGAAAGGATGGAAAGAGACTTGCTCTTCTGATTGCTCACTTCTTTTTACCAGAGAATCGGACAGAATATCAATGGAAACAAGATGGAGTCAACACTTTATGAACTTCATTATTTTATAACCTATGTGTGTTTGGCAATGCCTGTTGTAGATGACTCTAACATTCTTATAGAAGCCAAGAAAAATAAACAATACTCCCAGAAAGGCCATTTTCAATATGAAATTGCAAATAGAACTAGAAATCCTTGTGGAAGCTAAAACCAAGAGAATTCTGCCACAAGTTGAATAGAGTATTCTCTCCAACCTAATATTTAGGTACTGTTGTAATCCTGCCATCCTATAACAAAATACACTGGAGTCTACAATCAGCTACAACTCCCCAAGAAAGGTACCTGGGTTACCATTCATTTGATTATAAAAAATCATGACACAGAGTGATTGCTTAGGCAATTACTTTACTTCCATTTATAAATGTCCTCACTTGCTGATGCCAGTATCCCATTTTCCTACCCTTCCTTCACTATTTTATTTTTTTTTATTTTTATTTTTTGGTACCGGGGATTGAACTCAGGGGCACTCGACCACTGAGCCACATCCCCAGCCCTATTTTGTGTTTTATGTAGAGACAGGGTCTCACTGAGTTGCTTAGCGCCTCGCTATTGCTGAGGCTGGCTTTGAACTCACAATCCTCCCGTCTCAGCTTCCCAAAGTGCTGGGATTACAGGCATGTGCTACCTCGCACAGCTTCTGTAGGAGCACTCTCCATACCTTTAACCCCTCCCCTCCATCTTTCCCCATTATATGCTAATGGACTGTGAGCTTGACAAAGAGCACCCCTTTGTTTGTGACCTTGGGCCTTCTTTGGTCCAGGAGTGTATACAAGCTTCTATACTTTCTGGAATAAATGGTGTTTCTGCATCTCGCTCCAGCAGAGCATTTTTTACCTACACCCCAGGGTTTGGGTGGAGTGACTTTGCTGGGCCGTCACCCCCGCCCTGGGAGACCCCATTTCCTCTTTCCTGAAGACCCCTTTTCTCGTCTCTCAGGACCCCAACTCGTTGAGCAAACCCACACAGCATGATTTAGAGTAATAAGCTTGTACTATTGTTTTCTGCTCAAGGAAAGCTTCAAGTGAGAACCCAAAAGTGATATTGGCAACCTCCACCTCCACGCTGCCATTCAGCAGAGGTAGTGGTATCAGCAATGGTGAAGGTCTCTTTGAAGAGATGATTAAATCATTTTTGTAACTTCTATGGCTAAAAAGCCTCAATACCGATATGCTCATTTATTAACAGATTAGTTTCATTTGGGCCTGAAATGTATGTGAAAATTTCCCTGCAGAGCCAACTTGAAATTTAATTTTGCACATGCACTTGCATATTTTTATAGCAATATGCAGAAAGGATTACTGAAGAATGCATGTACAGAGAAGTCCAATTACAAAAACTGTAGCCATTTTCCTCTTTAAACCCCTTGGTTATTAAGTCACCGTGGTGTTCTTTAGGAAAACACAGTCAAACTCAAGTTGAGAAAGAAGTTTGGGTAGCATGTGGCAGTCTCATGTATTGAGAGGCTCTCCAGCAGCACTTCAAAGCAGGATCTGATTGTTGCAGATGGGAGGAATGCTTTCCACAAAAATACCTTTTTAAGACTCATGGTGCTGTAATTCATATGGTAGGCACTTGTGATTCGTTCCTGATGATGTTGGGATCATTTAACTCACAAAACCATTGTCGCTACCATAAAATCCTTTCATCTGTAGCCAAAAAGGTTTGTTTCATGCAAATGAAAATTTTTCATTAAAGTATCACCTTAATAATGGGCAAAGATATATATATTTCTGGTCATGTTTAAATGTAAATTTATGAACATATTCTGAAGATTCATTTCATGTTAAGATCTTTACTTATTTGATGTCTCAGTACTCTCTCCAAGTTCATTGAAACCGGAAATCAATTTTAGAAGAAATATGGAGATTATTATCATTAAATCTCTCAGTTGGCTTACTCCAAGCAGCCCTATAAATATTGCATATGTTTTAAAGAAGGTACTTTGAACCACAGTAAAAATCCTTTTACTTTTCTAGTCAGCGATGCTCCTTGAGGTAAGTTTATATTCTCAGCACCTTTTGAAAACAAATAACCATTTGCTTTGTATCCTAACTGAAGTCTAAAACAATGGAATCTTTCACTGTCATTATTTCTAAAATATAAAACTTATCCTCAGGAATTCCCAAGAATTAAGATGGCAAGAAAGATGACTGGCAGTTTGGCTATATATCAGTCCATCCATCTATGGTCCAAGTACAAATCAACCATTATTTACTAAATACCTACTATGTGCCATCATTTTGTGTATAAATCTGATACTTCAAATGTATGTGGTAATACAAACTATATTTGAACTTCAATTTTCTCACTCATAAATATAACTATTATTTTTTCTACTTCACAGATTTGAAATGAACATCTAATCATAAAAAGTCACCTAAAAATGATAGACACAGTATATGGAACAGATCTGGGTACATAGTAGGTACTTGTTGGTATTTATATTTTAATGAAAGATTTTAATCCTAAAAATCTAGAAATGAAATTAATAAATATAGAAACAAATTTCAAATTTGTACATTCCAATGCTTTCATTTTAAGGATGAAAAAACAAAGACCCAGAAAGTTGAATTTTCAGGGCAAATAGTTAACAACAGAGTGGGAGTAGAACCCAAATCCCTCGGGCAGTGCATTTCCCACTGCTCCTTGCTGCCAATTTTATAGATATTAATACAGGCCATATTTTCAGATATTATTTCCAGTTTAAAAGGAGCTACTTTAGAAGGAATTCCTAGACACCAAATGGTTTTTACAAATCGTTGCTTTGGTGTGCTAAGTGTAAACAAACCAGAAGCATATGAATTAAATTTCCTTTAAAATATGCAAGTATAAAACCAGTGAGGGGAAAAATATCCCTAGAAAATGCTTTTGGATATCATAGGGCTATTGCTTGCCACCCCTCAACAAAATTGATTCGTGCCAAACCCCGACTGCAACTTGATTTGCCAGTCACTAGTTTTTACTGCTGTTTTCAATAATGCATCAAACACATGGGATCTATTCTCTCATCGATGCTCATGCATAATTGGTCAAGTGGGATGGAATAAGAGCAGATCAGACTTGTGCTAAGCAGTGATGATCCCATTATGGTAGTTTGTACTGCTCAAATTCAACCAGCATTTCCTGAGCACATCTCTAATAATAGCAAGGGAAATACAAGGATGAATAGGCTATATAGTTCTGGCTTCCAGGGGAGTCAAATATAAGGGACATGTACACAGGTAAGTATCATTTAACATAGAGAAAGTTAATGGTTATAAAATAAAGTGTCATTAAGGTTAACAGAAGGAGGATATAAGTCTGCTTAGAAGAGACTCAGAGGATAACAGAAGACATACACTTAAATATCTGTAGTGTTCTACATTTGTAAAACTTGGCCTTAGCTTCCCATTTCTGACAGAGGAATGGTAATTTTGGTTAGTTTACCTAAAATATTGTATGTACAATGTACTCACCGGCTCATGGCACACAGGTAGAGTCAATAACTATTACTGCTTCATTTCCAGTCCATTGACCCTAGTCATGGTTTCAAAGCACAATTAGATGAAAATGTATGTTTTCTAGATGCTATTATCATTTTCATTTATTTACTTCTTCTCTTGCTATAAAATCACTCAACTACAACAATATAGGATTTCATATACTACAGTTTCCAAAAGAACAAATTGGATAATGGAAAGATAAGACTTGGTGAACAGGAGCCTATAATTCCAGACAATTCTCTTATTTTTTAATATTTTATTTTTAAAAATCTTTTTATTGGTTCTTTTTAGTTATACATGACAATAGAATCTGTTTTGATATATTTACACAAGCATGAAATATATCTTTTTTTTTTTTTTTTTTTTGGTACTGGGGATTGAACTCAGGGGCACTCGACCACTGAGCCACATCCCCAGCCCTATTTTGTGTTTTATGTAGAGACAGGGTCTCACTGAGTTGCTTAGCGCCTCGCCATTGCTGAGGCTGGCTTTGAACTCGCGATTCTCCTGTCTCAGCCTCCATGAAATATATCTTTTTGGGGAGAGTACCAGGGATTCAACTCAGGGGTACTCAACCACTGAGCCACATCCTCAGCACTATTTTGTATTTTATTTAGAGACAGGGTCTCACTGAGTTGCTTAGCACCTCACTTTTGTTGAGGCTGGCTTTGAACTTGTGATCCTCCTGCCTCAGCCTCCTAAGCTTCTGGGATTACAGGTGTGCATCACCACGCCTGGCATGAAATATATCTTATTCTAATTAGCATCCCAGTCTTGTGTATGTACATGATAGTGAGATGCACTGTGGTTTCTTAATATATATGTATATATATATTACTCCTGTGAATGGCAAAAATAATTTTCAGTTGACTTTGATTAAATTGAAAAGGAGATTTAGGGCATTGGTGAGGGTGAGGGGGAAAGATAATCTAATCGTACAAACTCTTGAAAAGCAGAGTTTTTCCTTTTGGTCATAGAAGAGGTTAGAGAGATTTGAAGCATAAGAAATACTTGATGCATCACTGATAGTTCAAAACTTGAGGACAGCAAAGGAATGTTGGTGGCTTCCAACCAGCAAGGAAAAGGGGACCTCATCTCTCCAACTCCAAGCAACTAAATTTTTTCAGGCAACCTAAATGAACACAGAAGAAGATACATCCCAAGAACCTTCAGATTAAATATACAGCCTGGCTAATCATTTGGTATCAGTCTTGTGAGATTGGAAGCCAAGAACCAGTTGATTCTGTACAGACTTGCGACCGACAGAACTTGGAGGTAATAAATGGGCAGTGTTAGAAACTGCTAATTTTCACACATCCCCGAATGTACTAGATGCCTAAGGAAAATCAGTTTCATCATTCCAGGAAACAAATCTGAGAATATCAAAAAAGTTAGAATAATACAGGTAACTACAATGATTAGTGATTCTAAAATTTTTATCCTCTGGCCAATCCTGAGCTTTATACAGGCTTTTCTTTCATTCAATCCTCATGCTGACTCATGAGACAGAAAATACTGGATCCAACCTTCCACTGAAAATCAAACACAGAGGGAAGCAGAATAACTTTCCCAAGGTCACATACCTAGAAAGTACTTGAGTCAGGATTCATTTCAGGCTTTCTGACTTTAGATTCTGAGGCACTGACCTCTAAACAGACTCTTAAAAATAAGTGAAAAAATCCAAAAACAAGTTAAAAAAATTCTACCCACAAGGCATGCTTACTTGGAATGAATTAAAGTAACCACTGCATGCCGCCATGTGCCCAAAGGGTTCATCTGCACTCATTACTCTCCACCAAGTGCCAAGCATCCATATGCTAAGGAATAAGACAGGAACATTGACCATGCATGAATAAATTATCTGTGAGGTCTGGTGGAGGTGGGTTGCTGGGAGAGAAGTACAGTTGTGATGAGTTTTCAGTTTCAATGAGCTATTGCAAAAGATTCTCAGTGCTGCTTGCTTCTCTATGACCGTGAACCAAAATCAAAATCTATGGGTCATTTTGTGAAAAAGAACCCATAAATATTACTCCTGGATGAATCTGGGTTCACACAGACTAGGTACTCTATCTCAAGCAGAATGAATGACAGAACTGCAAACCCTTCGAAGAAATTGAGCACTTTGTTAGACAGCTGTCCTTGGCCATAGCAGGTGGGACACTGCAGACTGATGCACCCTGCTCTCAAGGAGGTTATGGGTGGCTAAGAGAATGCGCAAAGTAGAAGACCCTGACTATGGAGATGGGCCAGCATGCTAGAGGAAACTCTAGGCTCTCTAGTGTACAACTTAGCACACCAGCCAGTTGTCGTGGCCTTCTCAATCTTTTCACGACAGAATTCAAGTCTTTCACTGACATGGACTCTCTCCCTCTCTTCCCATCTTCTGCCACACCCCCACAATCACTCTTCTCTCAACCTGGAAGCAACTATTGTACAGTTTGATGAACACTGCAGTCAAATGGTGGCCCATAATTCTGAGTTTCCACTGATGGAATATCCCATCCACCCCTAGCTAAGTCATTCATTCCTTAAATTCAGTGTAATCATATCCTGACCTTCCACTATGTGCAGTGTAGATATATTACTATATGCCACTTTATACCCATTTTTTTTCTCTATATTTCTTAATTTATTAGGTCACTCTACTAGGACACTCCACCTCTACCTGAATTTGTACATCCTGTATCTAGTATAGTGCTGGGCAATTATGATATATCTTAAATAAGTTACTATTGAATAATGAATAGTTGATACAGTTGAAGCAGAATTTATGGAGCTGGTTGACTGTGTGATGATAGGTAAAGTTTATATGGCACTTACCCCAGGATAGGTTCTATGCTAAACACTTCACAACTTATATGATTCTCCAAAAATTATGCAAGAGGAATTGACATTATTCTTATTTTAGACATGAGAAAACAGAGAAGTTAAGTATATTGTCCAAGGTAAAACAGCAAAGGTAGGATTTAAAATCTCTGACTTTGGAATCCAGGTTTGCAACCACAATATACATATTTTAATTCAGGGCTCATGGTTACAGTACATCATTTTTTTGGGGGGGAGGGAGTAAAACAGAAACAAAAACATGTGAAGAAATGCATGAAAAATGATATGTCTTTATGATATACCTCCTACAGAAAGTTTTCCTTTAAGAATATTTTTAAAAAAGATACTGTGGGAGCATAAGCAGAAAATCTGTTTCAAGGATTAAAAATGGGGGGAGGTGAGGACTATCTGAAGAAGCTCAACCCAAAGAAATACAACACACCAAAGATAAAAGCCAAGTCTGCCTCGTCTCAGATTGTTTTGTTACATGAGTATATTAAACTTCATAGGAATGTCATTGATTTAGCTTCACACAGAGTGAAACTAAAACACCATATCTTTGAAAGAACTGAATAAAATAGCTGTGGGAGATCCATTCATAGAGGAGATATCTGTTGGGGGCCTACTATGTGACCTCAGTGTGCTGGACCATGAGGACATGAGTTGAACTAATGTGGTCCCTACCTTCTCTCGTTGCTGAACATTTTAGTGAGAGCTAGCAGAACCAGGCACCACGCTAAGTGTTTGAAATCCATTATCTCATTTAATCACCACACAGCTGCCCAACGGGAGAATGAAGTGTAAAGAAATGAACTTGCCCAAGCATCTAGATCAGTGAATGGTGAAGCTATGGTGAGAAACAGTCACTTGACCCAGGGACCTGTCCTCCAAACTCCTGGACTGTGACTACATCCAAATGATACTGAAGCACAAGTTAAATATGTTAGTGCTACGGTCATAATGCCAATCTTATCTGAATAATAATTCTCAAACACTAATAATTTATCTATTCTTCTTACTCAATCTTTAACTTACATTAATGAAAATTGTTTTTCAGGGGAAAAATTCACTTTTATTCTCTGGATATACTTCAGTTTGAAAATAAAATATAACACTCCTTACCTGCCACTTCTCCCCACCAAGCAAACTAATTCTTTTTCAAGCTAATCTGTGAATCTAAGTTGCATTTCCTTTCCTCAAGACAGGGTCTTGCTTTGTTGCCTAGCCTGGCCCTGAACTCGCAATCTCCTGCATCAGCCTCCCAAGGAACTGGAATTACAGATGTGTACCACTGTGCCAGCTCTAGGCTGGCATTTCAGCCTCAGCATTAATTCATGGCAGCATTCCTCAAATTCAGTTCAGACAATGATGTAATTGACTATTTTTGGCTATATTTGTAATTGAATGCTATTGTCAAAAAGCTTATCCGCTAGGATTCCCTATTTATTCCTGGTCACTTAATAACTAATTGCTTTAAAAAAATTGGTATCATCATCCAGCACAGTATGTGACACATCATACCAAAAGCTATTTTTTTCTTTAAATACAGACAAACAACAAAAGCCCATTATTGAATCTCATTGTACATATTCCTCATAAACAAGTGACAATTCATCTTCAAAATGCTGGATAAATATCAGCTAAATATTAATGTTTGTTGGATGGTAGAAAAACAAAAGATGCCCTGAAAATAAAAGGGGAACAAATGCCTCATTGGCAAAATGTTCCTTGGAATTGCATTTCCCAAATGAACTAGGTTTATAATTTCAAGGCCCAAATACCTAATTTTAAAAGATAAGTATCTACCCTGTGGGCAAAACTGATGATTTCTTATTTTTCTTGCCATAAAAGGAGATTCAAGAACCCTTCAAATGAAAGGTTTCAAGCAACCATTTAATTTAGATTAAATTAGACAGCAATTGTATGTTAAATAAATATGAAATGGCTCTAGATGTATTTGTTAAAGATTAAGAATTCCATAATACATAGGCTTCTATTACACATTTGTTATTGCTTGATTTTTAAAATAAATCACCATTTAATTGAAATACTTAAAGAACATTTACAAAGGAAAGCATAGCACTTAGCAAACCTCACGAGAATCTAGTAAGCTCAATAGGGTAATTCTGAAAAAAAAAAATCAACCTAGTCCCCAACATCATGGTAGACAAAATCTGCCACACAAATGCAGCCAGAATTTTATATGATCTTTACACATGCTATGATTCAACCTGTCGATATCAGCAAAATAAAGGCTTCATTTCAAATGTTATCAAAGTGGTTCTATTCTGTTTTAGGTTATTCCCATTTGTCATTTTAAAAAATCATTGGATGAAAATAGGAATTTCCTCACATATACATCAGACATGTCAATATAATTATTAAAGAAAAAGTGTTAAATATTCCAGAGTACTTTGCATCACAGCTTTTATCTTGCATTTTCTTCCTGCTTTCCCATGTTGGAGATGTGGGCAATGAAAAAGAATCATGATAGAGGTCTTGCAACTTAAGGCACGGTTTCTTTGTAAATGAAGCCCAATATTCAAGACCTTAATGAAGAGAAACATAGAACATTTCGAAGGGATGGTGGCATTTTTGTTCAAACACTTCATGATACTTAAGGGATCCGAAAGATGACGAGACTGTGGAATTGAATGCTGAGAGAATGAAGTAAACAGAGTCCAGGTTCAGGATGAGTAGATCAAAGACACAGAGAAGTTGGGGACCTGCTGCATATGTACCAGAATAAATGAAGACGTGTAATCTGCTGGCCATTCTAGAACCATTAGGTCTGGGAGGTCATAGACATCTTTCAACAAGAATCTGTAATGAGATTTCAAACCAAAAGATGCTCACAGATGCACCAGGCTGGAAGTCAAGCTGGAATACACAAGGGATGTGCAGCTGTTGGTTCTCCCTTAGAGTGTCAATTCAGATATTCCAAAAGTAGTTAAAATTTCATAATCTAGATATGAATTGACAGATCCATAAAATGAAAAAAATATAAGGATTTTATTAAGGTGAGACTATCAACATTTTCCTATCCCAGTCATAAGGGTAATGGCTTCAGAAAAAATAGGAACTGTGTGTTTAAAATTGCCTGATTAATCAAAGATGACAAAAGAAATTCCAAGTGACTATTAAAGGAATATGGCTTTTATCATAACCGTTACGTCTCAAAAGAGTTGTGTAACTCATCATCATAATTTTCAACATCAGACAAACTCATTAAAGACAAATTATTTCTCTTAAGAGACACCCAGATGTTCTCTGCCAGCTGCTTAAATCCTCCCAAGGCTTTTGTTGATTATTATTTCCTAAAAATTGTTAGCTACTTGAAAAGATAATCTGGTCCGCCTTGGGAAGCATCAGTAACAGAACCAGGCGTAGCACCACAGGTTCTGAATTTGGAATAATATTAATCAACAAATACAGAGGATATTACCAACTGAATTGTAGTTCAGGTTCTATGACCTGCTGGATGGTGGGACCTGCCAATCCCCATGTGAAGGCTTCCACTTCTCTGTGGATCAAAGACAAGGGTGGGGCCAATTTAGTATTTCTTAAAAACAGGTTAACCTCTTGCTAATCAGAATCACACATTTGTTTGTTAAAATGCAGATTTCTGAGTCTTATCCCAGACAAAGTTTGAATCCACATCTCTGGGTGAGACCCAGACTACATTTAAAGTAAATCCTCTCACTGAGATTTCGTCTTTCTATTGAGATCCCTCTACCTGCATTGAGCTTCCAGGCCCATCTTAGACAAAATCTTGAAGACCCCTCCCAAATCTGCCCTTTGGTTGATCCTCTGATATCTGTAGTAGTCAACGATTTAAACCTAGCAAGAAACAAAAAGCAACACACAAAACAGGTATTTTTTGTTTTGTTTATCAACAAGATAAATGTTGTGTTTATTAACAAGGTTTAAAATAAAAATCAAGAGTTTGTGTTACGGCAGGTGAGGACTTCCGTGTGTATGAGAGGTAGCATTTCAAACTGTCCTTGCACCCCCTCCCTGTCCTGGTTGCATCCAGACTCCTTTTCAAGCGCTGCCTCCCTGTTCCTCCTCATCCCCATGAAGGGCTTGATAGTGAATTTATATCAATGGGCTGTCGTCATCAGGTAGCTTTAAATTTGAGGGTTTCATTTTAATATTTCAATGTTAATAGTGGTGAAGGTCACAGAAGAGTGTCTGGCCCATTCTAAGATATCTATAACTGTGTGCTCATTCTGGAATGATGAAAGACTTTCTATTAGGGAGTTTTCACAATTAAAATTGTGTCCCAGTTCTCACTAAATACTGTCGTAGAGGAAACTGTTTAGTCACATTTAAGACCAAACCTGTTTACCATCATTTTGGTTAGTCTTACAATAGATTATAAAATGTAAAACACCAACATGAAGAAAATTCTCCACCAATGGTAAAGACATGATTTAGGGCATCATGATAATGGGCACCTTCTTGGAAACAATGTCACATAAGTGTCCTTGTGCCTTCATCCTAATTAGCTAAAGATTTTAATTATACTCTAAGCATATTCAATTTTCTTTATGATTAGGCCTTTAAATTAATCACAACTTATTTTTAAAATAAAGTTATTTATGAGGAACAATTTCTATGCTGTACTTATTACCTATTACTTACAAAGTATTACTTACAAAGTAATAGGTTTGATTCTAATAGAGGATAGAAGATTTGAGACAAATTAAGCAAAAAGGACTTGGGTTATATTGAACCATTATTTAAGATGATGGTATTCTTAAAAGGAAACTACTTTTCAGGTTCCTGAGATTAAAATAAAGCTTATTAACAGGAGAATTCTGGTTATTCCTTACTACTATGGTTTAACATATAAAGCAACACAAGTTCCTAGGATATCTCATCATTTCATTTGGTTGAATAAAAATAAAATTGAATCTATTGAAGTTAACTTTCTGTGAAACCACAGAGGTGACAGCATTTGTAGGAATGTATGTCAAATTGACTGTGTAAAGACATTTCCCAAGAATATATTCATCTCTTAGGGGAAGAGAGGTATACAATAAACATGAAAACACAAAGAATATGGTTAGTTTGGTAGATTAATTTGGGGGCAATTTTCAATGACCACTTGGAAAAAACCCTGGGAATTTTATGTTTGGTCTTAGCATAAATGGAAAAATATAATTGTATAATACTCATTCAAATACATTAGACTATAAATACTACAGACCATCTCTTGAGTGGTGCTCTGTTGTTAATATTCTGTCTCCTCACCTTCTGCAACACTCATCTCAGCTGGCCTCCTGCAGTCACGTTCTCAGACGTGCCCATCCCATGCCTTCTCTGCCTGATCTAGTGGTCAGCTCTTCTGTCTTCCTTCATCCGAGAAATGGTGTGAGTGTCCCCAAGATGCTGTCCTCAGTGCTCCTCTCTCCTCTGAAACTCCACTGTCCCGAGCACTCCACTGTCCATGAATGTTTCACTGTGATCCATTATCACTAAGTCAGGGACCCAAATCTCCACCTTCTCCTGCCCTCCTTTCCTCTTATGTTCAATCAAAAATTGCCAAGAGACACTGCATTCCTTGGCACACCCACTAGACTGTAATTAAACATTTCTAAATATTTCCCATTTATCCATCCTCCTCAGTGTCTCCTTCTGATGTCCCTACCTTGGCCAATAGATCATCTAGTTTGTGAGATCCAATGATAATAACAAACTAGCTCAAAATACTCAATGACAAGTAAGCTTAAACTTTAAAACTTGATAAGAAAGACCATAGTATGCTTTTATTGTCAAATGACTTTCCTGATTAGGTTTTCCTCTTGAGAATACATTAGATAAGAGCACAGATTTTGGAGTTAGAATTCCATCTCTCTATCAGTGGTGTCATCCCAGACAAGTTCCTTACTTTCTCTGAGTCTCCATTCATTTCTTTATAAATTGAGGATAAAAACACCAGAGTTTATGGCAAATACACGGAACACTGAACATATTTACTTAGCACTCTGCACTTTACTCAGTAAAGGCCAGCAAATGTCACTGGAGAACAAATGTGGTACAGTTCTTTCTGTCTGCTTTGCCTCTTTCCTCATCTCTGTATAATTCATCTCTAAAAGCCAGCTCTGCTGCCCCCCAACCACTATATTCAGACAAATTCTCTGATTGCTCTACATTCTTCTGGAAAATTAACTTAATCAAATGCTGCCTTTTCTACCATGAGTCTTTTTATTTTCAGTTTTATCACATGATTCTGCAAAGAGTAAAAGAGTAGCTCCACATCCCAATTCTTGGCATGTCAGCCATTAAACCAGCATAGTCCTTTCTACTGAGAAACAATGCCAGTTTCCAATACACTCATGTCCAGAGGGTCATTTGGATGACACAGTGCCCCTGCTTGAATCTCAGTTCTTCCTTGTGACTCTCAGCAAATATTGTGACAGTGTTTGAGTACAGATATCAGTACTTTGGCATCCTTTGTTCTTTCTCAAGGAATGTATGAAAATTTTATACATATAAACTTTGGAAAAATTTCAGCTCACTTTTACTATGATCTCTCCATCACACACACACACACACACACAGAGAGAGAGAGAGAAAGAGAGAGAGAGAGAGAGAGAGAGAGAGAGAGAGAGAAATTCTCCATTTGGGCATGATCTAGTCTCAAAATTTAGCTTAACATGAACAAAACATGGACTCTGCCCCACACTCAGGAAAACCTCTCAGGGTCCGGAAATAAACATTCAGGGATGCTCTGCAGGCCAGATGTGCAGCCTGTTAGATGGCATTGTGGGAGACGAGAGAATGAACCCAAGCCTATTAAACTTGGAATATTCCCAGAGCAGCTTGCTTTGCTCTGCAAAGATGTGGCGTGTAATCCTTTACTCCTGATTGCTATTTCTCTACACTTTCTGATCATTTGTTAATATTAATTGAAGAAGCAGCCAGGGGTAAGTTTCAGAGTATTGTGATAGGGAGGAAGAGCACTGAACCTAAATCCAAAGTATTTATGAGCATGTTTCTCTCTGAAGCGCAATGCTTCTATCTTTCTCTTAGCCAGATCACAGAATTTACTACAATTCCATCCTACATTTCTAGCTGTAATATCTTAAGCAAATCATCCTGCCACTATGAGACCCAATGTCCTTCAATTCCTTATTTATAAAACTAATGGTTGAAGATGATATCAAAGTCCCTTTGCACTATAGTTCTATATCACTCAAGGATTCATCTTCACCCCCACAAACAGAGCTATACAGGGTCAAACTCTAATTACTCTCTTCAGGGCTCCAAGAAATGGCTGCCAAATTTCTGGCTAGTGACTGACATTTCATATTCACGCTAGTGCACTTTCAAACACAAACCATCCCCAAGCCTTCCTTTGTTCTTTTGAGATGTCTGTTTCCGTCATCCTAAGAAAATGCAAGAACAGTCAAATGCAGGTGTTTGGGCATGGCCTAACAACTAAGGTTCTTTGTCTTTTTTTTTTTTTCCTTTTTTTTAAGAGGGGATCTGTTTTAATGTACAGAGGGGAAAAAAAAGTCACAAAGCCTGATCCTGAAGCCTTGACATCCACTCTAGTTGTCTGAAATTCCCTCTGAAGTCCATGGGAATCCTGTACTCTGTCGGGC
This sequence comes from Xerus rutilus, assembly GCA_028644305.1. NCBI lineage: Eukaryota > Metazoa > Chordata > Mammalia > Rodentia > Sciuridae > Xerus > Xerus rutilus. The sequence goes on along the minus strand of CM053407.1, from coordinate 69,594,259 downwards.
CAGGCCCATAATTGCTAAAGGAGGAAATATGCAAGGCAACAGAATTTGCAAATTAGCAAAGGGTGGGGGGAAGATCCTAAATACAGAAAAAGTGATTTTGTTGTTGTTGTTGTTATTGGAAAAAATGGAAGTTTAAACAGCACATTTATTTCGTTTTAATTTCTGGGCTGTCAGACATCAGCTCTGAAGCCCTGATTCGGAACACATGCAGGGTCCCTTTGAAGTTTTGGCTGCTTTTTTTTTTCTTTTCTTTTTTTTTTCTTTTTTCTTTTTCTTTCTTTTCTTTTCTTTTTTTTTAACAATGGCAGCAAGATATAAAGAAATTAAACTGCATCATAATCATAAAACAGAACTTCTGGACTCCTGATTTACAAATTGTCATTTTTTAATTTTTTTTCAAGGCTTCATTTTCAAAGCCTTATTGTGGCACAAAACGTTTGATAATTTTTTTCTCTTTAAGCTCAGTATTCATCTATTCGTTTACCCTCAAAAGTGAAGCATTCTACTTTTATTTTGTTCAACTAAAGAATAGTTTATTGTGGTCTTCTGAAGAAAAGAAAGGAACAGGAAAACCCAGAGCAATTGACTAAATGGAATCTTTTTGATAAAAGCCATGGAAATACAAGGTTTAACTCTTAAAGTACCAAATTCTTTGCCATAAAGATAAAATATACCTTAAATTTTCAGGTTGTTCAAAGAAAATATATATCTGGTTTTTAGGCTGTAATTATCAAAGATTCTTACAAAAGAGTTCAAGAATCATTAATAAAAACTGTTCATTTCAAATTTAGCCCAATAGATGCCAAATTTGAAAATACATATTCCTCCACCCCAATGCCTACACATACACATGTACAAATGCATGCAAATTGAGTTAATGTTGTCAGTCACTGGTTATACACATCAATTTGAATGAGGTACACAGAAATTTTGTGATTCAACAACCCCTTTTAAATCTAAATGCACATATGAACAGGCTAAAAAATTCTTAGTAACCAAAATCATCTTTCTCATTCTGTATTTTATCTATAATTCCTTCTAGATTTCATCATATTATTCTAATATTTATACTCTTCTCAAATACTGTTATACTTTTTCAACCTCTTTATATTTTTACACTGAACTATTCTAGGCCCCACCCCCGCCCCCGTATATCCATAATGGTCAAAATTTTAAGAATTATGTTTTTGTCATCCAATATATTAACCTTCACCTACAGAGTCTATAAGTCATCTTTGATGTCAAGTTCCAAATCTGTATGTAAGAGTGAAATGGGAAGTTGAAATAACTATTCCTATCAGTAGTGTGTTGAGGCTGGCTCATACTGATTTAAAAGATTTCAAGAATTTTGTGAGCCTAGTATAAGCATAGCCATTAGTAAATATTGAATTATGTGAGCTTACAATTTATAAATTATATGTTCAACATCATTAGATAATGCAAATTCATCACGTCCTCATTACTTTATGACATTTGCTATCCTTTATACTTTAGGGTTATTTACATGTATTCATACAGTAAGAACACTTAATGAGGTGGCGCATGCCTGTGATCTCAGCAGCTCAGGAAGCTGAGGCAGGAGGATTGTGAGCTCAAAATTAGCCTCAGCAACTAAGCGAGGCCCTAAGCAACTTAGTGAGACCCTGTCTCAAAATGAAACCTAAAAAAAAAAAGGGGATGAGAATGTGGCTCAGTGGTTAAGCGTCCTTGTGTTCAATACCTGGAAACAAAGGGCTGGGAGGACACACAATGTCGATTCGCTATTGCACATCTCTTCTCAAGTCATGTTAGCAACTTCCATGGTGGAAGTTGGAAATTGGCCAAGTGGGTATCTCGGTCAATCTGGGCTGCTATAACAAAATGCTATAAACTTGGTAGCTTATAAAGATCAGAAATTTATTTCTCATAAATTTGGGGATTGGGAAGTCCAAGATCAAGATGTTAGCAAATTTGGTGTCTGGTAAGGGTCTACTTTCTGGTTTAAATATAGCACCTCCACACCGTGTTCTCACATATTGATAGAGGAAAGGCAACTCCTTGGAGCCCCCTTTTTTCAGGGCACTAATCCTGTTCATGAGGGCTCTACCACACTTATACTTATTCATCTTCCAAAGGCTCATCCTCTAACACTGGAGATTACGTTTTAAGATGTTATTTTGGGGAGATAACGAACATTCAGATCATAGCGGTGGGAATAGTTTGCATATTTTGCACTTATTGTAGTTATTTAGGGAGCTACAATTTATTTTTGTTTTATTTTATTTTGTGGTACTGGGGATTGAACTCAGGGGTACTCGACCACTGAGCCACATCCCCAGCCCTATTTTGTGTTTTCTGTAGAGACAGGGTCTCACTGAGTTGCTTAGCACCTTGCCATTGCTGAGGTTGGCTTTGGACTCAGGATTCTTCTGTATTGGCCTCCCAAAGTGCTAGGATTACAGGTGTGCGCCACTGCGCCTGGCTGGGGAGCTACTTTTTAAATGAGTACTTGCAGAAGTACCTGAATTTACTGTCTTCTGTACCCAAATTATTCAGAAAAGCTAATTCATCATTTATAGTCATCACTTCTTCTTTACATTTTATCTTGGATATTTCAAGGACGAACTGGAAGGTGGAAGTTATTTGATTCTGTTTTCCTCTTTGGGTAGGGATTAGAAGAATTAGAATATACAGAATGCTTTCTACTTGCCCATGGCCTGAAACTGCTCATAATTCCTTAACTGCATATAACTGTTTGATCCCTGCACTGCTAGTCAGTGAATTGATTTTCTTTTTACATTCTCATCTTCTAGGATTTTAACTTCTTTACCTAGAATAAAACTGCATTTTTGCAACTCCAGAATCACCTCTCATAGCTTTAATGAAAACTTATATTCTCTGTGATGTCAATAGTAATTAGGAAGGTTGATATAAGGTTCCTTTTATTTTCTGGCACAGGTTCAAGTACATGTGGTCCAAGTGAAACAGGAAGAAAATTATACATATTATCTTTTTTAAAGGAGGGAGGAGTAAAATGTGTATTGCTATGTCATTACCTTAGAATTTTGGACTGTAAGTGTCTGGAAGGGAGGTACCAAGTATGTCAAGTAGCCTAATCCCTTAAGTATTAAATAATCATCAGATGGCTTGCCAAACTTCCTCCCATTCTACTCTGACAACAACAGCCTCCATCTACAAATGAAAAACATTTCTACATCAAGTGGTTTACATTCTATTATTCTGATATGAGTGACTGTCTTGAATACAAACAGATTTTGGACATAGGAAATTAAGATCTCTTTTTCCAGAAGGGATGTGGAAAAGATTTGGCTAAGAACTGGAAAAAGTATGACCATGACAATTAGCCATGTGTTGAAAAGTTTGCATTATTTATATACATTTGCATAGCCTTTGGTCTAGTCCTCAAGAATGCTAGATTCCCTTTACATCCAAAAGAGAAACAGGAAAGCATTTAAGCGGAGAAAATCATCATTTATATGTGGTACAACTGAATAGTGATCTTTCCACTAGTTAGATGTTTTATAATATTTAAGATTGGTATTAGGTGTAGTGCATGGGTAAGAAAATTACTACACTACTATTATCTACACTCTAGTTTAACATAATTTTCAGGATGGAAGCAGGAGCTTGCTCTTCATGAATTATAATAGCTGCATCTTAAGCATGCCCAGGTTTAACACAAATCTGTCTAACTGTAAATTCTAGGCAATAGAGGATATCATTAACTTTTGTTAGAATGCTTATAATTTATGCCATATACATTTGTTTCTCTTTTTTAAAATTAAAATAGGAACAATATGTCTCAGCTTTCACACTACTGACATTTTGGAACAGATAATGCTTTGCTGTGGGCAGCTGTCCTGTGCATCATAGACAGTTTAGCAACATTCTCGGGGTACTCCTGGCTACATGCTGGCAGCATCCTCAACTTGCAACAACCATAGTGTCTTCAGACATTGCCAAATACTCCTTGGAGAACAAAACCACTCCCAGCTGAGAACCACCGCATTAAACTGATTTTTAGGAAAAAAGATTGACAAATAATGCATTTTCATGTTTCTTATCTACTGGTAAAGAAGAAAAATCTTTACTACTAGTACTTTCCACCACTTACTGAATACTTTTATAGTTCCTAAAATGTTTTAAAACATTATCTTAACTAATTATCATAAAACCTACAAATATAGAGACTTTTTGTCCATTTTCACAGATAAGAAAACTGAACATAGAAAAGGAAAATAACTTCAAGATCACTCAGCTACTATGCAGGATTTGAATATATTTAGTTCTGACATTCATATCCAACCTATTCAATTCAATGAAAAATTGTTAAGTTCTGACTATGTTAAGGCACTGTAATGTAATGTGTGGTTCTTAGCCTTCTTATTGTGTTTCCTTCTAGATAATTAATCTTTTCTAAGAACATAACTAATTTATGAAGCACCAATTGTGCAATGTTTTCAAATGATCTCCATATAAAGTTCTTTTTTTAAAGCATATGTTAAGAGGCAGCTCAATCAATTCTTTTTCTTTAGAATAAAATACAATATTGTTGAAAATGTATTGTAAGAACGAATGGACATATAATATATACATACTATATATTCACAGTAAAATATACCATGATGTATTTTCAGAGGTATAAATTTGATCAGAACCAATCCTATGGAAGTTTACTTCAGTCCTCACTTTCAAGATTCTTCTCCAGCCGGGCACGGTGGCGCACGCCTGTAATCCCAGCACTTTGGGAGGCTGAGACAGGAGAATTGCGAGTTCAAAGCCAGCCTCAGCAATGGCAAGGCACTAAGCAACTCAGTGAGACCTTGTCTCTAAATAAAACACAAAATAGGGCTGGGGATGTGGCTCAGTGGTGGAGCACCCCTGAGTTCAATCCCTGGTACCAAAAAAAAAAAAAAAAAAAGATGCTTCTCCATGTGGGGTGATGCTAAATATGACTGGACATTCTAATACCTACCTTCAAGATGTCACTATTCCACCAACGTGTCACTACCCTACCAAGAGTAAGGTAAAATGTAAGAATGCTTCATATACATTGCATGGTCCGCTTTGGCAAGTTTTGCTTTTGTTCTGCAGTAATCTGATTGAATATCACTGGGTTGCCTGATATGGAGGACCACTAGTCAACCTTTGTGCTAGGAATCACCTATGACTCCAAAGGTCAGTGGCTCTTCTCCATGGTAAGGGCCACTATGGTATTATCACTGGATTCTACTTTGCTTTTCCGGGCTGTGGTATAACTCATCTTTTCTCAAATTTTTCCAGTCTAATAACATGACATCACAAAGTGTGTAGAGAATTCTTACACTAGCAATTAAAAACAAATAGGAATAAAGCTAGGTCATATAATATTTTAAATATATTTTTATTTCTAATTGACACATAGTAATTATACATATTTATGGGGTACAGTGTGACATTTCAATACCTGTGTACAATGTAAAATGATCAGATCAGAGTAAATGACATACCCATCCTTTCAAACATAAATCATTTCTTTGTGTTAAGAACATTCAGAATTCTTTCTACTAGCTATTTTGAAATACTCATTTAATTGTTATCCCTCTGTGCTACAGAACAATAGAAGTTACTCTTCCTATCAAACTGCACCACTGTCAAATTAACTACCTTCTCTCCTCACATTTTGCCAGGTTATACCATTGCTAGGTCCATGGCTCTCAAAGTTCATTGTACATACTAAATACAGAGCTACCAGATTGCCATCTCTGGTGGTCAGAATGAGGGATTTTCATGTTAAACAAGCCCGTTGAGGTTGGTCAAGTCCAACCACATGCTTTCAGAAGGAAGCCCACAAATGAGGTTCTGAGAATCATCACTCTTCTCTCTGGGAGCTGTGAAGGAGCAGATGGACTGGCCTTCCTTTACCACTCTTGTGGGCTCTCTCATCTACTCTCATTTCTTCTTGAACATCCTCTACAAACTCTACTTCACCAGTTCATGCTTTTGTATCAAGGCATAAAACTATATTATCTTAATAACTTAAAATGTGTCTTGCAAAGAAGCTATCTTTATTTATAAAAATAGATTGCAGACTATTTGGGGATAAAAAATTAGACCTAGAAGTTGTAATTAATGAGATAAAATAAACAAACACAGAACTAAATTATTCCACATTAGAAAATAAACATAATTTGAGGATGGAGAAGAGGAACTTGGGAACATGGAAGAGAAAGTATGAGGACTAAGTAAGATGTCTGGAGTGGAAACACAAATGCAGAGATGGCTCACATACTTTTAGGTACTGAGATGCTGCATTTCATTCTTATCTGTCATGGAAATCTCTTCAGCTTCCCTAAATCAATAAAAGCTTTCACACACAGAAAGCTGCAGGTTTGTTTTCATCATGAAAAATTTTTAAAGGATTTAATTTTGTATTAGAATCAACATGCACAAGATCAGAATGGCACCAGTGAGGTATGACAATAATCTTTGACCTGAGTTTATTGGCAGGAAGATGTACACAGAGCCACAGCATTTAGAAAACCATAAATATCCCACTACTTTCACCATTTAATCATAATCTTGAAGAGAAGCATGTACTTTTCAAAGTCTATGGAAAGGACCTTTGAATAAAGTTTATCTGATTTTGAAGAAACAAGGTAGCCTTAATGTACATCCACCCACTCTGTGTAAAATGCCATGCTAAATCTTCAAGTGCCTGCAGGTTGGTAAGGGACATGAGGCAGGACCACAACTTATAATAGTGCAGACAGAGGGATCAGCAACAGGAGAGATTCCAATGGTGTCCTGGGTGGTTAACAAGAGATGAAATGATTAGAAGCCTCCTGTTAACTTATGTTGGTTATCTAGAAAGTGGGAAGCTAAGATGATAAACCAGTGAAATACTTGAAGAACCCAAGGATTTCAGAGCAAGCACATTCCTGCTATGTATTCGTCTTCTTCTTGGTAGAAATTAACCTCTCTGAGGGTGAAGATCGCATCTTATGTTAATTACACTTTGTTATCTGGTGGCAACACAGCACCCTGACCACCACAGCTACTCTGTGACTTCTTTCACTTGTTAGCTGTACTAGCTCCTTCTCCTCTTTGTTAAAAATATAAGTGTGAAAAAGAATGTATGTTTCATAATTATTTTCTACTTTTATTGCATAAATATGCAAAGTAGAAATTAAACTTTAGTATGTCAGTAATTTTCTACAACTTTTTGCTAAAGCAGAAAGTAAATTTTATCTACTTCACAAGAAATTGAGAAAATGCACATTTTCTTAATCTAAGGTATTTTAAAGCTTGAACTTGTTCCAATTGTTGGGTGTTTTTGGAAACATAGGAATTGTGCCTATTGTAATTATGACGTTTGAAACTATAGACACTCAGCAGAATCTCTGTTCCCCACTGGAGCCAGTGTTATTCTGATCCCAGATCCTTTGCCAGTTGTGTAAAGGTCATGTGGAGGTGAACAGAGTATGAGGTATCTGGCTCCAATTCCAGTTGGAACATTAAAGTGACTCCAGATTGATAAAATAGACAGAGGGAACAGCACACTTGACTATAAAGATCTCCAGCCAGAGCCAGCCAAATGGTGCACTCTCCACTAATGGTGACTGACACTGAAAGAGGGAAGAGAGCTGAGGAAGGGAAGAGAAGCCCTATTTTGCAGGGCTTAGTTTAAGATGTAATGAGAATGTGTGGCAGAAAGATAACTGAAGACATGAGAGTAAAGACTGGCAAAAGGATGGAGAAAACTGTTAACATTTCCTTTGAGGATGTGAAAACTCACCCCTTCTGTGGTCCGAGTACTTGCAGCCAGTGAGCTGACTAAATAAATAAATAAATAAATAAATAAATAAATAAAATAACAGGGAAACTAAAAACAGAAATTCTATGGTTGTTCTCAGAAAGTGGAAGACAGGAAATTCCAATGGAGGTCTCTTTGAAAGATTGGCAAGAAGAATATGAAATAAGCAAACGCAGGGAGATGAAAAGTGATTAAAATGTGAAAGGATTATTGCCAATTAATTTTGGCCTGATACCATGCAAGTATTTTACCTGAACTGTGAGAAAAGTGCAGTTTTCTTTTTTTCACAAGTTAGAAAACTGGGGTTTGGGAAATTAATAATTTGCTGAAAGTTGTGTTGCTAATAAGACGAGTCAGGACCCAAATGCAATTTCATCTAATCCTACCACCCTTGCTGTCATTAACCATCAGGCTGAAATTCCAGCCATTCTCAAAGCATCCCCGTTATCCTGCTCTGATCAACACATGTATTCCCTGGCCTAAACCTATAAATAGTTTACAAATAGCTTACCCCCAAAAAATTACTGAATACATCTGTTAACATTGCCCTGAATAACTTTGTATCATGTTCTATTATATCAGATTGACCTTTCCTACAAGGCCAGGAGTTCTTTGCATTTCTTTTGCTCAACTCTTACCTCCCCACCATTCGTAAATCAGCGTTGTTTACTGCTGACAATTACATGTGTTAAAAAACTCAAAGGAACGACACCAGTGAGAGTTCTGGAATCAGAAGCTTATGTATTTCAGTTAGAGACATGTTTCACTTATACATAGTATACACTTTCTCTCTACCCTTTCTAGTCCTCAGATACTAAAATCAAAAGTGTTTCTCTTTTGCTTATGCACTAATTCTATTACTTAGCAATATTCCAGGAAATCCAACAATATGTTGAGCCCAGGTAAGCATATTTTAATTTATTTCAGTGATGCAGTTCATTCAATAATTTTCCCCCACCCTTGTCAATTGTTTCAGTTGCTCACAGGCAATTCTATTAGAAATGAAATACTGTTAGAGGAGGGTTCTCAAAAAGTGCTTTATCTTCATTATATGGAAAATTCTATTCCCAACGAATCTTTGGGGAAATCTTTTTACTGACATACTTCTCTTTCATAGTATTGTTTCAAACACAGGGAGGTTTTCCTGCCAAAGCCTCATTTTTCTCCCTCTTTTTGGCTAAAGGCAGTCTTCTGCAGACTTCATTCCCCCATCCCCTCAAAGGAGCTCACCTCGATGACTCTCCCAAGGACACACTAGAGGGTTTTGCCCTAATCCATATTTTACGAAACAGCCCCAGGAGTGAGAAGGACCTTCACTAGGATTTGATTAAGCAAATTCTTAAAACCAATGAAGTGTTTCCAAGCGGCAGGAGAAAACAGCATTAGCACATGTCCCGCAACAAGACAGACGTTGCACTTTTCAATCACATTTGGCGATTAGGGGTTGGGAATGCAGCATATTCTCCCTGGGATTAGTTCAGATGCTTCAACCTCTGGGGCAATTGCCCTGAGAGGGACTTTATTGCGTTGCTTTGGCTGCGGTTGTGACTGAAGTGTTTCCATGCATTTCAGGGCAATTTTATGTGTAACTTTTCCTCAGTCACTTTACAGGGTTATTGAAAGAATAGAAGAAAATAAAGTAGGTAAGATCTGGCAAGGCTTGTGATAAAATTGAATCTGGCATAAAATAATATGATACCCTCCCCTCAGGGGAAATGAGGGACAAAGCTACTTGTAAAATAAGTAGATTAGAAATAGGTATATGCAGATGAGAATTTAAAGAAAAGATTAAAAGAACTGGACTGATATATGGAACTACTTTTATGATTAAATAGTCTCATTGAATGTTCCGGAAATGGTTAAAATGAACAAAGTTGAAACATATTTGGTTCATGGTCATATTTATATATGCTAAAAATACTTATATTGTCCAATGAAGAGATATCTGGCAATTATGTGGTTAATATGTTCACTATCCATGATCATAGAGATTCATTTGTTTGGAGCAGGGTATCCCCTACAGACATCAGAATCTCCCACTTGACTGATAATAACAAACAGGCTCACTAGAAACAAATAGTTGTCAAATCTCCACCATATTATGTGTTTAATAGACATACTTTGAATATCAAACCTTGCTTTTCTTTTTCCTAATGTCAGTAATGCAGACAAATAACAGACCTTTTGAAAAGGAGGATTTTTTTAAAACTCTGGAACATTTTAATTCTGTCCCAGCAGAGAGATGAAGAATCACAGGAGAAAATACATTATTCACACACACACACACGTACACACACACACACACACACACCCTTTACATATATATATTAAGCATCAGATCTGTTGCAGTATTGGAGCCCTGGGAATAAAACATCTTGCTGAGAATCTCTGTAGTTTTTTATTAGATGATCATGATTAATGTCACAGAACTTGAGCAATCTTTGAAAAGAAGTCAAAATGTGCCACAAAAATTCACTTGATTGTGCCAGTGGGAATATTTCCTAACATAGTCCCAAACTTCAAAAACAGTATACAGCATGCAAATGGAGTAAGGGGTGGGGTCCATCTATTTCTTCCCAACTATATTTAATTTATTCAACAGAAAAATGCTGGGAAAGTTGTGATCTCATTAGCATGAGAAGAGAGCATGCAGAGGTATCTATCTGTACACTGGCTTGTCCACATGTGTTTTCCCAGGACAGGGGTGGTACTCGTATTTCTTATGGCTTCATGTCACCAGTCTGCAACCCAGATTGTAACTTTAAGATGTTATCTCTTGGCTGCTCAGATAAACAGCCCATTATGTTTTTATGGTGGGCAGTACTGAATCCTCAGGGGATTAGAAGATATTGGCTGGAGTTTGTGGTTCCCTGCTAGACTATCAAGGGCTCCATGGAATCTTGTCCGGACTATGTCTTTAAGCAAACACCTCTCTCATAATGGTATTCTCACAGTGCCTTCTTGGCCATGGACTTCAAAAGCCGATTTCAGGGAGGGCCAAAAAGGCAATAACCCTTAATACAACAGAGCCAGCCTAGCAGGGACAGACAGGGCAAAGGTAAGGCGTCTCTGAGGTTGGCATTTGTGTATTTAGCCCCATGGGGTGATTAGGGGCCATCTGTTCTTCAGCCGGCTAACTCAGTTTTCACACCATCCCGGGATCAAGTACATTGCGTGCTCACTGGTATCGGCCCTTCTGCAGCTTTCCCAGTTGGAATGATACATATTTTGAGTTTGCTTAGCTTTGATCTCTACATAATGATGTATGCACAGGTGCTTGTCTACATGTGTGTGCCTACACGCATGTGAGTGTGCACATTGGGAGTGTCCAGTTAACGCACACTCGGAAGTAACATGACACAAACTCAAGCCATTATTCCAGAGGAGACAGACCTCTGGAATATCGTGCTGATAGAATCCTTTCATTTTAGTGCATTGTTTGACTAATTTCTTAATAAAAATTAGAGAAACTCCCTGCTTAAGATTCACATACAGAAGAATCTGTCTGTCATCTTCCAAATAGTTGTGTGTGTGTGCTATCAATTCTATCAATGAAAGCTTCATTTGAAAAAACACACATTCTCAATTTTTGTTATCTGGAAATATGAAATATAAACTTGAAGTTTTTTCGTTAATATTTTCTTTTTTATTCATTCTTTTTAGTTATAAATTACAATAGGATTCATTTAGAAATAATTATAAAAGCATGGAATATAAATTCAGTCTGCCCCTCCCTTCCCCTGTTCCCTTCCCTCTGATCTACTACTAATCTTTCTGCTATTTACTGATAGTTTCTTTTTTAATTAGTGTTTTGTGGCTGTACATGTTGGTGAGATTCTCTGTGGTATATTCACACATGGACATAGGAACGTTAGATCAGAGTCATTCCACTGTCTTTCCCTATCCCACTCCACCTCTGTTCCCTTCATTTCCCTTTTCTGTTAATATTTTCATACCAAAGACAAAATTGGCTTTTATATGCTAGATCACAGAGTATGCAGCTTATTAAAAGTCAAATATAATGAATGTGGATATCTTCCCTTATTCATACTATTTTCTAATGACAACATGGAATAATTCAAGGGTTACACAGTGATTTAAGTGTCATTACTCCATTGTACTTATATTAATTATTTTGCAAGGTAAAGTAGCCAACATGACTTCTACAAGAATAATTAAAACACCATTAATTTTAACTGGAATAAAATGATTAAAATCTGTATCTTCTGGAGCCTATAAAATTTTAAAAGGAAAACATATTTAATTGGTACAAAATAAGTTGAAATTTGCCACTGGTGGTTGACAGCCTTCCATCAGGCCTTTATCTTTAGTGGAATTCAGCCTAGGCTTTTGGACTCGTCATGTATCTTAGTAGAGATAATGAAAAAGAAGTCAAGTTCATGTCCAGGTATAGGGAAAGCAGGTATCTTTTAGAAAAAGTGAAGTGATACTGTGCTAACATCTAACATCGGAACATACTGACTGCTGTTTACCATGGAAGGGCTCAGTTCAATCTAAGCTCCACAATAGAAAGTGCCCTCTATTGATCTGACATCCAATTAGCATTTTGATTTGGAGGGAAGTAAGCCTATATCTCATCCAAAAGTTATGTTTTCAATCAGTGAAACCATAGCAAATATATCCTAAGATTAAAACATGTTTTATCATTAATAACAGTTTGCTTAGTAGAGATTCCAAAACCTAAGCCATACTTTGGAAACTTTCCCTAGGCAATAACTTCCTAACTCAGCAATCTTCATACTTTTTTGGTAGCATAATCTTGTTTCTTTTAAATTAAAATTATTTTAACTGATATGTAAAAGCATAAAGTTGTACATATTAATGGAGTACCATGCAACTTTTTGATACATGCACATATTGTACAATGTTTATATTAGGTTAAACATATCTACCTCCTCAATCATTTATCATTTATTTATGGTGAAAACTTTCAAAATTCTTTCATCTAGCTTTTTGAAAATGTATAGTACAAAATGGTCATCTTAGTCACTCTATTGTGCAACAGTATAGCAGAACTTCATTTCTCCTATGTAACTGTAACTTAGTACCCATTGAGCACACACACACAAACACACACACACACACACACACACACACACACACACATACTCTTCCCAGTCACTGGTAATCACTGTGTTTCTCTCAACTTGTATGACGTCAAATTTTTTAGATTCCACATATAAGTGAGACCATGCAGTACTTCTCTTTCTATAAGCCTGGCTTATTTCACGTAACATAATAATCTCCAATTCCACCTATTTGTTGCAAGTGACAGGATTTCATTCTTTTTTTACTGCTGAATAATATTCCATAATTTTATGACCCATATTTACCTTAACTATCAATCTAAACAGAATTTGGAAAACCACAAGCCTTCTTTCATATTTTAAGTGCGTTGGAATTAGTGTGTTTAAAGATGTGCTTTTAAACATATTGTTTAACAGATTTTAAGATATTTTAATATTAGACCTCTGAATTTTGCTTATTCAATTTATTAAAAATGTCCACCATACAACCAAATTGACAATATTATTTCTATTTGTCTCACCAGGAAACTGAATCAAATTGACTTTTTTTTTTGGCCAGGAAATGCCTTATTCACTTTTTACATTCATATGTTCTGAATGTGGATTCCAACTTAGTAGATTGATAATGGATAGGTGGACAGACAGATTAAAAAGATTAAAACTCACTCTGCTTTCTAATCACAGGAAATTCCCTCATGAAGAATACATTCTCTTAGTTACTCTCCTTCACACACCCAAGCATTAGAAAATGAGTGCACTCGGTTTCCCCCCAATGCCCTGGAAATACAATATTCTTTTAGAATTTCTTTTTTTCATTTATATGAAGATCCTTTAGCTGTCTGTTCCATTTAGCCAAATACCACTTTCCTTGTTTTGCTCTACCCACGTCGCTTTGTCCATGACTTTCCTCCACCAGGTAAACAGCTGCTTCTGCATTTGTGTTCCCATGGGCTACTGTAGGTAGTTTATGTCTGTATTGTCATAATTGTATGCCTGCCTCTCTTAATAGACCATGTGCTCATCATGTGTTAAAGACTCAATAAGTGTTTTTAAATGAAACAAATGAACGAACAACTCATTTGTTCTTAATAATTTCATGGAGAAACTTCTAAAATGGTGCTTCGTAAGGACAGTAGCCATGTATAAATTCATGCTCCAGAGGAAATGATTCCTTTAAAGGAATGTATGAAATATGCTTTATTAATTTCTGCACATACAAAAGTGTATGTTATTATCCTTCTTAGTTTCTGAAGAGATTGATTTGTCAGTAACATTTTGAGAAAGAAAATAAAAAGCAGTGTCTAGACCACACATGGACATGGGCTTTTAAAAGTGTTAAATCTGTGCATGGCTCTCTGGTGGACAGAACCATCATTGGAAGGGGGCAGCCAATGTGAACAAAATCCCCAAATTTTAAAAGGATGCTTGGGTGTAGAAAACATACATTTGATTTATAACCACTTCTAAAATTTAATTAAACTCGTTTAGCACACATAACATAAAATTTTGAATGAGACTAATTCTAAAAATAGAATTATAGTCCATCATTCACATTTTCAAGTTGCCAAATCAAACAGTTTAACCAGAACTTCTCCAGCCCAACATGGGCAAACTGAATGTTACTTTAAGTTTGAATATTTGGTATTCCTCAAATATAGATAGCAGAGCACACAGTTTCAGAAGCCCCTAAACAGCCTTTTTTAAACAATTTAAACTGAAACATGAATTTTCGGAGTCATGTGATGTTTATGTACTCTTTTCCAGATATATTCTAAGCAAACAAAGGTGTAAAATCCTAGATTTATGGAAAAACATAGATTCTCCCAGGTCTTTTGAGGATTGTTTAGATTTCTAGGAATGATTCAATAAATGATCATTTGGGGAGTGTTTTTACTTTTCTTCAATGTCAGTCACGTTTCTCTGTACATCAAATGTACAAAACTTAAGTTCTCACATTTATCTATCACACTCTGTTATAAAAAATATTAAACTCATCTCTGAAAAATTCAGTCAAACTAGATTTTTTTCAGTCAGCATTTTTCTCCAATTTGACTTTTAAAAATAGAAAACATTAGTGGAAAAAAATTGGAGGAATTCAAAAAAGTAATAGGTCATGATTTTAAAGCAGTAGGGAAAAAAACTAGCATCTGTATTTCGTGGATTGAATGGATGTAGGTTGTCAAATCTTAGAATGTTTGTGGAGGAAGTTCAAAACATCTTATTTTTTCTTGTTCATGTTTGGTCTCAGGAATTTAGAATGAGTTTTACTCATTGGACAAGTTAGAGCTTATTTTATCTACTTTCACCGTTTCTCTATGGATATCCTTTGTACTAAAAGCTTCAATAACAGATCTTGCACTCTGAAGGAACTGGGGCTGGTGCAATATTCCTGCTTCTCTAATAAGACACAGGTCCTCAGGAGTGGCATGTGACCCACGCTTACCTCATTAACAAAATGACTTTTGTACTGAAAGAAACATTTTTATACCTAAAAATAGAATCTTAAGACACATTGTGAAAATTATCAGGTCTGACATTGGGTTTTATTATGCTTTGCGTTATTCATGAGGGACAAAGAAGATCATGCTCAAGAATGAAAAAGAAAACACTTAAGTGGGTCTGGGCAGTTTTAACAGCATGAGTGAAATATAACACCAAACAGGATGTCTCCATTCCCTTTGAACTTGAGGCATCCCATGGACCTAAGCTACTGAATTCTCTGGTTAGTTATGTGGTGCCAGACATTCAGTGGCACTTACTTCATGAAGATAAGTTTCTACCCTGGGCTTTTATAGGTAATGGTGAATGAATCCTGTCTGACCAAATTGAGTGCTTTAACAAAGTGACCATAAAATTGTAGAAAATACACACGTTTTTCTTGAGTTTTAAAGTAATTTATCTCTTTTCTATTTTTTAATCATTGAATGCCAATAAATTGTCAAATCAATAGGCAGAAACATTTACACATGTGTATCTCACAAATTATTGCAAATATTTGTTTGTCCATTTATTTTGGAAACAAGATTCTAATGGCAAATTAAATTTAAAATTTAAGCATCAATTATGTCATCGAATTTTTCTTTTATTATAAATAAGACTTAGAATTTCCTGCCTATTAAGAAATTGTTGTCTTGCTTTTTGCTTTTTGCCTTTGTGAATCCTCTACCTGCCCCTTTTTGAGGTCTCTTGATTATACAAATTAATTGTTGGTTTCTTTATAGTCAAGGAATACAGAAGCCAGAACTAGCACACTGTCACTCCTCCTGTTTGGAAATATGTTCATTTAAAAAGTGGCTAAACATAATTAAATAGTGTCTTATCATTACTTGGTTTTTAAGTCCCTAAACAGAAAACTCTGGGAAATTGGGTAAAACAAGAAGCTTTATCCCCAGATCAGAAGTAGACTCCAACTATCAAGTCTCACAAAAGTCAGAAAGACCTATCTGATGCAGAGGGGAATTTGCTGCATTGCTGTCTTTTTTATTTTTAAATTTAAACATCAATCAGTTGTACTTCATAAAAAATGTCTTCTTTCATAAAGGCTTAAGACTCTACCGAGACGAGATCTACAAGGACCAAATAAAAACGTAAAATGACTCCCTTCCTGCTAATTGTTTTCTTGTTGTTTAAAATCATGACCTATAACTTTCATCAACTCCCCAGATCTTGTTTTTTTTCCACTAACATTCTCTATTTTTAAAAATCAAATTGGAGAAAAGTGCTGACTGAACAAAATCCGGTCTGACTGAATTTTTCAGAGATGGGTTTAGTGATATTTTTATAGATATATAAATTATAGTGATATTTTATAGATATATTTTTATAATTTAAAAAATATTTTTATAAAAATATATATAAAATTTAGTGATATTTTATAGATATATTTTTATAACAGAGTGTGTTAGATTAATGTAAGAATTTAAGTTTTGTACAACTGAAGTACAGGGAAACGTGGCTACCACTGAAGAAAAGTAAAAATCAAACCAAAACAAAACAAAAAAAAAACATGCCCAAATTGGTCCTTAAGACAGGAATTACAAACTCATTCTTAATGTCTTACCCTGGTCCCTTTCTTCAGCAGTAATCAGAATCTTCCATAGTATCAGCACCCTTCCTTCTCATCATTACCTCCTGTCTCTTCTATTTACTCCCCCAACTGCCACAGCTGCAGTGATTATGGGCTCTGCAATCCTGATCTTACCTACTTATCATTTCTTTTGTCCCCTTCATTTATTCCCTTCTCCCCTTTTTAAAATTCATCTGTCTCAGGTAACCAAGTCTTTGCCTTTTTCACTCTAATTCAACCCAGGTACATCCAAGGCCTCCTTGTGGGCACCTGGACTTTTGCTGAGTGTGGCGGGTGAAAATCACATTGTTATGCTACTGGTCTCACTTTAAAGTGATGTTCATGAAACTCACCTCGGCCCTTCAAGCTCTTCCAAGCCATTTTCCTCTAGTAGGTTTTCTTTCCCATTCTCCTGGATAATTATGTTGTAGCTTCTATGTTCAAACCTCCAATTCTCCTTCTCATTTGAATTCTTAAGATCAGATTCTTATTTCAGGGAGGAGAAAGTCAGTCAGAAGTACACTTCAGGTATCTCCCACCACTACATCCACCCACTGCCAGCATCTGGAACACCTGCTCTGCTTTTCCCATGGTTACTATGGATGCATGATCATACATCTAAGGCCAGATCTTCTATCTGTGCAAATTCAAGGACAAATTCAAGGACATTTCTACAGTAGGACAAATTCAAGGACAAATTCAAGGACATTTCTACAATAGTTTTCTTCTCTCTCTGTAGCACCATCCATTTTCCTTTTGTACTAGGTCACTACCAGCATTGCGTAAATATGCTATTTTACCAATATTATTTTTAACTGTACATTCAATCCCTTATATCTGCTCCCTTTAGAGTAAAATTTTCAAAGAAGAGGGACCCATTGGTGCAGTTCACAGTCCCTTTTCTACAATTCCCTCTTCTAATTGGGGTTTTCACTTACCAAATCCACTATTGTCAAGGTCAGCAGTAACCTCCATGTTACTAGATACAATGGTCAGTTCTTATCGTACTTGTCCATTAAAGACATTTGATAGAGTTCTTCTTTGAACTGCTCACTTCAATTGGGTTGCAGGACAGCACACTTTGCTAGTGAAAATCAGCCACCCTACATCCCTTCCTTCTTCCGCATGGCTCCAGTGTCTTAATGTTGGGACGTCCCAAGCCTCACTTCTCTTCTCTACCTTCTCTACCTTCTCTACCTTGACTTGTCCCCTAGGTGATCTCATCTGGGCTTATGGTTTTAAATACCATGTTGAGAACAACTACATTTGTATCTTTAGCACTGACTTCTATCCTGAACTCAAAGCACATATATCCATTCGCCTTCTCAACAGCTCCACTTGGATGTCTGAGGAGCTATTCCAGTCTAACACAAAGTACCAGTTTAAACCTACTTTCACACCTTTTCCCATTTTAGCTACTCCTTCCTATCTAGTGCCCAGACCCCAAACCTAGAGTCATCCTTTCCTCCATTCCTGACCTCAGCCTCTCCCCCTACAGATCCCATCCATCAACCAGTCTAGCTCAACTACCTTTAAAATAAACCAGAATATAACTACTTCTCACCACTTCTCTCACCTTGTCTGCACTGCTCCACCTTATACTTGCTTCCCAGCTTGGTCCTGGAGTACCCAGGCTTGGTCCTTTCCCTGTGCCCACAAGGCTATTCCCTCTAACATTTCCACACCTTCCTCCCTCATCCCCTCAGGTCTTGATGCAAATGTAATTTATCAGAGAAGCCATCACTGATCACCCTTCTCAAAATTGCAAATCTCACTTCTTTCAGCAAAACCTGACCCTTTCTTTGTTCTAACTTTATTGATAAAATATCCATTCCAAATATACTGTTTATTTATTGGTATTGGGTATTGAACACGGAGGCACTTAACCACTGAGCCATATCCCTCACCCTTTTTTAGTTTTCATTTTGAGATAGGGTCTCACTAAGTGGCTTAGGGCCTGGTTAAGTTGCTGAGGCTGGCTTTGAACTCATGATCCTCTTGCTTCAGCCTCTCAAGTTGCTGAGATTACAGGCATGCACCACTAGACAATACTCTCCAAAATAACTTCCTGTAATGATGCAAATGTTCAATATCTGTATTGTCCAAGATGGCAGCTATTAGCTATGCATGGACAGCGAACATTTGAAATATATAGTTTAATTAGTTTAAGTTGAAACCTAAATATCCACATGCAGCCAGTGGGAGGTTTCCTGTTAGACAGCATAGTTTAAATACAAGCTGCATGACAACAGAGTGGTTTTGGACTGATGTCGCTTCAGCACCTGCAATATCAGGCACACAGCAGGTGTCCAATGTATATCTGTGAATGAAATGAATCACTTTCTTTTCTTTCTGGTTTCATTTCCCTGGTTGAACATTGCCTCAGCCTATGGTATTTGGTTTGTGAAAGAAGCAAAGGTTACATTTTAGCTCCCATCGCTCTGCAGTACATTGTACAAAGCACCAACTACACTGACCTGAGGAGGTGGCTTGATTTTGCAGATAATCCCCTAGTTGTTCAGAATCTGCAGCTTTCTACCTCCACTGTAATCATCAACATGAAAAGATAGGCAAGGATACGGGGAGAGAGCTTTAGACATGGACACTTTTGTACGTCTCTCTACTGTCACTGCCTTAACAACAAAGGTACTTAGGGGTCCATTATTTTTGTTTGTTTCAATCCTTTCCCCACTTGAAACCCTGCATGGACTCTCTAGACTTAGCTTCAGAGAAAAAGGTCAGATATAAGAAGCAGCAAGTAATAGCATGGGAGGGAGAAAAAATATGTTTATCTAAGATAAAGTTAAGCTCTTTAAACTCAACAGCAATTATCCTGAGAAAATAAATCTCATCTCTACATCAAGAAATAAATGTCATCAATCTTAGATGTGGCACATTTAACAACAATCTGAAAGATACAAACTCAGGTACAACTTCCAGAGAGCTGCGAGCTTATTTCTGTGTAATCAATCTCTTTTTCCTACTTTGTTTTGCCCTTTATTATAAAAAACATCATGAACTTTAATGAAACATCAAGGGGAAACAGGCAAACAGGGACCCAAGTTGGCCTCTTTCCATTTTTGCAGAACAGGGTTCATGTTCTTCAAGGTAGATTTATGCTCTCCATATACAAAATGTCTGTCAAGGACAGAAGGAAAACTCCTGGAAATAGAAGGAAAGAAGAGAGATTGCCTCTCTTTGTTTTAAAGGTTGGTTTCTAATGTAAACATAAATAGAAAATGCATTTCACCAGGTCTGATCTCAGATGATCTGTGAATCCTGACTCTAGCTCTTTCATAAACGTGGCTGTTTCCTTATCATTTTTATGCTTTACTTTTCTCATCTTTAAAATGGAAGTTCTAATGATATTGTTCATTTTACAGTGCTATTATAGAGATTAGATGGCAAATGTAATGTGCTTATTATAGATTATAAGCATTTATTAAATGTAGCTCTTGCTGCTCTAAATAGAGAATTTTAAGCTATTTGTATTAGTTGGTCTAAATACTTCATTTTCTAGGAGAGGAATGGAGACACCAATTCTTTAAACAAACAGTGTTTGAATGAGGACTACTCTACTATTTCCTAGCTAATGTTTTCTCTAATACACCACTCTCATGCTCACCATTTCCTCTTATTTCTTTCCACTTTTCTTGATGGTTACATGGGAGTAAAAACAAGTAAAAACAGAGCTGGGAGAATTAGAGGTGGAAATAGTGGTTTGGGTCACAAATGAGAATTTACTTACTCTGCTTTTCAAGTTTTTTCTTCATCTGCGTGGAGAGGCATCAAATAGATCAGCTGGAAACTCTCTACTCTCCCCTAGAGGGCATGATCCATTCACCTGCAGATCTTCCAGACTCAGGGCAAGGGTATCTCTGTCCTACGAGAAGGGTAACTGTAGCTGCCCTTGGATAAATAGAGAGGCTAGTGAAGGAGTTTTCAACTTCCAGGTAATAAAACTTTTAAATATTTGTTGATCCATTCTACTGAGATTGAGAGTTGCAATTGCCTTTCCTCTTGCTAAATATCTAAACCCTCTGGAGGCAGTCACACTAGGAGCTAGGACCCTAGCCATACTGGAAAGAAAAGGCAGACAGACTACCAACATCCTTAGGCTATTACTTTGGCCTGGTACTTGCTAGCTATTAAGTTTGGTACTCAATGATTTACTCTTCAAGTGCCTGCAGTAGTGTCCTTTCCTAATTGCTGATCTCATTTTGCACCCTAGTGCCAAATGGTCCCCCGGAGACTACTGAGTAAAACAACAGGAAAAGTTCCAATAACCATCACAGATCCTTAATAAAATGCAGCTTTTAAAGTAGACGACCTTCCTGGAACCATCCCAAGAAGCCCAACACTCCTATTTTCTTTAGGCACTTCATGTGCCTGTCAGTTACTGAAATTAGCTTCATTTAATAAATGATTCCCTCTGCTGGCTACTTGAGCAATAAAATGGTTTTAGGGACTCTTATGTGTGCCTTATTTAGATAATTACCCTAAAACAGGAAGGAAATATTTTGCCTAAGGACAGTGCTATCGGGAGAAATTTTTGACTAAAAATAACAACATCTGAGAAAACTGTTTATGGTAGATCCAGTAAACTGCAAATAAATGAAGAGAACTGGCAACCCATTTTGAATCTGAGATAAGAGAGTCTAAATGAGACTGTTGGATTTTTACATAGTCCACAAATATGTGCTATGAAATCCTGATCAGAGAGACTTGCTAAAATAGCTTACACGGCTTGAGTTACATATGGGTGGCCAAATAAATCCCCAGAACATTACCTGGGCCTAATTGTAGGCCTCTCTGGGATTACCTTTGTCTTTTCATGACCTCTTCCACCTGTTTTTTATCTTTTCATTTTCTATCTTTATTTAGTTTATATCATGGTCCTATCAGATAAATTTCTATATTATGGCTCAAAAATAACTTTCTTATGACTGAACATAGTAAATTTCTTACTTTATAATTTTAAATATTTTCTTTGAAAAAACAAGGTAATCTAACACAATAGATGTGGAATAATCCCAGTTACACATAGTAATGTTTCCTCAGTTTTATTACAGCTTTGGTTAACTGCCTTTCATTATTTCAGTTGTCATCTGTAAGTCAGCCTGAAGCATTTAAAACTCAGAGGGCTATATGCTGGTATCATGCTGTAGACCTAGACCTGTTCAGCTTCCATGTGTAAGGGCAACAGGCTGTGTGTGCGTACATCTGACTTGTTATAATCCAGAGATGTGGAGGCTCATGAACATGTTTTGATTATCTAATGCTGCCCAACATTTGTTAAGCGTTTGCTCTTTTTGAATGGGCCATGTTATTTAGTCGTTATAAACCTATGCAATAGTTTTATTTTCAGGTGAGGATATTAAGTTTTCTTAAAGGTAAAGTAAGTTTCCCAAGGTTGCACTATTAGAAAACTGGCAGAACCAAGTCCTAGAAAGTCACACTACAGAGCTTGCTTTTTTGAATCACTGCTTAAACCACATGGCAGGCTGGTTATGATTTCTTTTTCTCTTTTCATAGCAATACACATCATACAACAAGAAGGCTTATTATGAAAATAACTATATACCCATACATCAAATTTTCAAGTAAAAGAAGAATGAAAATTTTATAGAGCTTATTTGATTATTTTTGTAGTATCATCATCATTCAATAAGTGAAATCAACAATTGGGATTCTGGACAACACGTGAGATGATGGTTAGGTCTCTGGGGATACACGGTAGTTAAAGGAACACTAGCGTCAAGTAGCACAATTTTAGCAAACAGATTCGGGAATGGGGTGGAGGACAAAAAAGTGGTCTGAGCTGAGAAGATAGTCGGGTAACACTGAAGGAGGGAGGGTTCCAGAGAGAAGACAGAGGATCTTCCTGTGCAAAGACCCTGACATGAGCTTGGTCTGTGTGCAGAGATGGAAAGACTTGCTAGGCTGAAGTATAGTAAACAAGGTGAAGACTCAAGAGAGGGCATGTGTGGTAAGGCATGCATACTGGATTGTAGCTGCAGGAAAGATATATTAGGCAAAGGGATCATCTTTCACAGATGGTCAATGGTACAGTAAAACAATTTCTGCAATAAGTATTTTCTCTAGTAAACAGACAATTTTTATCATGGTAAAGAAAAGAGGAAAACAACAGGGAATAAAGTCCTTATCTATAGATGGTATTAGTATATATGAAAAAACACAAGTCATTCCTGAAAAAGTTCGAGTATCAAAAAAACATGTAAAAATCAAAGCAGACATCTGCAAATTTCAAGTTCATACCTCTAGGCATTTCTGCTTCTCTTCCCTTATTAAAATAAACACCTATTTTACACAAGTGACTTCTTTAGATTAAAAAATCCCATGCTTTAAAAATCTGAAGAAGTTAAGCATAGTGGTTGCAAACTGTAATCCCAGCTACTTGGAGGGGGATCACAAATTTAAAGCCAGCCTGAGCAACTTAGTAAGACTATGTGTCTAGGTCAAAAAATAAAACACAAACCTGAAGAGATAATAGGAGAAGAGAAATAAAAGCTTATAACCGAACTCAAACCCATACAATTTCTCATAGGATGAGATGGTACTAAGATCTGGGAATGGGGTGAATGTGGGAGTTTAGATGACGATGCTTCTTTAAATGGAACCCTCTCTCCTTCAGTGTTGCTTGACTATCTTCTCAGCTCAGATATTGCCTTCTCAAGTCACCTTTCCTGACCAGTGGGCCCACTCCCTAGTCATTCTCCATCCCCTTCTCTCATCTGTTTGCTAAAACTATGCTACAGTGTGCCTTTGACTACCATGTATCCCCAGGGCCCACACCATCATCTCACCCATTGTCCAGACCTCAAATTTACTGAATTCATTTATTGAGTGATTATTATCCTTAAAAAAATCAACTGACCTAATTTAAGACGTATTTAAGTTCTATGAAGTCAATGTATTTTTTGTTTGTTTGTTTTACTTGAAAATTTGGTGCATAGGTGTTTATTTAAGATATTTTCATGCTGAGTGAGAGTTGTTTTGCTGTGACTCAATAGCTTTTGAGGCACATCTTCAGTAAAATAATATCTAGGCATTTTGTGATTGGGGTGTTACCATTCTAGTCACTTCCAAATGGTTTTGTTCATTTTATTTAATTTTTAAGTATATTAGTTATTTAGTTAGTTTATGGGTAAGAAATTAGAACAAAATTTGTGAGCATTAATCTAATTTGGCAGAGCAGGCATGGATTGTGGGTAGCTCTGAACTAAGAGCTTTGATTTTTGGTAAAATGTGTGAGTCCGTGTCCATAGCATTCTGATCAACCTTGTGCTGCTCCGTAACCTTGTAGTTCTCTTTCTCTGTGTTGAAGAGCTCATCTTCCTGTTGTCTGGGTTCCTGAAGCTTCTTCTTCTTGAAGTGAATAAACATTGGTGAGTTGTGTTGAGATTTTCGCATAGATGATAGCAATTTTTGTGTCATTGTGATGACAAATTTCTGGTGTGTTCTACCTGGAGGTACTCAGTTGAAGGAAAGAGATCCAGGCACAGGTGGCAAGCTACTGCTTAGCTACTTTAGGAAAACCACTGTCTTGCCTCTGGTACCCGGAGTGGATGACCCGGGGCCATGCTAGCTCCCAGTCTCCCCACATGCTGCTGACTGACAGCTTTTTTGCTATGACTCACTCACTTTTAAGGTACATCTTCAGTAAGACAAGACATAGGCATTTTTTTTTTTGACCTGGGTACTGCCATTCTAGTCACTCTCAAACAATTTTGTGACAGTAGCAAGAATCTTTTCTCTTTTTCAATTCTGAATTTAGTATCTGAGTACTTCCACTGTGCATGACCTTTCTGAGATACGTAGCTGATCAAGAGTATCTGCCAATTCCTCTGAGGAAGACAGGCTTTCAATTGCAGGGAGCTGTCCCTTTCTTGAGCTCACTTGCCTTGATGTTCCCCTTTCTAACTTTGTCACTGGCAATGGTCTCCTTGGCTTCACGAGTCTTTTCATTATTTGCCTTTTCAACTTCTTATCCACCATCTTGCAAGATGGGAAAGAACAAAGTCTTATATTTTTAGAATAACTTGGAAGAAAATTATACATTTCTATCATGTCACATTTTATATTGTATATTGAAAATGCATCCAATTTTGAGATCAAGAGAAAGTTCATTTCTACAGTTTTTTTCTCCCAAGGGATCAAGCAAAGTTTACGGTACTTTCGCAAGTAAGAATTTTTGGGCCAAGAGAAAGAGGAACGTTTATGGAAATGACTCTTGGTCTGAAACTACCTCTGGGAAATATTGGGCAGAGGCAGCTGAATACCTAACACTCTCGAGAATCCTAAGAATTGATTATATGAGAATGGCTGCATTTCCTGGTGACTTGCCTGTGGCAGTGAACCCCAATGTCACATAGGATAAACCTGGAGGATCTGTTGGAAAAGAGCTAGGGAAAGGAAGAGGTATGTGGAAGCCTAGCCATCTTCCTATGAAAACCAATTAAATATTTAAAATGTTTAAAAGATCTAAAAATATATAAACATATTAATCATTTTGATACTTTACTATTACTTTTCATTTATAACTATAAAAGTATTTTGACATATGAATTCTGACCCTAGCTAATGTGTATGAAAACAATAGAATCCCTAAATTTCAGGTATATCTTATCATTGATAGCTTATTCTTTGTAGAGTGTCACATTTTGCAAAGCATTTTCTGAAGTCCATTACCTCATTTGACACTCATAATGGTCCTATATTTAGCTAAACAGACATAATTGGTATTATATCTGTTTAATAGGCAACATCAAGACACAGAAGGGTGAGATAGTTGCTCACCAATTAGACCCAAACTTTAAATCAATCAAATCCGAATCCTGTGTCCCTTCTTCCCACAACTAGCCCAGTGGTTCTCAAAGTGTTGTCCCTAGTCAAAAGTCTCAGCAACATCGGAACTTGGAAATGCAAATTGCAGGCTCCAGTCTAGACCTAAGAAATTAGAAGTTCTGGGAGTGGGCCCAGCACACCTAATTAGTCCTCCAGGCTATGCTGATCCCTCCTAGCTTGAAACCACTATCCTAGTCCACAGTGACTCTGCACCCCACAAGAGGAGTGTAAGGAGAATTTCCTTTGGGGGCAAGGAACACATTCATTTCTCACAATCTCCTTGATTACTTTATCAGCCACACACATGTTGGTAGACAAGTTATGGTTACACAGCTGAGGCCTTTTGGCTTACACCACTGGCGCTGACATCACAAATTGTTTGATTCTTTTTTCTTTTTTTTGTATTGGTTTGATTTATGAGATGAATCCGAAACCATTTCATTTTATAAAATCATCATAATAGAACCTATGGTCATCAAAGTTTGAGGTCAAGGAGGAGCAATCTTTGTGCTAAAATCAAACTAATAATATTTTTGTTTGTTTTTGAAATAATTTATGCTTTCTTGAGATTTTTTTCAATTCAAAGAACTCTAGAAAGAAAATATAAAATGAAAGTCAGAGCTACAGTTTTATTATGGCATCTGACTAGGATTTATAAAAACATTTCAAGGAATCAAATACTGTATTTTGTTGAATATAAGATTCCATCAATTGGAGCACAAATTAATTGTGAGCTTTATTTTATATACTGCTATTGAATTAAGAAAACATGGCCAATCTAACAATGAAATGCCATTGAACGTCAGAGGCATCCAAATTTTAGACATGATGAAGTACATCTTAGTATTAATGAAATACAGTCCACGTTTTAATGTATAGCTGAAGCTACAAGCATCCTTCTGGGCTAATTTTGCTTATGTATTTTCTTTCCATAAGCACTGTTTACCAGGTCTCAATTATGGCACAGTTAGAATAATTTTTCTCTTCAAAGTTAAACAGTGCAATCCTAGCCTAAGGGTTGTTTTATGACATCAGTAACTAAACATTGCAGATGGAAAATATTCTTCTATAGTTTGGTTTCTGACTTGTCATATGGTGTAGGGAAGCAGGTAATTGAGAGAGGAAACAGAGGAAAGGTAATAGTAAAATATGGATCACTCAGTCACTTGAATAGATCTTTTGCTTTTCACTTATAAATAAAATCATTCTAAAACCTAACATAGGTTATGTGTTATATGCTGACGTTTTTCTTTCTTAATTAGCTGTTTTTCATTATGTTAGTAGTTAAATACATATAAGTGAACTATGTTGCATAAATTCATAAGCATCTTACAAATTCACTTCGCCCTGTTTTAACATGGGCCATGTACTTGCTGGAGAATATAACTAAGGACATACTGGTACATGGAAATTTTAAGCCAGAGTCAGATCCTGACTGTCACACAGAATACTCTATGAAAAATAAAAAATGTAGCCTCTACAAACTGGTAATATGATAGAAAAGCTCTGCTTACATTTTGATTTGGAGACTTTAATTTAAATAAGAAAATCATCACCAAGAAATTTTCTATATTTTCACAATTTAGAATAATCAAAAACTCTACTTACTTATTTGGGACATTTTTAGTAACTCTAAACCTAGTTGAAAATATATGAAGGTGGAGATCAAGAGCCAGGAGATCAAACTGTGGTTTTGTTCATCTTCAGCTCTGTAACTTGAGCAAGGTAATTATTTTTTCTAAAATTAGAAATTTAATGACTGTTAAAACCTCTTTAATAATTTCAGGATAAGTTGGAAGCCAGACACCAATAAGCAAATGAGACATTTGGTTCCGTGAGGGTGGGTGCCATTTGCAGAGCTGGGACCTTCCCAAGTGTCTAAGCGTTGGTCCAGTGGGAAGCTGGATTCCCCAGATAAAGGCAGAAACCTTATGATAATGGGGGTGTTTCTGGTCAGTAGCTCCCCCTGGAGACAGGCGGGAAAAGAACAAAGTCGGCCTAAGGAACACGTTCTAAATTTAGGGCTGGAGGATTCCCAACAGATGAGGTTCAAGTGCACTGTTATGCATACCCATGTATCATCTGATTTGCTAATCATTCTTTCTGGCAGCACAGACCTTTATTCAGGGATCCTCTCTCTTCTTTTTGAAATGTATCCTAGATATAGGCCTTTTTTTTTGGTGGCATTTTAACTCATTTTTTTCCTTGAAAAGTAATATTTCTGAGAATTTAAACACAGATTGACAATTATTTTTCTTCAACAATTTGTAGACTTTTCTTCTGCCTTCTATTGCTACTATTGAGAGTGTCATTATTGTCAAATTAACATTCTGCTATAGAATTATAACAGAGTGAAACTGGACAGCTGTAAACAGAACCCTAAGAACAGAAGTACTGAGGGGATAATCGATAATTGAAGATGGCGAACTAGAAAGAGGCTGCATTCCTAGTGGCTCCGTGACTCGGAATTTAAGCAGAGGAAATACTGTTTCTCTGACAGGCAGCCATCACTGCCCACTGATTTCCTGCTGTTTGCTCCCCCTACACTGTTTGTCCAGCAGGATTGCCTGCCATCTGCTGGCATAATGCCAGCTTTTTGCACTTAGATCATTCCCTGACTGCTGCCCATTGTCCACCTTTTGCCCATTTACCCACCTCTTGCCTGCCCATTGCCAGCCACCCGATGTCTACCTGCCTACTGCCAGCGGCAGACACCCTGCCAACCACCCTCCATTAGCCTGCAGACCACTCACAGACCACCCAC
>CM053407.1:69539838-69565218 GCA_028644305.1 Xerus rutilus | reverse complement strand
TTGCTTCCTAGGATTTCTGGCCATCCTCCTCTCTTATTCAAATAAGAACCTAAAGCATCTTCCAACAATAGTTGTGGTGTATATTTTGTATTCAAATACACTATATAAATGCCTAGACCTTTATTGAATGCTTAGAACTGTCAAAATGATATCAAAAATAAAATTAAAACTATTAATTCATAATACTTATCATTTATTCCTTGTGTAACAGGTATAATTATTATTTCTCTACTCTTTATCCCATTTTTTTCTGATTAAGAAACTAACTTGATTACAAAGTTAGTGAGGGACAAAGTTGAGACTAGAACATAGATCTCTGACAATAAAATGAGGTCTTCTGCATTCTAATTCTTCATGCTTACTTCAAGTTTACTATTTTAAGGATTCAATAATACCCCACTACCATGCTTTTCTGAGCAGGAATGAAATGAGTTTATCTCAGCTAGGACTAGACACTTGTCTAAGGCCACTGTTAAAAGTAGTACATCATGATTTAATCCTTATAGACTTTTACATATAATTTCTATAAAAGAAAAACATTGAACAAGTAATATTGTTAGAAATAATTTACAGAAACATGAGTGCATGGTAATTAAAATATTATAAGAGAGATAAATATGTGGTTCAAAACAAATAAAAAATAGAAGAGGAGGAGGAGGAGAAAGAAGAAGAGGAGAGGAAGAAAGAGGAGGAGATGGGGAGTAGCAATGATAAAAAATAATAATAATGAGGAACAGAAGCAGACAAGGCTTAAGGCTGACTCTTCATGAAAAGTTATCTGTTAGGTGTTTTCCAGACACTTTGTTCCACAGTCATTTGGTGTGGTTTGACACTAGCATTCCATTATGAGAAGACAAGTCATCAATTCCCCAGTTACAGATCAATAGTAAAAGATACAACTACCAAAGAGACCTATCACATTAGCTGAAATACATTTGTTTTAAAAATGTATAATCATGCAATAAATAAAACACAAAAGTAAATGTAATCAGGTTCTTTATAGATTTTGATAATGAGAAATTGGAGATGTAGGACAGCCACTGGCAACATAAAGTAGGTATAGAGTCATTGGTGAAAACAAGAAAGAAAAGAAATCAATGTCACAAAAATGTACTTTGCATAAATGAACATAGCTCAATCTATATTCAACTCTTTGGACAAATTATACGTGTAGATAGAAGGCAGTTGAGTTGCGTACCTTGTATATATATGCACAGAGTATGAAGCATATACAGCATTATTAACAGTTGGCATAGACCAACCTAACCTTATATGTTTGATAATGCTTGTGTCTTGGCATTCATTTATAGACTGGATTAGCACCTAACATTTTAGAGACTTGCTTTTAGGACTAGTTAATCAGAGAATCTCTGTACTTCCCCAAGAATAACTCACAGCTAAGCATGAATTCATTTATGCAAGTATCTGTCCCCAAACAGTGTTCTCTCTTTGTTTTTACAGATCTTCATAGGAATAGAGGAATGAGAGGATTACTAAAAGGTGTAACTCTCCGTCAAGGAGAAGACAGTAATTCAAGACTCTAAGATATGCTACTTGATGTTTTTTCTCCAACTACTGCTTCTCAAGTAACACTATGTATTCTCCAAGGGAAATGATTTCTATTTTGTAAACTGTTTACTAAAGGAACATATTTGATATATTTATAAGAGGAATATATTTTTTTATGAGACATTATCATATCACAAGGACTTTCACATTATCCCAAAGACAGAAAAATTCTTATGTACATAATAAAAGTGATTTGTCCATAGGAATTCACTGCATATACCAAAGAAAGTAGAAGTACTCATGTGTTACAATGGAAGAAAAAATATATCTTGTTATGAAATGAATTTGAACTAATGAACACAGTCTTTTATTTTTGTTTTTGTTTTGTTTTTAAGTTGAAAACACTAGAAGGCCAGAGGGAACTGCAATATGTGAATCAATGTTGTTATTTGAACCTGGCACTGAGTTGTCATGGTAAACTGTAACCTGAAGACGATTCCATCTGAACCAGAGTATTTAAAATGATAAACTGATAATTTCAAGATAAAGTCTATACTAGGCTTAGAGCAAGAAACAAAGCTACTTATTCCTTTCAGATTGGAATTTAAGCCTGGTCCTTAGTTAAAAGAATAGCATAGATTATACACAGGTAATACACATGCTTTATTTAAAACTTCAGCACAAACCAATCCCAATATTTTTGCTGTTGTTTCACAGAAAATATATATATATATATATATATATATATATATATATAGAGAGAGAGAGAGAGAGAGAGAGAGAGAGAGAGAGAGAGAGAGAGAGAAATGAGAGGACAAGAAAGGAAGGATGGATGGAAAATGGCACTAGTCACAAATTGTTTGAATTTTAAACCACCTCTATATTCAGGCTGGGACTTCTGACATAACATCTATCTTTCATTTTTGTTTTCCTTTTTATTTACTTTTTAGACAGCTAACTAGATATTTAAAGTAAACAAAAAGCTCTGTTGTTTTACTTGACCTCTCTTTTCCTTTTAGAGATATTTTTAAAAAAATATTTTAAAAGATTGATTCAGGTGCTAAGAAAATATGACCTAAGTATGTCTGACATAATAACCTCGAAACAACTCTCTAACATCATTCAGTATTCTACTCGGAACACAGATAAGTGCAGCCAGAATCCAAAAAGTTTAGGAGAGAAATTTGCTTGTGTATCTTCTACCTACTTTTTATGTGAGATTTTTAGCTCATTTCTAACTTCATTTTGGGATTCCCTGCAAATGGAGGGTGACTTCTGGCTTAGGACAATGAGAGCCCAATTTTAATTGCCTGTCCACAACTTTCAGACTAAAGGAAGAGCCTGGTGGTTAGGAAGCAAACAAAGAAAGCCAATGGTGAGCCACTGGGGAATAACTACAGAGCTGCCCATTCCTGGCTTCTAGCCTGTTAGTGTGGCAGCCCCACCAGAAAATAGTGCTAGCAAACTGAGGCCAACAGGAGATGATATATGCAGTTGCCCAGAAGTGAGGCTCTGTTGTTAGTGTCTATTATAGATCCTGATAGTGGAGATAAGGGTCTTGGGCACAAACATGGCCTCTGTAGAGTGTGCTTGCAAATTCTCTATTAACATGCAGTTGATAAAATGATTTTGTCTTTAATGGAAAAATCTAGTAAATGCCTCAAGCAGTTTCATCATAATACAAATTCAGGATAAGCATTTTGGTTTTAACTCCTATTATTTCAGATGCTAAACTAAGTTAGTTTCCTTATCTATGAAACATGTGAATTGTTTTGGCCTGTCTCTCCTATATCTCTTTGGAGTCTAAGATCCTCTCTCCTTATTGCACACCTATGCCTATCCAAAGGCAGATATTCAACAAATGGGCAACTATTATATCACTTAAAACTTATGTATTTGTTTTTCCTTTCTTTAAACATTTTATTTATTTATTTATCTTTTTATGTGGTGCTGGGGATCAAATCCAGCGCCTTACACACGCCAGGCAAGTGCTCTGCCACTGAGCCACAACCCCAGCCCGTCTGTTTGCTTTTCTTAGGAAACAGGCACCCAACAGAAAAGTGTATGGTCTTGAGTAGAAAATATATTCAAGGGAATAAATATATACGCAGAGATTAGAGGTCAGGGGAAAGGGTAAAGATTATATTCAGATTATTCTGGAACAGAAAGCAATGTAGAGCTCTCCCCAAATGCATAAAAAGTATGCAAATGGATAAAAAAGGAAGGTTTTATTGCATTCTTCTTGTTATTATTTGGCCTTTAAGTATCCTCCAAGATTTCCATGTGTTAAATAAAGACTTAGTCCTCAGCTTGGCACTGTTGGGAAGTGGTGGAAACTTTAAGAGCTGGGGCCTAGTAGGAGGTCTTTCGGTCTATGGAAGCATGCCCTTGAAAGGAACTGTAGCAATCTGTTTCTGTCCTCTCTCTTTCACTCCTTGGCCATGAGGTGAACAGTCTGGCCTTGTCACACACTCCCCATATGATGTACTCAGCAAAGACCCAAAAGCAACAGGTTAACCAACCATGAAATGTAACCTTAACCACTGTCAGCCAAAACAAACCTTTCCTCTGTATAAGCTGATAATCTCAGGTATTTTGTTACAGTAATGGAAAGCTGATTAACACAATACAGAAACTAAAAGTGGTAGAATGGTAGAACTCATATTGCTTACATCCATAACCAAAAGAAACCATGCTACTTCTACTTTATATTCTACCTTTCAAGATGACATTTGAGCTTTGAACTGGATTTTGTGAAAAATCAGCAAACAAAAAGATTAGTCCTTTCCAACTAGTTTTCATAAATGGACTGTTACAACTTGCCCCCTTGGCAGGGAAAAAAAAACCAAAATTGCCATTCCTCTCCCCTGAGAGATATTTTTGGATTCAATGGCAAGGAACACCTTTTATAGATTTCTTTCTTTGCTCTCCATGTGTTTTGTATTGTTTGGGTTTTTCTTAATTGAGGGTACTTTACTTATTTTTTTAAAAATTTAAAGTAAACTATTCACCGATCTTGACCCAAGTGAGTTTTATCTGCAATGGAGAGACTGACATCTACTTGAGTTGAGTTCCATGAACAACAACAAAAAAGGCTCATAAAGATATATTTGACATAAGCAAACACCTCTTTATTCAATTTTACCAAACTTATGCATATTATGTTGTTTTTGTCTTTGTGGAGTTGCCTGTTTTAATATGTTTTCAATAGACAACAAGGCACCAAGAACTCTGGGTAAATAATAGATGTTAAAAATAGCTACTACCTAACAATGTTACTGGAATAATTAGAGTACAGAAAACTCTCTCACATGAGCAGCCAACTAAAAACAAAGGTTGGCATGATGCTGTTTCTTTGGTTCTTTTCAAATTAATACAGCACACTTGTTCCAAACTCATCTCTCCCACTTAAAACTATTTGGGTTGTTTTTGTTTTGTTTGATTTTCAACTCTCTCTAAAATATACAATAATGGATCATATTCTTTGTGCAATTTTACATTTTTTCTTTTATAGATACCCATCTTGCCAGCATACATTTGTATGCATGGACTATACATATGCCTTATTTTCACACCCAGAGCAAGGAAATTGTTCTTAAAGAAAGCCTCATTTCTAGCCAAATTCCATTGAATTGTGTTATTCAAATGCAATATAACAGAAAATTCATTTCTTAGTTTGGTGTCTGGTTACTTCAGAACACAGACAAAAAGTTCAACTTTGCAACACAAGAGAACACTAGTAGAGACCTGAGAAATTTGTCATAGACCACACAGAGCCTCTGAGCAAGGAGACTACACTTTTGTATTTAAACCTGGAAGAGCATAACACTATTGAAAAATAGCTATCTCCAGATCATGTACAAGGAAGCAAAAACGATGACTTCCATTCTTCTTGCAAAAAACCCAGGAGCTTTTCCAGCATATTTTAAACAGAAGCCCTATCACTTCTGTCTTTTAATGAAAAATGGGACCCCTGAAAGGTATAAAGGTCCTGAATGTCCCACCAAGTCTACTAAAGAAACCATTTAACTTTGTTTTTCTTAAAGGCCAATTTTCACTGAGACATGAATCTGACAGAGCAATAAACACCATCTGAATCATTTTGGTCCAGTAAATCATCAAAATTTACTGGACTTGTGAAACATGTTGTCTTTCCAAAATCCTAAAAAATGTTATGATAGCATAGCATTTCCTAAAATCCTGAATGAAAGACTTACACTTTGCTGTCACCTTGTAACCCCCCAGAGGAGGGGTGTGGCCTTCTAATGCATCAAATCCAGCAGAAACCAGGACCAT
Source organism: Xerus rutilus (assembly GCA_028644305.1). NCBI lineage: Eukaryota > Metazoa > Chordata > Mammalia > Rodentia > Sciuridae > Xerus > Xerus rutilus. The sequence continues at coordinate 69,559,413 of CM053407.1, read as the reverse complement.
GTCTGGATCAAACTCTTTGGCCACAGGCATCAGGACAGTCCTGCAAAATAAAAAGCCAATAGTCACACATGGGAAATGCACATACTTTTAAAATTGTTTCAGTGAAAAAACTTGGCACAACCTTCAGAACTTCCCAGGAATAAAGAAAATGGGTAAGGAAAACACTGTTTCAATGGATCAAAAACTTATCATTTCCTTAAGACTGCATCACTGTTAGTTTAGCATTCCAATTCAGTCTTTTTTCTTTCATCTTTTTTCTCGGAATTGAACACACACACACACACACACACACACACACACACGGACGCACTCTGCAGGTACATTCTAAAGCCCATCATATTACATGCACATCTGTAGCTGTTTTATCCTACTCCTATTTAAAAAAAAAAAAGAAAGCCTGCTTCTTCCAAGGGAGTGACTAATGTTTTACAGAGGAAAATCGAAGCTTTTGCAAAAACCTAACTTGCTCTAGTTAGTGAGAACTTGGTGTAAATTTGAACTATAAATTTCTTTTGGGAAAAAGTTTGCTTTCCTGATTTTTTTAAGAAATATTTTAAAATATTTGTCATGGTAGGGGGTGACTCTTACAAAGGAAAAACACGAAATTCCTTAATAGAATCCAGACTATAATGTTAAGTAAGTCCAAGGTCAGACAGACACACCAGGAATGTGGCAGCTCATCCATGACAGCAGCCCCTACTGGCCCCACTCAGACATGTCAGCACTTACCTCTCCAACCTTCTCAGAGCCCCCAACCCTCTCTCATCAGTGTCAGTTTTGAGGGAGAATGACTAATGGATGCCACAAGACTTTATGAAATTTTTTTTAAAAAGCTACACAGGCCTTGAGACCAGTGTACCAACATACAAATTGAGATTTCAAAGACTTCAATAAAATGGGAGAAAATGCACACTATCATAAGTTTTAAAAGCAATATGCTTTCTACAGTGTGTTTCTGAAAAATATCTAAAACAAATATTAAAATGGTGATTCTCGAGCAGTGGAATAATTAACTTTTAATTTTTGTGTTTGTAAATTTCCCAGATTTTCTACAATGATCATATATTAATTGTACATTTAAAAATAAACTGCATGTCATAAATGAGAAGTTGTTAAACTTAGAAAATAAAAAAGATGTTTCAATAAACTTTATCTAGAGAGGTAAATTAATTAAATATTTTAATAACTTTACCACTATTGTACAAACTTTATCCTTCAAGCTTATAAATGTTCATATAGGTGATTTTCCATGGTTGTCCTTCCAGTAATTGGAAAACCACATAAAACTGAATAGCCCATCAGTTAAACTTGTAAAAACTTAATGTTGTTTACTACATACAATTTTGTTATGTTTTTTCTTCAGTGAAATTAAGAATCTCTATTATAGCTATATTGTCTGAAGAAATATATTGTATCCTTTCCCTCACCAATAACATCAGCTCACATTATAAAAAGTGTCACATATAATTAATTCACTATTTGTCAAAATAGCCACGTGTTGTTGAGATACTGGAACAAGTTCTCTCAAAGAATCAAGAATGTTTTATCAGGAGCTTCTACTTTTATCCTATGTACCATCTTAGAGAACAAATAATATGTTTTTGTCTGAAGCAAATAGCACCTTTGTTGGATCATTCCTGCATTCACAAACATAAGCGTTTTACAATTTCACACAGGTTTTCAAAATGTTCCATCTCACAGGATGAATCCTATACATCTGAACTCACTCAAGAAAATGGCAGAAACTTTTGAAAAAAAATACATTGCCTGATAGACTCCTCCCACTTAAAATAATATATGCCTACAATTGTGTAAAAGTAATAGTTTGTTGAATGAATTAGTTGTGCATGATTAGCACAGAGCAGTGTAATATTGTGCTCAGAAATATGCTGTGAATTGTGCACTAAACTATATGGCAACAGATGTTCAAAGATGGTGATATTGGTAAGGTTTATTTGTTCATTTTAACAAACACATATTGAGTACCTACTATGTTGCAAACACTATTTTGGCTTAAAGATGTGCTCAATTTTGAACTGAATCTTATTATATTTTCCTATTGCTGACATTAAACTCTTTCTTGCCCCTCCAGAAACTGATAAAATGAAGACACCACAGATCTCTTTATTTTTGCAATTATTTTACAAATGTACATGGACCTGTTTGCATTCTTCTATTTATGCCAGCCTAGATTGATGTTTATTCAAATAATTTAGGGTATATATCTGTTAATGATTTGAATATCTTTTCCAACACTGATGTTGAAATTTAGTGGCCATTGTAACAGTACTGGCAAGAGGCTCTAAGAAATTATTAGGCATTAATAAATTAATGCCAGCATTATGGGCCTGAGCTCTAACAGAAGGATGTTCTCTTGGCTTTTTTTCTGTCTTTTGCATGCCCACTTGCCTTTCCACCATGTTAGGACAGCATGGAGCTCCTGGCCAGACACTAGTACCACAGGCTTGAACTTCCTAGCCTTCAGAAGCATCAGTCAAATAATTTTCTGTTTTATATCAATGACTCAGTTTCAGATACTCCTATAGCAACACAAAGTGAACTAAGACAATGTCTGAAGGACTGAAACACTTGCAGTAGAGCATCAAGTGGGAAAAATAGAAAATCTTTCTTAGGACAAATCCTTGAAATCATTTATTTAAAGTTTTCTATTAACTGCATTTTCTGGCTGAAGATGGCTAACAAAGCATATATGTTTGCTACTCATCTTTCTCAATATCCCTCTGAAAAGAAATATAAGGATACACTTATGAACTCACAGTCTTTACTATATATCAGTTAAACAGACAAAGAAATAACTTTGAATATATGTGTATGTATGGGCTAGTATAGATTTTCTAATAACAATGACACCCCAGTAACAAGGAACATACGTACTACCCAGATTTTGTTTTCTAATTTTAATCTCTGATAAAAGTATCCAGGGATCCTAGAAGCAATTGATTCCAGGACTGTATCACGGAAAACAGAAGGGGACTCTAGGGCATCTTGTAGTGACATAAGTAATGCTCAAAAAGGAATGAAGATATGTCAATTCAACTTATGAACCAATGCAAAAGAGTTTCCAATGGCCAAAGCTAGAAAAATTTTAAGAAAAAGTTAATAATTATAGTATTGGATCATAATCCATAAAATCAAGTAAGTATTCATGAGTCCATAGTATGATAAATAAATCACAAAGTGAAAATATATAGAAACAGAAAGGAAATAACTCTTCCTTATAGAAAAATATCAACAAACAACTCTGGAATAATGGGGAAAATAGAAAAATCATTATTTGAACAAGACAGAAATATTTGATGGAGGCATGATTTGTGGATGGATACTAAAATTTCTAGGCAAAAGTTTGAGGAGAAACATGTATTTCTATAATACCAAAGTATCTATCCAAAGATACTGCACTGGAAAAAAATAAACACTTTACGATAAAGAAGACTTGCAGGCATCACCTTAATTAAGTGAGCAAGGTTAACATTTCCAGAGGTATGGCACATTGGATCCATACTCCACGGTATAAAAATATGTGAAGAAAGGCAGATCAGTTCTATGGTATTCCTGTTACAAATATATAACCTCAAGTCTAATAATGGTGAAACATCAGAAAAACCTCAACAGAGTCATTTAACAAAATACTGATGGTATTCTTCAAAGCAAAAACAAAAAAACAGCAACAACATCCAAAAAACCTAAGGAAAATCTGTACTACTACTAAAGGTTGAAAGTCCAAGGAAGTATGACATCTTAGCTTAATGTAGGGGTTGAATTTGATTCTAGTACATAAACCAGAAAGGACATTAGTGAAAAATTTGCAGTGTCACATATAATCTGTAGTTTTAACTAACAACATTTTACAAATATCAATTTCTTAATTTTTATAAACTTACTGTTTCTATATGTTTTAAGACAAAGAAGAATGCTACTATTTTGACAACTTTTTTTATAATTTCAATATTATGTATAAATTAAATGTTAACAAACATCAGATTTATAGAAATATATAAGAATAAAAGAGAATGAGAGAGATGTCAACAGATAGATTTTTAATAAATATTCAGAAGAGAGAAGTTGACAGAAGCATATCAAAAAAATGAAAGATGTAAAGAAAGCTACTGTCCTACACAAGACATGCTACCACAGAACAGGTGGGTACACTCTACCCAATGGAGTCCCCCTGAGGGAATAGGCATGGTGAAGGTAAAGAGAGACAGGGCTGAAAACAAATTAAAGAAATGACAGTCAGTTAAGAATACCAGGCCTGGTGCAGTGGCGCACGCATATAATCCCAGTGGCTCGGGAGGTGGATCTCGAGTTCAAATCCAGCCTCAGAAATTTAGTGAGGTGCTAAGCAACTCGGTGAGATCCAGACTCTAAATAAAATACAAAATAGGAGTAGGGATGAGGCTCAGTTGTCGAATGCCCCTGAGTTCAATCCCCGGTGTCCTCCTGCCAAAAACAAAAAATAACAGACTATCTTCCAACACTTCAATAACCTTTCTCTATGTCAGCAACCAAGGAAGACATTCAGATTCTCTTTCTTAAAGAAAAGCAAATGGTAGTCAAAGCTAAGGCTTCTACTGTAGATGTCAGTGCCCCAAAATATAGTCCATCTTATTTGGTCATTTAAGGGAATTCAGAGGCCACTAAGCATCTTTTAGAGTGCTAATCTTAACTTGGGTTTTTTGTTTGTTTGGTACCAGAGATTGAACTCAGGAGTACTTGACCACTGAGCCACATTCCCAGCCCTATTTTTGTTTTTTATTTAGAGATAGGGTCTCACTGAGCTGCTTAGTGCCTCTCTATTGCTGAGGCTGGCTTTAAACTCACAATACTCCAGTCTCAGCCTCCCAAAGTGCTGGGATTACAGGCCTGCGCCTCCACACCCAGCTGTAACTTGAGGTTTAGCAGAGGCAAAGGGACTTCACACCAGCTCTCACAGACTCTCAATGCACCAGATCGTTCACATGATCCCTGGGAAAGCAGACACCAGCTACTACTTTCTTAAACATCAATGGAAAATCAGTGATTTTCTGACAAAGAAGGAGAACCAGTGGTAAGGGGGTGGAGGAAAGATCAAGATGAACATATAAATGACTAGGTAAAACTAGATAATTAAATAAATAGAAATAATATTCTCAAATACAAGAAAATATTTTCGTTTTAGAACAAAGACATTTAGAGCAATCAAAGGACCTATGGAAATAATGAAAAATGACAATCACATACATTAACAAATTAATAGATATTCTGCAAAGGAAAATTCTCAGGAGTTCCAAGAATACACTTCTACAAAAAAAGGAAGTAAATCAAAGAAATAGTAATGTCTCAAGAAGAAGTAAATATGTAAACTATAAAGTAGGTGAGAAAAATATGAGACAAATAATTGATCATCGCAGAATCCTTGTAATTAAATAGAAGAAGTCTCTGAGAAAGTCAAGAGAGGAAATTATCAACTAACAATAATTGTTGATAATTTTTAGAGACTGAAAAGTATTCAAGTCTATGATTTAATAAGTCTAACCAATTTGAAGCTATTTGTAATTTTAAAAATGCACCCTTAGACATAGGCTCATGAATATTCAGATCCCCAAAGATCTTGAAGAAAGAAAAAGGGTATCCTCCAAAGAAAGAACAAGATAGCAACAGAAATGTCTGATGAATAGCAGTCGATGTATTCTCATTCTGAAGGAAAATCATTTCAAAACTTTAATTCTACTTCCAGCCATTATAGGCTAGTATTTCAGTATGTCCTTAAATAAAAATACTTTGACAGATAAGGACTCAGAAATTTAATTCCAAAGCACCTTTTCTGAAAAACTCAAGAATGTACTTTGGCAAGGAAAGCAAGTAAATCAAAGAAATAGGCAATATATTTTGTAGGCAACTACAAAATAGTTGCTATGCCATAGAAGAATAAAGAAGGCCTACTCATGATTTTCTTATCCATTTCTTTGCTAGAAAACAAGTGATTGAAGTAATATTAATAGCATATATGTGTTTTTTGTTTTGTTTTTGTATTTACCAACCACTATTGATTCTGGCAGTCTTCTTGAAGAACAGCCTTCCTCCTTCTTCCCTACATGTCTCTATCCCAGGTGTGGCCCCTTCTAGTGAAAGTACACTGAACTTACAAAAACAAAGGAATAGGACTACTACTAAGGAAGATAGATCATAAGCTAGAGAGAGAACACACTCAGGATAAAAGAATCCCATTTGCAATCTTTCCAGTAGATTTGGAATCATTGATTCAGATTCTGAACTTCCTCAGTTGAAACTGGATGCCTGGAACTACTTCACCTCTAGTTATTAGCCAAACCATTGGCTGCACTGACATTGAGTCGAGTGCAGTGCTGTCCTTGAACTGAACGGCACTGGTAATTTCCCATGACTCACGTCGGCATGTGCTGAGTGAACAGAATGAGATGCTACCCACTCATTTGATGCTCAGCTGCAAGATGGGAGCATCACAGGAGATGGCTCTGCCTTTTAGGAAACAAAAGGCTCAGCTCCATGTCTGCAGCTCAAATTGTAAGGTATTCAAAACACCTCAGTTTACAGACTTAGCCAAAAATATGTTTGTATTCATTCAGTGGTCATTTATTGAGCCCCTCTATGGAAAGCACTGGGATGGAGCCGGGATACAAAGATACAAATAAATTATAACTGTACCTTTAAAGAAACTGTGGATTAGAAGGAAAACATATCTTTGAGTTTGGTGTAGGAAAAGATCAATACACACAATGTACCAAGAGACAGAGGACAGTGGAAAACCAGCAAGGATGAAACCATGCGATGAAAATCCACCAGAGGGGACATGAAAGATGAATGGATGTTAGTGTAGGATATTGCCAGGAACCAAAGTAGGGAAGATGATTCAGCAGATGAGGGGCAAAGGCACAGACATGGGAATCTGAAAGGGTGTGGATGAGTAGTTTGGCATGACTGGGCATATGGTGTAAATGGGGAAGCAATGGCAGAAGACGCCACAGGACAAGGAGATCCAAAGTCACACACCTGAACCAGAACCAGGAGAGCCTGCTGTTGAGCGAGCTGGGGAGGAAGGACTGTGGGCAGCAGTGAGTGTTCCAAGAACTGGAGAGTAGACAACGGCAGACTGCTTCACAAAGTTATAGAGTTCAACACATTCACTTTTTTTTGACTCAACAAATCTTTACCAACTACCTATGATGTACCAGTCACTGTTGTATGGCAGGGTTCATAGCACAAGTCCTTGATCTCTTGCCTTGATGTAGTTTACTTTTTAGTAGGGAAGAAAGTACATAAACAAGCAACCACATAGTAAAGACTAAGGAGAAAAGTAAGATATGCAAATATATGAAAAACTGTTCAACATCTCTAGCAATTAGAGAAATGCAAATCAAAACTACACTGAGATTTCATCTCACTCCAGTCAGAATGACAATTATCAAGACTACAAGCAATAATAAATGTTGATGGGGATGTGGGGCAAAAGGTACACTCATACATTGTTGGTTGGACTACAAATTAGTATGACCACTATGGAAAGCAATATGGAGATTCCTCAGAAAATTTGGAATGGAACCACCATTTGATCCAGTTATCCTACTCCTCAGTTTATACCCAAAAGACCTAAAATCAGCATACTACAGTAAGGCAGCCACATCAATATTTATAGCAGCTCAATTCACAATAGCTAAACTATAGAACCAACCTAAGTGCCCTTCAACAGATGAATGGATAAAGAAAATGTGGTATGTATACACAATGGAATATTACTCAACCTTAAAGAAGAATGAAATGATGGCATTTGCCATCAGTAAATGGATGGAGCTGGAGAATATTATGCTAAGCAAAATAAGCCAATCCCAAAGAACCAAAGTCCCAATGTTTTCTCTGATATACAAATGCTAATTCACAATCTGGGGGGTTAGGGAAGAACAGAGGTACTTTGGATTAGACAGTGGGGAGTGAAGGGAGGAGAGGGAGTATGGGAGTAGGAAGGATGGTAGAATGAATTGGACATTATTACCCAATGTGCATATATGATTACATAACCGGTGTAACTCTGCATCATGTACAACCAGAAAAATGGAAAGTTATATTCCATCTATGCATGATGTGTCAAAATGCTTTCTACTGTCATGAATAACTAATTAGAATAAATAAAATTTATTAAGAAAAGAAAGTAAATATGCAGAAAGTCATAGAGTGGCACAAGTTTAGATATGGGTACACACAAGTCACTCGAGGTGGTGACAGTGGAGCTGAGAATGGTACTGCACGAAGCAAGGAGGCAGGTCACCGGCAATTATGAGCAAAGAGCAGTGGCCAGAGGGGAGAGCTCCAGCAAACACCCTGACGTGGGAGTGCCCTCCAGGTATTCAGAGCATCACAAGGATGTCACTGCAGCTGACACCAGGTGCATGACAGAAAAAATGGTTGAAAAGGGGTCAGAAATGTGGCAAAAAGCCAGTTCATGTAGAGCTCTGGAGGACACTGGATTTCATTCTAAATAAGAAGGGGAACCTGACAGTTTTGAATAGGAGTGCCCTGATCTTATTTATGTCACCTCTGAGACAGCAGACTCTTGTCCCTCTGTGTCATTCATCATGGCATATATATAATTATGCATATGTGAATTATAGGTGAAAATCCAAGTCTGCATGTTCTTATGTTCTAATTGTAGGTCTTAGCTTAAAAGCATCAGATTATAAAATTATACATTTTCAAATGGTGTAAGTACTTATGTTTTTTGTTCAGATTTTTCTTTAAAAAGTATACATTATATTATGCACATTTACCATCTATTCATACATGTTTGTGCGTGAAGGACAAAGGAAAGGTGCTCGCAAGGAAAATTCTTCCTGACCATCTGCACCTGGACAAGTGACGAAGGCAGCACATCAAAGGACATCAGCTGAACAGATTCCAGGCAGCTTCTAGGGCTTCAGGACATCTGCCAGCACCTCACTGACCACTGGACCAGGGGGAAAGTACCAAATGAAAGAATATCATCATGGGTATCTCTGGAAGAGAGTCAAGTCTGGGAGCTGTGAGGACATCAGGCACAGCTGGTGCTCATCTCAGCCCTGCCCTGAGTAGGTTCTGTTCTGCTTCCTTAGCTCTACTTTACATCTCCTCACACCCCAGCGCGCGCACACACACACACACACACACGTTCATTGTTTCTTCTCTCTTTTACCACCCTCCTTTTTCTTTAATTGCCTCAATTTCCCATCTTTGGCAGCTTCCTTTCCTCTCATGCACCATAGCCAAACTATCAAATACTACTGTCTACACTTTCAAAATATATCCAGGAATGTAACATGTCCCAAGTCCTCCATTGCTGTCACCTGTGTTAGCATTATCCCTTCCTGATGAAGGCTACAGCCAAGTCAGAGGCTCCCCTACTGCTCTTTATCCTCCCTTTATCCCCCTGCCCCTTCTCTCAGCATCTCAACCTGACAGCCATGGAGGTCCATGTGTTTAATCAGACCTGCATCATTTCTCTCAGGGTAAAGCAAAGCCTTTTTTTTTTTTTTTTTCTTTATGACTTACAAACCTCTGTCTCTTGCCACTCTCTGCCAGGACTCTATTATTTACATATATGCCTGACACCCTCTGGGAAAAGGAATTATTTTGCGGGGGCAGGTACCAGGGATTAAACTGAGGGGCACTCGACCACTGAGCCACATCCCCAGCCCTATTTTGTATTTTATTTATAGACACGGTCTTACTGACTTGCTTAGTGCCTTGCTTTTGCTGAGGGTGGCTTTGAACTTGTGATCCTCTTGCCTCTCTCTCCAGAGCTGCTGGGCTTATAGGCATGCACCACCCCGCCAGCTGGAAAAAGGGACTTTTTTAACAACCAAAAAAAAAATTATTTTGTATTAACATATGCCTAACATAAAATGTACCACTTAACTATTTTTGAAATACAGTTCAGTGGCATATGGTACATCCATTGTTATGCAACCCATCATTGAACTTCAGTTTTCAACTTCTCAAACTCAAACTCTGTATACATTAAACAATGACTCAATAACTCCCACTTCTCCCCTCCCCTAAGGCCCTGGAAACAACCATTCCACTTTGCTTTCTGTGATTGTTTCAGGGTGATAAATTACTGATTTAGTTTCAATCAGCTTGAAGTTTTTCTTTTTTTCGCCCTTCCTTCCTTTCCCTTCACTTCTTCTCCCCTCCTCCTCCTTGCCCTCTTCCATTTCTTTCTATTATCGTAAGAACACTTAACATGAGGTCCACCTTCTTAACAATACTTTAAGCATATAATATGGTATTGTTATTTACAATATGGCATAGCAGGTCTTTAGAACATATCCATTTTGCATAACTGAAATTTTATGCCCTTCAAATGATTTTCCATTTCCCCGTTTCTTTAGCCCCTGGTAATTACTATTATACACTCTGCTTCTATGAACTGGACTATTTAAGATATCTCATATAAGTGGAATAATGCAGTATTTGGCCTTCTGTGACTGGTTTTTGCACCTAGCATAATGTCCTCAAGGTTCACCCATGTTGTCACATATGTCAAATTTTCTTTTTTAAGGCTAAATAATATTCTACTGCATGTAAACACTATTTTCTTTATCCATCTATCCATGTATTAACAGACAGGCTATTGGATGTGGAGAACTGGAACTTTGTATGTGGTTGGTGGGAATGTCAAATGGTGGAAAACAGTGTGAAATGTCCCCCCAAAAATTAAAAATGTATGTACCATGAATGCCATATGATTTAGCCATCCCACTCTTAGAGATTTATTCCAAAGATTTGAAACTGGGATCTCAAATAGATACTTGGCCTTCCCTGTACATGGCAGCATTATTCACAGTGGTGTTGGGGAGTTTACCCTTATTCTTCTTTCCGCCTGGAATGCTTCTTCCTAGGTGACTCTCTCACTTCCTTCAAGTCTTTATTCATCTATTGTTTTTTTTCAATAAGACTTTTCCCTGCCACACTTTCCTACACCTACCATCGCCTCCAAGACTCCTATTTCTTCTACCTTTCCCCACCAGTAACATCTTCCAAAAGGACACAACATTTACTTATTTGTTATGTTCATTGTTTATTTTTCTGATTTTTCCACTGCATGCAAGTTCCCCAATGAAAGAAACTTTATGCCTCTTTGTTTCTAAATGCATTCCTGGAGCCCAGAAGAGTACCTAGCACATGGTAGATATTAACAAGTAGTTGTTTTCTGGGCTCCTCACTCTTCCTCAGACTCAGCACATTTCAACAAATATATTTAAAATACCTCTTTTAGTGAAAGGCTGCTCACATTTCTCTTGTTGTTTTATTGTATCTAAGCTTTTTCTTTGAGTCCAAGTATCAGAAAATCATACTTTCCCCTGCTGTCCAACTGTTATAAAATTCTTCAGAAACAAAAGCAGAATAAGGATAATAATTACCAGAATATGCAAATAGTCATTTAATTAATCCTAACCTATAAATACTACTAATGAGAAAAAATGAGGATTAAAAAACTCTACAACTTCAGAAGACGTGATGTTTACAGGATATAGCTTCTATTTTTTAATATAATTCAATGTTTTATTTTCCTTTCTTGTATCTAGTTTTTTTTTGTATCCATAATTATACTCATAATGAATTTTCACTTATATTGTCTTATTTTTGCTCATTGATTTGGATCTGTTTCTCAGTGCCTACTTTGTGTCTCTACAAATTAATCTAATAAAATTGGAACTCTTCCAATGCAGACGAAGATATCATTCCCTAACTACCTTGCTATGTGAGCACTGGAGCATATCATGAGAGAGGACAGGAGTGGGGCAATAGGCGGGGCTTCTCCAAGTCTTTAATAAGAAGGGGGTCAGTTTCGGCCATGTCTTCCACTGGGTACCATCTCAGTGGAATTTTTGAATTTTGGGGGTTTAGCCTGCAATTTACTGGAGTGCAAAGATGACTGGAGTCCAAAGCAAGATGTCCAATTTCTGTTCTTAGCACTGCCCCTAATTGTGTGTCTTAGTTTCTTCAACTATGCAATGGGCAGGGGAGTCACCTAAATGATCTTTTAAGTAGGATGCAGCTCTCACATACTGTGACTGATTTATGTCACAGAGCTTCTATGTCAAAGGAGCATATTTTCTTCTCATTTTTTTTCTCTCTTGCATTTGATAAGAAAAGCCATTGCCTGAAGCTCAGCATCCTTTGTGATCAAAATCTTTGTTACATCTTTCTCCTTTCAGGTCAATTCTTAAGTATATATTTCCTTTGATGATTCTAGACTCTCAGGTACATAGCAAACCACTTTTACTCTAAGAACAGTTTACATACACTGTAATGCTGGAGAAGAATTATCACTCCTTCATAGACTGGAATCCTAATCATGACATTTAGCAAGTTTATATTGTTTCATTATGCTAACCTGCCAATGTTAATTACAGTACTTTGTGTTTTTGAAAGAAATGGATCCTGATAAGAACAAAGAACCTATGTATGAAAAGCACATATGTATTGTAATATAACAATATATCCTAACTAGGAATGTACATGTGTGCATTTTCATATATATCAATATGATGTAGTCTAGAAGTTCATTCTTTCATGAGTTTTCAATATAATATTTAGTAAGTTTATATTGTTTTAGTATGTTAAAATGCCAATGCTAATTTTATGATGTTGTTTTTAAAAAGAACAAATATTTGAAGCGACTAAGGGACTTTTCTTGCCTTAGTGTGTCAAGTTGCATCAAAATTCTTACTAACTCAGAAATACTGCCCAATATATCTCTGAATTGAGAGCTAGGAGATACTTTCTCAACAGTATCTCTTCCACACTTTGTGATATTGCCAATAAGTACAATATTATTTTATTTATAGTAACATATTTGGTGCTCCTCGATGTAAAATGATGCTGCCTCTGTGGGTAAAATTCTACACTCAAGCATAGTCAGCCAGGTGAAATTTTGAAGTTGTTGCCTATCGAAATAGATAGATTCTTGTCTGATTAGTGCATAAAAACTCAGTGATAATAAAACAGATTTTACTTTTGTTGAACTTTGTGCTGAAGTCTGGTCTAGAAAAATCAACATACCAGAATTAGGAACTTGTGAGGCATGCTTAGTTTAGAGCATGCTTAGTTTAGAGCATATTAAAATGTTATTGAAATAAATATCTATTTGCTGAGAAATATAGAAGGCAAAATATTTCTAAACATCTGCATATGTAAACATATTTATGTATACTCCTTCTCCGTCATTATTGTATGAAAGTATATAAATGCCATGTATTTTAATATGCCAAAAATGTGGCAATCATTTTTGCAAAAGCAGTTCTTAAGGATATTTTGTTATAATTCCAAACATAGGTCCAGTAACTTACAGATATGTTTAGGAGCATTACTAAGAAAATTCTTCATATTTGTAAAGGCGAGGGCTAAAAGAAAACAAGGTCTGCTCTTTTTCTTTCGGCAGAGAAGAGGCGATGGCGGCGTTGGCATCTCTCGGCGCCCTGGCGCTACTCCTGCTGTCCGGCCTCTCTTGCTGCTCAGCAGAGGCCTGTGTGGACCCCCAGATCACCCCTTCCTACTATACCACTTCTGATGCCGTCATTTCCACCGAGACTGTCTTCATCGTGGAGATCTCCCTGACATGCAAGAACAGGGTCCAGAACATGGCTCTTTATGCTGATGTGAGTGGAAAACAGTTCCCGGTCACCAGAGGCCAGGATGTGGGCCGTTATCAGGTGTCCTGGAGCCTAGACCATAAGAGCGCCCATGCAGGCACCTATGAGGTGAGATTCTTCGATGAGGAGTCCTACAGCCTCCTAAGGAAGGCTCAGAGAAATAATGAGGATATTTCAATCATCCCACCCCTGTTCACAGTCAGCGTGGACCATCGCGGTGCCTGGAATGGGCCCTGGGTCTCCACTGAGGTACTGGCTGCAGTAATTGGCCTAGTGATCTACTACTTGGCCTTCAGTGCAAAGAGCCACATCCAGGCCTGAGGGTGGCACCCCTAGCTCTTCTTTGCTTCTTTCAATAAACAGTCACTGGTTGTCATGAGTAAAAAAAAAAAAAAAAAAGAAAACAAGGTCTATCTCTTGTTTTGCTGCTAGCCAGTTATGGAAGGCTAAGTCCTAGGTGGCCAATGCTGAGCCACACTGAAGGGTGGGAGAGACAAGGGTCTCCTCCAGTATCAAAATTGTCCAACTACCAGAATAGATGTGGTTTTCCTCATGGTTACAGTGTTTGCTGTACATCTCTGTAGGCAGCTAAAAACCATTTCTCTCTTGTCTATCTTTATTAACCCTCCTTTCTTCCTTCTTTTCATCTATTTATTTCTTTCCATCTTTTAAATCTGTTTAAACCCAATTTATTCTTAAAGGATTTGGCAAGAATCTAAGATTTGAGGGGGAAAAATTCACATGAATAAGAACACAAATTTTTCAACTTTGTTTCCTTAAGACCAACTAGATAACTAAGGAAGAAAGTACATTCAAAGAATGTAATCCACATGTTATGGGCAAGAGAGGCAGAACAAGCTCTGGTGACATGCTTCTTTCCAATTCTTTGTTTATTTTCATTTCTATAGCAACATGGTGGTTGTAAAACATTGCCATAATGAACAGAAAATAGAACGCAAATCACAGAAAAGTTATTATAACTGAAATTGCGGAGAATTGTTCAGAGAATGTGATTCCGGTTTTCTTTTTTTAAATGGGCTGGTGGCAGGAAAAATGTCAGCCTAAGTCAATAGTAAGTTGTCCTTCCAGAGGGACAATAAGATGTTTGCGACACGTGAACTCTGGAAACTTAATTATGTGCCCATTTCTTGTTATTACTTTCTTTATCCAAAAAAATCCCTGAAGAGATTTTACTACCATCAAATCAGTCATAAGGATTTCTCTGCTTGCGGAGGGGTGCAACGTGGAGCTTAGTACACATATTGCATTTCCCATCACCCTAGGAGCAGCACAAAATATTCTTTTTGTAGAGTTTCAAATGGGCCTCTCTTTGGTCTTTGCACAAGTGATTGCATTCCATAAAACATTATTACACGAAGCCAAAGAACCCTGGCTAAAAATTAAATTCAGTATTCCAATAAAATCATACATACACACTCTCGCACGAATGCTTGTCTTTATATTCTCAAAAGAAGAGAAGAGGGAGCTTTGGAGACATAAAAAGAAAGAAAAAGAAAGGTCAAACTTTGCTGTAAGTCAATGTTCTGTGGTTTGTAGAATTCACAAAACAAATTACAGCATGACATCCTTTTCAAGGAACTGTTTGTGTCTTCGGAAAAAGTGTGTATTATTTTTGGTGAACTCTACCTTTTGATGTGGCCTTTCTGAGGGAGACAGCATCATCAAGATTTTTTTTAATTGAATAACAATGTGAGATGAACAAAACAAAAGGCAAGCTCATTTAGTAACTTAAATCCCTCTCCTTCCCTGAGGCATGGCCAGAAAAAGAGCAAGAAGGAAGAAGAAATTGAGGCCTGAATGAAGTTCTGAAGCTGAAACACAGGCTACCCCTCAAACCAGAGACCAGGCCAAGGTCCTTTAATCCATATCTAAGATGACAGGTGAATGGGATTCATCTGAAAGCTAAGGAAATATAGGTCATTTATGTTGTAAGAAAGTTAACTCTTTCCTTTTAGCAACAATAATAAAATTATCAACCATTTTGACAGTATACTCTGTGCCAGGCAGGGAGTTATGCAATCTATATGCTCCTAATGCTGTAATTCCCACAACAGACCTGAAAATATGTATTTTGACCTCCAATTTTATAGATAGTGAAACTGACACTCTATGTATTATAAGATTTTGTTATGTTGATTTAGTAAAGGACTGGCTGAATTGGGATTGCTCTAAGGATCCAGATCTGAGTCCAAAGACCACGTACTGGGAAACTTGACAATTTCATTACTTTTTAACTATATTATTGGATGAAAAAATTAATGTTACTAAATGATACGATTCTGTGAGTTTCTTAAGGAATTTCATGTGCATCTAATTTTTTTAATCACTTCAATGTTTCTGTGAATATTTATGCAGCAGCAACTATTACTGGCACAAATATGACCCCAATATACATTCCACCCACAAGTGTGAACTTCCCATAGGGGCATGATAAAGTCATTGATATTTATGATATTATTAGCTGTGAGAATATACACGACAAGTAGACTATGGCTTGTCAGCTGAATTAACCTGAAAACAATATCTAAGTACACTCAAACATTCCAGATAAGAAATGAAAAACTAAGCTGATCATTCATTTTTCCAAATATCCAAATGTCTGGCTGCACATACACAAATACTATAGTTATCTGACAATTTTCACATTTTAAAAATTGGATGTTATGGTGGCACCTGGACACTACTGTAGTGATATAGTGATGTGCTAAATATGCTGCTGAACAACTGGCAGACCTCAAGATTCCAATGAATGAAAGCTTGATGGTTAACCTTCCATGGATGTATTCACCTGTCATCCATGGAAGATTAACCAAATAATGCTTTACTAAAGTCATCAGTACAGCAATGTGACGTCCTCACATTAAAATATCTTAATTGTTGGCTTTTATAAATCTTTCCAAATACCAGGTATTGAAAAAATATATTTAAATTGGTTTGTATATGTCATATTCTCATTTAAGAACAAAGTAGACTTTGTTCTTTGGAGCTGACTTTGACAGCTTTATCTTATTCATGGATTTTTTTATTTGTTCATTCGAAATGCATGCCCCAAAGATTCATTGAGCATTTCCACTGAATCACAATGCCAAAGTGCCAAACGCTGATTGCATACTGTTAGGACAGGTCCCTACACTTAAGAAGCTCACATGGCACACATAAAATGCATCTGCAAACAGATTTTCCCCAATGGAAAGTGATATGTTCTCTAATATAGATACAGATTTTTTTCCTTCCAGTTAAAAATGATAAGTACTCTAAAAAAGCATCACTGTGCATATAGATGAAGAAAAGGAAGTTATTAATTATTCCTAAGGAATATAGAGACATTTTATAGATGAAATGCTATTCGAATTGGCTGCTTAAATAATGTCACAGCGGGTTTCAAAATTCTCAAACTACACTCAACTGCAAAAATATATATCACCTTCTGAGCCAGTATGCACACACACACACACACATACACACACACACACACAACTAAACATGTTTGTGAAATGATATTTTCACTCTTACAAATTTTATTATATTCCATTCCATTACCATTGCTAATATTGACCCAGTAAAATGATTTTATAGCATTTTAGTGAGTTGCACCTCATAGCTAAAATACTACTTTATTTTTTATGATAATCATTTGTACATACTAATTATACAAAATAATGGGAATCTCTATGACAATTTACTACGTGTATACATATGTACTGGGCTTATATCCACCTTCTCTACTTCCCTCTTCCCTCTCTCCCCCTGGTCCTATCCTCTTCTCTAATAGTCCCTCTTCTATTTTTTTTCCTAGTTTCACATGTCTAAGAAAAAAAGTGATGATATTTGTCTTTCTGAGTTTGATTTATTTCCCTTTGCTCTCCAGTTCCATTCAGTTTCCCTCAAATTTATGATTTCATTCTTCTTTATGGCTGAGTAATATTCTTATGTATAGATGCTACATTTTCTTTACCCATTCATCCACTGATGGGCACCCAGGCTGATTCCATAACATGGCTATTGTGAATAGTGCTGCAATAAACATGGGAGTGCAGGTGTCTCCACAGTATGGTGACTGATGCCCTCGTGTATATACCCAGGAGTATAGCTAGATTGTATGGAAGTTTGATAAAAATTATGATTTGAAAAAGAGAAGCATTGCCCACTGAAAGAAAATAATTCCAAACAAAGGAATGACCATGTTCCAGTCAGAGAATTACTGTGAAGCCTTAACAGAGAATATGGCAGAAATTTTCATGGAGCTGAATTGTAACATGCATATGAGTGAAAAGTTGAAAACTGGATCAGAGGAATTAAGGAGAGAAAGGAAACCATAAGGATAAGATGTGGGAGAAGAATGAAAGATCAGACTTGGAAAACTTGGACAATTATTTCCTTCAAAGGAGAATTACTGTGGGACAGCAGTGGTCCAGCAGAGACCATGAAGGTGGGACATGGAGCACCCCCCTTCCTTTAGGAAAAAGTCTTGATGTAGAGAAAAGACAGGAATGCACTGGAACAGGTGACAGGAGAAAGTCATGAAGACCTGAGGTAAGGGAGTGGCAGCAGGCATGGATAGCAGTGGGCAGTTTCAAACATTATTCCTAAGAAGGGATTCAACTTAGCTAGCTGGCATGATGACACACAACCCTAGCAGATTTGGAACATATGTGAAGGATGAAGATGAAACATAGTGTAAGCAAATTGTTTCCGTCTCCAAACTTTAAACTATTTATAGAGATTCATGTATTCATCCGAATATTTTCAACAAATCAAATGTTGTTTTATTATTATTATAAATGAACATTAATGATTTGATAGGGATGGCCATTAAATATTTGAACAAATAACCACCTTATTAACAATCAGAAAAACAAATATCCACCTTATTACCAAATGGCATAAGTAAATATGCCATATTTACTTATCAATTGCCAAAAGATTTTTAGAACTTGTTTTAATTTGACCTAAAATATTGAACCATTTATATTCACAATTTGACTTAAATTATGTTTTAACATATAATTAATGATTCAAGGAAATGCTAGTGTTCATTTTAAAATATAGGAGTCAAAATACATGTGAAAAAGAGAAATTAGGAAAACTATCCCATTCACAATAGCCTCAAAAAAAATAAAATACTTGGGAATCAATTTAACAAAAGAGGCGAAAGACCTCTACAATGCAAACTATAAGACATTGGAAAAAGAAATTGAAGAAGACCTTAGAAGATGGAAAAATCTCCCATGCTCCTGGATAGGCAGAATCAATATTGTCAAAATGGCCATACTTCCCAAAGCGATATATAGATTCAATGCAATCCCAATTAAAATCCCAATGTCATTCCTTATAGAAATAGAAAAGGCAATTATGAAATTCATTTGGAAGAATAAGAGACCCAGAATAGCCAAAGCAATCCTTAGCAAGAAGAGTGAAGCAAGAGGCATCACAATACCTGACCTCAGATTATACTACACAGCTATAGTAACAAAAACAGCATGGTACTGGCACCAAAATAGATGTGTAGACCAATGGTATAGAATAGAAGACACAGAAACGAACTCACTTACATACAGTTACCTTACACTAGATAAAGAAGCTAAACACATACATTGGAGAAAAGACAGCCTGTTCAACAAATGGTGCTGGGAAAACTGGAAATCCATATGCAGCAAATTGAAACTAAACCCCTATCTCTCACCATGCACAAAATTCAACTCAAAGTGAATCAAGGACCTGGGAATCAGACCAGAGACCCAACGCCTAATAGAAGAAAAAAATAGGCCCAAATCTTCATCATGTCGGATTAGGACCATACTTCCTTAACAAGACTCCTATGGCACAAGAAGTAAAATCAAGAATCAACAAATGGGATGGATTCAAACTAAAAAGCTTCTTCTCAACAAAA
>CM053407.1:69488275-69539338 GCA_028644305.1 Xerus rutilus | reverse complement strand
CTAGATGCCCTTCGATAGATGACTGGATAAAGAAACTGTGGTATATATACACAATGGAATATTACTCAGCAATAAAAGAGAATAAAATTATGGCATTTGCAGGTAACTGGATGGAGTTGGAGAATATCATGCTAAGTGAAGTAAGCCAATCTCAGAAAACCAAATGTCGAATGTACTCGTTGATAACTGGATGCTGATCCATAATGTGGGAAAGGACATGGGAACAATGGTGGATCTCTGTTCACAGCGGTGTAAGGGGGGAGGGGGCATGGGGTCATTAAAGGTGGTGGAATATGATAGTCATCATAGCCCTAACTTCATGTATGACTGCATATATGTTGTGATTCTATACAACTTACAATTAGAGAATTGATATGTTATCCTCTATCTATGTACAATTAATCAGATTGCACTCTGTTAACATGTAAGCCTAAATAGAACAAATAAATAAAATACGAAAAAAAAATAACAAATATCAGAAACAAAAGATAAAGAAATTTAAATGTTAAAAAAGTGTTAGGAGAAAAGATCTTTCAATCTATAATCTTTTGCCTAGTCAAATTGTTATTAAAATAAGAGCAAAATAAAAATTGTCTGTGAAACACTAAAAAAAAAATACACGTGAAAGATAAAACATAAAAACTATTGAAAACTATTGAAAAGATAAAACATAAAAACTATTTATAAAAACATAAAAACTATCTTCAATAGTTTCAAAATTAATATATCACCAATTTCAAAATTGGTGATATATTATAGGTAATATATTTTATTCTTTACATTTTTATGTCATGTTTTCTATAACAAAAACCACTGATTTTGTAATATGTAAAATCTGCCAGTGTAGTTATAGACAAAAATTATAATCATTTATACATTAATTAACAAGTATAAAGGGTTCCAAAGTTTTGTTATCTTAACAAAATTTTTGTTTTCTTTTTCATTAAACAAAGTTGAAATAAATACTACTGTCCAGAAGTTAAAAGTTTAAATCAGGTTACATAAGAGGAAGTGCTATTTTAAAACTGTACATTTATATTAAAATATACATTTTTTCTACTGATACTTTTTTGACATTTATTTATTTTTAAAATTTTATTTGTTCTTTTTAGGTATATGTGAAAGTAGAATGTATCTGGATATATTTATTATATGTACATAGAATATAACTTCCCATTATTGTGGTTGTACAGGATATGGAGTTACATTGGTTGTGTATACATATATGATCACAGGAAAGTTATTTGCTAGCAAAGACACTGAATTAATAAAGTCAAAATGGCTTCTGGAGAACAAAAAGTTATCTACTTAGCATTGGCAGCTGAATCCAGAGTCAAAAATGCTAACAATCTTACAGGGATCTCAATTTAATTTTCTCAAGGAGAAAATAACTTAAATTAAGGTTTAGTATCTACTAAAAATTAAAATTACATTGTTAGCCAAATTCAAATTTTTTTCTAATCATTATATTCATCCTAAAATCATTATGCTGTCTTTTGTGAGAAGTCTTACAGTGATGATTTTTTTTGTATTTCCATTTCCAACTTTTCTCTAGCACAATTATATTCTTACTATCAGCCCAAATTGTGAGTGTAAACCTTTCTATTACTTAGATCAAGTTTCTAGACATAAAGAGCGTTTAGACAGAACCTTGGACACTCTACCTGCCAGGGAGAAAAGTTAAATAAGAAAAGCCAAAGAGAAGAAGCCCTTAAAATTGCAGAATGAGATTCACAAGACCATGGTGCTATAAAATACAGGAGGGTTACACATTTCAAGGAGAGAGATAAATATCAAGTAACAAGGAGAGTGAGAAAGATAACAGGCTTAAAAACAAAACAAACAAACAAAAAAACTATTGTCACTTTGGATTTGGTGAACAGGTGCTAGCCCAAAGAATGGTTTCAGTAAAGAAATGAAAGCAGTTTTTATGGATGATAGTGATATCTGAATAAACAGATATAGTGAGCTTTTTTCAATACAAACACATCTTGACCTAAAACATTTCTACAACAACATTCACGTATGGCCCATGACACATTCATGTTACCACACCCATCTGCCTGCATCCCAGGAAGCCTTTCTTTAGCCAGTTAGAGACAGGAATATGAGAATAAAGGATGTGCCCTGGAGAAATCTCTAGATGTAGTTCCTTTTAGGAACTTTTTTTGGGCCTCAGATGCTCACAAAAATGTGGTTCTTCGCCACCTTCTTCCTACACAGATATGCATTTTATGAAATAGAGAATTATAGTGCCATAATGTAGTGCCATTATGTGGTATGTAACACCTAGAACATTATTATACTAAGGGTTGGGTGTGGTGGTACACTCATGTAATCCTAGCAATTTGGGAGGCTGAGGCAGAAAGATTTGCAAGTTCAAAGCCAGCCTCAGCAACTTAGTGGAGGCCTTAAACAATTTGGTGAGACTCTGCCTCAAGAAAAGAAAGGGCTGAAGATGAAGTTCAGTGGTTAGGTGCCGCTGGGTGTTCAATCCCTAGTACCAAACATATATATATACACACACACACATACATATACACACACACATACATATACACACACACATATATATATACACAAATGCATATGTATAATATTAATAAATACATATAATGTATATTATACTAGGTAATATAAAAATGTAATTTTCTTAATAGTGTTTGGAGTGATTCTTCTCAAAAGTGTGAGATCAGCCAGGCATGGTGGCCCACACCTAATCCCAGCACTTTGGGAGGCTGAGACAGGAGAATCGCAAGTTCAAAGCCAGCCTCAGCAACAGCGAGGTGCTAAGCAACTCAGTGAGACCCTGTCTCTAAAAAAAAAAACAAAAAAAAACAGAAAATAGGGCTAGGGATGTGACTCAGTGGTCGAGGCCCCTGAGTTCAATCGGAGGTACCAAAACAAAAAAGTGTGAGATCAAGTCCTTGGTCAATTAGCATATTATTTCTTTAAAAATAAGTTTCTTTAAAACCTTTTCTAGGAGCAAAACATTCCCAAAGCTTGGAAGAGAACATATGATTTATACTTGGCTAGTGTTGTGATAAGAAGGAATTAAAATTCTTACATGGAAGTGAAGTACTTATCTGATTAGATCATTAAACATATGTTATATTAACTAACTATTAAACTCAGAAAAACTACGAAAAGTATACTAAGAAGACTTAGCCTAAATTTTTCTCTAGGTACTTACTTTAACTAAAACAACTTTATCACTCTAGAGAATCCATGTCAAAATTTTAATAATAACATATTATTTACAATACATCCGGCTCTACTCTAAATGGTTTATGTAAATAAACTAATCTATTTCACAAAGACTCTTGGAAAGTACTTCCCATTTTGCAGATAGGAAAATTGAGGTACCTAGGTTAAATGACTTGTCCAAGGTCCCACAGGCCTTGGACAAGTGGAAGAGCTCTGGTTTAAACCAGTATAGTTCCTGAGCTCAGATGCTTAACAACTTAGGTAATTAGGCAACCTATGTTTTAATACTGTAAAGAACCAGAAAATTGATTTCCCAAATAGAAATAGTTTACCCTTGAATTGACATTAAATTTGACTATATTGTTCGTATTGTCCAGAAAAACATGGAGAAACAACTCATTAAGTCACTGTGCTATATCCAAAAATAAATACATACAAAGTCCTTTCTTTCCATTTATACACAAACTAATAAATTGAAATTCAGGAAAGATGCTAATGCATTTGTAGACAATAGGTTTCTTATAGCCCACTCCAAGTTCAATAAAAGAAAAATAGCAGTTGTGCATATGTAGTTTCTAAAATCAATCACACTCCGGCCCTCTTAGGATCACCTCTATGTGAGTAGCCCTGAGTGGTGGGAGATGATCACATGCTCAAGCCCCTCTGTTCTTCATAATGACCAAAACAGCAAAATAGATTCTGATTTGTAGGATCAATTTAAGCCTTGAATCTGCAATTAAAAATCTAACCAGTAACTCATAGTTTCTTTGGGGCTATGAGCCGTTAGCCTGAACCTATGATGCAATATCTCTTAGGACCAAATATTATAAGAGCACCTTCTTTCAAAGTACTCATTTTAAGAGAACAGCAGGATTCAGCTCCCATTACTAAAGCCCTCTCCAAAGATACAACAGATGTTGGGTCTGTGTGCAAAGCAAACATCAGTCCTGCTAATGTGTTCTGTGCTGAATTCTTCATACTTGGACATTTACCCCAGTGCAGAGTCAAGGTCATTAGAGTGAAAGGTTGTAATGCTCACAGTTATTTTGCTCTTTATATTTCTTTGCATAAATTTAGGGAAGACAAAGGTGCACAGGAATAAAAGAAGGAATGTCTCCATGACTGCAAATGTCTCTAGGTACCATAGAGGCTGGGAAACAGCCCAAGTGGGCAGTAGAATCAGCTACTGTTTGGTTAGACAACTTGACCTGGATTTGGCTAAGGATCCACTCTCCTTCTTCTCTTTCCTTCTTTGCCTTCTGACCTATGCAAGGGAAACGTTAACCAATGGCAAGAAAAGAACTAAGAGGCTAGCAACCACAGCCTAATTAAATTTAACATATAAAGAAGTGGTAAAACCACAAGCAGCAAAGGAGTGCTCAAGTTCAGCATGGCCATTGTTTCTAAACACAGTGGATGCCACAAGCTGGGAACAAGATTTGCAGAGGAAAGCAGGAAAGGCATGCTCATGGTGAAGAGCTGAAGCCTCTCATGAAGACAGGAATGAGGAGAACAGAGGGCAGGTTTAAGAAAACAATAACTGAAACATTTATGTCAGATAGAGAACAGCCAATAATTAATTCGTTTCAAACTCCCTTCTCTATAATAACACAATGCTGGGGCAAGTTCGACCTTTTGGGAAAGTATATTTAAAAAAATTTGCCATGTAGAATCTAGCTTAAAGTCAGTCTTGGTCTGTACATCACCCAATCTGTTTGAAACTCAGGCTCTACCATTCCCTAGCTCTGTGATGGGGACATGTCCTATTATTTCGCTGGCTTCTGACGGCCCTTGAAGAGTAAAGGATAGAGATTAAGGCAATACTTCTAGTTTACTCCTTCCACTCTCAAGATTGACGATGATCACTTAGCAATCAATTACATTCGTGTTCCCATTATGTTATAAAAGCATTATTTTAAACCTTGGCGATATTAAAAACACCTGACAATAATGCCATAAGACTTGATCAATTTCTGCAGGCACCAACCATGTTGTTTTCCTTTGGGGTTTAAGTGAACTGTTAAAATACTTAGATCATAATAGATACAATGTCAGTGATAGTGATGAAATATCATTTTCATAAATTATAGCAGCAATTTAAAATGGCGTTTGCTATTTTTTTTCTTGCTTGGGCATCACACTTATTTTCTATGCTATAAGATACAGTGGCAGGCTTGGAACTCATTCAATGACCAGTCTCTGCATTGACACAATCCCATCTCTACCATGAGCCCCATAAGAATATTGTTTAATTAATACTACCTCTGAGATAGCAGAAATAACATTCAAGTTTTCAGCTCCTAATGTATTAAAATAGATGATTTGTCAACCAGCAGATAGAGCTAAACCTTTCTCAGCAATGTGTTTAAAAAATTCTATTACTTTTATCTTGAATATTGGCAGGTACCTGCTCACTGAGGTGCTTGCCAAATATCCATGTCTACATTACATTAGGCAAATTTTTGATGTACTGTTGAACAAAGATACTTTAAAAATACAAGTTTTGTTATTTTGCTATTTTTCTATCTTAATCTTCACTTTAAAAAAATCTTCAAAAAATAGGTCACTGTTTACTTCCACCTGAGGAATTAAGACCATGTCAATATGTTACTAGCAAGGAAATTGTTTTCCTTGCCTAATTCTGGTTTTAATAAATTCACAGTCAGCTGGGGAAATTACCATTCAATCCAGTTAAGAGAACCAGAAAAGTGAATCTTTTATCCGATATTTTTTATCAGACAGGTAGCCTCTGAGAAAAATGCCAATAAACTACTTAAAAATCTGTTTGACTAATTTCCATGGAACTGAATCATATAAACATGTGTATTGGGTTAACAAATGCACACTAATAAAATCTAAAAATAAAAAAATTTTCTGCTATTTATAAGTTTTATTAGAATTAATAGTTCCGTGATAACAAAATGGTAATGACATTTAAACACTGGAACTTACACTATTGAGGTTTAACACTTTTGAAGAGTTATTTGAAAAGTAAATATGGCAGATGTATAATTCCCAATATAGTAAGGAGGCCTAGTATTAGCTTTATAAAGATGTTCTGAAGACATTTTGTGAATCATGATTTGGAGATCAAATTTTCAAAAGCCAGACAAAAAAATACTCTAAATCATAGAATAAATTACCTTAGGATTGATGCTCAGTGTCTGAAACTTCTATTACTGACTTTAATGGCTCTTTTTAGAACATTCAGAATTCATAAGAAACCCCTAAATTCATTTTTCCCTAATGGATTTAACCCTACCCAGGGTCACCTGCAAATTTATTCTGGTATGTATTGAAGTCTTCCATTTGTTTTAATAAAAATAATCATGCAAAAGTCCTGGACATATTTATTTAATATATTTTAAAGGAGACTAGGATGTCAAGGGTATTTTCTCTGTTTCATTTCATTAACATAAATCACTCTGGTTAAGATGAAACACGGTACATGTGAACTGCATTAAAGCAACCCCACCCCTTAGGAAGAAAGTTAGCCAGACCAGCTCAGGGAATAGCCTCAGTCCAGATTTTGAACACATTCACAAGCAGGTGCAGAATTTTCACACCAAAACCAATAGAAAACTGTGTGCTCCCACATAAACATTGGTTACTCTCCCCAACTCTATTTTGCTTTGTTTTATGGTTGTTTGGATTGATTGCTCTTTTTTGTTATATATATAAAAAACAAAAATATTATAAATATAGTATATATTTTTATAAATATAAATATTTAAGAAATATTTATAAATATAGTGTGTAATACACACACAATGTGCATGTACACATACATACAATGGAACGGAAAAAAATTTCTTTACTTTGATCTCCTTAGCATGTGCCCTCAGATGAAAAATGTATCCTAGTTGAATCTGTAAAATTCAAGACAATTCCCTAGCCGGGCACGGTGGCTTACGCTTGTAATGCCAAGCACTGTCTGAGGCTGAGATAGGAGAATCGCGAGTTCAAAGCCAACCTCAGCAACAGAGAGGCGCTAAGCAACTCAGTGAGACCCTGTCTCTACATAAAACACAAAATAGGGCTGGGGATGTGGCTCAGTGGTCGAGTACCCCTGAGTTCAATCCCTGGAACCAAAAAAAAAAAAGACAATTCCCTGTCAGTGCAGTTTCTCTAATCTCCCAGCCTTGTAGCATTTTTCTCCTTCCCATTACTACCTAGCATAGCCATTAATTTTATGTAAGACTCCTTATGTGGTGTGTTGCACATTGATTCATTCCAATTAAAGACAATACAACTCTTTGGGGTTATATGAACCAAGGCATATTTATTATAAAGCTAATGAAGCCAAAAGTCCCTCATTCACATGAACCCTTTCCAAGTCCCTGAACCTATTGTTAAACTTTTTTGTATTTCTATAATTATACAGGATTGAGACTCACAAAACTGAAGTTAGTCTCTGAGTAGGAATAACACTCCTGTGTTTCGAAATCATCATTGCTTGACTATAATTGTCCCCAGGCTCCTATGCATGTCCACAGAAGGTTGGGATGCTCATAACCTTTGGATTAGCAGTGCTTTCCTTTAGCTGTACTCTACTACATGTCAACCTCCCATGTTCTGTTCATTCTATAATTGTATCATAGTGATTTTCACTTGCAACCTGGTCTTGAATACTTCTGTATCTTCTATACAGTTACCCTGTAGTTTGGCACATAGTAGATCTCTTTCAAGACAGCTTTATGCACATTCCTACTCATGAAAGTTACCTCCTCAAAGCACCAGGGTTTAGCTGATCAAGAAGCCAGGACAGTGCTATGCCATTTCTGTGTCCCTAAGCAGCCATGTCAGGAAACCTCTCTTTGGAGGACAAGTTTCCAATAGACTCATGGCATTTCCCCCACAGGACTGTACTTGCCTGGGAGAAGGGACAATTTCATTGCTGAGTGTTTTTCCCCCCTTAAAGAATTTTTCCACAATGCCTTTATTTTTATTTATTTCTTTTTATGTGGTGCTGAGGATTGAACCCAGTGCTAGGCAAGCATTTTACCACTGAGCTACAACTCCAGCCCTGGAGTGGTTGGTTTTATATTGTGAAAAAGGAAGAAAGTCAAATGAATCTAAGCATTCAGGAAACCAACTTTGAGCTGATGATTCCATAAAAGAAAAAAATTCAATGGAAAATGTTTTACTTTGATAAACGTGTTTTAAAAGAGAGAACTAATTACAGACATTTGATGCTAATGCAATTTTAAAAAGTTGATTGGATGATGTAACATAAAGCACATAAATCAACCAACATTTCAGAAAAGTTACATCATATAAATTTAATCCTTAACCTTTCATGTACATCCTTTGAAAATTAAAAATGAAGCTTCAATGGAAGGCAAATAAAAGGTCACAATTACTAAGAGATAACACTAAATCAAAGTGACAAAAAATGTAGAGGGACAGAGGCATAGCCTAGATGCTCCTGGTGGAAATCTGGTGAAAGCACAGGGAGTCAATGCTTTTGGACAAAGGGAACAACCACTAATTGCAATCATGAGAACCAGTTAGTTCTCACGATATCCTAAGTCCATTCATAATGGCATTGGGAATTGCCATTGTCTGAAAGTTTGTATCCTTCCAAATTCATATGTTGACATCCTAACTCCCAAGGGAGATGGTATTAAAGGTCCAGGCTTTGAAAGGTGATTGGATCAAGGAGGCAGGGCTCTCAAGAATGGGATTTGTTTTCTTATAAACAAAAGAGACCATAGATCTGCTCTGCCCCTTCTACCATGTGCAGACACCATCTATGAACCAGAAAGTGGGCCCTCACCAGAAAGCACTGGAATCTTCCAGCTCCTTAATGTTCGACTTTCCAGCCTTCAGAACTGTGAGAAATGTTTGTTATTTAGAAATCCCCCAACTTAACAATATTTGTTATAGCAGCCCTAACAGACTGAGTCAGGAATGCACTGTGTTTTCATTTTGAATCAATGTGAGGACACAGTCCATGCCATTAATTTCCTGTGTGATCTAAACACCCTTTCCAATTCATAAGGATGTTTGGGGGATAAATGAGATACTAGAATAGATCAGAGCTTTTGACCTTTCAGAAGACAGATACTTCTTCTGTATTTTAGACCCAGGAAAAACTTGTTAGTGGTTCACAGAAGGAAGCAATCTGTAGGTCTCATTCCAGGGAAGAATTCTTCCCTGAACTATCACTTTAGGAAAAGAATTGTCATACCTCTGGCTCTCCCAGAGGACAAAGTACAAGAGTCTGTATCATATAAGCATTGTGCCTTCCAGCCACATCTTAATTTCCTAGGCACATCTCATTGTACAAATGAGAGTCACTGTAGCTGAGGAAAGCTGCAGCCTTTCATGTCATTCAAGAAATGCATTTTCGGGGCTGGGGTTATGGCTCAGCGGTTGAGCGCTTGCCTCGCATATGTGAGGCACTGGGTTCAATGCTCAGCACCACATAAAATGAATAAAGATATAAAAAAAAATAGCACATTAAAAAAAAAAGAAATGCATTTTCTTCTTTTCCTATTTTAACCTGGAAAATGTGACAAAGGTCCAGTTGTCATAATATATTTCATGACAACTGAATGCTTTCATGTACATGGTGCTCTTTTCTTGCTTTTTTCACTATACAATTCAACCCAGATGAATTCCTAAAGGCATTGGTAGAGTACTTCCTCATGCAGTAAAGCAAAAGAGGGTTTCAAGGACTAATGACTTTGCTGAATTACTGCTTTGATAGCTGTAATATCTTTTGAACAAATATGTGATAAGTATACCTATGGTTTAATAAAGTTCAGAATATCTGTACATCTACAAATGTTATATTTGGAAATAAAATGGCATTGCCACTTCATGATAGCCACAGGGTCCATACCCAAAGTTCCATTGTTCTTTAACCAGGAAAAGTAATACATTTTAACATTACTGTCTTATTTCAGGTCATGTTTTTTCATCATCAACAATGTTCACTTAATGGACCCTCTCCTTTATTAACAGAGACAAACGTATTGTCTCTTTCTTTTCCTCAACAAAACATGGTCATAAATAATGAATGAGGTCTTCAAACTTCGTAATTCCACAAATGGATTTATTCAGAAAACCAATTATATGTTCACAACGCAATTAGTTCCTAATTGCAAGAGTTTAAAAAAACCTCAAATCCACATTTTTAATGTGTCATATCTGATATAAAATACATTTGGGAGATAATGTGTCTATATTTAAACTGAAACAAAATATACAGAGTGACTGTAAAATATCACCAATTTGCTATAATTTTGAATGGCAGTAACTTTACCCTAAGAAAATTCACTGGGTGATTTAGTAGTGATATCAAAGGAAACTGACCCCCTTTTCCCTTTTACTTTGTTGATTTTGTCTCTCCTCCTTTCTTTCTTTGTCTACATGATGGTGCGTTGTCTAAGAACCACTCAGATGCAACCAGTGGGAAATGGAGAGACCACCTGTAGAATATAGGTTACTGGAGGGCTCAGTGTATGTGATAATATAGTATAATAATAATGTGTAATATTTTGCACCTATTTTTATTAGATTGTGAGATTCTTAGGGGCAGGTTTATTTTACTTACTTTTATATTATCGTGTTTATTGAATTAGCTATGAACTGATCAAAATGCTCACTGATTTTCTTCATCTATATATCAGGATTTTTAAAACTGTGTTCCATGGAATACTAGTTTCAATGAGATTTATATATACATATATATATATATATAATGCATGTACATGTGTGTGTGTGTATATATGTGTATACACATATACATACACACACACACACACACACACACACATATATGGGCAGAAGCTGGGAGAGCTGGGAGTTCTTTGTTCAAATAATTGGAGGAAATAATGCATGAAATAACATAAAATTACTGCTTCATTTCTTAGTTTTAACTATGCTTTTACATAACATATACTTTGAAGAAGATATTTTTTGACTAATGAATATTTTATTACTGAGAAACACTTATTATTATCCTTTATATCTAGTGTTTAGCAGAATATAGTTTAGGGACGCTTTTATTGGCATCTCAGATTTGGAGCCAATACTGAGTCCTTTGATCTTGTAAATATCTGTTCTGCTGATCTCACTCTGTTGAGGCTGCGATAGCAAAACACCATGAAGTTGACGGTTTAAACAACAAAAATTTATTTTCTCACAGTTCTGGAGACTCCAAGTCTAAAATCAGCATGTCAGCATGGTTGGGTCTGGTGAGTGCCTGCTTCCTGATTAGCAAGCATTCTTCATTGCACAATGTGTTCCCAAGGCCTTTCCTTGGTGTGTGTACAAGGACACAAAGGAAGAAAACAAGCTCTCTACTGCAGCCTCTGATAAGGGCACCAATTCCATCATTGCAGGGCCCCATCCTCAGAATCACACCTAACCCTGATGAACACCAAAAGGCTCCCTCTCCCAAAACTATCACAATGGGGATTAGGACATCAATATATGAATTTGGGGGCAAAGGTACATGGTCATTCAGTCTATAAGAGTATCCAATGATAAATGAGCTAATATTTCAAATGAGCTGAGTACTCTTAAGATTCTTCCTTCTTCTGGTATGACAATACTCAGGTCATCTCTCACGGGCAACAACTCAAAGGCCTCCTTAATTTCTTTTAGAAGAGGCTGGCGAGTAGAGTCTTAGCTTTGCCTCCCTAATACTAATCTCCCTGGGTTCTCACTATGGTTACTTAGGCTCACATATACATTATCCTAGTGGAGAACTAGTGCCCAGTGCAGCCTATGCACAAGAACACTCAGAAAAAAGTATCAGATGAATTGTCAGTAGGATCATACATGAAATTGGAACACATTAATGTCAAGTTCACTTAAATAATGCAAAAAAAAATGCTTAACTTTTTCTTTCACAAAGAGCTGAGTCTGATGGTGTCACTTGTGACTTTCCTAACCAAAGGTGATGAATAGGGCAGGAAATAGGCCCAGACTACATGTCCCTTGGCTTTCATAGCATGACCTGATCTCATCTGAGAGGGCTAGGGGTTGGATAATTGGTAATTAATTCAAGTTCATAATCCATCTATGCCAGTTAGGCCACAAGAGGAGCAGCAGCAAGAGTGGAAAAGATAGAGTGCTCAGTGACACCAACCTCTGAGAAGGAAACTTCCTTGATTTTGCTTGTGGACATCAAACTAGATTGGGAGTTGCTTTGTGCAACTTCTTTGTGAGAGACCTAGAAGCTGGGATTTAATTTTGTAGAGTCTCCTGAGGGGTCTTTATTCCTCAGGGTGTCAGGACAACTCTCACACCACAGGAGGGGTCCTCACTTATTTCCACTTCAAAGGGGCATTAATAATAATCCTCCTTATTACAGAATCCAACCAGACCTTCTGGTGTGATGATTAATTGGGAGGTGTTGTTCTCTGGGTTTTTTTTCCCTTTTCTTTTGTTTTTTGTTTCAATATATCATGTGTAATCATTTCAGTCCCTAAATATAAATGTTCTCTCCACACACACACACACACACACACAAAGCACAAACAAAAATGTTTTGAAAAGTAATCACTTGTTTAAAAAATGGAAATTGGGCTTCTGTGTTGTGAGGAATGGATGTGCATAACGGTGAAATTCAACACTGGTAAATGATCTGACTACCTCAAAGTGAAGTTTTTGCCTTCCTACAGTGGCCTTTAACCCTGCCCTTTCCTCCAATCTGAGAAGAGCTGATGTTGATGGAACATATAATGGCCCCTTTCCTGTGTAGTAAAGTCAGCCATAAAGCTTAGTAATTAAGGGTACCAGGGAGGCCCAGCCCAGCAGGCTAGTGGTGTGGCGAACACTTTTAGAACTTCAAACAATATCAAAGTCACTGAGAAACGGGCCTAGCTCAGTTCTGGTTTGAATTAAGCCTCACTTCCACACGCACTTTTCAAATCCAAGCTCAAACAAGAAAGCCAAGGCCTTCTGGATTTCATTAGAGCCAATTATCTTATCTGTTTCATCTCAGGCCTGACCCTGAGGCTGGCAAACAGCTATTCAGTGCATTTGTGTGGTTGTTGGAGAAAGCCTCCAGTCAGCCATGGCCCGAGGACCTGCTAATTAAAACACCGTTGCCCCCCTGCCTCCAGTGATTAAATATTTTCAAGCTTTTGTAAATAATTTTTCCATTCTTTGCCCCAAGCCTCAAAGGTCCAATACATGCAGTAATTTATTTAGTTTGTCAGAGAATACTGTTGGAAATAGGGTCATAATGGAACCTTTGGAAACTTTTATATGTCTTCGTACTTCTGAAAGTGACAGTTTATAAACCAGCCAAATGTGTATACTGTTTCTGATGTAATTATGTCCTAATGGCCTTTCTCCTTTTGAAGTGATATAGTGTGTAACAGGCTTACATTTTGTCAATAATCATATTTCCTCAAATGTCTACATGATATCTAGAGTCAGAATTTAATGAGATCTTTTAAGTCCTAGAAATTTGGTCAAGGTATATTGCCTTTTCGTTTTTTTGCCTACGGCTGGGTCATAGTCCCACTCTGACTTCCAAGATGACTGTCAAACTCTTGTGTGCTCTCTGTGACAGGGACCTACTAGAGAACACTGAATTTTTTCCAGTGTCAGATTCTGAGAACTCAGTGAGTGATATGGTGATGCCACTTCAGAAAAGAAAACATTCGGGAAGAAGAAGAATATTTAGAATTAGAGTTATTGGTTAAAAATGTTCCCTGGTCTTAGTTTATATTGGGAATGATCTGAACTAAGAAGGTCTCTCACAGTTGGATTGTGGGGAGAGGGAAGGCATTAGGGACTTCAGAGCCCAGATATACACTGAAGCATGCATGGGCTTGGTAAACACCCCAGGAAACCATAAGGACTTCCCTGCCTCCCAGGCTCCTATGCTCCATATGGCCACGTGTCCCAATGTGCATGTGACTCCAGACCCTTGGAACAAAACAGACTGAATGCCTGAGCACAGCCTCTCCTCCCTCATTCCCTGGGCGCAGTCGCACAGGCTCACAGTTTCTCTAGCCAATCCACTCACGTTTTATTGGAGGAAAATAAAAACCTGGAGTTTTGTTTGTTGTTGTTGTTGCTCTTTTTGAAGTATTACAAGAAGAATTTTCTTTGGGCTCATTAGCTAACATCCAGTATGCACTAATACACCTATGAAAAAGAACTATGAGACGGAACAGCTCTGCTTCTGTTGTTTTTAAAATGACACTTTGGTCTTATCCTAAATAATAGGCTTTTAATAAAAACATCCACCAAAGGCAAACAATTAAACAATACATAAAGCACCAGGGGGCAACCTCGTGGTTCAGTTACAGTCTGGAGCCATTCCAAAGGAGAGCATGTGGGTATTTTACAAGGAACAATACACTTCTCCAAAGATATTATAAAACAACAAAATTTTAAATTGGGTCACATAAGCCCTTCTAACTTGGTATAGGATTTTATGGTCAGCCCTGGCAATGGGATGATTTCTTTAGCTTCTAATTTCTCCTAAAGCATGTTAACTGTACCAAATCTTACATATCACTGTGATTTTAAACGGAAGACAAAATAATAATTTATTTTTTTTAAAAAAGTTGATACTAGCAAATACAGACAAGTGATCCTCTTTCATATTAATTAAATATTTTTCTTTTGGATTCTCTATGTAATTATTTGATTATTATTAATTGACACATCCTCAAAAAACTAAGATAAATGGAACATCTTGGCACCTTGGCAAACTTTCAGCAGACTTCAGTTCTCTGAATAGTTTCAAACTTAATCTGTTAATTTAAACTGAGTCACAAAACACAATACCCACCAGACATTATCATTTCTGCTCCTAGTGTCATTATGGTCATTGGAGAGAAGGCATCCCTGAATGATTTCTACAATTATATTTTCGTTTTAAAGACTTGGACATAAAAATTAGTCTAGAAACTTGTAGACGGGGAAGAACTTAAGTATATGAATCAAATCAGAGACCTAGTGGGGCAATTCTAATATCTAGGAGATTTTTTCTGAAACTGGAAGTACAAAATGAGAGACCAAACTCTTTGGGTTACAAAATTTTTAAATGAGAAATCTATTCCTGTTCTTTTCTTGTTCTTGGTTTTGAATAAATTCCCCTTTATTTCTTTGCCTTTGGCTACTATTCCAGTAAAACTGTTTGTTTCTGAAATTTAGTCGATTTCAGTAACTCCATTATTGCCTTAAATTCAAGAATTTATGAACCAGCTAAAAATATACAGTCTAAGTAAACCAACATTTTGTTTTCAAATGCAATGATGTATCTCTTTGTATACCAACACTTAAATGGTATTTCTTATTTATTTATTTATTTAGGTACCAGGGATTGAATGCCGGGGCTCTTAACCACTGAGCCACATCCCTAGCCCTTTTATTTATAGACAGGATCTCCCTAAATTGCTGAGCCTGGTTTTGAGCTCACAATCCTCCTGCCTCAGCCTCCCGAGCTGCTAGGATTACAGGAATGTGCCACTACACCGTGCTCTAAATATTATTTCTTGATGATATTTTCTATAGGTGTTTGTTTTAAAATGCAAAATATCCTCAAATTGAGATGTGGATAGACACAAAATTCTGCTGAGCTTGAAAGTCGATTTAATCATCTATTTCTCCTCTCCTCCCATCCACTTTAAAAATTGTGAAATGTGAACTATAATGGCAAGAATGTTATTTTGCTGCCTTTTCCATTAAAAGCTATGCAGTTCATAAGCTCATGGCTCTTCATATGGCTTTACAACATCAGTGCTGTACTTTAGAACACAAGATGTTTAGACAACCAATATCCAGTACTGTGGTGCCCACAAGAAAGATGGGCAGATTCATAACAGATACAAGAAGAAGCCATCGCCCTTCTAGAAGAGTGCCAGAGGAGTCTGAATGCCTGCATAAATGAGAACAGATGTTGATTTTTAGTTTCATCTCCATAACATCAAATCCATTGGGATGAAATATGGAAAACTGAGTCTATCATCCAGATGCTTGATGTCATGCAAGGACTTGAACCTCTCTCTGAAGGTCTCGCCCACCAGCAACTGGTGTGAACTTCAATCCAGCACCTCAAATGTAATGTCGGAACAGATTTTTAGTTGAACAGAATTTTCATGAAAATGATTCCTACACCTGGGAAAGCCAATAAGTAAACTCTTACTAGTAAACCATAATAAAAATCTAGTTTTCATAAGAGGGACTAAAAATCTATATTTATAATATATCAAAACAATCTCTTTTTCACATTATTCATCACCTCAATAAATCTAGTTATAGTAAACTTTAGATGTAAAATCATGGAAAAAGAAAAAAATTACTCAAATTTGAGAACACAGTTTAAAACCCTAAGATACTGAAATTTGGTTAACTGTTCAATGAGGATAAATGACTTTTATTTGGGCCAGAGCTTTATCTTACCAATAAATGAAACAAAAGCTGCAAATACTCACTGGAACTCTGAAAAAAAAGTGTGACTTCATTATTTCTTCATTAAATTTATCTTTCATTCGAGCTATATCATATCATAAATAACTACACAATTCCATTATTACTAGATGAGATAATTTAAGTTGATGAATTGATCTGAGCTGTTTGACAGTCCAAAAGATCTGCTATTTCTAGCCTAAAAATCTTCACAGTATGTCATGAAAAGATTTCATTTCCTGCTATCTCAGAGTACTGCACATATGTTGGGAGGATTTTGTGCAAGGCAAGGGCTTTATAATTCAGTGTTTCATCTTAAAAATAAAAACAAATTATTCCTAGGCACACAAAGGACCTGCTTATAAAGAATTATTAGGGAAAATAGTTAATTAAACATAAACATTTTTTTATTTAGTCCTTATTATTTGTTATTCAAATTTTGAAAAAAATTTTTGGCTTTAGAACTATTCTAAGGCAGATAAAAAATATTGTCTTAACAGTTTCATAGTTAATCTAAACTTTTAAAATAATAATGAAAATAAATTGTAGCATTTGAACTACTTTTAGTTATTCACTGCAAATATCATTCACTTTTCAAAACTTCAGGCACTTCAAGACACTTCCTGGACGTTTTATCTGAGCTCTATACTGTCTAATAATATCATATCTCTTTGATGCTCAGCTCAAAAATCAAGTTTGCAAGTTTCCCAAGGAAGACAGGTGTGCATAAGATCAATTTACTCTAAGGGTCAAAGAGCAGAAATTCTAAGGGTATCTGGAGACACACACCTATAGAAATTGTAATTTTTTGATGAAAATTGGTACAATATGTTACACAGATGAGAAAAGAAAAATCATTCTTAAATTATGTTTATTCCTGAAGCTAAAGAGAAGAGTCTTCTAATATTTATTCCTGTGGATTTTTCCTTGTGATGTGTTTTGATCAAATATATTGAAATATTGCAACATGATGCATATAAAGAATAGAATATGGGTAATGAATAGAATTGTAGCTCACATCAGCCATAAATTCATACATATTCCTTCTTATTGAAATAGAATATTAATAGATGAAAGTCATTACTGCTGTGTTCCCAAGATTGATTGACGGGTTCAGATTTGAGACCACATCTTATTTATTAGTGAAGTCTTTTAGAAAGAGAAAATGTGGGCTTGATTTGTGAGCTATGATAAATGGTCTGGAAAAGATGGTAGTCAGGCCAATTTGATATGTACAGTATTTCATATTGGCAAATTGTTTCAAGAAATTCTACCCTCTTTCCCCAAATGTTTTGGACATCCTTGGGAAAGTACACACTATCATGAGTATAATATATTTGCTTGTCACCAACGATTGAGGATCCCTTCCAAGACTGGGAAGCATCAACTACAGTTCTTGTAGACAAAATAAGACCCCAAATCATTTGACAGTATTGAATAGGATTCTTAGATGAAAA
This sequence comes from Xerus rutilus, assembly GCA_028644305.1. Lineage (NCBI taxonomy): Eukaryota > Metazoa > Chordata > Mammalia > Rodentia > Sciuridae > Xerus > Xerus rutilus. The sequence goes on along the minus strand of CM053407.1, from coordinate 69,521,282 downwards.
CAGATCATTCCTTATTTCAAAATTGGATTTGAAAGTTCATTTATCACTTTGTGTTGTATTAAAACATTTAATTTGTTGTTTCTTAAGTTTAATCTCATCCCCCTTATAAAAAATCTAAATGCATACATAAAAAAGAAATATTTCTTTTAACAAAGATAGAAAAATATATTTCCCATTGTAAATACACTGGTGATCAGAAGGAAAAAATTGTTGCAGGGGTTTAATTGGGTAAGCTATCTTCTGTCAAATGAGAAAAAGGCACAAGAGGTAGCTTGAAGATATTATATGAGATAAGAGTGGTAAAAAAATCTAGGAAGTATTTTTAAATTTTAAAATAACATCACCAATTTAGATATCCAAGCCAAATGATGGATAGGCTAAAGGGCATTTGCAAAGGATTTCTCACCATATTATTTTGTCACCCACTACCTTTAACAAAGGAACCAGTTTGGGGCCAAAGAAGACTGTCTCCACAATGACACTTGCTGCCACAAACCACTGGAGACCATTTATCAGTTCTGTGACACATATCTACTGGCACTCAAAAGATTTGGTATTCTCATCTGGAAAATAAGAACACTTAAGAACATCTCAAGATCTTTAAAAATAAGCAGCTATCAAAAATTAAATACTCAATGAATGTTCTATATTATGAGGTCAGTATTATCATTATAATTTTTACAATGATGTTGTTTTCTATTCATTTAACAAGAAATTACATTAAAGTCCAAGAAAAATAAGAAAAATAACCATAAAAATATTTATTAAGTGGCCCTTACCAAACAGAGAAATTAAATATTTACTTATGGTACCATTTTGTTTCTTAGGTAAAAGAGAGACTCCTCTTTTTCAGTCAATGCACATAGCAACAACATTTGGAAGTTTGTCTTTTAAAATTAATTATAATAATGATGATGTTTGATAAAATAATGATGAGAAACAATAAAATATTGTACTGATTTATTTGTCTCGCCACAAAATTATCTACCATCATTCCAAGGAAGAAACCAACCACCCTTGGTTCACTGTAGGCTGACAATTATTAACTAGTTGTCTGAGGAGCATTTGCAGTACGAAAATGACAAAAAACTCTATTCTACTCTGCTTCAGTTAAATGCACACTTTTATTTTTACCAGAAACAGGGGAGCAATTAGAGGAAGCCATGATTTCTATTTTAAAGACTGTCTTAGGAACAGAATTGGTGAACTAAAAACAGACATGATATCTGGTCTATTTTCCAACCACAGTATTGCATTAATAGATTTGATTTTTTTGTGTGTATTACAGCAAAAAAGCATAAGCCAAAGGCAGGAGAAAGAGGTACATGCTGACTGAGTAATTTAAATGTGTTCGAAGGGTTCAATGGTTTAATTCTGTAGCAATGGCACTACCCTTCTATAAATTCTAGTTGGTTATATGGCTAAAGTATTTTAGCAAAGCCTACCCTTACTATCTCACCACATTTTGATAAAATAGAGATACTTCATAAGCTGATAAAAGGAAAAACAGGTGGTTTACAATAAAAAATCAACTTTTTAATTAAATTTTTATTTCCTAGATTAGACAACTTTCTTAAGGCCCATTTTTCAATTGGCTCCCTGGCAACCTCAGTGAAACTGAATCATTCTGGTTCAGTTTTGCCCTGAGATAAACTTCTCTGAAGAGCTGATTTGTATAGATCCTTTGCCTTTTGAAAATCTTTATCAATTAAAAATACTAATTAAAGTAGCTATAGATTACAACATGATGACTTGAAGAGATTTTTTTTTAAATCAAAACTTGCTTGTATCTAAGGAACCGAGATCAATACTTTATGATGCTTTCTTAGCTGGTCCTCAATGTTTGCCAAATATCATTTATTATTTCATCAAAACCTGAATTTAAGTACCTTGTACAGTCCTCTCAAAGTATCCAAGACTGACCATCTTAGATAATAAAATGTGTGAATGCTCAAGTTCCCTATATAAAATTGTGTGGTGTTTGAAAATAACTAATGCACATACTCCTGCTTACTTTAAATTATTTCTAGACTACCTGTAACACCTAATGTAAGACACATGCTATGCAAATATTTCCTGTATTATACCATTTAGGGAATAATGACAAGAAAATGTGTACATATTCATTATAGCTGTAATTTCTTTTTCAATTATTGTCTATCTATAGTTGTGCAAATTCACAGATATGGAACCCACCTGTGGATATAAAGGGCATGTGACTGAACTTCTTTTTGGAAATTGAAAGGCTACATGGGGATTATCATTCATTCATTCACTTATTCATTTATTCATTCAATAAAATAGGTAATTCAAGGAGTACTATCATCTGACTTCTGACATGGAAATCACTGCTTAACAAAACAACAAACAATAACCATTGGAGATGTTTTCCTCATTAAATATAATTAGAAGTATGACATATACTGCTGTCTCTTGCCCACTGTAAATGAACCATGTGAATGATCATATATAAATGATCACTTTAATATTTAAAAGATCCTTACAGACTTAGTCTTTAGAAAAAAATAACATGCTGATGCACATCAAGAGACCATGAAGAATTAAAACCATTGGAACAATCTTTTGAAATGATTGGGACAGAGACTGCTGAGCAGGCATCCAGTAAAACAACTGTTGAGTAAAGAGAGGATGTTTGACACTCTTACAGTCAAATGAATGGACACTCAAAGTTGTTTGTAAAGTACTCCTTGAGAGGCCAAAAAAAGTCATGACAGGTCATAAGATGTTATGTAGCTTCTTCAGGTTTTTCTAGTTCACTTAATACCAGAGCTTTTCCATGCTCCCCTTGCAGTTAGCATCATCCCTCTTCTCTGATTCATTTAACCAATATTATTGAATGCCTCATCTCTCTTCTCTGATTCATTTAACCAATATTATTGAATGCCTCTTTTTTTTTTGCCATGCTGTGCACTAGGCATTCATAGGTTAAGGCAGAAGGCAGTGGGGCACAAAAATCTCACATTTCAATAAGCTCACTGTGCTTTGCCATCCTGAGTATTTTAAGTCCAACACTAGGAAAGCAGCAATGTGGCATGACAAAAGGAGCATAGATTTTAGGTCCATAAACTGATTTCACATCATGGCTCTTCCAGTTAGTGGTTCTGTGACTTATACAAAGCATTTCGGAGTTAACCATAATGCCTATGAAGTTTCTAATCTAGGACCTGGCATGTAAGACCTCAATAAATATAACCATTATTACTTTATAACATGGTAACCTTGGTAACATATTTGATTTTATGGAATATTTTTAAAACTCTCATGAAAAATTTAAGTATACCCTTTAATTATTTCAGGGATGAATGACAACTGCTTGGAAGAAATAAGAAGTTATCTGAAATAATATAAAAGTCATCTTTAAAGCTCATAGAAAATATAAAAATGTTGGCTTGCCAACAATTTTACTTTTGTTGTAGAAAAAGCACATAACAGAAACCACATAGGTGACATATATGTCAATTTTTAGCTAGTAAAAGAAGTAGCCATCTTATATCTCACTATAAATGTAGCTTTACAGAGAATGAGGTTTCCCTTCCAAAGATACTTATGGTAGTCTAGAAACAATTAAAAACTAAGAAAGTAGAAAATGTACTGTTTACTCCCCCACCTCCATTTCCTGCAGCCATGCACACATGCCGGAACGATCTTCCATTTTAATACTGTGAAACAAGGATTGTATCAAGTAGGATGGATGTTTTAGTCAGCTCTCCATCACTGTGACAAAGTTCCTGGGATGATCAACTTAAAAAGAGTAAAGGTTTATTTTGGCTCATGATTTCAGAAGATTCAGTCCATGATTTCTTGGCCCTGTTGCTTGTGGCCTGTAGTGAGGCAGAACATCATGGCAGAGAGCATCTGGCAGAAGAAACTGCTGATGTCACGGAGGCCAGAAGGAAAAAGAGTGAAAGGAGCAGGGGTCCTAATATTCCCAGCAAGGCATATACCCACAACTGATTTAACTTTCTTTCACTAGACCCCACCTTCTACAGGTTTCACCATCTCCTAGTTTCAACATCTCCCATCAGCTGGGCATCAAGACTTTAGCACATGAGCCCTTGGGGAACATTTTCAAATGACATCAATAGGCTTATACAATAATATTACATCAAAAATTATAGGGAGTCTATCTTACAAGGAAAGACAGATGACAATGATAGACAAAAGTGGGTAAAAGACTTAGTGAAGCATAATCCATTTTCCTTCCATCAATCTCACCTTCCTGCCCTGAGGCAACAAAGAAAAAACACTCCATCACTTTTGTGACTTCATAGTTTTTAGTCTATCCTCTCTGCCTACTGTGAATTTCTCCCTACTCCAATTCCATTTTTTTCCTCTTATAAACTCCCACTCATACTTAAAAAACAGGTTGAATAATACTTGATGAAGCCTTGCCTAAAACCCTTCAAGAAGAGTTATTTATTTTATTCTAAGTATTGCTATATCCTAGAATAATAAATATCACTCCTGTAACAATCCCTGAGAGCAAAGACAGTTCTGAATTCCAAGTGCTCACCACCGTGTTTGGCAGATACGTTCAATGAATATTTTTTTGAATGAATAACTTATTTTCTTGATTCTTCCATTACAAATTCACAAGTATTTCTGAGCATGAACATTGAATAGCAGATATGATATCATTTAAAATTAATAGGGTTATTATAGTTTAAATCTGGAATAATTATGAACACGAAAAAACACAATTTTAAACTTCTACGGTTTAGGTAAATAATGCCACTTCTCTCATTAAACTCAGGTAATGGTGACCTTGCTGGGAAGTTCAGAAAAGTTTGCTAATATAAAGTGTCTACATTTCAGGCCCAGAGATGTGCTGTTCTTGAGGACAGCCACTTTTCAGGAAAATTTAATTTACTTTATTTCAATCACAAAACAATATTGAGCACTTATATCTGTTTTCATATTATTTAGTGAAAATGGTTGTGTTCAAAGGGATTCTTTAGAAAACTAATCCCATTCACCATTCACTTTCTAATATGAGAAGGAACAGGAACAAAATGTAAACCGTCCTTCCCTGTTGTGCATACAAGATACGTTTTTATACAAAGCTATATCACAAGTAGTATTACAATACTGAGAAATCTGATCTGTATTACAGATCAGTGAATATGATGATATGTTGTAGTGAGATTGAGAATTAATTTATATAATTCACGTTACCAGGTTAACTTGGGAAGCAGACAAATTCATATGTCATATGTATTCAAGTCTATTATCTGATTCCTTTGAGATATCATTATGGTTTGGATATGAGGTGTCCACCAAAAGCTCCTGTGTTAATAATGCAAGAATAGTAAAAGGTAAATGATTAGATTATGAGAACTGTAACCTCATCAGTCTATCCTAATGTGAATAGAATGAGCCAAAATAAACCTTTCCTCCTGTAAGTTGTTCTTGCTGGGAATTTTGGCCATAGTGAGGTAAAGCTACCTAACACAAAGTAATTTTGTTTGTGAAGTTCCAAATACAAGAAAAGAAAATTCATAACACTTAAACCCCTATTAATTCTTAATATAATATTTATATATTTTACTGCTAATTAAAGCAAAATATCTTCATAAACAACCCAAGTTTACATTATTTCAGCAATTTTAAAATAAATATTGTAGACACAGCCATGTATATTTGTTTCCCAAATATCTGTATTGTGGGTAGAATTTTCTTTGTATTTTCAATACTAAGCCAAATATATTTAATTTAAATGCATCTTTTAAGTAATTATTTCCCTGTAACTTTTCCTGGATGCCTTTTCTAATGAGAAATCACCTTCAAATGAGAAAATGAAGTATGCATGGAACATAAGGTGACAGAAACCCGTTAAAATTTCATGTGTTGGAAAATTTCCCCATTATTTCCCAAAGTTTCAAATGCATTATTAATAGGATTTTCTTCTTGGGAATTTATGAATGATAAATTTCAAAACTATGAAGAGTTCTCAAGTTGCTTTCCATGTAATTGTTTGCTTTTACTTTCAACTAAACATCTAAGTAATTATGTATTACCAATATGCTAAAATCTCCTTCTAAAATCTTGCAAGTGAGGCACATATTGACATGTTCTGATATTTGTTCTTAAAATGGACACCTTTCCAAAGACTGAACTTTTTTTAATTCCAGAAAAGAACTGCTCTTTCTTAAATTACATTCCAAAAATTGTCTGCTTAAATTAATTTTTAAAATTCTTTGCTTTCAAAAAGAAACAAAAGAGTGGCAGGATGCAGTATGGATATAGTTCGTTTACTCCTAGAGAAACTGAAAACAGCCAATTAATTAATGTCTTAATGTGAGAGGGAAAACATACAGAAGTCATTTACTCTACCATCAAATGAGATAGCCTGGGCTTCTGTTCCTGAGATAAGCTGGCTCCTCAGAATGAGGAATGCCAACCTGAGCTGTTTAAAACAAGGATTCTGTAGCCCAGTGGAATTTGGGAAATATCTGTTCAGCAAAGTTAAATAGGTAGTGAAGGGCTTTTCAGAACATTTAATATGCTAATGTCTATTGTAAATCACGTCATGTGTTATAATAGGCAGAATTTTCCAGACAGAACTATTTAAAAATAAAGTCTTTGCTCTCCTTTCTTTGAGGGGAATGGGGAGCATGTCTGGGCCACTGGCCAATATACCTGTATAAATACAATTAGGTCTTGATACACCTTTTTTTCCTTACACATATTCCTACATAGCTTTTAGCAATACTTGACCTTAGTTAGAAACTTATGTTTCTCTTTCACATTTGGTGTTGTTTCAATGGAAATTCATTTTCTAATTTGGCATTTTCAGCAAGAAAGAAGTACCAACCTGAATGCTTCAAGGTACTCAACATCTCCCATGGGGGGATCAAGGCCACCTGTCCAGGCAATATTTACATTGTAGCCTTCTCCAAGGCCTGTCCCAACCTGGGAAGAGAAAAACACCAGAGTAGGTAGAGAAGAGGGCAAAGGGAAGAAAGCAAACAGAGAGGAAAACAAGCCATGGGACCTCTTGAAATAAACATCAAACAATGTGTCAAATCAGCCCAACCTTGCTTGACAACCAGTGCTCTGGGTTATGCACTTGTTCTGCACTGGTTCTTGGTCCTGTGGGACAATTCAGTAATCTCATGTAATTTAAAACACCAGCAAAGGACAAGAAAATTAGGGGTAATCATGCAATGTAATTACCTGAAAGATACAAATAAAAGTGGGGCTCTAAAGAAATAAACCGAACCTCATTTGGGGCTCCACTGCCAGGGAAAAAGTTCCCTTCATCATAGCGATGGAGTGAAATATACAGGATGCTGGGGTCAGCATAAAAGGCCTGCTGTGTACCGTTTCCATGGTGAACATCCTACAGGGAAAAGAAAACAGATGACACATACAGTCATGTCTAACTGCATGGAGACAACCTTTCTGATTTCTAGTTCCTTGTCCTCCTACCCCACCCTCCTTCTCATTTTCTCTCTTCTCACTGTGTCCCTCTTTTTCTTTCTTCCATTCAGCTTGCTTCCACACCACCCCCTTTACTTCCTGAACTTTCAGGCAAATTACCCTTTAATGCACTCATTTTTTAAACTGGCTTCTAAAAATCAGGAAACCACAGCGAGCATGCCCTGGAGACTCCAGATGAGCAGTCATTGAAAAAGCCCAGTCCTTTGGTACAATTAGATATTTATACACCGGCTCTTTGTACTCTTTGCTTCAGTGATGGAATCTCGCATCCTGTTTTATGGAGGAATTTTATGACTTATTAACTGCCAACAGTTCATAACCCCTCAGGCTTAATTAACTGGCCTCATTGGCCCCTGAAAAAAAGACTAATGTTTAAACTACAAACTAGTATTTTGCAGAAGGATCTATGGCTTACAGAGCATTTTCGCAATTCTTGACAGAACACTAAACATACGTGTGTGCATTGATTTGCCAAGTCCCACCATTAAGGTCAAAGGCTTTGCAACCAGCTGAATAAATTGGCTTTCTTGAAGCATTCAGTTCAGTTAGCAATCCCTCAGCAGTTAGAGTCACTTCAAAAGAGATGCCAGATGCAAAAAGGACTTCATACTTCATTTTGGTAAAATTGTGACGGCAAGAGTCGAAGACACAGGGAGTATGAGCTCATTAGCTCTTAAATCATTTGGGCCCAGGCAGAAAAATGGGATGGGGCTTTGTGCAATCTTGTTCAATCTGCCTAATTTTAATATTATATCATGGCTCTCTTCCCAGCTTTCTTCCTGATCTTTTTTTTTCCTTTTCTGTTTCCACACCACTCCCCCTTCCAACTCAAAAAATAAAAATAAAAGCCTACTTCGTTAAAATGAATGAAATATTCTTTGTCATATTTGCATATGACAGTGGCTCAAAACTTGACAGTTCTTTTTTTGTTGCTTTTAATATAAACATGTCAGAATTGATATAAGAATGCAAAATAAAACTCATAGCATTTTAAAAAATGTCTTTAATGTCTTTGCAGGTATTAAGAATTATGACAAATATGCTTCCTATCTTCTGAATAAAAAAAATGGAACACTCTTAAAAGTTGATAATCTATTCATTTGTGTTCAGTCAAATATTATTGCTAAGTCATTAACTTATAAAGTATATAATTTTTGGTTGTGTTATAAAAAGGTTTTGTAATTTACAACTACATATTTTACTTTGTTTTATATCAGTAAGAATCATACTATTTTTAACAAGAATTCCTATAATTTTGAAGTTAGGCACTATACTAAAGACTTCATATTAATTATATAATGATTATGTGGAGTATGTGATATTAGCCCTAATTTGAAGAATAAGAAAACTGAGACTCAGAGAATTTCAGTAATTTACTAAGACCATACAGAGAGAAAGCTGTAAGACTAGGTCTTGAATCCATTTCTTACTCCAAATGACAAATTCTTAATTATAACAGTTAAATTCATACCCATTATCTCTTTGGTTCTCTTAGCAAATTTGAGAGGTAAATTCATTGAGCATTATTTCTCCTTATTGAGATTTATGTAAGCAGTCTCCACTCCAACCTCTAGTCTGGAACTGCTTCATTAGACATTACCAAAGCCTCCTTTTGGTACTTTCTGAAAACCCAAACTGAGCCTGTCATCCATGTGGTAGACATACAATAATCTTTTTCACCTTTTGTATAGCATGCCTACTCCAAATTAATTAAGAAACCATAACATTAGGGAAGATATGGATCATCTCAGAAAATTGTTCCAGCTAAAGACATACACGTCAGGGGAAAAAATAACTTACTAAAAATATATTAATCCCTGGATTTCTAAATATTCAAAGAAAAGGAAGAGATAGCAAAATTATTTCCTTCATGTGAACAAAAATGAAATTATTCCATGCACAATGACTTTTATGTCTGCAACTAGATTTCTAGAGAATGGACCAAAAAAAAAAAAAACCTTAACAAAAAAGTAAAGAGGTGTTTCCATTTCCTTTATACAAAGGGTATATGTATATGTAATTGGAAAATCAGAAAAATATTGCCTTGATTACCCTTGTTTCTCTAGGAACATTGAATTGAACAGGTTTCTTATTAAGAGGTCAAATAAAATGATAATTTGAAATGTAAAATCATTTGTTCTTGAAAAATATGAAAAATATGTTGGGTTCTTATTAGTGCATACTATTCTGAAGAAATACAATCTTGTTCACAGCATAATAAAATTTTGAACTGACATAATTCATTAAAATATACAGACCCATTCTAGTAGATTTTACAGAATCCATGATTCTGTATTCATAGTCATTAAGTATTTAGAGAATAAAGTTAAATCCAAGCATGTCTTTTGTTTTGTGCAACAACTTACAGTATAAATTTTAAGATATCTTTATTTTTTCAGTTTTCCTTGGTATAAAATATTCACACAAATCACATACATACATATATACAAAATGATCTGAGATTTGTTTCTCCATAGCAACAAATATATACTATATATAGACTAAGGTAGGAAAATTATTGGTGCTTATGAAAAATTATTATAGAAATGAAATGAACTGAATCATTACAAGCCTTCAATAAACCATGCCTCTCAGATATTCTGGGAAACGTGAAAAGTGATTTCTGGTTTCAAAAGTATACTGTAAAAATGGATTCTACACAAGAATTTAGAACCAATATGTTTTCAATTTTATGTCAAAATAGCTTTGAATAAATCACATATTTTACCAGCTAATGTTATCACTCATAATTATTTAACGCAAGGACTTGTGACAAAGGTCTAAATGTACTTGATCAAGAATGGAATTTTCCCAACTATAAGGACATTTTTAGTAGCTATTCTTTTCAAAAACGAAAATCTAATAAGCATTATTTTCTAATTAAAAGTCACATTACCCAAAAGCTATCCGAGTCAGGCAGACAAATCTACTTCTAGGACATAGCCTCAACACAATGGCTGGTCTCGTTCATGTTAAAAAGCTGTACACCTGCTCCCTCTCCACAGACTGAATGTGTTTGGGCTCTTCCCCACAAGAACAAATGGAATGAATGCCCTTCACACACCAACTAGAATCATATCTTCCCACGATGCTCAATGCATTTGAATTTGGCTGTGACCCAAAAAAGGAAATGAATTAAGAACTCTGGTTCTATATTTACTAGGCACATAAAAAGCCCTAAACTAGCTGTGGGACAATGGAGTAGCTCTGCTTTTTGTTGGCCCTCGAATGTGTGGAGCTAGTTCACACCCATCAGCCAACATTAATGACTCTCGATGTGCAGGAATGAAGCTTTTCCACTACTGGAGAACCTTCACCCCTTCTCCTTTGCTAACTCGCAGAATAGACCTGTCAGCCAGGGAGAACGGATGTCTCAGCGCCACGTGGCACTTTAAAACTTCCTTCTCCACAGCTGGAAGAAACAGGAATTTCCTCAAAGTAGCCCTGCAGCTGCACAATTTGGAAGACTTGAAAGTAAGAATATGTGGGCTGGTGGTGATCTCAGAGGCAACCCTTTGGACAGAACTTCATACATTTACAGAATTTGAAACAAAAACTTCTCATCTGATACAGCCTATTGGGAAATCAGTATCCTTTATGATTGGATAATGGAGCAGATTCATAATCAAAGGCCAGCCAGCTTACAGGAAACTCCTTGGAGCTACCAAATAAATTATTTTATAAATCGTATCGGATTATCTCCGGCAGTCTTTTATTTCTGGGTTAATGTACAAAAACAAAAGTTTACATATAAATCCTCTGAAGTACAAAGGTACAAAGTATCCTTCTATCATAAAATAGGCATTTCAGTTACAATTCATTGTTTTTGAGTTGGAAATCATAAATGTGCTTTCAAAAGGGACTCTAAACATTTCTTGATTATCTTCATAGAACCATAAAATGATAGCAGAACTTTCTCAGAAAGTAATCATAGAAAGACTCTTAAGAATAGGATGGACAGCTGACCAATCACCTTGCCCCATAATCTGGACAAATTTAGAAAGCTTAGCAATTTTTTTTTTTTTGCACAATCTTGGGTCTTTATCTGCTATCCTTTCTTCCATTTTTGGTTTATCTTTCTAGTACAGAATTTACAGTACTGGGAGCATACTAATTTCTTCAAATGTAATGTCTTATAATTCATGCATCATTAATTACTTAAAATGCCCCTTTGTATGAATATGCATGTCTGCATTTTTGCAAAAATTTTAGGACCTTGCTGCTGCAGTATATCTAGGTCTCTGACACATTTTTTAAATGGGGAACTGTGACCTACACTAAAACTTAAGCATGTTTGGAAAACACATGGAAAGCTAGGCTTCAATATTCTGTCTACAAAAAAATGTTCACAGGAAGCCTACAATCCTGAGTGTGAAAAACATCCATTCCCACCAAGCACTAGAAATGGCTATCTGTCGTCCATTCCTTTTATCTTCATTTTAACTTAACTAAGTATTTCTTCACATGGCTTTGTTTGTGCTCTCTCAACCCTTTGGTGTGCCTGTTTAACTAAATCAGAGGGCTGGAGGGTGAGGCCATGACTTCCAATAAGATTTAATTATGAGTGCAGATATGAACAAGATTTAGACTATTAAGCCTTGCACTTCAAAAAAACCTTTAACATATTTTGCCTTTAAATCTTTTATCACCTGCAAAAATTAATTAAGTGCAGATGTAGCAGGTTCGGTTTGGATGCCAGGGTTCATTTCCTGTCTATGACTTGTCAGACAACCTATTACACCTCCTCATGAACTGGAGGCAAACCGAAAACGGGGCTCATAAATCACCATTCAGTTCTCTTTCGCCCTTTCCTGGATTGGTCCTTTTTTGTATGGGGCAGATCTCCAGCTCATTATTCATGAATATACTTTAGACAACATGCCAAGTGTCATCTGCATTTAAACAAACCATTTGTTAAACAAATTATAACTATTGTGTAAGAATGCATCAGGTCAAAATGCAAGACTAAGTTAATGCCTCTGACTTTTAATCACTCAGAGTTCCTGCAGGGAGTCATCCCAAACTGGCATCTGAGACCTGAGATCTTTTCAGAAAAAATGACATGCTGACTTGTTTTAATAATACCACTGTTGCACAACAAGCGACATGATTGCTAACCAGGGGAAGTGGCCAATTGGTTACCAAAGCAACAGCATTCTTTCCAGCACATCTGACTATTTTAAGTCTATATTCTGTAGGGAAAAGTAAATTCAGGTTCTGTTGGGTTATTTTAACTGTGGAAGTATCAATTCATTTAAGGATCATAAAAGTTGCCCTGATCTGCGCCTTCTTCTCATTAAATTGCAGTTAACACCATGAAAGTGAAACGTGAATGTTTATGGTTTCAGAACTGCAATCCTGAATTTAATGAGTTTCCACATTCAAAGGAAACACACCCTTCAGTTGTTTGCAAGTGCTAAAAGCAAGACAACCTAACAGAGAAATACAAATCCACTCCCTTTTATCTAGAGTCACTGAAAACACAGCTCTGGCCAGGAATACATACCAGATCTACAATCAATATCTTGCTTATATTTAGTTGGTCTCTCAAGTATTTGGCGGTAATTGCAACTGAATTAAAAAAGCAGAACCCCCTGCGGAATAGAGAAGAACAGAGAAATAAGAAAGCAAATCATCCAGGAAAACCATTATAAATAATGTTCAGAGCATTTTTTAAAATGCTATATGATCTCTGAAGTCATAAATCTGCTTCTGGGAGTACCTCGCAAGATTTTTCAGTCCATCTGCTAACAATTAGAGGCTTCAGAAACATGCATGGGGCAGGTGACCGCCAGGAACCGTGGCGCTTGGAGATGGGCAACAGTTCCTGGTACTTACATGGCTGCGGATTCTTCAGCATGATGGCCTGGGGGCCTCACAACAGCAAACCCATTCTGTAAGAATAAGACAGGTTTTCAGCGGGCAGTTATGAGGGGCTTGCTTGGATCTCTACACAGAACATCAGGTACACACTTAAAATACTATCTCTTAGATGCTTCCAAACTTGTTTTCTTGCCCTCCTTACCATGTTGCAGAATGGATAGAAACAATATATATGATCACACTTTCTCAGATCATGTCTCAAAAGGAAGGCTCCCACAGAGCCAGGGGAAGAACAGAAACTTGGAGTTGTACCTAGCTGGCAGACATGCATGTCAGCTATTATATTTGCATGATTCATTTTCAAGAACAACTTCTTTCATGACATCAACATCCTACAAAGAGAGAAATTCACTCTTGGTGTAAGTTTGGGTCAACGGTTGGAAAGACCTGAGAAGATCCAGAGTGAAAATTTTTTACCTGGATCCCCTCAATGGTTATTTCCACTTCCATGTCAGCAAAATGATAAATTTACACTTGCACACTCACATAGACACAAAAGAAACCTCACAAAGGTGAAAAAGAGAACAATGGAAAGCCCATATTTCTTCCAGTCTATAAATTTAGCTTGGATGACTGCCAAGACTTGCAACTTTATTGGATTCCCTAAGTCAATTTCTAGCCCAAGTTCTGGAATTTTATAAAGAATTCCAGGGCTGAGTAGCAATAGGATCTATCCATGATCAAGGAATGCCTTAACCTACAGATTAGTTGGAATGCATCACGGGAAGCTGAAGTAACTCCAGCATGAAGGCAGGGAACTATAAATCCTCACAAAGCCAGCGTGCTCAGAAAAGTTGGTTGTCTGATGTGAAAAATAATCATTCATCACACGGTTCACACCACCTTTCACTTAACTATGACTTAAGTAACATGCTCAAAAGAGAATACTTCTTTAATACATAATCTTCAAACTTTTGAAATAATTTTAATATACCCAAGAGATTTTTTTTCCCAAATCTTCAACTGTAAGCATAAAAGTATTGACAAAAATCATCTATGCTCTAGATCTTTAAACATACATACGATTTTTGTCACAGTAATTAACAATGAGTTGATTTGCTGTATATTTTGGTGTGCATATATAACAACAATCTCAGAAGCAAATTAGGAATTGCTGTGCTTTTATATGTGTCCTAAAAGTTATGCACTGGAAACTGATCACCAGTGTAACTATATGAAGAAGTGAATTTGTCTTGAGGGCTCTGTCCTCATGCAGGAATGGGTTAGTTACTGAGGTAGTGGGTTCCTGGTGAAAAGAATGAATTTGACCAGATTTTCCTGTATCTTACATGTGTTGCTTTTCTTTTGCTGTGTTATGACTAAGCATGAAAGAAATCACCAGATACTGATGCTAGGCTCTTAGACTTTCCAGTCTCCAGAATAGTAAGATAAAAGAACTTCTATTATTTATCAATTACCCTGTTTATTTTGTTATAGCAGCAGATAATGGACAGAGACATAAGATAACAATGCTGATTAGAAATCTTGTGAGGCAAGAGGATTACAAGTTTGAGGCCAGCCTTGGTAATTTAGCAAGACCCTATTTCAAAATAAAAAGGACTGAGGATGTATGTAACTCAGAGGTACAGTATCCCTGATTTTGGTCCCCAGTATTGAAGAAAGAAAGGGGGGAAGGGGGAGGATGGGAGAGGAGGGGAGGGAAGGGAGAGGAAGGAGAAATCTTGGAATGGTAATAAAACATATACTCTGTTCTTATTCTTAAGAACTATCTCTCTGGCAATAAAATATTAATATGAAAGAAGTATGAAAGTTAATGAACTATACAAGATTGAAATTTTTTAAAAATTCCCTATTTTCTTCTTGATCTTTTAATTGTTTTCCAAATTTTATTGGTTCATTATGCTTTTGCATAATGATGGGATTTGTTGTTATATTAGTACATGTGCACACTATAACAATATAATTTGGCCAATATCCCTCCCTAGTACTTCTACCCTCCCTCCCCACTTCCTACCTTTCCTCTGATCTTCCTTTGCTTTTCATGTGATCACTTCTCACCTTTCTTTGTTTTTCTTCTCTACCTTTTCTTTTCTCCATATATGAGAGAAAACACACAACCCTTGACCTTCTGAGTTTGGCTTATTTCACTTAACATAATGATCTCAAGTTTGATCCATTTTCCTGCAAATGACATAGTTTCATTTTTTTTTGTGGCTGAATAAAACTCCATATTGTATATACACCACTTTTTTTTTCCAGTACTCCAGCTCTTTTTATGTTTTATTTTGAGACAGGGTCTCACTAAGTTGCTTAGGGCCTCTCTAAGTTGCTGAGGCTGGTTTTGAACTTGTGATCCTCCTGTCTCAGCCTCCCAAGCCACTAGGATTACAGGTATGCACCACTGCTATTCTAGGCATGCGCCACTGTGCCTGGCCTATACCATACATCTTTATCCATGTATCCATTGATGGACCCTTAGGCTGGTTCCATAGTTTGACTATTGTGAATTGTACTGCTATAAACATGGGTATTCATATATCACCGTACTATGACAACTTTAATTCTTATGGTCAATATAGAGGATTTGTATAGCGAGGTTATATAGTAGTTCTATGCCTAGTTGAGATTAAAATTTTAATATTCTAGGCTGAGAATATGGAGTGCTATTATAGATATGCTGAGAATGGAGAATTCTGTAAAGATTATTATAGATGCAATTTAACTCACTAGCAAAATAAAAAGATGAAAACAACAACATATATAAAGCATGGGGAATATAATTAGCATGTAAAAATTTTAGATTAACAATACTAAACATCTTTTATAAAATCAATTTAAATATGATATTTTTATGGATAAAGGGCATGATTACATAATGGAAAGAAGAAAACATCCAGTTACCAATAATTATAAGAAAAATATTCAACTTAACAAGCAATCAAATAAACACAGATTAAAACCCAAATGAAAAGCCGTTTGTCCACTCTGGCAAATGGAATATTAGAAAATTCTCTCTGCGGATAGAAGTTACAGCTTATCCACTTATATGCTGCTTATAGAAGGGTAACTTACATTCTTGCTGGAAAATAATCCACCTGATATATCCGGAGCCTTTAGAAAGACATTCATATTCCTTGATATGATACTTGTAGAATTTTTGCCTTAATGATGTTATTAACTATGTATACAAGTATTTATGTAGAAGTTCATGTTTAATTGATAATGAAAGATTAGGAATTATCTAAATTAGCTGATATTAAGAGAATGGTTAATAAATTATGACACATTTATATCATGGAATATTAGTCATTAAAAGTTTGTTAGCTGAATGTAGAGGCACATGCTCCTAATCCCAGCAGCTCAGAAGGCTAAAGCAGGAGGATTTCAAGTTCAAAGCTAGCCTCAGCAACTTAGTGAGGCCCTCGGCAACTTAGGAGACCCTGTCTCAAAATAAAAAATAAAAAGAGCTAGGGATCTGGCTCAGTAGTTAAGTTCCCCTAGGTTCAATCCCTGGTACCCCCACAAAAAAGTTTGTTATATTCAGTGAAACAGAAAGGACTTTATAATGTTAATTTTAAAAGTACTAGTGTCAATAATATACACAATAAGATATCTCTGAAGTGAAAGTAATAGATGTGATTTTATTTTTCATGATAATTTTATATATTTTCCAAATGGTTCTACAAAAATTATGAGTTCCTTCAAAGAGAAAACTGTAAAACAAAGAGAAACCTGAGAGGTAGATGTTAATAGGTCTTACCGAAAGAGTTGTATTCACATTGATAGAAAAGGATTTTTAAAGGACATTCTGGGCAAAGTAAATGCCAGAATTATCAAGAAGAAAGAAGCTTAAGAAAGCATTATGTACAGGAAGTTTATCCAAGCAAAGTTCATGTTGAGAAAAAATATATAAAAATGAAATTACATAGACATTAGCTGAGTTACAGAAGAAAAAAGAGAAAATTTGAATTGCATCCCCTCCTTCCTCTTTCAGCCATATTCCTTGAACAGAAGTCTGCTTTTCACTTATCTTCTGCTATAACTGCCACCATTCCCCTAAACCACTTCTAAACTGCCCTATTTTAGGTTAAAAATGATCTTGCCAATTCCAACAAACCTTTTCAGTATCCACCAAACCTTCCATTATGCCCCTAGGAACATCCAAACCCCTACAACCCCCAAGGGTTCTCAGCTCACACCACTTTCCTAGCTGAAACCTGTCAAGGCTGCCTCTCTGGCAGTCTGCTCACACTGTAGCCCTTCTCCCCCAAACCTCCTAGACCTGCTTGCAAAAGCAGAGCTGGAGTTCTCCTGTTTCTCAATGTTGCTTTGAGATCATAAAGCTCACTTCACCCACTCCCAGAACATATTCCTATAAAACAACAACAACAACAAAAGCTTAACTGACCCAGGAAAAGAGAAGCTAGAACACAAGAAGATGGCTGAGATGGTGCTGGCTAAGGCACTCCAGCTCCCTTGTGCTCTGTTGCTCTAGAGATGTTAGTCTCACCACCTGCAGTTTGGATCCCATCCTCTCCTACTCTCATTTATGCAACTTCTCTCACCCACAAAGTAAATTTATATTAAAATGTCACTCTCTATTAAATGTACTCCACTGAGATTCAAATGGGCTCAGGCTTCTACCATTTTGGAGTTGATAGATGGATGGATAGATAGAAAGATACACACATACATCCTAAATCTCATCAATTCCGCCAGTTGCCACTCTTCTTTTAAGATCCCAAATTCTTGTCAGGTATTATATCCTGCTTCCTCTTTGCTCCTTCTCCTAACCTCTGCCTCAATTGACCAACTGCATCACTGAAGAAGCTCTTACAAAGGTCACCAATGGTCTTTATGTCACTGAATCTAATAATTTTACTCTTTCAACCTACCAGCCCCTCATTGGCTACATCTTCATTTATTAAAAGATTATTACTCTGGCTTCTTGACTTCATTCTCTCCTAGTATTCTTACCTCTCTTTTTACTTCCTAATCAGTCTTCTGTTCATTAGTTATTGATATTACTCAACGCCACGTGTTAGGCTTCTACCATTTTCAAGTAGACAGAAAGATGGATCCAGTTGCTACCTATTATAAGACTTTCAATGGATTTCTCTTTCCAGGATGAATTTTCCTCTGAGCACAGAGCATCATATTAGCCCACCTACTTGATATCTTCACTTGGATATCTCAAGGTCATTTCAAATTCAATATATTCAAAATCAAACCTTGATCTCCAAGTCTTATTTAATTTAGCAATGATATCTTGATTTGTCATTTACTCAGTTAGAGACCTATGAGTTAGTGGTCTTTAATGGCTCCTTCTCCATAATCTTTCTTCATCTCATTTTATCTTGTGACCAATTCCTATAGATTTTATTATTTAAATTGATGTATTTATACATCTGCCTGTTCCTTGAATAATTTTGCCTTTTAAATTTCTGCCTTTCTTTCCATCATTTCTATAGTAATTATTGCTATTCATTTCAATATCCACACAGAAAATCCATTCAAGTGGATTTTCTCCTTACCTTTAATAAATTTGTCTACTGTTTATAGTCATACTCCTAGACCTTGTCATTACCAGTAACAACTTCACCTTCATAATTTCAGTGCCAACCATCCTAATCTCCTGCTATCATGCCTTTCCAGTGAAAACCTCAGATGCACTGGGACTTCCAACCCACTTACCTTATTTAATTTTTGCTATTCACCATTCTTCCCACCACCATGTGCAATCTCCTCCTTATCTAGGTTGGACTTCAGGTCCACGATTATGTTCACTTACCTGCTGTACTCTGTTACTTTGTCCCTTTCTCCCTCCAACATACCCCCTGGCATATTAGTCCACGCGGACTGTCATAGCAAAATACCACAGGCTGGGTGGCTCAAACAACAGAAGTCCATTTCTCCCTTTCTGGAGGTTGAAATTTCTGAGTCCATGCCTAGCAAGGTTTGACTGGTGAGGGCTCCTTACCTAGTTGAAGATAACCACTTTCTCACTGCAGTCCTCACATGGTCTTTCTTCAGAGCACTCAGAAAGAGCATTCTGATGTCTCCTCCACCTTACATGAGGGCACTGGTCCTATTGGATTAAGGTCCTTCTGACCTTAAATAACCTTTATCATCTCCTTACAGGTCCTATTCTAAACAGTTACATTGGGAACTAAATGTTTAACGTCTGGATTTGGGTGAGGCACATTAATTCCTCAACATACTTTCACTTTGCCCCTTTCTCCCTCCAACACACTCCTCTGGTACTATCTTGGAAGCAAAGGACAGCCTTCACTAGACAATGCAAATTGCAATCATCTTGATTGTGGGCTTCTAAGTCTCTAGAGCTGTGAGAAAACTCCTTTTTTAAATAAATTACACAGCCTGTGGTATTTTGTTTTAGAAGCACGAATGGATGAAGATACTCAGAGACCTGCCAAATACTTCTGAGAACTCATCTACATTTATAATGATGTACCTATACATGTGATTGATTAATTTATATCCATTATTGTGATGTATATGATCACAATCCCCTTTATCAAAGCATTTCCTTTTTCCTTACCATTTAATCCTCTACATTTCACACAGTACCTGGCATATAGCGGGTGTGCAGTAAAGAATGATAAAAATAAATTTGTGAGTAGATTCTATGTTGAATTTTTTCTTTTCCCACTGTCCATTTCTCCAGTCTGGACTTGGCTTGAAATTCTTCTTTAGTCTTGCAAAGGGTCAAGTTTTTGCACCCCAGTTATTTGTAGGAAATCACTCATTAGGCTTGGCAATACCTTCTTTCTCAGAAATACATAAAACACTTCTGCCTTATAAATGGAGCATTAGGATATAAGAAACAGAACTGACATCCTTTAAAATAAAGATATTATTCTTATAGAAATATCTCTCTTTCAGACTGGATTCTGAGCTTTTGACAGGGAAAGTGTTTAGTTTTTTTCTGTATCCCTCAATGTCTGACACAGAGATTTGTTGTATTCATACCACATCAACCAGGTTTTTCCTTGGCTGAAGAACATATACTTCATCAATGAACGTTTTTCTTTCTTTTTTGATGCTGGGGATTGAAACCAAGGCCACTCTACTACTGAGCTACATCCCTGGCCCTTTTCATTTTAATTTTGAGCTGAGTCTCTCTAAAATTGCCCAGGCTGGCTTTAACCTCACCATCCTCCTGCCTCATCCTCCCAAGTTGCATCAATTAATATTTTTCAATGAACCTTTTTAATACTTAATTTTACTGATTTTAAAGTAACAATAATTTACTACTCTTTCAAAACATAATTATAAGAAAATGTGCATAATGTACAATAAAAGATTTAGTGATTTGGTTTGTTATTTTGTCATAAATACTAATGATAATAGATTTTTATTTTGTAGAACAAACCTGTTCTCACAAACTTTGGAGAGCATACAATGCACTAACTTATACTTTTCCCTTTTAATTTGTGAGTGTTGAAGACTATTATAAAACCTAGAAATGTCATATTATTCCATACAATTTTGATTTCTTTTCTACTTTACCCAATGTAAATCTCTATGATTTATATTTTATGATGACCATGTAATTAATATAAACAAATGCATATTAAAGTATTTTTATGGATTTTTATCAAATTTATGGTGATAGTTTCTGTTTCAATAATCTGATTTACATTTATTTTATATTTTCTCCAGTCATGAGCATGACCAATCATAGAGCTTTGACAGTATTTTAACATCATCAACATTAACAACGTTTCAAGTACTGAATGTGCTCACACCTCTACTTCATTATTTAGATTAGCAAAATGAAGTGTTCTTTGGTGTCGTCATGTGGGGAAATACAGAATATTTGATTACTCTATGTAATATATGTGATATCCAGGAAAGAAAATTTATGATCCTTCTTATATTTAAAAGTGGATTTGAGGAAAAGAAATCTAATCATTTTAGATTAGCCTAGTTTTATAACTGACAAAATTTATATTTTCTGGGCAAATTTATCAAAATGTCAGTGAAATTTTCCCTAGGCAAATAAAGGGAAGAGAGTTAACAAAGTTCTGAAACTGCTTTTAACATTCATTTTTGACTCCACATAAACTGAGTTTATTCATAAGGTCATTATGAGTACAAAAAATTCAGAATGTGGAAAATTATCTAACCATTTTACTTGTGTTCATAAGGTTGTTCCATGGGGAGCAGAAATGCACATCTCTAACATCCATGGCCATTACAAACCATGGGTGAATTCCATGGTTCCACTACTAATTCCAACTTGTACAGTATGAGCTAGGTTTCAAAATCCAGAAAAACAAATGTCTAATCACACTTGTGAGAGTGATATAGTGAGAGCACATTATGTACCAGAATCAACTAATAAACATAGAATCTAAAACAGAAGAGCAAAGATGAACTATACAGACTTCAACAAAGAGAAGTGAACTAGAGCTTAAACTAACAGTACCTATAATGTCTAGTCATCTCATTAGTCACTAATTTTGATTTACTTACTCTGGATAAAAGGATAACAGTGAGGAGTTCAGAAAGCCTATTTGACCTTTATGAACTGACAACAAGAGATGAAATTATTGTGGTTATTTTTAAGAAGTAGTTGATCAAATATTGTATTTTTACTTAATTTTTTTAAAAAAGAAACTTATGTTTTGGGAAGCTATAAAACATCAGATAAACTCATCCTGTGGAGCAAAATGTTTTCGGCATAACACAACTGCCTACTATCCAAAGATTAATTGAGCATATCAGAGCAGCTGATTGGGAGTTTGTTTTTAAATTTCTCATTTTGTGCACTGCTAATTTTAGAGCTCATTAATTGCCTCCCAATCTTGAGTATCACTACTAAGGTATTTCTAAATGTACCAAAGTATCAATGCTTAGTGAAATAATACGTAACAAAACCAAGCACAGCATGGAAAAATTCTACAGCATGCATTTCCAAGTAAAGATGTGATGGTTGAATTATTACTTCCAATGCATTTGCTGAACTGGAAATTCATATGCAATGTTTTATGTGGTTGAAATATTTCACTAGAAGCCAAAATTCTAGCTATGCCAAAAAAATTCATATTGATGCATCATCAATTGTGAAGATGACTTTAAGAAACAGTCCTTTCCTATATGTAGGTTGAAGGATTTTGTTTTAAGGAAAATAGTTGGGAATATTTTAATCTACTTTGATATTAAATAATAAATGTAGTTATCAAATACATGCCTGTGCCCTTTTATTTTGGTTAAAAGAAGTGCTGAAAGCAACCAGAACCTAAAATTTATATGATTCTGTTAGCATGGCACAATTTTTGTCCCCCAAAATTGGTTTGCTCTTAAGTGTCCTTTCCAAACTCAGTAAACTTGTATTCCATGTATTCAAGTCTTTCATCTATAAGAGAATAATGAAATCAAAGGAAGTATTTTCTGGTTAAACAGGTTTTAAAAACTTTATTTGTTGGAATAAACTTATTCTTTATATTAGGAAGTGCAGAGGTCAACAACATGGTAAAGACAAAATGGTTTTGAAAAGATTTAATTGAATAAAGATCCTAAAGTTCTCCTCTAATACTAAAAGTTTGTTTTTAAATATCAGTTGAAGGGATTGTGTCATCTGTTGATCTTATTGGAGTTCTTTAGTCGTTTTGGTGTAGAAGGTAGTGGGTAATCACATGTGTTAACATAATTTAAATATAAATATTGCTCATTTCCTACAGTAGCACTTCAGTTATAAGAATTCCCCACTTCTAGTTAAGTAACATTGAAAAAGTTCATCAAAATTCTCTAGTGCCTTGTAGAACACCTATGACAGTTCATTTGAACTTGATTTGACTATGCTTCCCCATCTAAAACAGTGCTGGTTACACTGCAGTGGTATAAATGATCATAGTGGTATGAAATTTGATTCTTAAATTGAAAACTGTTCAATGGAAATTAAACACAGTGTCCTTGTTGACATCATTGGATATTAAAGTTTTGAGGTAAGATTGTACAGGAAAGTTGGATGGACACTACTTTCCCCTCCTACTAGTCTCTAATAATGGATTTGGGAATTTAGATTATCAGATAACAACTCGAGAGCAGAGGAGTACAAAGATATTCTCTTCTTCTGCCTTACCTCCCCCACTTCTGTTTACCTTATAAGAGTTTGGGTAACAATTGGCTCAGATTCCACTTTTTAAAAAAAAAAAATTTTCATTAGTTGTTGAATCTTTATTTATATGTGGTGTTGAGAATTGAATCCAGTCCCTCATATATGCTAGGCAAGCGCTTTACCACTGAGCCATGACCTCAGCTCAGATTCCACATTTTAGGAATAGCTCAGGAAGAGCTATGCTGTTGATAAGCTTCTAAATAAGCAACAATATCAATTTGATCATTAAGAATATGACACAGATTATCATTTATTTAACATGTCTCACATCGGCTTCCTTCAAGGTCCCTATTGATAATAACTGCAAATTCTTGGCTTATTCTAAATACTTTCCCTTCATCTACACTAATCTCTGTGATAAAAATAGTTCCACATGATTTATATTATGGAAACAATATTGTGAAAGGAGAATAAGTCTTTTCCAAGATTTAATTTCTTGATATCAAACCTTTCTTAGAAGTAAAGAGAAATGTATATTGTCTATTAAGGGTTGTAGATATTTGTGAATCTTTATGAGAAAGAAAGGATCACTAGTCAGTACACATTTCCTAACAATATCTGAACTATTTCTAAAATTTTATATTTAAATTAATAAATCAAGGTCAGATTTTTGGGCTGTCTTTAACTGTAGTTCACCAGCATGCATAATATTTTGGAATATACAAGTTTAGCCTCTAAAACCCATTAACTGCAGCCTTAAAAAGAACCTCTAAAAAGACAAGTTTGCCTTAGAATTAATGCTATTAATCTACAGCCTCTAAGGGAAGAAAGTTTCACAAAGAAAGATTGTCTCAATCATACTAGAATCTGGGAGGTTAGGGGAGGTAGGGAGAGTTGCCAAGAAAACAATAAGGGACATATGGGAATACCATTTTGTTTCTTTGAGGAAGCTCAAGGGAGCCAGGAAAACAGGAGCCTAACATTAGCAGTTTAACTGAATGGTGGACTCCAAAGCATATGCACAGCTGCCAGCCCTGCTCCCTGAAGACTCCAGAAGGAAGGCAGTTGATGACAGTACTGGAAAAGTTTTTAGGAAGCCTGGCATCTGTGGTCCATAATGCCCAGAGACTTGAGCCTGGCAAAGCTGTGGCTATAGATAGGTCTAAATAGATTCGTGAAAAACCAGGATCCTGGTAGGGAGGAGATGAGGCATCTGATGCTGCTTATATTACATGTAATTTAAGTTGAGCCTTTTATGAAAATAATAACAATGAATCCACTATGAAGAAGGTTTTGTTGTAAGGGAGGAAGTCATCAGGATGTGGATCTTGGTAAGGCAATAATAACCCCCTAAAAGCAATTTGTTTAGTTTATCAATCAGTGGTTTCATTTGACATAAGATCCAACAATTCAATTGGCTGAGTTTTTTTGAAATATGACTGTTTTTGGACCACGATGACCAAAAACAAATAAATAAATAAGTTGGGTATTTTTTAAATCATGTAAACAGCCTCAGTATGAAAAACTTCAGTAGAACAGGGATGAGGGCAAGAGAGTTCTTGCTTTTGCTTTTTTTTTAAGAACCAGAAATCATTTTTTAAAAGAAAAACAATCATAGCCTTCTTTAAGGCTATGATTACAGTATTACAAAATAATAGTAATGACCAAGACCTGAGCCTAGATTATGCTGGGGGAGAAGAATTATACCAATGAATGTCCCATAGTAAGATTTCTTTTGTCATTATACTCATATCTTACACTACACTATGTTTGTATTCAACCAACAGTGGTAATAGTATTTTTGATACCATATCATGCATACACACATTTTCAGTTGGATTTATGACATTTCAAAAAATTTAAAAGTTAACTCTTAGGTTAGATAATATTAACTTTGGCAATATTGTTGTTATTCTGATTATAGATTTTCTTTTCACATTAAATTCTTTTATTTAAATATTTTTTTATTTATAGATGGACACAATATCTTTAATTAATTAATTAATTAATCTATTTATTTATTTATTTATTTTGGTACGAGGGATTAAACTCAGGGGCACTCGACCACTGAGCTGCATCCCCAGCCCTGTTTTTTTGTGTTTTATGTAGAGACAGGGTCTCACTGAGTTCCTTAGCACCTCACCATTGCTGAGCTGGCTTTGAACTCGCGATTCTCCTGTCTCAGCCTCCCAAAGTGCTGAGATTACAGGCGTGCACCACCGCGCCCGGCTTATTTTATTTATTTTTATGTGGTGCTGAGGATCGAACCCAGTGCCTCACACATGCGAGGCAAGCACTCTACCACTGAGCCACAATCCCAGCCCCTCACATTAAATTCTAATTATTCATGACTATGACATATAAGGAGAATAGCTAACAAGTAAATTAGATCAATTTAGTTACAACTAGGCAGTTAAATAAATTTTCAATCAAAGAAACAATGAATAATTAATATATGTAATAACATCATTCAAAAAAACACCAAGCGAATTGACCAGACTTCATTTTACAGCAAGTTCGTGTGTGTGTGTATGTGTATGCACTAATTTTACTGCTATATAAAATTATAAAAGTATAAAATACTTATGTTCTCTGAGTATGTATGATACGTGCAGTTTGGACATTGGTATCAAAAAAAGCAAAACGTCTTTTGCAGAGGTTGAAACAGAAAAGCAAGGACCATCTGCAATATACATAAACCACCAGGTATCAAATTTAACACTATCAAAGACCAAAAACAAACATAAATTACTTGGAACACATTTTCCATTTGATATTATTTGTTTGTTCTATATTTTAAATAGTGAGGACAATAAAAGCATTAGAAAACCTTGTAAGCATGTGCCAAATTTGAGAATTGGCATAGAATTTATTTCAGGATGCATTCTTACTCATCCAAGTTATTTTTTTAAAAAAAATATCATTAAGATTTTGACTAAAAGTGTAAAGTAGGTGTCACTGATCGAGAAGAGGTCAGCAAGATTTAGAAGGGAGGCAGACACAGAGTCTTAAGTAAGATACAGCAAACTTTAGTCAGTATGAGCTAAACCTCAGACGAGTAATGAAATCTGGACAGTTCAAAACCAAGCATCAGATGAAGAGTCTGGATATAGGCATATCCAATTACCATGGAGCAGGCAGTTAAAACTACAAACGAGGAATTGAAATATTAGCCATCAGAAAAGCAGATGGGTAGGATAAAAACCTAGTTGGAAATGGATGTTGCAGTGGGAACACACCAGGCAGGCCAAATAGGTAACAAGTCTCCAATTGGAGCAATAGGCAAACTTGTTTTTTATTTCATCCAAGCTCTGTTAAAGGTTTCCTTGTTTGTTTTTCTCAGTGGTGTAAACCAGCACAGAAGTTGACTTTTGGGATTTTAGAAAGCATTCAGGCACCTAGTACAAGAGGAAGTAGGAAGCCAAGAGCAAGCAGTTCCCCACAAGATTGACATGTAACTGCCAAGGGTTCTCCCTTCCTCTAATGTTGAAGTAGCCATTAACAGTATATATGCAGGCAGTATATTAGCAACATATTTGTCCTTTCCTTCATTTAAGTTGAAGAATCAAATAGAAACAATTTAATATGTCTCTATTCCAGTCACTTATATTTGTCCTTTATGAGTGAGAGACATAAAATTTACAACAAGAAAGAACTTCAGCATCTTTTCCAATATGAATTTGTTTTGAAAATACACACCTGATAAAGAGGAGTAAGGGTGTGCAAAATATTTGATCCCACTAAACAAAAAATAATCAAGAAAAAAGAATGACTTTTAAAAATCGTTAAAGATGTTTGAACACAAATTTTTTAAAATATCAAACTCCAAATAAATACCTCCTTTCTAGCCTTTGTTATTTTTTAAACTCAATGCCAACCACATAATCAAATGTTACAAGACACAGAAAGCAGCAAAAACCATAAGAATAATGGGCAAGTGGAAAATAAGGTAACCGAAACAGACCACAAGTGACTCAGAATTATCAGATACTTTATAGTTATTATGGGAAAGGATAGGTGTAATGAAGAGAACAAAAATTTCAAGAGAGATGGAAGCTATAAAGAAGGACTAATTAGGAAACTTAGATATTAATAGTATAATTTGTCAAGTGAAAATTATTTGGATAGGATTTATGGCAGATTGAAAAGAAGAGAAGACAGAAACAATGAACATAAAGATAGGTCAAGAGAAACTATCCAAATAAAGTAGAGAGAAGAAAGTAAGACTGAAGATAATGAACAGAGCATAAATGTCCAGTGGTACAGTATGAAATAATGAAATACACATACAACAGGACCCTCAGGAACACAGGATATAGAGAATATAGAGAATGAGGCAGAAAAAAGTATGTTTGAATAAATATTAGTTAAAAGTTCTCCAATTTTTGTCAAAAACAGCAAGCTACAGACACAGGAAGCTTAATAAACTTCTAACACAAAAAATAACAAGAAATTGTATCTAATTCAAAAACGTCTAAAAAGGAAAGATAAAGTATTTTAAAGATAGCCAGGAAAAGTCATTAAAGGCATCAATGATAAAAATGACAGCTGATTGTTCATCATCAAGAAAAGAAAAAGTAGATAACATTGGAAAGACAAAGTGTTAAATAATTGTCAATTATAGAATTCTAAACCAAATGATAATATTACTCAAAGAAAAACATTTTCTTATAAACAAAAGATGAGAGAATTTGTTCCCAATAGACTGTAATGCAAGGAATATGGAAGGAAATTCTTCAAATTGAAAGGAAATGATACCAGATGGAAGCTTGGATCTACCTAAATGGATACCGAGCACCAAGAAGATTAAATATGTGCACTAATATGAAGAACATTTAAAAATTTTGATTTTATATGCATATATCTTTCTCCCTCTCTCTCTCATGCACACTTTTAAACTTGTTTAAAATTTTTCAGCTAATTTAAGAAAACTTACTGGTAACAATGTGGAGATTTATAATATATATACAAGTATAATACATGAGAAAATAAAAATAGCAGTAGGAGATAAAAAGAATTATATTATAAGCTTCTGTAAATATGAAAGAAGTTAAATCATACAAATTGTTTTCTGACCCTAGGAGATTTAAATTATACATTACAGAAAGCTATTTGAACTAAAAAAACAGACAGACACTAAATAACACACTTCTGGATTACTCAGCTGTCAAAGAAGTCAAAGTGGAAATTAGAAAGTATTTTGAACATAACAAAAACTAAAACTCAGTCTATATACAACATATTATAGGATGCAGCTAAAACAGTGTTTAGAAGGAAATTTTCTGGGCAAATGTATAGATTTTATAATTTGTGGTGGGATCCAAGCATAGACATTTGACAAATGATATCATATCACTGAACATAAGCACATTCTAATCAATGTACCTTATGCCTTGATTAAAAAATAAATCTCATTACCTATTTCTCAAAAATCTCAATGGATTACTAAACTGCTTTCTACTGAATTCTATAATAATGTTGAAGAATTGAAGTTTGGGTAACTAGCTGTAGTAAAAGTGTGGTCTCCCAAAGATGCTCATATCCTAATCCTTGGAATCTATAAAAATGCTATTTTAAAGGACAGAAGAATCTTTGCAGATGTGATTAAGATTAACGATGAGATGGAAGGATTATCCTGCATTATCCAACCTGCTTGCTATTCCTTTGTGTGCCATCACCTCTCCATTTTCCCTTCATCTGGCCCTGGGAAACCATCATTCTACTGTCTATTTGTATGAGTTTGGCTATTTTAAATCCCATATATTAGTGAGATTATATAGTACTTTTTCTTTCTGCATCTGTATTACTTGACTTAAGATAATTTCCTGTAGGTCCACCTATGTTGCCACACATGGTAGGGTTTCCTGCTATTTTTCTTAAGGCTAACTGGTATTCTTCTGTGTGTGTGTATGTAACCACAAATTCTTTTTTTCCATATTTTTATTGGTGCACTATAATTGTACATAATGGTTGGATTCATTGTTACATGTTCATACATGCACAGAATATAACAATATACTTGGGCTAATATCAGTCCCCAATATTTCCCTTTTCCCTACCATCCTACTTCCTATGGTCCCTTTCCTCTACTAATCACCCTTCAATTTTAATGAGATTGCAACCCCTGTTCTGTTCCACCTCTCTCTTTTTTTCCTCTCTAGCTTCTACATATGAGAGAAAACACACAATCCTTGACTTTATGAGTTTGGCTTCTCCATTTAATACAATCTTCTCACATTCTACTCATTCTCCTGCAAATGACATAGTATCATTCTAAATAAAATTCCAGTGTGCATATATGCCACATTTTCTTTATCCATTCATTGATGGACACATTGATGAAATACATAGCTAGTTTTCATAGTTTGACTATTGTGAATTGTGTGTGCATGTATCAGTATAGTTTATGATGACTTAAATTTTTTTAGAATAAATACCAAGGAGTGGTATAACTCAATCATATGGTAGTTACATTCCTAGTCTTTCAAGGAACCTCCATCACTGATTTCCCTAGTGGTTGTACTATGGAGCAACAGTGTGAAAGTGTAAAAATGTTCCTTTTTCTCCACATATTCTCCAGTATTTATTATTGTTTGTATTCTCAATAGCTGCTATTCTAACTAGAGTAAGATTAAATCTCAGTATAGTTTTGATTTGCATTTCCCTAATTGCTAATGATGTTGAATATTTTTCATATATTTGTTGGCCATTTTTATTTCTTCTTTTGAGAAGTATCTGTTAAGTTCATTTGCCCATTTATTAATTGGGTTGTGTCTTTATTGTTAAAGTTTTTTTGAATTATTTATTAATATTCTAGATATTAATTCTCCATCAGAAAAGCAGAAAGCAAAGATTTTCTCCCACTTTGCACATTGTCTCTTCACATTCTTGTTTCCTTTGCTGTGCAGAGGCTTTTAAATTTAATCCTATTCCATTTATTAATTTTTGGTATTATTTCCTGAGCTTCAGGGCTCCTGTTCAGAAAGTTATCGCTCTTGCCTATGTTAGAATGTTGACCCTTGTTTTCTTCAAGGAGTTGCACAGTTCTGGTCTAATTCCCAGTTAGGTCTTTGATCCATTTTGAGTTGACTTTTGTGTAGGGTGAGAGATAAGGATCTAATCTCATTCTCCTAAATATGGACAACCAGCTTTACCAGCACCATTTGTTAAAAAGGATATCTTTTCTCCAATGTATGTTTTTGTGTTTCCACAAATTCATTAACCATTCATCTGTCTATGGACATTTAGGTTGTTTCTGTATCTTGGCTGTTGTGAATATTAGAGCATCCATAACTGTTTGAGATCTTGATAACAATTCCTTTGAATAAATATCCTGAGGTGAGATTGCTGGATCATATAGTAGTTTGATTTTTAAGTTTTTGAACAACATTTCTTCTGTTTTCCACAACAGCTATAATAATTTACATTTCTACCAAAAATGTATCACAGTTCCCTTCTCCTTTATTCTTCTTCCTCATCAAAATTTATCTTTTTCTTTTAAATAACAACTAAGTTAACTCCTCTCCCCAAAATGTGGCTTGTAAATATTTTTCCATTTCCCAGATTTCTCCTTCATTTTGGTAATTTTATCTTTTGTTGTGCAGAAACTTTTTATTTTGATATATCCCACATGCTAATTTTTGCTTTTGTTACCTTGCTATTGGTGGCATATCCAAAAAAATCACTGCCGATACCTATGTCAAGGAGTTCTTCCTTGTTTTCTTCAAATAATTTTATGGTTTCAGGGCTCACATTTAGAGCTTTAATCAATTCAGTTCATTTTTATGTATAGTATAGTATAAGGTTCTGCTTTCATTCTCTTATATGTGGGTGGCTAGTTTTCTCAGCAATATTTTTAAAGAAACTATCCTTCCCCAATTTTGTGTTCTTGGCACCTTTATTGAAAACTACTTAACCATATATGTATTGGTTTATTGCTGGACTCTACATTCTATTTTTCTATATACCTGTTTTTATGCCAGGATCATAATCTTTTGATGACTATAGCTTTATAATATACTTTGAAATCAGGTACTATCATGCCTCCAGCCTTCTTCTTATTGCTCAATGTCGTTTTGACTATTTAGGATCATTTATGGTTCTACATAAATTTTAGGGTTTTTTTCCTTATTTCTGTGAATGCCATTGGAAATTAATATGGATTTAATGTATTAAAGCTATATATTGTTTGGGATTGCATGAATAGTTCAATAGTATTATTTTTCCAGTCCATGAACATGGACTATCTTTCCATTTATTTGTGGATCCTTCGATTTGTTTCATCAATGTTTTATAGTTTTAAATCTACAGATCTTTCGCTTTTTTAGTTATATTTATTCCTAAGTGTTTTATTCTTTTTGCTACTATTACAAATTTAATTTATTTTCTTAATTTCTTTTGTAGATAGTTCATTGTTAATGTACAGAAATGCAACTGGTTTTTGTATGATTTTCTATCCTGAAAATTTACTAAAGTATTTAGTTATAACTTTTTAAAAATTCTTTGGACTTTTATACACTTAGTATTTTTTGATCCTAATTGCTCTGTTTAGGACTTCCAGTGCTATGCTGAAAAAAAGTGACAAGAGTGGGTATCCTTGTTTTGCTCCTGGTCTTAGAAATATATCATCCAAATAAAAAAATCAGTAAGATAACAGTGGAATTGACTAACAACACCATAGATAAAATGAATCTTGCAGGCATATATGGACCATACCATCCAACAAAAGTAGAATATATATTTTTCTAAGTCACCCAGATAAAATTCTCTAGGATGGATCATATGTTAGACAACAAAACTGATGCCCACAAATTTAAAAAGATTTAAATTATATAAAATATCTTTCCTAACCACAAACTAGAAATCAGCAACAGGAGGAAAATTATAAAATTCACAAATATGTGGAACTTAAGCAACACATTCTGAACAACTGTGGGTTAAAGAAGAAATCAAAAGGGAAATTTTAAAAATCTTAAGATAAATTAAAATAAAAACACAACCAAAAAACTTTTGGTATTCACTAGGTGTGGTGGTGCATGCCTGTAACCCCAGTGGCTCAGCTTAGGAGGCTAATGGAGGAGGACTGTGAGTTCAAGGTCAGCCTCAGAAATTTAGCGAGCCCTAAGCAACTCAGCGAGACCCTGTCTCTAAATAAAATATTTTTTTAAAAAAATGGTTGGATATGTGGCTCAGTGGTTAAGTGCCTCTGGGTTCAATCCTCTGGGGGCACTACTTATGGGTTTGCAGCAAAAGTTGTTCTAAGGGAATTTTATACTTATCAATGCCCAAATTAAGAATAACAAAAAATTTAGTTTGAATCCATCCCATTTGTTGATACTTGATTTTACTTCTTGTGCTATAGGAGTCTTGTTAAGGAAGTATGGTCCTAATCCGACATGATGAAGATTTGGGCCTATTTTTTCTTCTATTAGGCGTTATGTCTCTGGTCTAATTCCCAGGTCCTTGATCCATTTTGAGTTGAATTTTGTGCATGGTGAGAGATAGGGGTTTAGTTTCATTTTGCTGCATATAGATTTCCAGTTTTCCCAGCACCATTTGTTGATCAGGCTATCTTTTCTCCAGTGTACGTGTTTGGTTCCTTTATCTAGTACC
>CM053407.1:69427943-69487775 GCA_028644305.1 Xerus rutilus | reverse complement strand
AATGGAACCACCATTTGAGCCTGCTATCCCACTCCTCGGTCTATACCCAGGAGACTTAAAAACAGCATACTACAGTGCTGCATCCACTTCAATGTTTATAGCAGCTCAACTCACAATAGCTAAACTGTGGAACCAACCTAGATGCCCTTCGATAGATGACTGGATAAAGAAACTGTGGTATATATACACAATGGAATATTACTCAGCAATAAAAGAGAATAAAATTATGGCATTTGCAGGTAACTGGATGGAGCTGGAGAATATCAGGCTAAGTGAAGTAAGCCAATCTCAGAAAACCAAATGTCAAATGTACTCTCTGATAAGTGGATGCTGATCCATAATGTGGGGAAGGTCATGGGAACAATGGTGGAACTCTGTTCACAGGAATGTAAGGGGGAGGGGGCATGGGGACAGTAAGGGTGGTGGAATATGATGGTCATCATAGCCCTAACTTTATGTATGACTTCATATATGTTGTGATTCTATACAACTTACAACTAGAGAATTGATATGTTATCCTCTATCTATGTACAATGAATCAAATTGCACTCTGTTATTATGTAAGCCTAAATAGAACAAATAAATAAATTAAATATTAAAAAAAAAAGAATAACAAAAGAGCTGGTGCGGTGGTGCATACCTGTAATCCCAGCACTTGGGGAGGCTGAGACAGGAGAATCGTGAGTTCAAAGCCAGCCTCAGCAATGGCGAGGTGCTAAGCAACTCAGTGAGACCCTGTCTCTACATAAAACAGAAAATAGGGCTGGGGATGTGGCTCAGTGGTGGAGTACCCCTGAGTTCAATCCCTGGTAACACCCTCCAAAAAAGAATAACAAAAGATATCAAACA
Source organism: Xerus rutilus (assembly GCA_028644305.1). Lineage (NCBI taxonomy): Eukaryota > Metazoa > Chordata > Mammalia > Rodentia > Sciuridae > Xerus > Xerus rutilus. The sequence goes on along the minus strand of CM053407.1, from coordinate 69,486,926 downwards.
CATAATTTTGTACCTTAGGAAACTAGAAAAAGGACATACTAAGCCAAAAATTAGCAGATGGAAGAAGCTAGTAAAGATTGAAATAGAAAGAAATAAAATAAAAACTAGAAATGGGAAGGGTTGATAAAACTAAGAGTTGACTTTTTGAAATGATAAACAAAAATGACAAACCTTTAGCTAGACAAATTTATAAAGAATGAATGAGACAAAGCTCAAATAAATAAAAATATAAAAGATGAGATTTACAAATGATACCACAGACATATAAATGGTCACAAGAAACTGATATGAACAGGCACATGCCACAAATTGTATAACCTAGAGGAAATGAGTAAATTGTTAAAAACATACAAGCTACCAAGACTGAATCATGAAGATATAGAAAACATCAATAACAAGTAAAAAGATTGATTCAGTAGTTAAAAAATCTCCCAACAAGAAAAAATCCAGCATCAGAGAGCTTCACTGTTAGATTGCAACAAACATTTAAATAATAAAAGCCAATCCTTCTCAAATTCCTCCAAAATTGAAGAGAATTAAATTGAAATCCACTTCCAAATTCACTTTGCAATGCCAAGATTACCCTGATTCCAAACTCAGACAAGGGCACTGTAAGTAAAGAAAATTATAGGCCACTATCCCTGATGAATGTAGATGTAAAATATTACCAAACCAATTTTAACAACACATTAATATGATTAGATACCATGATCAAGTGGGATTTATCCCTGGGATTCAAGAATGGTTCAATCTATGCAAAACAATATACATGATATACCATATTAATGGAACAAAGAATAAGTCATGTGAGCATATTAATATACCCCAAAAATATTTGACAAAATTCAACATCTTTTCTTAATAAAAACTCATCCACTTAAAGAAGAAATGTATCTCAACATCATAAAGGCTAAGACAATCCCATAGCTAACATCACACTGACATTCATTTTTAAAATCAGAGAACCTCTGCTATGGTCAGAAATAGAAGCAATGATGGGAAGGCCTGAAAGAAGACAGCTTGAGGGGCTGGGACTGGGATTGTAGCTCAGTGGTAGAGCGCTTGCCTTGCATGCGTGAGGCACTGGGTTTGATCCTCAGCACCACATAAAAATAAAGAAAGACATTTGTGTCCATCTGCAACTAAAAAAATATTAAAAAAAAAAAAGAAGACAGCTTGATGCCCTCTCTTTGGCTCTGAGATTCAAGGGATTATTCCCAAAGAACAATGAGAAGCCTCTAACTGCTAAGGACAGCCCTCGCTTGACAGCTAGCAAAAACAAACAAACAAACAAACAAACAAATGAAGAGGATATATCAGTCCTTTAAACACATGGAAATAAATTTTGACAACACCTGAGTAAGCAAGAAACCAGCCTCTCTACAGCCTCCAGGAAGAAACACAGCCCTGCTGACTCTGGGTTTTAGTCCAGTGAGGCATACACAATTCTTCTGAACTCTAAGACTGAAAATACAAGTTGAATATCCCTTGTCCAAAATGCTTGGGTTCAGAAGTCTTTCCAATATTAGAGGGTTTGGCTTTTTAAAAAAATATTTGCACAGATTTTACTTGATGAGCATCACTGATTGAAAATCCCAAATCCAAAATGCTCCAAAATCTGGAACATTGTGAGAGCATCATGTTAGTATCCCATAAAATTGAGATTTTGGAACATTTTAGATTTAGTATTTTGGGATCAGAGATGCTGTGCCTGTAAGAAGTTTGCATTGTTTTAAATTTACCACTAAGTTTGTAGTACTGTGACAGCAACAACAGAGAAGCAGTACACCACTATGTCAAATGAGCTGAATTAGAAGGGTATAGAAATAAAACAGCATTGTTTTTATTCTAGCACTAACACTGCCCTGAACTTCATCTGGCATATTCTACAGCTTTTCAGATAACTTCCAGTTATCAGAACAGTCTCATCTTTAAATATTAAAAATCTACGTCAGTCAAATTGAAAAATGTTTTTAATATATGTATTTTTTAGTTGTAGATGGATACAATATATTTATTTATTTTTATGTGGTGCTGAGGATCGAACCCAGCGCCTCACACATGCGAGGCAAGCGTTCCACTGCTGAGCCACAATCGCATCCCTCAAACTGAAAATTTGGGTGTCATATCTAAAGCTTGTCCCCACTGTTGAGTTTACCCACAAAATCAGGAACCAGCACTGAACAAATGCGATCTGTCTATCTGTATTGGGAAGAGGAGACTATCTAATTAGTCATCTTTATTTTTTCCTTTCTTGTTTCACTTTCTTTATGCCTAACTTCTGCATCCTGTGGCTCCAGAGAGTGCAAAGAAGAAAAAGAATAAAGACTTCCGATTGGCGGTGCAATTCGGATCTCCTTGTGTTCTTAAAATGCCTTCTGCTGCAGCAGGCATCCAAGCACTGTCCCTTTACAGATTCACTGCCAATGGCTTCCAGTCTGAACCGTTTACTGATGTGGACCATGCAGTAGTAGGTTGAACGTGTAATCTCTCAACTCATATTCCTCCCTTCTCATTTACTAGGGGCTCTTACCCTGGAAGACAGACTTCTATAGTGACATCTTTTCAAAATGAGTCAAATGCTACCATCCAGAGTCTACTGGCCTACAAGGGGGGAAATACCCACAGTGTCGGCATCCATGCAGCTGTTCTCCTCTTTCTCCTGGGTCTGCTCACTGCACACTTTCAGCCAGCTCTCCAATTGCACTTCTCAGGTGACAAATGCAGGCCTTCTTTGTCTTTACACAAATTCCAGAACTCCTGACACATGTAGGCCCCCTACTGAATTCCTTCATGCCCTGCCTTGATAGTGCATTTCTGTACCTCAGCATGATCAAACTAATGACTGAAAAGCCACTCCTTGCATTTACAGACAAGAGTGATTTCCTTGGACTCCTTCCCTATCCCTTGCACATTTGACTTAGGTGGGAGGAAAACACAGGAAGGAAACTGAGCAGAATAGCCAAAATGCTTAAATTCCCTTTAAAGAATCTTCCATCAATCATGACTATGTTCTTTTGTCTTTTGTTACATGAACTGAACTAGGTAAGATAATTGCAGGTCTATTTGGCTTTGTTTTAAAGAGTTAGTTGAAGATTTGTCTAGCATAAAAAGAGTTAACATTCATTGCCTTCAGCTTAGGAACTTAGTCAAAACTGGAGTAAACACAAATATTTCATACTTTGTTGAAGCATTTAGGATTGAAAACAATATGGCATTTTAAGAAAAGACAAACTGGTGGTGAAGTGGTAACATAGCTTTGTCATCCACAATTAGCAATCAGTACTCAGCATAGTATTATCCTTTTTTTTTTTTTTTTTTGGTGCTAGGGTTTGAACCCAAGGTCTTGTGCATGCAAGGCAAGGACTATACCAACTGAGCTATATCCACAGCCCATAGTATTATCACTATTATCCAAGGTATTAGAAACAGACTCTTAGGTTTTAATGTTATTTATACTGTGCAAAATGGAGTGCACACTGTATTTCAGTGTCTGTAATGTGCATTCATCCCTATCTGTCCCTTCATTAACATGCGCTGCCAGCCCCTCTAGAGATCACTCCCCTCATTGAATATGTGAAACTTTGCCACAACCTACAAGAGAGATTCTGTATTTGCTTTTCCCCCTGAATGGAATATTCTTCCCCCATAATCTCTGTGTTATTCTATCCTTTCTTCAGGCCAATGTCTCCCTGTCAGTAAGCCCTCCTGAGATGTTATGATAACTGAACTAAACCACTACTCAGTCTCCCTCTATATAGCTCTCTTTCATGCTTTATGTTTTGTCCATACCACATATTTTCACATTAATTTGTTTCAGATATCTATTTTATCTCTTTATCATTGCTCTCCTTAAGGACATCTAATTTCCCTCTCTTGGTCATCATGGTATTTTCAGTATTTATAGTAGATCCTGGAACAAAATAGATGCTCAATATATATTTGTTTTATAAATGAAAAAGTAATCATTGAAATCAAGAAGATTACTTTCAGCCTGAAGCGGATGAAATATCACAACATATATTGCATTAAATATACTTCAAATTTTAGTTTGCTAATATGTATTATAAACAACATAATTCATTTGATACATGGTAAGCAAATAACAGGATATCAAAGTAAAAAATGATATGAACATCTATTAGAGAGAAAAGACAGAAAATCTAAAAAAAATGATCACTACCAGTTGATTTTTCCTTATTAAAATCAGAAGCCAAAAAACAAAACAAAACAAAACAAGACAGAGAGAACCTTAAAAGTGATCAGAGAAACTGTCAACCTTTAACTGTGTACTTACCAAATTATCTTTCAAGAACAAAGGCAAAAGACATCATGGATAAATAAAAATCTGAGAAACCATCACTAAAGAAACTTCTAAAAAATATGCTAGAAGAGAAATAGAATCTGAGAATGGAGTTATCAGATACAAAGATAAATATCTGATGAATAAGGAAAATAGAAATATAGAGGCAAATATAGAGACATTGATGATGTAAAAGAATGTCTCATTAGTGATGCTATTTAAAAAAATAAAACTAAGGAACAAACATATAATAACATGTAATTTAAGATAAGACTATTATCTTTAAAACATTCTAAAAATTTATTTGTTAATGGGGAGCAAAAAATAGTGATAAAGTTTTAGACTTTAGTAAAGGCTAAATTTTAAAAGTAATTACTAAATTAATAGAAATAATGTGTATATATTCTCCCAAATTAAAATAAGGAAAACAAAACAAAAACAAAGCAAGGAGTGGGTAAAGGAGAAGGGACAAATAGTGGGACAAAGAGAAAAAAAAAAGATGGTCAAAATACATTTAAGCATATTATAAACCATAAGAAATATAAACATATTGAACTCAATTAAAATACATAGCCATATTAGAAAAAAAATGTAGTTTGTGCTATTTTTAAGAGTTAGATGTATTACATAAAGAAAGACAAAATTTGAAAATGAAGGAATGGTAAATGATAAGCCAGCCAAATACTTGAAAAGGAAAAAAAAATTGGTTCTACTATATTACTATTATGCAAATATTGAGGACAAAAATTTATTCAGGATAATTTTTAAATATTAATAAAAAGTATTAAAAGACAACAATAATTTTTCCACATCTAATAACAGTTTCAAAATATCTAACACAAAATTAACAGTTCTATAAGGTTAAACAAGTAAGTCTGTCGTGATATTTGGAAACTCTAAAATAATAGTTTAAAGAATCCACCATAGAACACTGTGAGGATCATGGGACAAAATATGGAATATTGAACAAAATAATTAATAAGCTTTTGTTAATTTACATATGAAGGTCTTTACACCAAGAACATATAAATAAAAATATTGCTTAAGTATAGAAAAAATATTTTACAAATAGCAAGAATTGCAGGCAAGAATATTGGTCTCACAATCTTCTAAGAACTAGAATGAAACACACCAAATTCTATGAATTTCTTAAGTTTAAGTCAATAACAATAACCATAACTAAAACAGACTTTGAATGCACTAATGGTACAGAAAAATAAAAATGACATATTTTTAAGTAAAACTATATTGAACAATTTATAGCTGGAATTAATATACTGAAAAAGAATAAAAGTTGGAATGTAATGAGTTAAAGAAATGACTTAGAAAATTATTAAAATAAATTTTCAAGATGTTCCCCTTTTAAATGATAAAAGGAAATAGTAAAAATGAAAGAAATTCATAAAATATAAACTACAACTGTAAAGGACAAAAGTTTATTCTATGAGAATGATAAACCTCTGACAGAAGTGATCAAGGAAAAGAGAGATAAACACCAAAGAGATGTACCTGTAAAGCTCCTGCAAACACTGAAGTACTAAAAGAGGATATTGCAAGAAAATTCATGTCAACAACTTTTATTTGTGGGGGTGAGGGGTACTAGGACTTGAACTCAGGGGAACTGGACCATTGAGCCACATCCCCAGCCCTATTGTGTATTTTATTTAGAGACAAGGTCTCCCTGAGTTGCTTAGTACCTCACTATTGCTGAGGCTGCTTTGAACTGGTGATTCTCCTGTCTCCGCCTCACAAGCCACTGGGATTTCAGGCATGTGCCACCATGTCCAGCTTCATGTCAACAATTTTGAAAATTTAGTTCCAATGTGCAAATATCTAGAGAAACCTAAATTTAGTAAATTGACTCAAAAGAAAGAGAAATTCTAAATAGTTTTATAATCATGAAAGTACTTGAATCAATGGTTAAAAATCTTCCCAAACAATAAGGCTTTATAGCTTTAGAGTCAAGTTCTATCAAATATTGAAGGAATGAGTTGCCCAATTTTACCCTAATTATTATTCTAAGGTACAGAAAAATAGAGATAATCCTAAAATTGTTTTAGGAAGTCTTGAAGAATCACGGACCAATTTCATTAATGAATATATGCAAAAGTCTTAACCAAAATCCTTTAAGTCATGTATGAAAAGAATGTTAAATCATAACCAAGGTAGGTTTATTTCAAGAATACATAATTTAATATTAAAAAGTTAATCAATATAGCTCACCCAAGTAAAAAATACAAATCATATATCCCCAATAGCTATGGAATAAAACATTTTATACAATGCAAAACCCATTTGTGATGAAAAGGAAATTCTTATAAAATAAGAATATTAGGAAATTTCACGAAATATATGACATGCTCAGAAACAAATAGATTAAATAGTCTAAAGATGTTATTTTTTCCTCCAACTCATCTATAAATTTAATGAGAAAAACCATGGAATGTTTCATGTGAAATTACAAGATTAATCTAAACTGTGGATATAAGAGCGAAGTCCAGATAGCAGTACTAGTAGTAGAAGAAGGAGGAGGAGAAGGAGGAAGGAGCATGAGGAAAGGAGAAGGGGAGGGAGAAAGAAGAAAGTGGTATCATATCAGATAGTCAAGGCTTTATAAATAAGCATGAGATGGTACTGGCTCAAAAATAGACAAATAGACCAATGGATTAAAATAGATATCCTAGAAACAGACCCAACCTTATAGGAAAATTGGGTGATGTGATAATATGCCATTATAGATCAGTGGGGAATAATACCTTTTTAATGAAATGGTGCTGAAAAACAGGATTATCCATTTTAGAAAGAAGAAAAAGGTTCAAGATGGAGAGAAGAAATTGCATCCATATCTCAGCAAAAACCAAAATGTAATTACAAATAAATAAATTCAAGACTTAACTGTAAAAACTACGACTTCGAAACAGAAATATTGAATAGATTTATGACCTCAAGATTGGAAAGAAAATCTAAAGCCAGACATGAAACAGAATAACAATGAAAAAAACAGGAAATGTCTTCTTGGAATACATAATTAAAAAACAATTAAACATAACCCCAAAGCTGAGAAGATGTAGTACACTTAAATGTGATTGGGTACCAGTATTCAGAATACCTTTAAAAATTTCTAAACATTAATTATAAATGTAAAACTGAGTAAAAGACATAAAAGGTATTTAATATTAGAAGCAAACTGAATGGAAAATAATGCTTAATTAGTAGTCTAGGAAATACAAATTTAAAATATTTTAAGATAGTTTTGATACCCACAAGATTGGCAAACATTTAAAAATTTTAAAATGCCAAATATAGACAAGAATGAAGTGTACTGGGAAGTCCTTTGTGCTAGTGGTGGGGGTGAAAATTGGCACAAATGACTTTGGAATTTATTCTCCACATATTGTCTTTTCATTGTTGTTATTCCTCTATTTTCCATGTCTGCATTTTTTTTAGTTAGACATTCTTCAGTGTACTGTTTTAGTTTCCTTGTTCATCCTCTCTTCTTTCTTTCTTTCTTTCTTTCTTGCTTATTATTCTCTTAGTGGTTGCCATGTGGATTACAATTAACATTTTAACAATCGAGTTCAGACACCATCCTAATTTTGCTGTTATGTAGCTCCATCTCCTCTGCCTTATTTTGTGCTCTTATTATCATACAAATTACATCTTCATACACAACATGCCCATAAACACAAGCTCATCATTATTTCTGAGAAGAAGAAAAGAATTGCAAACAAAAAACACATTTATACCATGATTCATATTTACCTGTGTTTTTACTTTTATTGTTGCTCTTTGTATCATCTTGGGAATTCAGATTACTGTGTAATGTAGTGTCTTTTCATTTCAATCCCAAAGACTTCATCATTTCTATAAAGCTGGTTAACTAGAAATGAATTCTTTGTTTTGCATTCCTGGAAACATCTTAAATTCACTTTTTTTTTTTTTTTGTCTTTTTCAGTGCTGGTGATCTAACTCAGGAACTCCTTCCTAAGTATGAGACAAGTGCTGTACCACCGAAATACATCCTCAACCCAAATTCATCTTCATTTCTGAAGGATAGTTTTACTGGATATAGAATTCCTTGGTTGATGGTCTGTTATCTGTTTCGTTTTTAGCACTTTGAATATGTTACCACACTGCCCTCTGGCTTTGGTGGTTTCTTTCTTTTCTTCTTTTTTTTTTGTGGGTTTCTGAAAAAGTGTCAGTGGTAAGCTTACCAAGGACCGGAGAATGAGATGCTTCTTTCTCTCTTGCTGTCTTCAAGATTTCCTAATTTTCCTTGGCTTTCAACAGTTTAATTGTGATGTGTCTAGATGTGGATCTCTTTGAGTTTATCCCGCTTTGAATTCATTGAGTTTCTTGGATATATAGATTAACTTTTTATAAATACAATTTAGGAAGTTTCTTCAAAAAACAGTGAAGACCATTGTTTCTTCAAATATTATTTTGTTCCTTTTCTTTCTCTTCTTGGGACTCCTATTTTGCATATATTGGTACACTGATCATGTTTCATGGGTCTTTAACTCTGTTAGTATTTTTTCATCCTCTTACTATTTTTGAGACTGGATTCTTTCAGTTTTGCTATCTTCAAGCTTGCTAAATTTCTTGCTGCCTGCTCATGTTTTCTAATAAGTCCCTCTAGTAAATTTTTCATTTGTTTCCATTGTACTTATCAACATCATAATTCCTATTGGGTTCTTTTTTTACAATTTCTTTTCATTAATACTCCATTTTAGAGACATACATTCTCACACAATCTTTTAAAAATGGTTTGAATTATTGCTTTGAAAATATTTAAAATCTCTGACTACCTTTGTCTAAGAAGTCTGACACCTGAGCTACCTCAGGGACAGTAATTAGCTCCTTTTATTCTGTGTATGGTCCTTACTTTCTGGTTTCTTTGCTTAACTCATGCTTTTTTGTTGTTAAAAATTGGACATTTTAAACAAATAGTATGGGTTCTCTTCTCTCTCAGGGATTCATTATTATTTGTTATTATTTTGCTTGGTGACTTTTCTGAACTAATTGTACCAAGTTTGTTTTCTATGCTTTATGTGGCATTGGAGTCTGTCAGTTAATGGCTGGACAGAGATTTCTTTAAATGCCCACAACAATAACAAATAGTCCCCCAGTCTTTGCAAAGGGGGTGTGTGTGTGTGTGTGTGTTAGCTTATATATCCTTCAGTATTTAGTCAGGCCTTGGCCTCCACTTTGGCCTTCACTCCCTGTCCAAGCAGGGTCTCCCTTTCAGCTTAAGTTGAAAGGTCAGGGCTTTTTCAGGTCTTTTACTTGTCCTGAGTGTGCACACAGCTGTATCATGCACGTGACAGTCCAGTCTAGATTCTTAGGCATCTGATGGAACTTTTCATAGCTCTTTTGCACTACTCATAAGTTTTTCCACTGAAGCTTTTGGTTGCCTGTTATTTACCCCACTGTTATCCACCACCTCAGGCAAAGTTTATCAATTACCTTTATTGGTTTTTCAACAAGTGATTCTAGGTAAAAGGCTTTCACACATGGTAAACCCCACAGTGAGGTCAAATAAAGATAGTCTTGCAAGTGATCTTGCAAGAAGCACCAGACAGGACAAATAATGACAATTCTTTAGGAATGAGACTTTGAAGATGCTCCAATCCCATTATATCCCCTCCAAAGACTGCCAAATGACTGGTTTTCACTGAGAATGCAGACTGTTATTTATTAAGGTTACTGTGGGACTGGAAAGGGAAAGATGGGAACAGGGTGACTTAAACTACCACAAAGCTCATTGTTCATATTAAGATTCAGTCAGTTTTTTTTTTGAAATGCACTTACTGAGTTGTTGTGTGCCTTTCATTAATTTCCAGAATTTTGAAGAAAAAGTCATATTGACCACTTTTGCCAGTTTTTTCATTGCTTTCCTGGAGGAAAGAACTTTCAGAGGTTTAGACTACCATTTATGCAGATGTCATTGTGGGGAAATTATTTGGAATTCCACATGGCATTACTTACTGAAATGTATTATATGGCTAGCTTAGAAGCCAACTGTTTTAGTTATACCATAGTAAAAGAGCAGGCATGTTAAAGAGTGTTCATGGAGCACTTTTCAAAGACAAAAATGCTAAAAGCAACTAGAATGTTCAACAGAAGTCTGAATAAACAAATGATGATATACAAGTGAAAAATTTAGAGCATTGAAAGACTACAAAAATCAATAAGATTCCATTTTTATAAAGATGAAAAACAAGTTTAAAACTGGTAAAAAACGAATAATTTTTAAAATACAATAGATTAATAGCTATCTATGATTCAGAAAGATAAGTATAAATACTGAGATAACATTAATAGTGTGATCAAAATTCTATTTCTTAAGTTGGATGAAGGGTTCATAGGTATTTATTTATTATAATATTTTGTATTTAAGAAGTAACTTGTCTTTTTGTATATATTGAACATGTTATAACACTAAAAAGAGAGGTTATAGATCATTTAAAAGAGATGATTTTAATCCTACTTATTCTTATTATATTTGTGCTACCCTAAACACAAAAATCCTGATGAAGTGGCTGAAAATAAACAGAAGATTATGAGATTTGTAGACTTCTGATTTATCAACCTGTATGAAGGATCTGAAAATCTCACTTGATGTCGTTAGCCAGTATTCTGTTGGTGGCCTTTACCTGAAGGGAATATTGTGAGAATGTTACAGGTTACATATTAACTGACCAACCCACAGCAGGCATCCAATGAGGAGCAGGTGTTATTAGCAATATGACATCACAATTTCTACTCAAACATTAAAGAAATCTATCCATCATTCAGATAACTAGGTGTCCTGAGAGTTTTGTATATTTTGGGGGAAGGTTGTTTTGTTTTGTTTGGCAAAATGTACAGAGAGCTAAAGCAATTTTAACTTCTTTACACAAACTGTAACATTTTAAAAATAGCACCAAACTAAAGTTTTACAATAAATCTTTATGAATATTGAACCAATTTTTATTCATAAGTTGAAAAAGTGTTCACCTTTTAGAGATTATTTCTGTTCCATATGTATTTTCTAAAATGTCCTATAAAACAGACAAAACAATTATTTTAAGATACCTACTTTCTAATATATAGAAAAATTTAGCATTTTCAGAATATTTGTGCTCCTGGATACCAGAAATTGAGAAACAGCTAAATGAGGCATCTATAGATTTGAGGAATTACTCCATGTGTGTGCATGTGTTGTGTGTGTGTTAATAAATTATAAAATTCTAGAAACCTTGAAAGTTCCCATGATTTCCATTGAACTCCACTGGGCATTTCCATTCTGTGCCAAAACTATACTTATTTATTGATCTAGTTTGCTGCACTATGTTATATTTAAGTGTCAACATGAAACCCGCCCCCATTGCCTGGCTCATTCTTCTAATTCTTTAGTACCCCTAGGTGAAGAAAGAACAGAATCTGTCAGACATGGTGAGAGTGGTCATGGTCAAGTCTAGTATCAAGAAAAAGTTCCAAGTAATAGTATTTGTCATTTTCCCTTTTTTGTGAACATTTCTAATTTTCTATGGTCCCTGTCTGCATGAATTCTGTGACCTCCCTCCAGCTATCCTTCATCTCTCAAGACAGCACTCTACTCAGGTTCACCCTATTTGAAATAAGGCTCTTAATTCTTTTCAATTTTTCAAGAAAAATTAGTACCATCTCAAAAAGAAGCACTATTATCATGTGACAATGCTATTTCATTACAGCGTGATTGACAGGAAGAATGGAGTAGAACACATGAGAATTAAAAGTAGATGCAGAAAATGAAAAACAAAACACTTTTTTTTTTTTTACACTTCTTAGCAAAGGATTACTTACCAGTGTCCTCACACAAGCATCCCTATGTCCTTCTGAGATCTGAATGAAGTGAACCTACAGGCCATGAGTAATAGTATATCTGGCCAGCTGGTATTCCAACCTGTGGCTCTGGCATCTGGGACAGGTAGACATTGAGTAACTTTTGATTGACTAGGGTCCTCTCTAGCTAAGTTATGTAGGTTCTTCACTGTGAACCAAATCATTTGTGATTTCTACCCTTCCCATGGCTCCCCATATGCCTGCCCAAACTTCCCATGAACCAGGTATCTAGTCTTGATCCATCAGCATAGGTACCAGGGCCTCTGTTATGGTCCTGCTCTGTTGGATTTTTACTTTGATCTCGACAACCAGAAAGGTAATTCAACTCAAAAATCTAGGATTTCATCAAAACATGCTGAACTTCATTTTGGAATATCCACTATTTGGTGTATCTCCGTGTGCATAATTGTGATTCTGATGACTTTTTATTCACAAATAGTTAGAGTTAATGCCACAACTTTCTTTTTCTTTTTCTTTTGGGGGAGGGCACCAGGGATTGAACTCAGGGGCATTTGATCTCTGAGCCACATCCCCAGCCCTATTATGTATTTTATTTAGAGACAGGGTCTCACTCAGTAGCCTAGTGTCTTGCTTTTGCTGGGGCTGGCTTTGAACTTGGGATCCTCCTGCTTCAGCCTTCCAAGCCATTGGGATTACAGGTGTGTGACACCATGCCCGGCCTGCAGATGACTTTAAACATTATCAATTTCACTTGATGAATTTGAAGAACAGGAAACTGAAGCCTAAAGAAGTTACATGATTTGTCAAAAATGGCACAGTATTTAAGAGGCACTATGGACCAAAATTCCTTGACACTTAAACTGATTCTTTTTCTCTCTTCCTTTCCTTTCTCTTTTAACCACACTTGCTGATTCCTTAACCAGAGGGAGATAAACCATTTCTACAAATCCTTCTTTTTAACATAAAGAGCCAATGTTGGTACAGCTGGTGGTCAGTATATCCATACTATATTTTGTTGAGACTTTGTAACTGTTGAGACATTTTAAATGCTTGCCTGCTAAAAAATGGAATTCAGTTTTTGTTCAGTTTTTTCATATATAAATCTGTCCATTCTATACAAAGTGAGGCTCATGATGATTTTGATTAATGTAAATATTATGTGGGTATTCTACTTGAAAAGTTTTCTGAACTATTGCTTGAACTTCCATAAACTTAAAACAATTAGAAATTTTGAATACTAATATAATCAAGTGGGATTGTGCCAGCATAATCTTAAACATAATATTGTGTTCTGCCTATTGTCTGCCATTTGAATTCTTCTGAAAATAAAGCCCTCAAATATTCTTCCTTTAAAATGTTAACTTATTATAGTATGTAACAGTACTCACACAGGAAGAATTATTCTTAAAGTGCTACTGGGAAATAGCCAAAACCTGTCCATGAAGCTAATTCCCTTCCATTTTTTTAACTTCTCACTACTAAAGGTAAAGCCTGAATACTAACTACGAGGTTAATGGCTCCATAAACTCCCAAGATAAACAGTTAGCATCCTCACACCGATCATGTCAAATTTAAGGAGGCAGCTCTTTTTTTTCTTTTTTTTTTAAATACAGCCCATCTCATTGTAATTTTATTTCTGCAGAATTTGACTTCTGGGACAGATGATGCATTGTAAAGTGTGCATTCCAGCCCTACATTTTAAAACGTAAGTAGAGGAGTCAGGCGTAATTGAATAAAAATTCATTAGACATAAAGAAAAATAATCCTAATTAGATTTTTATCTTAGATTAAGAAAACTCACAGTGCATGTGTTGTTGGTCATAATATATTTCCCTTAAGCCCCACAATTGCTAAAAATACCAGATCAATCACCATCCAGATTGGGTTATGGAGTGTGTGAACCAGTGCATTAAAAAGCTGTGTTAGCACCAACAAAGTTTATTGGGGTAACTGCATTCAAGGCACACATGGCATACCTTTAAATAGCACTGTTAAAATACCAAATAAAATGTCAACGTCTGTCAGGTCTCTGGCTTTTATAAATTGTTTAGACTGGGAAACGTTGGGATTTAGACATTGTTCTTTTCATATGATGTAGAAAAGAAGAGACCATAAAAAGAAAAGAACAATAAAGCATAGCTCATTTTTGAAGTTCTTTCATGGAAAAACATACTCTGGATCATTACCCTCCTAATCAACAATTTCCTCCTTCCTCCCAATCCTTCCCGTCTGGTATTTACCTTTCTCCCCCCTCCTCTCTCTGGGTGGTATTCTGAGCTTATACATACTACTCAGTAATCATATTTTTAAAATTGCTTCAAAAGAGAATCCCAGGATGGCATGACAGATATGTATATACTAAGGATATTTTTAACCTAGACCATGACTTTACTCACCATTTCTACGCTCTTAAAAACACACCAGTGTGCCCTAACCACAGAACATACTCCAGGAGAGGAGGGCCCTAAGAGCAGGATCAGCTGCTATCTACCTACAGAGGAGTTATTATCGCACCTTAGTGGCCATCTCCCTGCCCTCCTCCCTCCACCTCCTTCCTTTTATTACCACACCACAGTCCCCACAATTCCCAAACAACAACATCTCAGTTTCAGCTTCTTTTCTGGATTTCCCACACTTAATGCAACCCAGACCTCACCTTCAGCTCTCCTGAGGCCACTCTGGAAGCCAGCTCAATGACACAGCCAACAGCCATGCGTGCAGCACCGGACGAGTGCAGCTCATTCCAAATGGTGTCACTGTCCACCTGAGAAAACAGCCAGCAGAGTCCGAAGAAAGGGAGAGGAAAATGAAAGAGAAGGGAGAGATGAAGGAGGCAGGGGGCGGGAGGGCAACAGAGAGAAAGCAAATCCATGAGGAAGGGCTGGCAGGGTAACTGCCTATGTACAATAACATTAGTCTTCCGTCTTGGCCAGCTGAGAAGGCCTTCTGGACATGGCTTTGCTTATACTTTTTCTCTACACTGACTTCTCCAATGGAAACACATTCCTGCCATGCCTCACTGCCATTCTCTGTTTAGATTTCTCATTACAAACAGCATTACATAGGCCGGATCTGGCTTAGTTACAGGCCTGGTAGAAACCAGGCCCCAGTAGTAGATAGAGTAAAAACTAAGAGCACTTAGTTATACATAAAAATCGGATTTGCAGGTGCTGGAGGGAGAATATTCAAATACTTTTCTGACTTCAGGTTTACAGGGAGCCAAAGACAATTTTTAGGCAGGTAGCAGTAGCAGTCAGTGAGTAGGAAGTAGCAACTGCAGCTCAGGTTCTCTAACTCAATAGAAGGAGTGTGTGGTCCTCACCCTTAAAACACTCACAGTAGTGCAAGGAGCAATCAGTTGGCTGGTTTTATTGTACACTGCTTTCATTAATAGTAGATAAGCCAGTAAAATACATGGTTCGTTCTATACTAGAGAGCACTATTGACAAACAGAGACTATCCTCAATATTCTGGATTCCCCTTTGTTAAACTCTATTTACTCTTTCTCATGCATGCAATATGAAAACATATACATATTAAGAACATGAAAAGTGCAAAGGTAGGGGTTTATAATTATTATATATGTTGCATATTTTATGTATAAGGTATTTCTAATGTATAAATAGCAGATGGTAGACAGCACCAATTTTAGAATGTGTGTATCACGTGAAGCACTAGGAAATGGAACAAAATGTTTGGGAATGTAAAGCCTTCTCAAATGAGGCAAAGGGTGGAAATCCCACATAAAAAAAAGCTTATAAAATGGACATTATTACCTTAGGTACAGGTATGATTGCACAAATGGTGTGACCCTACTTCATATACAACCAGAGAAGTGAAAAATTGTGCTTCATTTGTATACAACAAATAGAAGAGCATTCTGCTGTCATATGTAACTGATTAGAACAAATACAAAAAAAATACAAAAAATAAAATAAAGCTTTATATCAAAAAATGAAAATTAGATTCAAGAGGCCTAATCAATACAATAATAAATACAATAACATATATTTACAAGTTACTAAGCAGTTTCCTAAGTATTTTCACAGCCATTTCTTTTTCTCATCTCAAATGTTGTCAAGAACAATGAACAATTAAATAATGAGAATCAAGTAAATAATGATATATAAAAAGGCTTAAATACATAAGCAGGTAATTAAGATTCTCTAAAAAGTACGCAAAAGAGAAGTTTCTCAAATCAATCTGTAAGACAGAAAATAGTGGTTTGATCATTAAACCTAAATGACATAGAGCAATTAATGAATATCTTTGTGCCCTGGTTCCCTTACCTATGAAAATGACAACTTTTAAAAGTACCATGTGCATATGATTTTGGTCAGGATTAAGTGATCGGCAAAGGTTAGCTACTTCTATTTTGGCTAATTTTGCCCTCATTTTGAAATGCTTGGCACTCAGTGGAGTTCTAGAAAGCATCTATGGAGCAGAACTGTCTGTCTGGTCTTTTCAAAGAGGCTATGCTGCTGGTTCTAAACCCTTACACAACCTCTGGCCCTGTCAGCACAAGCCTTTTACCACACCCCTGCAGAAATCTGCGCTTTCTAAGAACATTCAGCTTATGTTATAGTCAACACTGTCTACTCCAAAGTGAAGGAATTACTCAAGTGGACACCAGAAACTCACCATTTACCATAAAATCAAGAGTTTTGGTGTTTTACTGAACCAATGTAAGTACATACTTATTTGAGATTCATATGGATAAATCCTGGAGGAAGATGGCTGTTTAAGTTGAAAAAGTAAAAACCCAAATGTACATTATATGTCTGTTTTAAAATCAGTTTTCATATCATTACAGACCTATAATGCCACATAAAAGCCTGGATTCATCAGATTTTAAATTATTGGCAAGTTAAGCAAAGAAAAAAAAAGTCACTAAATTCCAAAAGATTTATTGGGTAACACCAAAACCAAATATAATTCTAAATCCCTTTTCCACTTAACTTTGGAATATATTATGAATTTTATTTATTCCTCTATTTCTAAAAGCAGTAGAGAATTTCTGTCAGGCTTTAAATATGGAGTGTCCTCCAAAAGTAAAACAAATAGATTATGAGAGCTGTAACCTAGTAAGTCCATCCTACTTTGAAGGGACTGACTGGATGATAACTGTAGGTAGGTGGGTGTGGCTGAAGGAGATGGGTTAATGGGAGTGTGGCTGGAAAGAGTTCATTTTCTCTGCAGCCCTTGCCCTCTTTCTCTATGCTTCCCTGCCCCTCCCTTGAAGTGACCACCACTGCTCCACCATACCCTTCCACCATGATTTCTGTCTCACATTGGGAACACAGCAATGGAGTCAACCCATCATGGACTAACCCTCTGAAACCATGAGCCAAAATAAACATTTTGTCCCCTAAGTTGTTCTTGCCAGGTATTTTGGCCACAGAAACAAAAACCTAACTAACACAATTTCCTTCCAAAAAATATACATACTGTATTTTATTAGAAAAATGTTCCAGCAGCTAAGAACAATAGGTAGCTATGAAAGATTTGTGTGATATCCTGCCTATCTATACCTGTCTTCCTGAAAGTATTCTTGTAGAGATAACACTCCATATGTTTGTCATTAATTTTGTGTATAAACCATTAGTCAAGAAGGTTTTTTGTTTCAATTTATCTAGCATCCATAGTACTACTATGAGTGAAGTATGGAGGTTTCTTTTAAAATAAAGATATTGTTCTCAAGGAGTGTTGCGAACATAGAAACTCAATGCATACTTGAGGTTTTGGCCTTTATCCAAAGTTTAGGCTAATCTCTGAACAGATTCTCTTTAGGAATCTACAGAATTTATCATTCATTCATTTACTTATACTTACACATAAAGAACATTTATCTAAATACTACTTCAACCTATGTTTTACATGCATTTAGTTTATAAATAAATGTCAATAATGGTCAAGTTTTGTGGACATAATCTGATTGCAAATGGGTCATTATTTTGAATTTTATGTTTGTCTTAGTTCAGGTTGCTGTAATAAAACATCATAGGCTAGGCAGCTTCTACAACAGTCATATACTTCTCATAGTTTTGGAGGCTGGAAGTCCAAGAGCAATGCTGCCTGAGTTGGTTCCTGGGAAGAGTCTCTTCTTGGCTTGCAGATCACTGTCTTTCTACTACTAATAATGTAAGATGGCCTTGTGTTTGGGTTCCTCTTGCACTAGGACTTTATGACCTCATTTAGCCTAAATTACTTTCTAAAATCCTGTCAAATACAATCATATTAGAGTTTTGGGCTTCAACATATGAATATAAAGGGGATATGGTTAAGTCTATAGCAAGGTCACACCCCCAAAACTTGTGTCAATTTACAAGCATACTTTGCAAGTCATCATATTCCAAATGGTGTTGCGGGATCAAATTGGCTACCAAAAACTATCCACATGCATTGCCAAGTCTTAGAAGAGCTCCAATGATAAAACAGAAGATGTGGCTCATAAACTCTTCTATGATCCTTGTCACTAGAAGAAACAACCATATCTATTCTCTGTTCTTCCCTTCACAATGGTAGAAAGTAAATATCCCTTCTACATCCCTTTTATTAGTTAAAGAGATTGCCCAAAACACTTTCCTACATAAGCGATAGCACCAAGAGTCACTTGCATAGGAGAGTTCTGATTTCAAGTGCTGCAGGATTTCTTAACAGTAGGAAAAAACTCTGGGGAAGGGATAATAATTGAGTTTATCCACTGGTAGTAGTTCTTGCCAAAGAATAATATTTTGGAACTAGAAAGGAGGAGAAAAGACCAAGAATGATCTAAATAAGATGGCTACAAATGAGTAGGGTCAAGGGGCTGAATTAGCAATCCCATAATGGTGGAAGCAAAGACTAGACAGCTTAGAACAAGAAGATTTGCAGGCACTCTAGCTTTTGGAAGGTGAAGGGCAGTGGCAAAGATTTGGCTGTGAATATAAAAAATAATGTAAGATGTAGTCGGTGAGAACAATAAAAGGGAGAAAAATATGGAGGTGGAGGAGGGAGTAAGTATACTGACCAAGCTAGCTCATCACTAACATCTATCTGAGGTAATATTAAGATATGAAAGGCAAATTCTTAACAACAGAACTACTTCCTTTTGAAAAAAAATGTATTTTTTCTTTCCACGCACTTCTTCATCTATCCTCCAACTTCTTCTTGCTGAGTGTGTATGAATTAAGGGACAACAGCATATGAGCTGAAAGGAAGATTAAGATTGACGTAGAAGAAATGAAAAAATGACTTTCAAAGTAGAATTTGCATCAATATGCATAAAAAAGTCGGACAGCATGGTTAAAGAGGATGTTTTTTAAAAAATTCTTTCCACATCAAAAACTGAGACTGATTTTCCCAGATAACAGTCCTATGTTATTGAGAGCAATGACAGGCTGCTATAACTGCTTCCATAATGATAGTTCAGGGAGTAGACTCTTTCTACCTGTGACCACCAGGTACTGGGCTTGCAGATTATGCTGCATATAGGACATGATGAGAGAAAGAAAAACATAAAAGCCATCCTTCCAGTCCTGAGAAACTGGAGAAAGGCAGACCCAAAAAGCACAGCAAAGCAATGGAAGCAGACAGCGGTATGTGAGAAGAAGTGGCAAATGTTTCAGGAAGCTGACAAAATGATAAGCAAGTCTTTGCTCTGATTCACATTTCGGACCTTTGGAGTCCTGTCTGCACTAATTTTGGAATTATCTAAGAATAAAGACTCCAGAATAGTGTTGAGAAAAGAATAGAAGTTCAGACTGAAGCATTACTAAGGTGCTCTTGGTTCTCTTGTAGCACAAATGGAAGCCTCAAATCACCACAATCCCCAAGGGTTGTGCCCTGGGAGAGTCTATGGAATGGATTAACTACAGCTGTGGCCTAGTGCAGCTCATGGGGAAGGCTCAGGGGACCACCAGCACCAACATGAGTCAAGGTGAGGCTGCTGGAGCCCAGGAGCCCTGCCAAGCTCCACTTTGTGGAAAAAGCTGAAATTAGGAGTTAATCATCTGACAAACTCAGCTTCAAGCCAGGAGAGCAAAAATAATCAGGTGACATTGGGAGACTGCCATGAAAACCTAAGTATCCAAATAGCAAGAGGATCCAAGGACCCCGTCAGGTCTCAATCTCTCCTTCAGGTACCTAAATGCCATCCTTAGAGAAAAATTGAGTGACTGAGCAACTCCTTGAAGAGAGTCAGCCTAGCAATAAAAGTTGATCTATAACAGACAGAATTTTTAAATGAAAGGAGGTTGTTTAAACTGGAAGAGTTTGACATATTTTAACTGGAGAGAAGAGCAGTGTAGTTGGGAGGGAAAAGACATGACATATTCATCTTGCCCCTGACAAAGCTTGGGTAAGGTGGTCTCATTTTCAAGGTCAGGAGTGTAGTCTGCTTGGATAGCAGAGGAGAAATCTAGCCAGGATTCTAAACAGAAGTTCCCAAGGATATGCTGCTTACTTGGGCTAGCAGGGCATAATTGCATGTTAGAATTAATATGGCAATACCCAACTTACTACCCTCTTGAAATTCCTCTGGCATCTTTACCAAGCTTTTGTTTATGTGCCATTCAAAAAATGGAAAAGAAAGTGTTTTCAATTGTGAAATATTTCTGACTATGTAACTAATGTTCAAAACATAAAGTAGCCTGCCCAGTAATCTGTCTACAGAGACTTTATCTTATTGCTGGAATAAAAACTATTAATCTCCAAATAGTCCTCCAAAGTTCAACTCATTTTATCAATATGTAGGAGGGTCTGAATTTAACATGGGTCCAAATCTAGAGTTCAGACATGATAGGGAACACTGCCCACAAAAACGCTTTCTGAGAGAGGAATCCAACAAACTTGGTGAGATAGAGTGAACTATACTTTTGCATGAGAGTATGAGGTTAACCTTCAAGGAAGATTTGGTCATCAGTGGAGAAGGCATAATTCCAAAGGCAGCAGTCACTGAGATCTTCCCAGCCCATGTTCTCAGGGACACAAGTCTATTTAGTAGAGTAGAGAAGGGTAGGTGGAGAGAGAGAAGTTTATAAGTAAAACCATTACTCAGCAGACCAATAAAACTGGCTTTGTGTTTCGTACATTGATTACATTGTCAGAAATGTTTGATAGTCAATAAAAACTGAAAGAGGGCAAAATATTTTATCTCTGCAAATGAGAATAAAGTAGAAATCTTTTGGAACCAATTTTTTAAAAAATTTTTTTAGTTGATGGATCTTTATTCATTTTTTTTTAGTTGATGGATCTTTATTCATTTTATTTATTTATATGAGGTGTTGAGAATCAAACCCAGTGCCTCACGCATGCTAGGCAAGTACTCTACCACTGAGCCACAACCCCAGCCCTGGAACCAATTTCTAAAATACTATAACCTTAAAGGAGGGAGAGAGGCAGATTCTCCACTTGTGTATTAAGTTTAGAGAATCCAGAGCAACTGACATTGTCAAGATGCATGAATATTGATGACATACATCAACAGTGTCCAGTAGGACTCATTGATACAAAAAGAGAGGGAGGAAGGGAAGGAAGGAAGGGAGGGAGGGAAGGAGGGAGAGAGGGAGAAAGGGAAACATATGGCATTATTACTATTATTCATTGCCCAAGGCTCCTAAAATACTCAGGGTGATGCTCTATGGAGCAATGGAGGAATTCTAATAGGAGGAAAAGTAAAGGCCAATAAAATACTTGTTAAACATCTATTTTAAGAACCTTTCCCTCTACATAACACCACTTACATATGAAAGAAGAACATGTTGCAGTCTCCCTCACTGATAGTGAAAGAGCTGCATTAACCATTAGTGGTGGAACAGAGAGCGTAGAAACGGGACCTCATCCACTCAAGTTCAGCAGAGAAAGTCATAGAAAACTAACATGGAGTCCATGTTTCTAGTTTCATTATACATCCCCTACTCTAAAGTTCTGTTCCATTCTCTACTGTTTAGAAATACTAAATCTAATAACAATAATGATGGTTATCTAACAATTATGGAGAACTTATTAAGCTCCTAGCACTATGAAAATCTCTTTACCTACATTAACTCATACAATTTTCCCACTGCTATTGACATAAATAAGCATTCTCATTAAGCAGTTTCATATACATGATTCATAGAGGAGATTCAGCTTGTAATTAGAGAAACTGGAATGAGAGCCCAGAGGAGTACGAGCTCTTAACCCATATTGATTTGCATGCTAGTAAAATCAAAATCTAAAAAGTAAAATAAAAAATAAAATGACTTATTAAAAGCAGATTCTAATCATATTTGCAGACTCTACAGTTTCCTAATTATTTCCTAAAATGTACATAAATACCTTGTCATTCGAATTATTGAACTTTACCTTCTTACTAAAATATTCTATGTGATTATGCCAATATTCTATAAAAGTGATTCTCAATGAAGGTGGTTTCACCTCTCAGGGTCATTTGGCAATTTCTGGATACATTTTCTATTGTTATGACTGGGCAGGGAGGTGTGCTACTGATTTCTAGGTAGAAGC
The DNA here is from genome assembly GCA_028644305.1 of Xerus rutilus. Taxonomy (NCBI): domain Eukaryota; kingdom Metazoa; phylum Chordata; class Mammalia; order Rodentia; family Sciuridae; genus Xerus; species Xerus rutilus. Next base: position 69,464,311 of record CM053407.1, on the reverse strand, counting down.
CAGGAATAATGCTAAAATCTGACCCTGCAACAAGAGAGCCCCCACGACAAAGAACTGTCTGGTTCCAAATGTCAGCAATGCCAACATTGAGGAATCCTGCCCTAGAAATACTGAAAAACATATAAATAAGAGTGCTGCCTTCCCTATATTGGCTGCTGGAAATACCAAAGCCAAAACTGGTAGAATGGTATCTACTAGATGTACTCTATTTATAATCCTCATTCCTGGATCATTGTACTTTCACCTTCAGATAATTACCATTCTTTTTGAAAAATTTTAAATGTCTATGCTTGTTTATTTTAGAAGATTTTTAAATTCCTTTAGGGTAGGAATTAAAGGAAAAACAGTTACGTGCCACACAATGGTATTTTGGTCAATGACAGACGCATCTATGCCAGTGGCCCCACAGAATTATGATAATGAAACTGAAAAATTCCTATCACTCACTTCCTTTGAAAGAGATTCTGAGCAGCTGAGAGAGATGGTATAACATTTCAAAAAAAATATCGTTTTCACTGTTTCTTCATTCTACTGTGAATTAGGATAATGAATTAAAATGATAAAAACCCAGGGTCAACTCAGGATTTTGCAAGAACACAGGTATTTCCTGAGTGCTCCATTATCCAGAGGCCTCTGTGCTTTTGCAAACCTGTGGGCAGCCCTTGGTGGCCTTCAGTGGTTCTTTGCTTTTGCATTGTTTATTCTGAATTTGACCACCTAAGAAATGGACAATGAAATAAAAGTTTGACTGGAAGTTTTCAAAATGATCAGATTTCCCAGTAAGTTAATTGTCCATAAATGTGTCACAGGACAATATACATTATGTTCATTTATATTTCAAAAAATAATAACAACAACAGCAACATTCTCCCCTAAGATATTTCCTCAGATCTGGAGTTGGAATAATTTAAGTGTTAACTACTGTATAAAGAATTTTCTTGGTGTTAAGGAGATGGGTTGACAAATGTAGACATAGTGGGACCAAGCAGAGTCCATAGACAGTAACAAAGTACAAAAGAAAATTGGAGGGGTTGGGGTTGTGGCTCAGTGGTTGAGAGCTTGCCTCGCATGTGTGAGGCACTGGGTTCGATCCTCAGCACCACATAAAATAAATAAAGGTATTGTGTCCATCTACAACTAAAATATACAGACACTTATATATTTTAAGTAATATAAAGAAGAAAATTGGAGAGGTTTGCATATAGAGGGGTTGTAGATTAGGGATAAAGGTGTTTGAATGACTCCCACCACTAGCCTGATAAAACACTGTGACATAATGTAAGGTAAATGGCAGGGGTATGGGTTTAGGACAGGGGTCCTCTGGTTGAAAATATGGTTAAATGGAATGTCTATGCTTTTTCTAAAAGGGCAATGTCTAGACAGTTCCAACCACTTTTTGTCATAAGGAAATGATAGAATGATATTTCATTAGTAGTCCTAAATATAGTATTCTTAGGTGCAATGTTTCCGTATTTAATATTGATAAGAATTCACATTTTAAAATAATCTTAGGCTAGGCTACAGTAAACCTATCTGGGCTGAATGCTGCTCCTGGCCTGCCAGTGTACAACTTCTGCTATCCAAGTGATTAAAAAAAAAAAATAGTTTCTGTGGTGCTGGGGATCAAACCCAGGGCCTTGGGCATGCTAGGCAAGTGCTCTCTCATTAAGCTACAGTCTCAGACCCTGGAATGAATTATTTTTACACACAGTTTGAAAATTCTAAAGAAGGGAGGGCAAAATCATGTGTCCGAGGAACTAGGTGGCTGAGCTGATTCTTTGTGTGGCCACCATCAATACTTAACCCAAGGAGACTTCTTCCAGTCGGGTACTTGGGGAGTCTAAGCAGTCTAACTCTTAAGGATGTGCATTCATGAAGGATCTCAGCCTCTGCCTGAGGATAAGAATAAGAATACTCTACAGAATCTAATGAAAAATGACTAGGGTTGTATTTTATTATGTCTCTTTTGTACCTCATTTTTAGTGATTTGTATTTATTGCATCTCACAAAAGCATTGCTCTGTAATGTGACAGATGGGAAATAAAACATGAGTAAACAAAACCTTTTCCTTCAGCACAAAATGATTAGAGAAATATTAATTTCACTGAGAAAGGAATTTACTTCCAAATTGTACAAAGCAAGAACCCAATTTGGGAAAAAGGGATACAAAGAAAGGTGAAGCCAGAGCAAGACTGGAAGCGTGTTTTAGGAATTTCGATTTCTAAGTTAGCCTTTTCAAAAAAAGTTGTACCAAGACAGATAGCTTCCTATAATTTCCCTAGTAGTAATTTCTACCTAGAGCTTCCCACCATCACTGGATTTGGAGAATTTGTCAGTTTCATTTATATTTTTTAACAGATGTGACCAGGAACCAACCTCTGGGCAAAGCTTCCTCTATCTGATTCTAGGTGGTGGCACTGGCAAGGGGATTATCCCTGTTTAGTACGATAGCACTTTATATATTGTGTTGATTCTAGAGTTTGAGACCTTGAGAGCCAGGCCATTCACTTGCAAACTATTCAAACTTGCTCAAGTTTATTAATGGATTCAACCTCCCTTCAATGGAGACAATACCATCTTCCTCATAGGATTATTGTTAGCATTCAATTAGTCAATGCATGTGGAGTGCTTCACGTAGTACACCTCAACGCTGAAATAGTAAGCTCGCAGTAAACGTTAACCAAGGGGGGAAAAAAAACCCAGAGTTCTGGTTCTAACATTACTTTCTATTTAGCAGCACATCAAAGAACAAAAATCATCTGTGATAATGCTGGAAGCCAGAAACTACCTCCAATCAGAAAGCTACATTTTTTTTAAGCAACATATGGATCTAGTTCAACTGGAGTTTCCTGAATGAACGTGGGCCTTTGCAGACTCTGCCAAGCACATGCAGCAAAGCTCAATCACTGGCACTTGAAACAAAGCTAATGCTCTGAAAAGCCGCACATGATAGAGATTAAGCTACCTGTCCTCAAAGTGGATGTGAAGGTATTTAAAATGGAAAGGGAATGACTGAGAAGAAAAGGAATTTAGGCACAGTCTTCTTTGTATAATCTAAATGCAGCTTGTTGATTTCTTTCAGAAATATTCCCAGAGTTAAATATAATACCATTGTGCCCATTAACAAAACAGATTGCATATGCACTGTACATGTTTAATGTGGTACATGATTCTTGCTCAGATGCCTTGAACATTTCACCCTGAAAGTTGGGAAATGAAATTCCTCACCCAATACTAAGCAGTTTAGTAAGCTCTTGCCTCTATGTTCTGCTGCTAGGGCCACAGGGCGTTTTTGAATAATTGAGTTTAAGCTTAAATAATGATCAGATGCCCCTAGAAACCTACTGACAGACACCAGACTCAACAAAGAAACAGAGGTTTTTCATCACAGTATTGATTCTGTGCCATTGTAGGCATGTTGTATAAAAAAGTTCACTAAAAAAACTGTCTTAAGTTTTGCATTGCATCAGGTACAGTGTACTTTTTAAAGAATCATCTGTTGTGGATCAAATATTTCTGTATACAGCATCTTGATTTGGTAACATAGAAAGTAGTTCATGTTTTTTTTAAATCACTGAAATCATTCATGCTTGCTTTAATGTCTAAAATTTTACTTTTTTTTTCTGACTAGCTTACTCTGTTTTAAGCCCCATACATTGCATAAAGGGGCAACTACAAGCCAAATTTCTTATTTGTTTGTTTTGGGAAGTGGTATCATTACCTTTTCCCATTTCAGAGGTATCTGAGCATCTCAGTATTTTTCTATCCTCAATTCTCTTTCTTAGGGCTAGAAGTGAAGTTTCCAATAGATATGTTGTTTCCGAACATGGGGAGAAAGGGCATGCGAAGAGTGAGGTTCAGAGGGGAAAAAAACACCAAACTTATTAGTAGATTCAGTGGAAGAGGTAATGAAGATTAATGCATTGCCTAAAGAAAGCAAAAAGTAAGTAACTTTGGTCAGCATTTGAAGAAAGATGTAGGGACTGAGACTGAGGCCCCTCCTATAACTAGGTACTGTTAAGCATTTTACAAACATTACCTATATTTTCCCCTTATCATAGCCTAAAAAATGTATTATTAGTTTCCATAAGAGAAGAAGCTGATATTTCAAGAGGTTAAGGAACTTGACCAAAGTTGAATAGTAGAAATTTAAAAGTTGGAATTTCAACCAAAGTTACCTCTGGACATTGATATTGTTATAGTCAGAATTGTACAGCCCCTTCAAATTCATACTAACCCTAACCCCAGTATGGCTCTATTTGAAGACAGTGCCTTTAAAGAGATCATTGAGTTTGAAGGAAACCGTAAGAGTAGAGCTCTAATACAAAATGACTGATAACCTTATAAGAAGAGAAAAAGAAACCAGGGATCCAGGTTTACCAAGAAAAAGCTACCTGAGGACACAAGACAGACATCTGCAAACCAAGAGCAGGAGCTTTAGGAGAAACCAAATTTGCCAACACCAAGATCTTGGACATTTAGTCTTCAGAACTGTGAAGAAAATAAGTTTCCCTTTAAGCTATCCCAATCAAGTTATTTTGTTATGGCAGTCCAAGATAGACCACAAAAATGGTGCTCTTTAAAATGTTCTCAAAACGCTTTAAAAATTGTTTTTTCTATAGTATTCTTCTTGATGATATACCATGAGAGCTAGTGTAAGTGCCAAAGGTGTAGGGATATGGTATCTGTTTTTACACTGTACCTTCAGGGTTTGACATATAACAGTAATAGATATTTCATAAATCCTGTTAAGAGAATTAATTCATGACCAAAAACATATGAATCCTATAGTGATCCTTTTCCTGACAGTGTTTTATTGTTGCTAAAAATCTAAAATGCAATATAAATCCCCCCTGCTCAGGTCCTGCAATACATATAGGACTGTGAAGAGCCTTCTCTCCTCTTCAGGCAGCACCATGCCTAGACTTACAGCAGTCACATGGCCCATATTTGATGCCTCCTTTGATGACCATCTTGCAACAGTGGCTCTTCACTAAATCATCCACCAATATTTGCAGTGTGCCCCAATACCTTGGACCTTTATTGCCATGGATCATCTCCACCTCTCATAGAAACCTCCCTACCCAATAACTATTTGCCCAAAGAAAACAGATAACTTAAGACTTAGTCAATTAAGTTCTCCATGACAAGCTAATGGGAGCCCACTAACTGATCTTCCAAGAAAAATTAATTTTTTTAAAAGTCTGTTTTAAATTTGGATAACACACAGTTATGTCAAATCTGATCACCAGAGAAGACAATAATCACCTTCCATTTGTCACCTTATTTCACAGACAAAGAAACTGAGGCCCATAAAAGTTAGATAATTTTCCCACTCATGGTGTTCTAGAATCTGGCCACTCAGTACGGTCCACAGATGAACAGCACTGACATTACCTAAGTGCTTGTGAGGAATGCAGACACTCAGCACCCATTCATACCTTTTGAACTGGACTCTGCACTTTAGAGCTGGCGAGCCACTTTTGAAGCAGTGACAGTGTGAAGATTTGAATCTAGATGTTTTCATAACTAAATCAAGGTTCTTTACCCTGTGCATCATTACTGGAGCTTCTGAAAACAGTGTACAGTCCTCCCATGGTGCCATGATTTGAATGATAAACAAGCTGTTGGGTAAGGTAGGTCAGGTGAGACCTCAGGGTTGCAGGGAAACCCACTTACTTTCTGTAGAACCAGAACTAATCAGGGCTTCCCTGTCCCCCTGCCTGGGGTGAACTAGTGTCCATTTCTCTATATAGCTGCCATCGATAACTTATATCATCTCATTTGACCCTCACAATCATTTAATAAGGGAGAACTGTTTAGTTTTATTTCATAGATGAAGAAACCGGAGCTCAAATAAGTGAAATGATAATCAACAGAGTGTTTACATTACTGGTTTCTGAGACTCCAGCTGGGAAGTGGGGCATATACCCTAAAATCATAAAACCACTCAGGGTAGTTCTCCAGTCACTTAGGTGTTAACACTTTAAAACCTCCTGAGAGCTCTATAAAGTTCTAGGTGATTGTTATTTTCTCTTCTGTAGAATAATGCTTAGAGTCAGACTTCTGGGCTGAGGACCTCTCATGCTCTTTATTGTAATCTTCTTCAATCATCTCTTCAGCCTATAATAATGGGTATCCTCTCTTCTCATGAGACACAACATGCCATCTCCTTAAATGTATATATTCATTTCATGTTAGTTGTTCTGCTGAAAACCTGAGATCCTTGAAATAGAGCTGAGATGGATTTATGATGACAATGGGTGGGTGAATGCACATGCTTCCTCTCTTTTGTTCAACCCTAGGAGGAAGACATGAATGACAGCTCATTCCCCTGGGATCACTTATAGGTTATAATGCCCACACCTTAGCTTCTTTAGTCATGGTAAGATGAAAAAGAAACAGAGCTGCTACAGGGAAGACCTTCAGATTCCAAATAAAACCATGGATATGATGAATGAAGACTGTGACTGATAGTCCATATGGAAAGAAGGCGTGAACTATTCACGTGGCAGCTGGAGGAGACAAGGGGCACACCGGGTGTGTTAATACTCTGCCACAAGCCATTCCCAGTATGATCAACTGCTTTCTAGAAGCTCCATTGACCTTGCATGTGCAATTTCTACTCACTCTTCATCGTCGGAAAAATATTTCTTTGCTATTTACTTGCCAGTAACAAGAAGAAATAGTGAAATATGTTTATTCTGGCAAAAATGCTACATCTTGAGACTCTCAGGACGTTGACATAAGATACTAGTGGACTCACAGATTTGCCAAGTAATATACAGATTCCTGTGGGCTACAGGGCCAGTCAAGGAATTTGAGTCTATTTTTATTCAGTTTCAGTGAATTCAGTCCTACCAAGACTAAGTTAGAAATAAAGCCAAGTAATTCCATTTTAGTATTTTCCTATTGCTTCTTCCTTTAATCTGATGTACATTCTGAATAAAGGTACTTCATAATATTCTAATCCTTTTATTCACTAGACAATGCATACTAGAGCCCTGTTTTTATAGGGAGAATCTTAATAAAATTTAGTCTGACCCAGTAGGTGTGTGAAATGAGATTTTAACTCATCTCACAGTGGTTTGGTCCAAGGCAGAGATGCTATGCACAGATGTGTAATTTCTTTTACCCCAAAATGATGATGTTTGAGTGCTTGGATTTAACACTTCATAGGAATTTCAATAAAATGGAGAATGCTCTTGGCAAAAGAAATGAGTGTGCTTCTTCTGGCTCGGGCTGTTCTTATTTGGGAAGGGAGTGTTGACACTCATGTGAGGTTGGAATTATGGAGAGTTTTGAGTGCACAGTCTTGTAGTTAAGAGCTTGGGAATCAACCATCTCTACCCCAGCACCTACTAATAGTGTGACTTGAACAAGTTGCCATTCGGAGCTTTAGTTGCCCTTTCTTTCTTTTTCTTTTTTCAATTTTATTTTTCTTTGAGTTGTAGAGGAACACAATACTGTTATTTTATTTATTTGTCTTTATGTGATGCTGAGGATCAAACCCAGGGCTTCTCATGTGCTAGGCAAGCACTCTACCACTTAGCTGCAACCCCAGCCCCAGTTGCCCTTTCTGTAGAAAAGTAAGCTTTAATTATTTCTTTAATAATAAGAACCCTGGGGTTATTATGAGGATTAAAAGAGACTGAGGTAGATTTTCACTAGAAGTGGAGAATGGCTACTATTTTCTGTAAGACTTTGAATCAGTCCAGTTTTTTTCTAAAACTAACATAATGTGTTTCAAAGGACTCTCTAAGTCCTGCCTACTCTAGAGCATCTTACCTGTCCCATTACCCAATGGACAATCCCATCCCATCATTAAAATCAATCTTATCATTAAAATCGATCTTCTGGATACCACTAGGGTCAAAGTTAAGGGTTATTATTTTATTTAGTTAGAATACAGTCCTAAACAACTTAGTTAAAATTTTTGTTGATATGATCTCACTTATTACTTAGGATACTGAGGATTAGATACTGATAGTTGATAGTAAAAAATATTTCTCAAATTCAGACACCAAAATTCGCATTCCTTTCACTATATACAAGAAACACAAAATTCAACACATGAAGATTGAGAACTCATCATCCTTTGGTTGATGCACTAACTTAATGGCATTAACAAGTTAGTTATCCTGGATCTTGCAGCTCAGATATAAAGAATTCTTTATCTATATCTGAGACAACTGAGGCCAAAACACAGTGTTTCATTTAAAGAGACACTAAAATGCAGAAATGGGAAATGTCATATACATGTTAGGGCATTTTCATCAACTCGAAAATGGGCAGGTATTAGTGTACTCTAATTTTAGTTGCACAATTTAAATAGGAAACTAGGTCCAAATAACATCCTGAAGGGTTTGGAACCCAAAAGTGCACAATGCTGCTAAGATGTAGATCCACTCAGTCAAGCATCTCATAACCCAGAAACTGTCACTGAGTCCCAGATCTTTGAGTGTATAGATAAGTGTGCCCTCACCACCCCCCACCTCTTCCAGACATCCATGGCCAGATCTTAAGAAAGATCTCAGGATCTCAGGATGTGCCTGTGCATATAACTTGTCCTTTCACCCACTCCTGCCACACCTCAATCCAGAGCTCAAAAGAAAGTCCAGGTACTCTGTTCTGGAAGGAACAACCCTACTTTCAGTAGTCCACACCTTCATGGTGGAGAATGGGGGTGTGGCAACAGAACTCTAAGCAGTCTTGGCAGCCCACTTCCTGAATTTTCCTATTTCCTTGCCATTCACAGTACAAATCTCATTATTCTCTGTAAAGTCCAGGACTCCCAAGCCAGCCACATCCACTGATTTTAATCTCCAAGAGGTGATACTTCCCACTGACCCCAGTGCCATCCCCAACCCTGCAAGACTCCACATGCATTCTTTGCTTTCTTTTCTCTGTAACATTCATCAACATACATATACACACACAGGTTAAACTCATGCATATTTTCCTATCTTTCTCCCCCAATAGAATAAAAGTTCATCAGGATATTTATTATTTTAGTTTTGTGTCTTAAAAGAAACACAAAATGCTGTTTTACATTAATAAGGTTGTGGTCAAAATATTTCACAAATACAAATCCAACAGTGACATGTCAGTACTATGTGTTGGATATTGGCTTGTTACAGGGTTATCTGAATCTGCAAATTTTCAGGATAGAAAAATGACAAAGGGAAAATACAAGTGTAGTTTTTTTCATGTCAAAATGAAAAGCTAAGCTGGGCCTCAGTATGCCTGCATTTCAGGCTGTCACAGATTTCTTTTTTCTAGGTAAATTTTTATTTTTATTAAATTTTTATTTCTTGATAGTCAGAAATAGCAATCAGTAGATGATTGCATATTTAAATTTAATTAAGTATGTTTTAATTTCTCTGAATTTTTATTGTAAGGAACCATAAAACTACTAACTTAGAAGCTTACAATTCATCAAATTCACTTACCTACAGCTACCACAGAGTCTAAGGCTCAATTTCTCCTGGTCTCAATGTTTATGATCAAGGCATATATGAAACTGGGGATAATTGTCATGGGACAAAAATTACAGAAAAAGAAACTCTAGAAATGTGTCTGTTTTCTTCCTTCCAGATATCCTATTATAGACATTGCTTTGGTTTACACAATGTGTGTGTATGTGTGTGTGTTTATAAGTGATGTGGTACCAAAAACAAAAACCACACATGTAAAGCTTTGATGATGGTATTTTCCAGCCATCTCATTTTGTTGACAACCGAAGAACTTTCATAGCTTTGTGATATTCATGTTTATTTTAAATAAGAAAATGAAGTATTCTTATTTCAGAATGTATCCTGTTGTGCTTAGCCATAAGTCAAAGCAACTGAAAGAATTTAATCACAGATGGGATGCTACAGCTAAGCGAATTAAGGAGGAAGTTAAGGTTTTCATTTCTAATTTTCCTCTTCCTGCAATGGACATCAGATGCTTACAGGTTTTACAAAATTTCACATTCTGTAGTAAACACAGAGTAATGTATACATGTTTATCTCTGCACAGAGTATTGTCTATATCCCTACCACTATTATTCAGTATATACAATTAGCATAATCTATGCAAAACTGGAAACTTCGTTTCTCAGAAGGAATTCCTTAGCTTAAATAATTCTTGGTACTATATTTTCCAAGTCTAGAGCAACATGATCTTTTTGTGGAATCCACAGCATGAAACAAAACTCTCAAACAATTCCATTAAGGCAGCTTATCGGTTTTACTTTTTCCAGGTGCCGTGGGGTGTTCCTGTTAGTATCACTTGCATCAAGTTTAAAGCTAATGAAAATCCAAATACAATTAGGAGGGGAGATGGGGAAAAGAGAGATTCCAAATCAGGGTGGATCCTCTCGTTGTGCTGGAAGGAAGAGGACTGTGATGCCTCTTTGATAGCGGCAGCAGAGGAAATGAAGCACTGATTGCAAGCCAGGTTTGAGCTGAACATTAATATGAAGGAAATCAACATCATCTTGATTACTGCATGTGAGAAACAGATGCCACCCCCCTCCCCTTTCTGCTGATATAACAAAAGGCATTGTGTCTGCTCAGGGTAATTGGGTGGGAAAAACACATGATGAAATCTAGTTATGATAAAAGAAAGAGGTTCCTGAGTCAATAAGAAGACCTCAGGAACATCCAAAGTTTTGTCATAAATCTTAAGTGTTGTACTTTGCAGGGGGTAGGGGAGTAGGCAATTTCTCTACCAATTGGCAACAGCTTGGTGAAACTATAAATAATATGGTGTGTCATTCCGGCCTCAGCAGTTAATGTCTGGCTGCCTTCCCTTAATCCACATTCATAAGCAACCCCCTATATGCTACTTACATAGACTCAGTCATTATTAAGCGTGCTTGATGTTAAGTGTTCTTGAAGATTTAGCTCATGACTGCTTGAGTGCCCCCAGGCCCCTCTTCAACCTTTTCTATTTGGAAGCCTTTTCTTTTGTGCTCCAATAGCATGACATGTATCCAAATCAGTCCAAAGGGTTGGCCCTGAGCATCTGAGAAAGGCAGCCTTACCTCTCTAGTCTTTGCATTCCTGCACTTTGCCTAATCATTGGCAATAAGTCTTGCCTTACTTTTTCCGGCCCTTCACTCCTTGTCTGATGGCATAAATTATATTTTCTAAAATATTAGTATTGTTTTAAAGAAGACCTTCTGTGTTTGTCAACTTTCCATTGCTATGACTAAACTATCTAACAAAATTAATTTAAAGAAGAAAATATTTATTTTGGGCCACAGTCTTAGAGGTTTCAGTCCATGGTCGGCCAGCTCTATTGCTGTGGGCCTGAGATGAGGCAGAACATCATGGCAGAAGGGCATGATGGAGGAAAGCTGCTCGGTTCATGGCAGCCAGGAAGCAGAGAGACGGCGTGGGAGGAGAGAAAGGGACAAGGGAGAAGAAATGCCCTTCCAGGGCATACAACCTGTGACTCATTTCCTCCAACCAGGCACCGCCTCCTAAAGTTTCTTCCACTTCTCACTAATGTCATAAAATTATTCATCCAACAATAGATTGACCACTGATGATGTCAAAGCCCTCATGAGCCACTTACTTCCCAAAGCCTCACCTCTGAACATTGCTGCATTGGAGATCAGGACTTCAGTACATGAAACTTTAGAGGACATTCCAGATCCAAACTATAACACTATCCTAAATTACAGTAGTAAAATACATTACAACAGAATCTATTACATTGAATTTAACTATATGTCCATAGATTTTGTCATAAGTCACTTTCTAGTATTAGAATAAAAAAAATCAGAACAGTTCTTTATATAGTTTTCCATGGAACTGTTTCCAATTTTTAAATTTTTTTTTTTTTTTTTTGGTACCAGGGATTGAACCCAGGGCCGCTTAACCACTGAGCCACATCCCCAGCCCCCTTTTTTAAAAATTTTATTTAGAGACATGTTCTCACTGATTTGCTTAGTACCTGCTTTGAACTCACGATCCTACTTCCTCAGCCTCTCAAGCCACTGGGATTACAAGAATGCACCACCACGCCTGGCTCTAAATAACTATTTTGGATAATAGTTCTAAGTAACTCTTGGGGAGAATAAATGTAGAGGATCAATGCTGTGTAATATATAGTAAAAAACTACATAAAGTTATAAATGTGGTATAAAACAACAGAATTTTCTTCTGAATATATATACCTCTAAAATTTATTTTGTGCATAAATATACACATAGGTAAATTTATATATCAGAAGGAAAAACTTACATATTAAATCTGACAGGGTGAAAGAAAATGTAAGACATTTCATCTGAATGTGGCTCCTGTATAGTATGCAGGTGAGCATGTAATCAAAAAGTCTGCAGAAACCTTCCGGCAACTGCAATGAGCCTTGAAACATCCCCCCCTCCACCCCCACCCCCAATAATCACCTGATCCTTTGCACCATCTTTCCCTCCCTTAAACACAAAAATGATATCCCTAATCCCCTGCAAGGGTGTGAGATCTAGGTGTAATTAAATAGAATGTGGGCAAAGTAATAGTTTGTAATAAGAAGCTGACTTTGTGTTCATAGACTGAAGCAAGCTGCTGCCGTGGAAGGTGCCTTGGTTTTTGGTCCATCTTCGACCAGTCAGGCAGGCCCAGATTCTGCCCAGGCTCTGCAACTCCTCAACCCTCCTAAAGAATTGTTCCACCTCTTCACAGCTCCTCCTCTTCCAATCAAGGGTCTGACACTGCCCATTGACCACATTTATTTTTCTGCCTTTTGGCACTGGGAGTTTGTCTGTTGTAGGATAAAAGTGGAATTCTCTGCTGTCTACAGGGCTTTCCCCAGGGAACAGAGCATGAAACCCAAACTTATATAAAATCATATCCTGTTTGCAAACATCATATTCCCTTTGCTTCGCACTAATCTGGTCCCGTAAACCCCAGCACAGCTTGAGAGCCCATTCCTCATCTAAACAAATGCCATAAGCCCCTTTATACTTTTACAACCATGTCAAAAAATAATATTGCCTGCCAATAGTGATGTGATTGGAGTTGCCTCCTCCGAGCCATAAAAGAAGTGCAGAGTCTGTTATCAATTTCTCTAAGTGTATCAGGGGAATTATGGGTCGATTCAGTTCCAAGTTATAAATGACAACTCAAAAGCCGCAGAAGCGTTTGAAGCTGGGAGCTGATGACGACATTATCATAAAAGCCTGCTCGTCCTTGCTTTTGTGGGTTTTTTTGTGGCCTATCAAGTGAAGAGGGGAAAATAAGGCTGAGAAATGACTTCAAGATTTCTTCACACAGCAGCAGGTCAGATGGCCAGGAAAATGATCACTATTTTTAGTGATATACCCTGAGGAGTGTGCACTAGCATGGTCCTGCACTGGTTTTGTTCCAAAGTTCTTTAGTTATCTATTCCCTTATATAATGACCAAGTCTTGGGATTTGGTAAAATGTTCTTTTCAATTAGCATATTTTCTTAGAGTGCAATCACATCATTAGAAATGAGTCATGCTATAGTAAATAAATAAAATGAGATGCAAACACAAAGGAATTTGAAGATTTTGAAATTGTTCACAAAATGCAATTCTGGACGCCATATGTTCAGGCACTTTAAATACCATGTTCCTACTGAGTTGTCTGACCAACACTCCAATACCACAAGTAATTTGTTGGGAGGGGGCTGGATTTAATAAGAAGTAGAGGATTTTGATTTTACAATGTTCTAAAACATCTTCTCCAAAAAAAATGAACACATCAGCACTCAGGAGATATATATTAAACCTGTCTAGAATGAAGTTATATATTCTAAATAATGAGACTTCACTTTAACACTTAGAAATCACTGAGCATTTTGGAATTAAACCAATGAGTCTCTCTTAGATTGTTTAAATCAGAAGAGTGTTTTAAGTAAAAGGCAATTTCAGTAGTGTCCAAGCTTTCCAGAGTGCCCCCAGCATGCCAAATCAGACCACTCCAAGTTCCTACTTGGTATTTTGTAGTTAATGTATCTAGGATTGTTCTGGAAGTGAAAATTTAGACTGGCTCAAACCCAAAGGACCCAGAATTTCTCCCAGCACTTGTGTCAAAATCAAAGATCGGAGAAAGCAAGATTTGAACAGATAAGATTATGACTTAGTTTCTGAAAACAAAAACGAAATCACAGAAACACTCAAAAAGAATGGATCAAACTGGTTTGCTAGAGCATCAGCAAGTGGGAGCTTGTATGTACACTTGTCCTTCCTCCAACCTCCCAGTGGTGCATAAATGCCCCAGGAGACAGAGAGATCAATTCAATAAGCACAATGCCCCTCTCCAGCCTTCACCAGCCCTGAGGCAGCCGACCTCATCCAGGCCTCCTGCTCCTGCCTCTGCTTGCCTGCACTAGATTACCCACCCCCATGCTGCCGCCATATGGATTAGGGCAGTGCCTGGGACATTATTAAGGACTATTTGATGATTCCCCACTGTGCTTCATGGTGGACTTACAGAATCAGAAGCAGCAGTCACTCAGAGTTCAAGAATTTACCAGTCGTTCTGGCTAAAGAATAAGAAGTTACCATGGTCGTGTTTAGAGCAGTTGAGTAGGGATACTTTGTGTTCAAGGGATAGTGAATTAGGGGCACATCCCAGGTCAGATTTGGGAGCTGTCCTCAGTTCCACTCTGGGTCATGAATTGAATGTAGTTGTAAAGGACTGGAGTTTGACGCTCACCATTCTTTTAACATCTTTGATTTATTCCCCAGTCACTGTTCCCATGAAGTCCTCATTGACTTTGTTTCATTCTTTGCCTCATTTGCAAGTAAAAAGCTCTTCTCCTAAAATAGCCACTTGGGATATTAGAAAATAAGCTAAAAGATCAATGAACCCCTTTAAAAAATCAATTTATCCTTCAAATTTAAGAATGATTTTATTAATGTGGAGTGGTGATAAGAGTCAAGTGTGCCAAGAGTCAAAAATCAAAAGTCACTGGTGAGCTGCCACAAAGGAGCCATACTACCCTAGCCACACTGCAGTACCGCTAGGCTGAAGGTAGGGTGGGGCTGTAGCCTGTCTGTCAGACTTAAAAATAAAAGATCTTTCAGAATGGTTTCACATAAATATACACAGCATCACCATACTTTCAGCTTTTCACCCTGTACTGTGGGACTTCAGGAGAAGAACTTCGCTGAGCATTTAGTCTTTCATCTGCAAAACGGTATTAATAATAATGATTATTTATTTTACTGGCTTCCTGAAACTTGGTTATGCATTGATAAAGTATAAAATCCAAATGGATATTGGCTATAAATGCCATTCTTATTTTCAGAGGGGGCAGAATCACAGGCAAAGGGACAGAGAAATATTCCTTATTAAGTCTAGCATAATTAAAATGGTAGAATGAATTAAAAATATGTGGGATTTTCCTACGTAAAATTTAGTTATAACTAATTATTGTCTAAAATATGATACATAAACAAGTAGGTTTGTTCTCTTCTTTCAGTATCCAAGAAACCTCACTGATTTAAATACTTTAGTCCATAGAGGCCTGACCTAGAATTGTGTGGTCCTAACATAACTGAGCAGTTAGTTCTAAGTTACTGGTAAGGGTTAAATTTAAATAGATTGCAGGTTATAGAGTTTGTTCTAATCATCTACAAAAACGTAGACATTTTTCTTCATATGTTGCTGGATTCAAACAAATTTGTCCTTGAAATGTGGTATAAATATCCTGGGTCAAAAGGCTTTGTTAATTATTGAAGACAAAAAATGGCCTCGAGGGGTTCACAAACAAATACCCCATAATGCAAAGCACTTTGTGAAGTTTATGCTATTTTCACCAGGAATATAATGTATGTGCATAGTTAGTGTGATTCTATTGAAAACTGAATTCCACCGCAAAACTATGTTAAAATCTCTTGCATTGACTTTTCTCCAGCTATGTAAAAGTCTAGCAAAACTGGCTTCATGAGTGTGTGGCCATAACACAAGAACTTACTGTTCGAAGGACCTCACTCTCAGTTTAGTTTTGTTGCCACAATCTTGAAGTTCTTAATAATTTTTTAACAAGAGGCTCTGTATTTGGCAATTAGCTCTGAAAATTATACTGCCAGTTCTGAAGTCTAGTATAAGCTTTACTGGGAAAAAGTCTTAAATGTAATTGGATAGATAAATCAAAGGAGATATTCTGTAAGTTTCTGTTATTTAAAAGCAGTGGTTAAACTCATACTTACCCCAAGTCCACCACAAGGTAAGGAGGAAAAAAACTTTTGAGAGTCATCACCTATACGGTAAGAAAATATAAAAATATATATAAATTGTGAGTATTATTGTTCATGTTGATTAACATATAATTTATGTCACATGGTATTTATCATTTTACTCATAAGGAAATCAATGAAATTTTGGACCAATTTTCAATGAAGTTAATTTTAAGCATACATTGTTCTGTTAATATAAATACATAGGTAAGAACACAAAGCAAATGAATATTAATATTATTATATATAAAGATCTATTACCCTACAGGAACAAACAGAAGCCCATGAAATTTGGGCTAAAAAACTTTTTAAATTGGTTTACTTATCCATATTGTATATTATAATTTTTTAAATTATAATTTATTAAATTATGATTTATGATAACTCAAATAGCTATTCACTAAGTGTATTACTCCAAGATGATATTTGATCCGCAAGTTTTATGAAACTGTATACTGTCATTTTAAAAATATTTCAAACACTAAGATATCTTCTCAAGTACACAGACTTATTCATCACTTGTATTTTAGAAACAGCTAAGTATAGTTAGCTAAAAGTAGCAGGATCTACTTAAAATATAGCTAAGGTCAAGTATACCATAAGCCTCTCTAACATGAACAGTTTTTAAAACAAAACACTATAAAAAGATAATTCTGTTTGGGGAATATATATAATATCAGTGTCAATGCAAAAAAGTTTTCTTTAAAAATATATGCCGAAATCTTTAATTGTCATTCTTTGTTGGAACTGTTATTTCATGGGAATTTTGACAATATTTCATTTACCTGCACTTTAATTTTCTGCATTTATCTACTTCATGAATAGACAAAACAATAGCAAATGCTCCCAAATCTCTGGCACTAAAATCTGTTTGTGCATTAACTAAAGAGAAAAGGAATGAACACTTCTAAGATCTTAGTCAACTGGTTCTGAAGTGACTTAGATGGGTCACTCAGAAGACGAATGGTAGAACCAGGTACAAACCCTTCAATTCACCTACCCCTGTATTTTTCCTACTAATGATTAATGACATAAATAATTAAAATAGAAAACAGTTTTGTGGTATAATTTATATGGCATGTTAGTAAAATTCTAATAGTAGATTGTACTGTCACAAAAGAAAGTTTATTTTCAAAACAAATTATATAAGTTTATTTTTCAAACATAATTACTAACAGATGGAAAATGATAAAGAAAAATATATGCACAGATGAGGACATCTAGTTATATAAAGACACGTTTAATTAAAACACAACAACAACCAAAAGATGAAGGTATAGTTCAGTGGTAGATTGTTTGCCTAGCATGTGCTAGGTTCAATCCCCAGTTCCGAAAAAAAACAAAAACAAAAATAAAAACCCACAAACAGAAGGCAAATACACACACACACAACACACACACACACACACACACACACACACACACATTAAGGCAAATGTTAAAATTAGAATGCTGGCACAAGTAAAAGATTCAAAAAATTTCAAAAAATTGCTGGATGGCATGAGAAAGGGTAAAGTTTTCTTATGTCATTGCTCTTAACAAAGATATTTCTATATCCTTGAATATTTTGCAAGACTGAATACATATCACCAGTGAATTAAATACACACACACACACACACACACAAGTAGATAGATATGTTAACTCTTCATTTATGGTCAGTTAAAAAGGGATAAAAATAATATTAAAACATAATAAATTTTAAAAAATTATTAAAAATTATTAAATCCTAAGAGAATAAAGAAAATAAATGATATGCCTCTTCTGGAGAATATTATGTACTAATGTTTACATAACATAAAACAGGTAAATGATCGATAATGTAAATTTAGCACTGTGTAAAAATATTAATTCACTGCATTGACTGAATTTAGTTTTTTAATGACATTATATTGCCTCATTAATGGACTAAAGTCTGGCTAGCTACAAGGCAGTAGAAACTGGTAATAAGAATGACAGGAATATTAATGTTAAGGAAAATCTTGGTCCAGAAATGATTGAAGAGAATGTTTTCAAAGTGTCACCTTACAGAATCTAAAGTATTTAAAGAGATAAATGGTGCCTATTTTCAAATCTAATTATTTTATAATCTATAGATGTCTTTCAAGATACAAAGACTAATAGTTCTGGTCCTACTAAACTTTCAGTTAAATCCTTCCTCTTAACCTTGAAAATAACTTTTAAGAGCAGCAGTATCAATTTAACACAAAAATGCCACCTCCCATCTGTGTTGGAGGGAGGAAGATAGCCAGTTGTACAGTAGTAAAATAAGTGGATTGAGAGAGCAATATGTTGATTATTAATTTCTATACATTTGTACATGACAGCTTCAACCTGGTCTTTTAGTTGTAAGTAAAAAAACAAGCTATAAGAATCCAAATGTCACAAAGAACAAAAAAAGTAATATTTTAAGAGAAAGAAATTATTCATTTTGAACAACAATAGGAGAATATCAGCTACATTTCTGAATTCACCAGAATAATTGAAATAGTTTGGACATGTCAAAGTTAAACTTAGCATTTGACCTTAGGGCCTCCAGAAGGCACCATCCTTGAGTGTGTGGACTAAGGTAGCCTACATAAAAGTGTAGCCCTTATCACTAAGAGGTGTCTATGAAACTCCACAGGTATACAGAATGCTAACCCCAATCATCAATTGTATGAATTCTATTTCCCATTAAATGTTTAAAATCAATGGGATTAATGTCTAATTAATCTGTCCTAAAATTTTAAAAACAGAATCAAAACTAAGTGCTTTAATCACATACATATAAAAAGAAGCTTTGTCCAAGTTCCAAGTTCTAAGTTGGAATTCATTTTTAAATCACCAAAATTTAAAGTAATACAAATTTTGAATATTTTGAAAAAACTAGATTTATTCAAAATTGTCGATTTTCTTTCCCCAAAAAAGTGAAGCTGCCATATTCATAAATAAAAGTTTGATGTTGTCAAAGTATAAATTTCATTTCTTTTAATAAATGTCTTTCTTCTTAAGATGTAGTATGTTGATATTTACAATTTGACCAACCCTATTCTATTCCAATGAAGTCAAAGAGTACTAGTGTTATGACTGGGTTGGTGGATACTTTGAGACCATAGTTTTAAAAAAGGGAGGGAGTAACGTTTTTTATTTTCTCTTAATTAAATTAAAAAAGTAATCACATGGACACTTTCCTATGTTTACGTGCTTGAGTATTTTGACCTAATAAAACCATGAAAATTAAAATGTGTGGTTCGGTTCGTCTTTGTCCTTAGTTGGGTAAAATTATTAATTCATGTTAAAATAAGAATGTTTATTATACAGAAGCCAGAACAAAAATACTTTACGTAATGTATCTGCATGTAGAGAACTAGTTCCTTAAAAGGAACCAAGTCAAAAATGTTTAGAGAATAGATAGGTGCTTAGATCAATTTATTTGTATTTATATAAAAGTATAACTTTAATTTTACCATATATATTATTTTTCATCAAAGTTTAGCAACATTCTCTCTAAATACTGAGCAGTCTGTATGTGTGCCCTTTTCTGCCCATTTTTCCTCCAGGTATCTACTGTTCCCTATCCTGACTATACACACATATGTACCTCACCTCATGTCTTTAGGGATACTTGCCATTCATCTTTTTTTTTTAAATTAATTTATTTATTTAAATGCATTTCAAGTCATAGTACATATATAGAGCTCAATTTTTCCATCTCTCTGATTGCAAACAAGGTAGAGTCACACGATTTGTGTTTTCATCCATGCACCTAGGGTAGTAATGTCCATCTCACTCAAAACCATTTTTGATACTCCCATTTCCCCTCCCCTCCCCCACCTCTCCCCTCCCCCATCCAAAGTTAATCTTTAAAAGCAGCTTGCAAGTGTTATAATGGGTAATTGTTAGTTCCCCCTTATAATTGCTTTCCAAAATACTTACCTATTACCTGTAATATACTTATTCCCAATCATTTAGGGTTAATTAACATAAATCATTTAAAAATATCATTGAAAAGAGTTATTGAAAGAGTTGAATAATTTGGAACTGACTCAATAAGTTTGAAAGAAAGGGACAAGAAAAGGTTCTAAAACGGGTTTTAACTAAACACTTTAAATATTAGCCATGTTATGTAGTGTTGTTATTCAATTATAAAGGTTATAAAATACAATTACTTCTACTAAAATATTGCTCTGTCACTATTTTTTCCAAAAATCTGTTGCTTCTAGCATTCATATAAAGTTTACATTAAACTCTGCAGCTTCAATTTTATTTTAAAATCTGATGATAAAATTTTGAAAAATCATACATTGACAATTATGTTTATTAATTTTATAATTGTCATTTACTGTGTTATTTAATACCCACAGGGAAGGTATGCATTAAAAAGCTTACACTGGGGGCTGGGATTGTGGCTCAGTGGTAGAGCGCTTGCCTTGCATGCGTGATGCACTGGGTTCGATCCTCAGCACCACATAAAAATACATAAATAAAATAAAGATACTGTGTCCATCTACAACTAATAAAAAATATTTTAAAAAAAAAGCTTACACTGATATTTCGAATGCCATCTTACTATAAAATGTAGTATCCTAGGCACAGAAATAGGAGTTGTCTCTAATATTAACTTGTACTATTATCTTTGTGTGTTAAGGTCATGGAAAAAAACCTGAAAGATACAAAACAAATGGAAAAGGTAAAGATAGATTTGCACAATAGGATGAAAAGATCTTTTTGTCATTTAGTTCAGAAACATAAGTAAGCAAATTTGGCAATGTATATATCCCTATATGCAAAAACACAATTCACATCTGCTATCCAAAGAAAGGTTAATTTTAAAGTCAATGGCGTGGAATACACATTGTCTTTTCTAGTGCAGAATTTTCTTAATCTGCTTTGGATTCTCTTGTACACGACTCATTCCACAGAGCAATGCTGTTGGAAAAACTGACTTTTTGTCACACTGCTTGCCAAGTATTTTGGACTGACACTTGCACTGACTAATGATAGTGCTGGAATGTGCTGTTCTCAGTCAAACAGAGTCCATACAGACCTAGGAGTATCCTGGGGTCCGGCTTCTGTCCATCCAGGGGGCTAGTGCCATACAACAGTGAGTGATGTTCAGAATGAACAAGTTGTATTTCCTCCAAGCTGGCTTTTCGACCTTGAATTCGCTGAAAGAAAATAGCAGAAACCTACAGTACCCCTCTGACAACATTTAGAAGAAAATGAGACCCCCAAGTCACATTTAAGATGATTAATAATGGGCTGAGTTTCATCAGGCAGGAATGTGAGACTCATCTGCTTGGTAAAACACTCTAATAATACTTGAAAAATGACTATATGCAAGGTTGAGATGCGAAGGATTGCTTATGCCTATGTAGGCAATTGACATAAAGCTTATTCTTCTTTGGCATAAAAAATAAATCTATAACAAAGAATGGTTTGTTATAGTTAATGGTTGTCTCTTTTGTAAAAATATGAGCTTAGAAACAGTCAAGGGCTAATGTTTACCTGAAAAATAAATTTATTACCATCTTATTTTATACTTACCTGAAGAAGTTGTTGAAATGAATTTTTCTTAAAAGACATGGGTAAACAGCATGAGAGTGTAATGTATTTTATGTTAATTACTTCATGTGTGTGCATATCACCACAGCATTACTCTAGAACAATGTTACTCAAAGCTTGTCCCATGGGACCCATAACAGTTGAGGATCTGCTTGTCAATGGCCCATGATGAGATCAGTAGAGAAATTCAGAGTAAATATTTAGAAACTTGCATGGCAATTTGACAGTCATTTTATGTCTTTTGAATCTAATAAACTTTCGTATGACTCCAATTTTTATTTCACTTTTGCAGTATTTCACTTTTAGTGTGTTTTATAAAAGTATTAACTATGTGACAGATTGGAAATTAAACAGAAACAAAAACTGCTGTTTAACCAGAGATAATTTGAGACACTCTAGACTCAATTCTTTACATTCAGGCTAGGCAGAGACTTTTCATCCCATCTAACAAAGACTGGTCCTTTGACACAGACACACGGTACCCTAAGTTAAACCTTATTAGCCAACATCCAAAGTGTTCTTCCCGGCCACATTTCTCAGCACATCTGTGAGCCTGATAAACATCATGCTGGTGTATGAAATTAATTAACCTTCACTTTCGGAAATGCCTATGCTTCCTAAAACCACATAAACAATATGAAGTTTTGCTTAAAATACACACCATCACAAGGCAGTGGTCAGGTAATACTTAAGTACAGAACTCAAAAGAAATTCAGAGAGTCTGTTCAGGGAGTGCTGTCCTCCCACCTTCCTGACTGTGCAACCACTAAGTGACTTGGAAACATCAGGTGACAACCACATCTCTCTTGGGACCAGGACAACTCCATGATCAGTTTCCTTTGTGTAAGGGGATGGGGCTGCTGGTAGACTCTTCAGTGTTGATATGTGGTTCACTGAGGGGCCAGGCTGGGAAAATCTCTATGTAATGACACTTCCTCAGGGTTTATTGGACAGGAGGCAGAGTTGTGCTTGTCAGCGAAAATAAATGATCAGGTCACAGTGAGGGAGGAATGGTGGGGACCCCAGGGGATGCTGATTTAAAGCAGAATCTCAAGATTGCCTTTATGTGAAAATCAACAAACAAATACCCGTGGAATTTTCTTTGTCATTTCATTGAAGTTCCCTGTTCTCAACACTATCATTCAGCATTGTGTAATCCAATGTACATTTCTAGAAAAATGAAGTATGCTTTTAAGAAATTATTCCTAAGTAGTTAAGACAAGGCAAATTTAATGATGGCATTCAGGTCAGCCTTGTTCTGATCAGTAAACAATCATATTGAACCAGTTGGTTTGCTGGTAAACATGAAATACGCAAAGGTTTGTAGAAGACAAACACAACCAAAGAAGTAGACTGACAGGTAAGGATCTAAAAGGAGCAAGAGAAAATCGAGAATCAATATTAAAGGGAAACATTTTAACTGCAAGATTTCAGCAGATGGAAAATCCCCCAAGATAAATGGTGGTAACTCCATGGTTTGAGTCATTTAAAACTGGAATGAACAGAGTGCTGAAAAACACACTGTGACAACCAGTCCCAGCCTGGCATAATAATGAATACCATGAAATAACAGCGCTTCCAAGCTTTCATTTCTATGGGTCTATGAAGTCCATAGCCACAGATATCATAAAAGCTGATACAGTGAAACATGAAAATCCTAAACAATGTCAATTCTAACGCTAAGATTGGAGCCATGTTTTGACTGCTGGACTATCATAAAACTCCATCAACTTTTTCCTTCTCTCCTTTTCTACTAAGATTTTTTTCAGCTCCCTGTTGAATTTTTGGCTCTAACATTAAATACCACTAATAGTAAATTTATCTTTATGTTTCATACGCTAGTCATACATATTACAAACTGTACAATCAATGTCTGTCCCAAATCCATCTCTTCTCCCACAATTCCCGTAGCATTCCAGCTGAATGTTTAATCACACGTTTGAACAATAATCTGCTAATAAGATTAACTGTATATTGATATTAGCTCAAGCGCTAGCAAATCATGAGGACACCTGCTGAATCTTTCATCCCCTAGTGTAGCAGCAATCAACTGGCAGCAAGGACACAGCCTCTGGACAAGCTACCTAACATTTACTTATTCTAGAGTTTTTGCTTCTGGTTTATACTCTAGTCCTTCCCTCACTATTAAAATGTAAAACAGCTCATGCATTATCCCTTTGATTCTTTTTCCCACTACTCCTTCCATTTCCTTTGACTCTTTAGAAGTATTTTATACTGGCAGATTGTGTTATTATAACCAATAGTTCTTAAAAATTACTGCGATCAAAATAAGGATGTACTCATTCTTAGAAGGATGTACCCTTCTGCTTCTATAGCTGCTAGAGAATAAGCCCCATAAACACAGTGCATGTTTTCCCCCCCAAAAGCAAGGAAAACCAATTCAGTATGGAAATGATTTCTACCTATAGAAAGGATCTGGAGAAAGCACATTCGAGATTTGTATCTTGCAGAAACATTACTATGGGAACTTGGATCACTAAGCCAAGAATCCTGAAATAGCAACTGCTTGCTTTATTTCTTCACACACAGGATCTCCTGGAGTGGTTCATTTTGCCTCACTTTTATCAGATGCCTTAAATTTGTCACATTCAACTCTCCTTTCATATTGAGATCTCCAACAGTCCCATTTTTAATTCAGTATTTCATTTGCTCATGCTTAAATATAGATATTCTCATTTTGTCCCTTCCCAAATGTTCTACTTCCTGTGTACCCTGTATTCCTCCATGTCTCTCTTAAGATGCTCTCTAGAGTCAAAGGTCAATAGCATAATGACTCACAAAATAGGATAAAGTGCTCTGATAATCTTAATTTAGGGAGATACTGGTTTCCGTTCTCAGAGAAAATTAGTCTGCAGGATGTCTATGTAAAGTCATCTATGATGTTCTGACTAAAAAGGCTTTTGAGCATATTGGAACACTCGATGCATATAAGGGATGGAGTTCATCTGGAGAGTTCTCACATGAAATCCAAAGATAGGTCCTGAATACTTTAATAGGCCTAGGAACAGAAGCTTCCAGCTCTTCTTTCAACTTAAAGAAATGCTGTAATTTTGGATTGCTTTCATTCTGATATTATTATTCTGTGACTTACACTCAATCCAGATCTTCCCTGAGAGTAGAAAAGTAGCCAGGGCTCAGCCTACTCTGTGCTTAGGAATATGATCATATTCACTGCAGACCCCCAAACAGCCTCTATACAGGTTGGAAGTTTGACTAAAGAAGTCATTTAAAATTACCATATCATTGAGTCTCACAATGCACCAGGGTTCTTTCCTAAAGAAATAGTCTTTCTGAAATAAAGCCTGTTAATGCAACCTGATTACAGAAGGAATGTTCTGAACATGATCTACAAAGTCATACTGTGACAAGATGAAACGCAGCCTACCCACACCCACCCACACACAGAGCACACACACGGTATAGATTCATATTTTTTCTGCCAAGGAGCAGAGAAAAAAGGAAACAGTTCTATTTCTTCCCCACTTGTGTTCAAAGCCTGGAGTGAGGCCAGTGTCCTAATCAGTTCTCATTGGCCCTGGAGGAATCAGAACCTTTTGTAAAATATAATAAAGGGCATAAAATCATGATAAAATGCATGAAAAAGCAGTGCCTTTGGTTAGAGAACTAGAAATAATTTAGCAGAACAGATGGATTGCATTGGTTGGGTATTATTGAGGACATGAAAGGGCTCATTTTGTGGCAGTTCCAAACTAAGAGAAAATGTCCAACTTAAATTTGACAAGTCAAAGTACCTGCCTCCACTGAAGCAGACTCCATTTTCTTTAATCATTTTCAAAGTAGTGACATACTAGGCAAGAATTTCTACTGAAATACCTCATTTTCTGAAAATATTTCATCCATTGTCTCAAAATAAAGGGATGTTTTATTTTTTTCTCCAAAAAAACTCTGTAGGGCTACAAACATTCAATTAAAAAAATATAAATGAGTTATCAGAGTCAAAGTTAGATTCAGTTTTGAAAACCACATTTAATACTTAAGGAGTCAATTCATGGTCTATTAATTATTCTTGATATACTTCTCTTAAAACAAACACATAAATGTGGTCTCATTGTTCAACCCAAGCTTATCTACTGGAGTTTTCATATGTTACAATCAATTATTTCTTTGAATATTTTATAAGTAATAGTTTCTAATAGCCTCTCCCCCCACAGCTGTACAATCTTTCCTCATGGCCCTCATCATATAGTAACCTGTTCTCAGAATTTTTTCTCATAAAGTGGACTAAAAGGAGACAGGCAGTAATTGAGCAGGAAGGCAGCAACAGACCTCTGCTCCCTTCTGTAGGGCATGTGAAAGAAAAGTAGACTGCAAGCTGAGAGCTGGCTTGTCCTGCCTCTTGAATGTCCTCCCTGTGCCTAAAGCCAGCTATGAGACACCTCCATGGGCCTTGGTTTCTTCATCTATAATGCATAAGGCATAAGGAGGCTTTAAGCTTCATTTTAGCCCTAACTGATAAGATCTGTGGCAAAATAACTTATACACAATAAAAATTTAAGAAAACACGTATTACTTTGATTGATGAATTTGCCTGAGGCAAGAAAATGGAATTACAGTGATCTATTACTATGGTTGAGGCCAGAAAATAGGCCTATGAAGATTTTCTAAAGCAGTCCAACACTTCTTTGAAAAGCCCATTTTTTTTGTTGTTGTTGTTTTGGTTTTTTTGGGACCGAGGATTGAACTCAGGGGTACTCGACCACTGAGCCACATCCCCAGCCCTATTTTGTGTTTTATTTAGAGACAAGGTCTCACTGCATTTCTTAGGGCCTCATTGTTGCTGAGGCTGGCTTTGAACTCGCAATCCTCCTGCCTCAGCCTCCCAAAGTGCTGGGATTACAGGCGTGTGCCACCACACCCGACTGAAGCCCATTTCTTAAAAGTTTAATTACCACTGGAAAATGAGAGGATTTTCAAAGCTTATATTACTATCTGACAACCTCAAAATAATAAACACTTTCCCCAATTTCTAAATTCTTTAGCGTATAGCATGTCTGGCTTTGTTTGTATGTTTTGTTTCCTGATGCTGGGGATTGAACTCAGGGCCTTGCATATGCTAGGCAAATGCTCTCACAACGAACTACACCCCTAGTCTGCACTTCTGACTTAAAGCTGCCTGTGTGTTTCAAGTAAATGCTTGAACTGTCTCATCTCCAAGTATTTGATCCATCTGCCTATTTGTCTCTACCTGTTAAGTTTATGTAAGAAGTTGAGTTTGTGTTGCAGTGGTTCTTAACAATAGCTCCACCTTGAAACCAGCTGGGAGAGTTTAAGAGGTACAGCTGCCTGAGTCTTACCCCTACAGCTTCTGATTCACTCTGTGTGGACACAGCTTGGGCGCCTCGCTGGATATCTAAAGCCACTCAGTGGATTGTATTGGGTAGAAACCTGGGTCAAGAACCACATGTTGGAAGGACTGTGCTTCCTACTCATAAATGAATTCAAGATACTGTCACTATTGATCCATGTTTGGGACCAAGAAATAGTTTTGTTTTGTTTTTTTAACATTAAGGAGTAAAAAAAAAAAAAAATTCTTGTCTTCAAAATTTTACTTGTCTTAATATTGCTCAATTCAGTCATTACTATTTGTTTTCAAATATTTCAGAGTGCATAGCAATTTCTAAAGCATTTCAGAAAGCCAGCAAATCCTCTGCAGTAATAAAGGTCTGGTGTGGTCATGAGCATATGTGTTATATATGTTTTTCAAGTTTTATTTCCATCTATTTCAAATTGTTATGCTCATCAGAAAAAAAAAAGTATGCCATAGTTTCATTGCTTCATTTTCATAATTTTTAATAAAATAAAATCATCTACCTTGTAATTTTTAGTTATAAATATTTTAATGATTTAGTTTAAAGCATTGCTTTTTCAAATATCACCCATGTATGCAACAAAAATTTTTAATAAATATTTATACTTGAATACCACACTGTTCAAATGACTTAAAAATATCTAACATTCATTTTTATTAATAAGCCTTAATGCTGCTATCTAAAAACCCCTGTATTATTTTCCAAATGGATTCAGAAAGGGAATGTCTCGTGTTTCCCTTTGTTGATTGTATTCTACAAGCAGAATTTTTAAAACTTCCATGTCATCTCAATTCTGATTATAAACTGTGTGATTACTTTTAATGTATGTATCTGCCTGGGCCCACCCTACTGTGACATGTAAATATCTCTCAGAACAATGACATAATGCACCCTGGTTTACTCGTCATATCTAGATCTTTTGCACTGCTTCCTCCCAACTGCCAGAGCCTTTAGAGACAATTTACAGGACTCCCTGTTCGACTTTCTTACTGCTTTGTAGTTAGATTCTAAGACACAAACATATTTTAAAAAAAAAATTTTTTGTACAAACTAAACAGAACAGTAAGCTGTTATGTGCTGCCATCTAGTTAGACTACTCTATAAAACAAATGTTTAATTGAATTTCCATTAACTTGCAGTATGCAGAGTTTCACAGTCTTAATGTCAGAAACCTGTACATTCCAAAAAGTACATTCCACAAAGTAAACCATTTCCTTATTTGGATTTAAAAAGGGTATTTTAAGTCACTGTGTGTGCAGGAAAGTGTGCTGAAGACCCTATCCTTGAGCTGCTGGACTTCTTGAGATTTTCTTGAGTTGCTCTCCACTTTTCTCATTGGAACTGTTGAGAAGTCCCAGAAGGGGCAACAGTAGCTTGGTTTCATGTCCCAGAATTGTTTTGTAATTACTTTGTGTTGGCACTTGAATAAAAGAGTTAAACATTTCAGCACAGTATGTTGCTTATGGTTTTTACTTATGAATTAAGCGAAACAAAGTTATTCAATATTAGTCACAAAGAGGCAATGCAAATTCCACATAATGTGTAATCCAACAAAAGCATTATAAAATGTTATTATTCTCAAAACAAATGTGAGAGCAAGCAAATGTCTGTGGGTGGCTTGGTGGGGCTGGGAGACATGAGCACTTCTGGAAAAACAACTGCAAGTGCATTTCTAACAGATGATGGGTCAATCTCTACAATTTTTTTTTTTAAGCTCAGAGGAGCACATTCCTTTCTCCAGGAGCACACACACTTTAGAAACCCAGCTACCTAATCGAAGAGCTTGTTTTCACAACAGGATACCAAATTACCCCTTGCCCCTTGCCCCAGATCCATTTCTCACGGTGACCAGAAAGCTGCTGGTTTTGCTTTTTGTTCCCAACAGAATCACTAAAATAAGTATGAATGATTCAATAGGGGAAAAAATTAAATGGTATTGGCATGAAGGACTACTAACCGCTCAACTTTTTTAAAACAGTGCCACGTCATGCCAAAAGAAGTTAACCCATGTAACCACTGTAATCTAATATAATAAGGACTAATGTTTTCTCTGGCTACTAATCAGCACTAGTCAGCAAAGCCAATTTACACTATAGCTTACAAACTAAGAGCAAAGTATTTACCAAAACATGCTAAAAATTTAGTCTGCTGTTAAGAAAAGAGAGTGTTATGTCTAAAGTGAGCTCCTTAGCTATTCTAATTCCATACAATATTAAATCTGGAAGAAATCCTAGAAAATATTCGGCATAATATGCCCATCCATAGCATGAGAAAATCAGAGATCAGCAAGGTTAAATGATCAACTAAAGTACACTTATAATTACGGCCGAGCTAACATTAAATCTAATGTTGAATAATCACCTTGGAATCCATTTTGATTAATTTACCACATTTCTAAATGAGTTGACACAATCCAGAAGTTTGATATGGGGATCAGTCTAGCATTTTGAAATGAAGGAGCTCTTCTAATGTTTTCAATTTGTCATCTTTTCTATCATTTTATTATTGTTTCATTAATGTACAATTGACCACTCCATTGGATGAGGAAAGTTGACTTTTCAATATATGCTAGCAGAATTGGGGACTCCTTTTCTTTTGTTCCAGAGAAATAGGTAATAGTAACCCTAGTAAATTAAAGAAACCAAATAAAGACAGAAGCATGTTGTTCAACATAAGGGGCATTTTCTCCTTCACACTGATATAAAACATCACCTCCTCTCTCTCTTGCTCATAGAACTTCTCTGAAGCTTTCAAGACAATGAAAGCAGCTGACCACAGTCTCTTTTTATTTCTTTTCTAAGCCCAATCAATAAGAATCTTCAGAATCATAGCAACATAAATGTATTGACGCAAATCCTTTAGGAATTTGTAATTATGTTTATTTGTATGATCATTTGATCAAAGTCAAGTGAATCCACTAAATGTTAACCTCCATGAAGATGGGGAATGTATCTTTTCTCCTCAATATTGTATCTCCTGCTCCTAACAGAGGTGCCTGGAAAACTCAAATTCTTATTGATATCATTGAGTAAATATTCTGCTGTTTATCAAGGTGTGGTGACTACAGCAGCAGTATCAGGATCATCCAAACATATTAGAAAAACAAATCCTTAGTCCTCCATCCAGACCTACTGAATCAGAAACTCTATGGCTGGAGCTCAGTCATCTGTGTCTGAACATGCCCCCAGAAGATTCTGATAGATGCTATTTGAGATTTTCTTTGAAAGCACAAGTTGATTTCTAACCATGGGTGGCCATGTGAACCTGCAGGGCAAATGGTGTCCAAAGATGGCAGATAACTATATATGGATATTGGGAAACAATGTGCTGATCCAGCTTGTATGCATTCCTATTTGATTATATCCTTTTCTTTGGAATCTAATAAGTTCTCCCTGTTATGAAACTATTGAGATAAATTCTTGTTTCCCACAATCAAGAGAGAACGTTGTCTAGACCACTTAAGAGAGCGATAGTCTAGGCACCAGTCCTGGTACTCTAATCCCTGGAGAACCAGCCAGCAGAAATTGCACTTTCTTTTGTTCATACTAGTTAGACACAACTAGGCAAGTGAACTAGAGTTCAACATCCTGATAGCTCCTCTCAGGCAGTTTAGAAAGAATGGCCTCTGTTCTGTCTTTATTTGGGTCTTTGGGATGTCTTGCTAAATAGGACTCGCACCAGAGCTGAGACCTCCTTTCTCTCTTGGAGTAAATACATGAACTGCAGTAAACAGTAACTGTCATTGGCTTGGATTCCTTTACGAGGCTCAGAAACACTAACCAGGAAGGCTTTCAGGGGAGCCTTTTCCTCCCTTTTCAACTAGCTGAAGTCTCACACAGAGAAGTCACTCCATAATATCATTTGCCTCTTTTGGTGGGTTTTCTCCCTGATTCATCAACAACTATAATTCTTATGAAGTTTGACTTTTTTTTTTTTAAATGGTGGTCCTGGGGATTGAACCCAGGGCCATGGGCATGTGAGGCAAGCACTCTCCCAACTGAGCTATATCCTTAGCCCTGAAGTTTGATAAATTGCTAAAATACTTGTTGGTAACTTTCTCAGTTTTTTCCAATATATTAAAATTTTCAAAATAATTCAGCATGAGGTAGAAAGTTTAACATACTTAGAAGAGGGTTTAATAACATATTAATGAATTCGTGTATAAAATTGACTTATCAAATAACACATTTTGAGAGAACTCCACAAATAATATGTGTCAATTATTCCAATTGTGTTTAGTAAAAGAATGGGCTAGGCAGTCTTGAATGATGGTATAGATTCTACTATTTCTGAATGGACTGAACTGCTTTGGAATAATCTGTGTTCCTTTTCATTTTCTTATCTATTATTCTGGTAAAAATAGGAAGAAAAAGAAAATAATTCATGAAATTTCTCTTTCTCTTTTGGATCTGTTTTATCTTACATGGAACTAACAGCCTCCAGAAAAGGAGAACATCTATTTAGTTAATGATTTCTAAAATTCCATTTTGAATCTTCCTAAAATCATTCACAGTTAAAGGGACATTAAATGCCTAGGTGTCTTAAAGTGAGTTGTTTATTAGTGCTTTTAGAAGTTACATTACATGTTTTTATTTTTTTACTTAGGTTACCATATCATAGAATCAAAGAGCAAATAAATTCATATGTACAAAAATTCCTTCCATTGTGTAGGAATATGATAACATAAAATACAGGAAACAATTTCTTCACTTAAGAAAATAAACACTCAGATTGGCGCGGTGGCTCAAGCCTGTAATCCCAGCACTTAGGGAGGCTGAGACAGGAGAATTGCAAGTTCAAAGCCAGCCTCAGCAATGGCGAGGTGCTAAGCAACTCAGTGAGACCCTGTCTCTACATAAAACACAAAATAGGGCTGGGGATGTGGCTCAGTGGTCGAGTGCCCTTGAGTTCAATCCTCAGTACCAAAAAAAAAGAAAAGAAAAGAAACACTCAGGCTGGGGATATAGCTCAATTGGTAGAGTGTTTGCCTTGCATGCATAAGGCCCTGGGTTCAATCCCCAGCACCACAAAAAAGAAAAAAAGAAAAGAAACACTTGGTAAGCTGCCATCAAACTATGTTCAAAAAGTAGTTTCTGTTTGCATGATTGTGAAGTTTTTGATAAGACACTTATGCATGATCTTCTTTAAACTACTCCACTAACCTGAGTTGCCAAGTAAATTATTTTTAATTTTGTGATTGTTATCATGAAGACTCCTGTGTTTTTGACTGGGCTGGGCTTACTTAACTCATTCTCAACAACTCTAGTCCTTCTGACATTTCACTCTGTGGTTGACATCACATAAGCCAGTGAGTTATAATATAATTGTATGGTTTGAAATAATATAGGAATAAAATAAAGTGATGTAGGAGGAATTGAAGATGACTGACTTGAAAGGGATGATAACAGACTGTTTTAGATTTTAAGATCAGTGTGAACTGTACTACATTCCTTATAATTTTACACTCTGCTCCATTCCTAAACAGTTCTTTAGGTTATAGCTTTTCAAAATTCTACTATCAAATAATGTATTTGAAGCCTGTTGGCCACTGCCAATTTGAAGAGGTTGGGAGCAAAGCAGATAGAGGCTGCAGGACATAACAAAGACTTGAATGTGGAAAAATGCAAGTAGCAATGTCTCGGCTAGCAAAAGCAGCAAAAAATTGCCAAGCAGGAAAATATCCATAGCAGTCACAAAGGTGAGACAAGAAAGTTCACAAGAATAAATGAGATTTGTGTGTTAATATCAATCTGTAATTTTTCCCTTAAGATCATACAAACAAGTCTCTTTGGCTGCCCATTTCGTGTATTCCATATGGAGTTTGGTGGAAAAGAAAATGATTTGGCCTCCAAATTGCATTATCAAAAGTATGAAATTCTTAAAGATAACTCTAAAATTACTCAAAGAGCATGAAAGCTTTCTGCCATACAATATGGATGCCACTGGCAAAAGATAAATAGAATTTCACTTAGGAAACAACCAGAGAAATAAATCTCGCTCATTTGCCTTCACTTTGGGATTTTTAGGTGAAGGATACATTTAATCAGAAGCAGAGTTTTAAATATTAAAAAATTTGACATTTCCATCATAAACATATAATAAAATTTGTAAGACCAGTGCTCTGTTGTATTCATTTACAGTCTCAACTCCTGACTGACCTACAGGACATTATCAATAATTTGATGCCAAAATAATTAGTATCCCTGTAAGATGGAATACATAATTCATCTACATTGCCTTTTAAAGAGAAAGTCTATAAGGAAAACTATTCTTAGAAGTGAGCAAATTGAACAAATGGCTTTGCATCTTTAAAAGTCAATATTTTAACTAGCTTGCAGAGAAGGATCAGACAGATGTAATTCACATTTACAAGTATAGGCAAGTGCAC
Organism: Xerus rutilus; assembly: GCA_028644305.1. Classification (NCBI taxonomy): domain Eukaryota; kingdom Metazoa; phylum Chordata; class Mammalia; order Rodentia; family Sciuridae; genus Xerus; species Xerus rutilus. Next base: position 69,430,821 of record CM053407.1, on the reverse strand, counting down.
TTGACCTTTAGTATCATTTTCTCTGCTTTGAAATTTCTATTTCAACCAAAGCATTTTACAGGTTCTGTTTAAACTACACTGGACTTGCATAAGAATTTTGTTGACTGCATTTTCAGTTTCCAAAAATAATGCACTACAGAAAGTTTTTAGAATGGTCTATGGGTTAATATCACCTATATGAATAATTATATATCCAGCACTTTTAAATGTCCGTCTGACCTTAGAATTTATATACTATGCAAATAGTCATAAGTAGTTTGCATATAACCTGAAAAAATCAATTTTAATTTTATTGAAGTATAATGAATTTCATTTGCTCTCATATCAGTTTCCTCATGCCATAATTATAGTCAAAATATTATCCATTTAATTTTTCCCCCCAGGCAAGTAAAAACTGTTGAATTTCCTTCATTGTTAGAAGGTCAACAGAACCAAATAGAAACATCTTAAAATGGCAGTCTCTGAGATCAGGAATGTTATTTGTCTTGTGAAATTTGCAATTTCAGTGGCCGAAACACACCTCTAATATAACACAGGTCCAGTAAAAATTTTTGAAATCAATCAATGCTAAAATAAAGTGAAAAAGACATGAAATATATTTTTCTTTTTAAAATGGTTCATACCCAAATGTAAATGGTTACTGAATTTTGGGGAACAATGGAAATTTTTATCAACTATATCAAACAGCTCATAATTATTATATATTTTACAAATTTGACAATAAGAGCCTTTCTGAATTGCTATCACTTTTGTTTTTTATCTTTGAAAGCCTAAAGAAATATTTGTTTCTAAATGAAAATGGAATTGTCATCAGGAATTTAAAGAAATGAGTCTAAAGAAATATCGATAAAATGAAAATATTCAAAGCCGTACCATAAAATTACAGACATATTAGTCACTTCAATGAAAAGGAGTGTCTTTTCTTAGTGAGAAAAATGTTATTCTTTGAAATTAATTCATTTCTATGAGGCAAAATTGGCATATATCTGAGTTCGAAGGGCAGTTTCTAACAAAAAAATACCAATTACTTAACATTTAACACTTTGCAAGCAGTTTCACAGAAGACTAACTCAATAAATGATGTCCATTTGCAAACAAGAATGCTATCATGTGTACATAATAATGCTGCAATAGAACACACACATCAGGCAGCTGCTTAGTCCATCAACACTGATTACCTACTGTGTGCCCAGCCCAGAGTCAAATGGTGAGTTCTATGCTATTTGTTTATGACTGATCATTAATCACAATGTTTGTTCTACATGGTTAACATTTTTTTACTGCTACCCAAATGAATACTGGCCTCTTTACATGATTTATTTAAGTAAGTAAAAGAGTGTGGCCAATTCAGGATTACCTCACATTTATTTAGCAGCCCCGTTTCTTGCAGCCGTGACCAGATGCTCTGTATTCGTCCGGCATGCTCAGGGTGGGTGGTGGAACTGCCACAAATGCACTGGTGTTTCAGCATCAGAGGGTCATAAGCAATTCCTTCAAGACAAAGAAAACATACATGTAATGGTACACACTGGAAGATAAAGTGATCACTCCAAAAAGTCATTCTTTTTAAAATAAAATTTGCAAAGAAAAAATATCTGTATCCTTAAGACCCCATAAGAGCAATTTAGTCCTGTGTATCTGCATATGTATGCAAAAACATCCATCAGTGGATTAACTAGTACTCAGACCTTAGTTTGGTAAATCTGTAAAGTGATAAAGGTGGTGACATTTTAAGAAACTTCAGATTAAAAAAAAGAATGCCATATTCTTACCAGTATTTAAAATCATTGTTAACTGTTTGAGGGCAGATAATTCAATTTAATAGAAGTTTTCATTTTTTCACTGAAGCCACAAAATGAGCTGGTTTTCTAAATCCTGAACTTATATAATGAGTAAATTTCATTTTTACTTTGGATCAGGGCTACATCTTTGTAATAAACTGAACAATTTTCCAACTCTTCCCATTTGTTTGGAAATTTCATCAAAGGTGGGTACTCAGTTTCTTCTTTGCTTACTTTTGTTTTCCTCAAAATTTACACCATTATATAAAAAATATGACTATTATAAATCTATAAGATACATAAGCCCATATATTGTTAGACATTTGAAGTAGTTCTTTTAAAATATAAATGATAGTTGTAATATGATCTCTTTAGTAGAGATTTCAGTTACTTAATGAATAAAATCTTCTCTTAGGAGCTAGTGTATTTCATGTTTTAATTGGACTTTAAGATGAGATAAATTTTATAAAAATCTGATAAAATCAATTATTAGGAGTACATAAAATAAGACTTTTTAAAGCAAGAGATTAGATTATAATTACAACTCTAGCTGATTTTAAGATTTCTGCCCACAACCACTTCCCTTGAGGGAGGGGAAAACATGTTATTTATAATATTGGCTAACATGAGAAATTATTTAACAAATTTGCTCTAATATTCGACCATCAAAGTACATTATGGGGTACAGGGAGTGAAGTATCCATGATAAGAAATTAAAGAGCCAAAAAAAATCTATTCAAGAACAGATTAGTACCAAAAATTTGTTGTAAAGTACATTTAATTAGATAAATTTTATTCTCTCTCTGACTGACTTACATTACTGTGTTAAAGGAATGTTTCTCAAAAGGGGAAAATATTTGCCCCTGAGTGCACCAAAATCCTACAGAAAAATGACACATGCATTTTGAAACCATGTGGTAAAAATTATGTTTAAGAAAAAATATTTTGCTGGTCCAAATAATATCCATTCTTAAGAGTCAATAGCTGGGCTGGGGTTGTGGCTCAGTGGTTAAGCGTTTGCCTAGCATGTGTGAGGCACTGGGTTCGATTCTCAGCACCACATATAAATAAATAAAATAAAGGTCTCTTGACAACTA
>CM053407.1:69335312-69427443 GCA_028644305.1 Xerus rutilus | reverse complement strand
ATATATATATATACATAAATATATAATGTTATATATTGTCCTGGTTATATTATTATGTTTCTGGTCCACTCTTGGATCTGGATTCTTCTAAGGCCTACATAGCCTTTCCATTTAGAAACTCTTTTCTCAGACCTGCCGGATCTTGCTAATATTCAGAGATCTTCACTAATATCAAAGGAACATGTACACACTAGAGGAATGCAATGCATGTCAGGAAAGGTCACCTCCCCTAAACCATGGGAAGAAACCCTACCTATGGTATTTCAATAACAGCTAGCACCACAGGTATTAATATCAATAAAAAAACTTTATAATTAAGCTCACTTTTCAATTAAATAAATTATTTTAGTCAATACAAATGGCACTATGATAGGGTGGTTGTTATTCTGTGTTCTCTGAAATGTTAAGGCTGAATAAAAGACACTTTCAGGAAAAAAAAATTGAAAAGTATATGATCTTTAAAGATACTGTTCTTACTATATTAAAACAGGAATTTCAATATGAGCAAAATCTTTTTTGCTAGACATACAGGGCTAGCACTAGGCATGATTGAATTCCAAAGGCTTCCATTAACACTAGGCTGCAGTTCTAGGTTGTCCAGGATATATGGGCAAGTTGGCTGTGCTTCCAGAAATAGAGGGGTCAGATGGACTGGTTAATCTGGCAAAAGAAATATGCACAGCCTACAGCTCCTAGCATGGAATGTTGTCTTAGGGTACAACACATTCTACAAAGTAGCTCCTATGCACACTTATTAAAAATGCCTATCACAATTAAATAACTTGGCCATTTCAGACATTGATTTTAACTGAAAGATGATATCAAAGCTTAGGAACATGACTTCCAAAAATGTATTTTATGTTTCTGAAGCATGAGGCCTGCAAATCTCTGAATCTAAAAAATGATTCAAAATTAAAATTAGGTGACCCATGAGGCCTTTGGGGAAGGGGTACACATGAATTATATCCTTGCTGCATCCAAGTTGTGAGACTCTTAGGGCTACAGTATCTTTCATGTGATCAGCCACAGTTTGAGAGCATGGAACAATAATGAGGTACAGCAGAAGAACATGAATAATTTTCCACCCATAAGTTCGCAGCACAGTTCCTTTGCAGCGGAACTTGTACCCCATGACCACATTTTTTTTTAAACATGTGTTCCAGACTTGACCTTTCTCTGGCTTTAGAATTATCTAGCTTGCTTTCCTTTGTAGGCAGCTGTAGACAAAGGAAGAGATTGGTCAAAAAGCCCACCCAGAGGTACCATAATAAATGGAACCTCTAACATACCAGGCACGGTTTGCCTTGGTGCTATTGGTTCCTATGAGTCACTTGTATGGGAAGTCAGCAAAAAAATATCAAATAAAACAACAAGAAGACAAACTGAGGAAAGGACACTCTTTAGAGTTAAATGAGGAAGGCAAGTGTCATAAATTTCCTTGTGGCCAAATCCTAGAAGGAAAGATACTGAAGAATACTGCTAAAGAATGTTGTAGGGATTTTTATTTCCAAAAGGGACCCATGCACCTGTTGATGTATTTTCCAGGTCCTTGAATGATAGCAATTTATGAGGCTATTACTACTAAGCCCAAGATTTATCAGATGTGCTGTTTGTCTTGTGGCCACTATAACCTCATAAAACTTGGGTTGCATTGGGTTAAAATGGAGCGTTCTACTATTGGAGTTATTCTGAGCATTTAAATCGGATAATCCTACAAGACCGGTGCATTTCGCTTGCCTATTAAGGAGAGTCTTTAGGGATTCCTACCAGTTGCAGAGCCAGGCTGGAGGGGGCGGTCGGTTGCAGGGTGCGATAAAATGGAGGCAGCGGGGGAAGAATGAGTCCTGGAGAGAAGACGATGTTTCTCTAATCCATCCATGCCAACCACAGCCAGCTGAGCCTGGCGCGCCGAGAGCGCACGTGTGTGCGGAGACTCCGGGAAGGGCTGCTGCAGAGAAAACAACACAGTAGACAGAAACGTGAGACAAGCATCTAGGGAGACACTGAGAGCGACATGTCAACAAATTAAGTTCATCAGGTCAGAGACATAATAAACGGTGTGAAGGAAAAAGAAAAAAAAAATAGAGAGAGAAAGGGAGAGAATAAACAAGATCCAGTCAATAAATCCATTCAACAGATGTTTTCACACTGAAGGCCAGTGCCTGTCTGCCTGGCTCTGGAGAAGGTGATGGCAGGATGCTTGTCAGTTTGGACTGATTGAAAGGAACAGACCTTTAACCCCAAGAGTAACATCGGCTTACTCAGTTTCCTACCTTGATATCAACGTTTTGAATACTGCCCCAGAATGGTTGCAGCACAAAAGTGGGAGAATAATTCAACTGCTTTCCAAATAAGGCTCAATTATGAAAATTCTATCTTGAATTTATTTCAGTGATATTGTTAATGAAATCGATTGGTGCCTTTAAAAATTACCAGTTAAATGGTTTTGACACCTTTCAATTTTCATATAATGATGTAGAAAAATGAATTTTTCATGGTTTACAGGGTATAATCTCAACCCTATAATTTTTTTATATAATATTAGGTATATTCTATAAAAGTTTACAACACTTAATATTTTACAGAGTATTAGGTATGTTAGGGATATAGTTTTTAATACTTCTAAAGTTAATCAAAGCTCCAAAGTTTAGAAGCTTCCAGAAAATTCACTTAAGTCTATTTCTCTGTCTTAAAAGAGACAATCTCTAAAACACAGTTGGCAGCTAATTTAACCATCAAAACTATGCAGTAATTATTTAATCTCTTACCAACAGGAATTCACAAACTTCATGCTGTTTTGCAAATATCTTTCCTAAGGAACATGGAAAGTGGCTGAACAGTGCTACAAAACATGATTATCATCTTGCTATCAATAAGGATACTAAAGTTCCAAAAGGTTAACAAAATTTTTAAAATGCAAGTCTAATCCCTATAATTTGAAAAACGTGTATGTTGTTTTGCTTTGATCTGCCAGGCTAGCATTTACTTTTTCAGGACTTGATGCAAACTTCACTTTTCTTTCGGGTTAGGTTAGGTACTCCACTGCACTCAACATATCATATTTTCCCACACAAGGACTGACGAATCCTAAGTACATAAATCACTCACTAAGTGAGAAAGCGCACAAATCTACATATAACACAACTGTGCTCCATGCATAGTATGTGGTTTTGTCGTTATAGCTTTTTCTGTATAAGACATGAATTAATGCTACACTTCAATGCATATTTGATGATGAATAAATATAACTTTTAAAATAGTTTGAGAATATAGGCAGAGATTTCTCAATTCAGAAAAAATATAAATCATTAAAAATTAACTTTAAAATTGATTATAATTAACATGTAGGTGGTTGCTTTAGTTTTGCTGAGCAGAATAATCATACCATCAATCAATTGGAAGGCACCGTCAGATGCTTATGCTTTAGTCATTTGTTTTGGTGCTCAGGATGGCTTGGTCAGTGAGGTTTACAACACTTTTAATGCATTCCCAAGAGTTTAACATTTTTTTGTTTTCTTACATATCTCTATGTTCAATGCCCTGAGAATATACAAGTTCTGATTACGGGGAATATAAATATATACATATCACTTCAGGGCTTTCCAATCAGGAAAAGGAAGCTTTTCTGCATGTGATCTAAACTGTATAGTTAACTATTCAGATGTTTGCAATATTCTTCTCTTCTCATTCATCCTTCTGTAATCTTTTTAACTCTCAAAAGTTAAACCAACACAAAAGACTTCGAATGATCACTTTACTTAACCAGCCTTGTTTCTTCCTTCAAGGATTCTCTTCCTAAAACCCTGGTGAAAGCCAAAAGTTGACACAAAGAAACTATGAAGGTCAGTCGAAGTTTGAAGAACCTTTTCTGCCCGTCATTTGAGCTCTCCTTGACCTGAGGCCAACCTACATTTTCAGATTTAGATCATCTTTCCCATTTCTAGATTCTAGCCAAAATACTATATTCTGTACCCAAGTACCATTCCCAGGACTGCCTATTTATGTTCATTGGCCCTGCATCCTTTTACCTTTCTGGGCCCTTTTCTCCAAAAAAACAATACTTTGCCTTTTATGTCCACATTTGGTTCATTATTATATATCGATAAGTATAATATTTTTCCTTCTGATTAATAAATTAAAATTTATAATGTATTGTGGGCCCCTAAAGTTACCATAGCCCTGGTCTGTTATGTCTAATGGGTCTATTGACCTCATTCATGCCTCTACCAGCCCATCCTTTCTGTAACACCCCTCTGCATGTGCCTAGAAAGCTCCATAGTGATCACTGATACATACCCACTAAGGTCCACTACAAACTCCAAATAGAGCCTTTTTTGAGCACCCACCTAAGCCTTCTTCTCTCTTTCCATTACATTCCCATCACATTTTGTTTTTCTCTGTGCTTTTCCCTGCCATAGTCTTATATATTTCAGTTGCTTCATGCACTCACTATTTCTTAAGCTCATACTTTGTTCCAAACACTTTGCTAGTATGTTGAACTTTTTATGCTTATCGTCTAGTGAGGAGAAAGATACTAAATATTTATAAGCATATATATTTATAAACATAAGGAATGCTGTATAGGAAAAATTCAGGATGCTTGAAAAACTCTTAAATAAAGTTGATGAAGAGGGTTCAAGAAACTTTCATCTAAGAAAGTAATATTCAGTTTGAAATGTGAAGGATAAATTAGAATTAGCCAGGTACAGAGTGAGAAGAAGCTTTACATACATTTTATGCATGTGTGGGTGGGTGCCCATGTGTGTGAAGTCATCTTTCCCTATGTAATACTAAAAGCTTTTAGAAGCAGGGACTAGAGATAATTCATCTGTTGACTTGCTATGCTATATTTTATCTTTGTTTATGCTTTCTAGAAGCTAAATAATTATTTGTGCATTAAGACTATACAATAGATACTTATAAGTTAAAGGCCATTGTTCTTTAAATAACATTACCAACTTTTTTGTTGTTTTTTCCGAACCAGGGATTGAACCCAGGCTTGCTTAACCACTGAGCCACATCCCCAGGCCTTTTTATATTTTCTTTAGAGGCAGGGTCTCACTGAGTTGCTAAGTGCCTCACTAAGTTGCTCAGGCAAGCTTTGAACTTGCAATCCTCCTGGCTCAGCCTCCCAAATCGCTGGGATTAGACGTGCAGCATCGAGCCTGGCAGCATAACCAAATTTTGAACCAGGTACGGTGGCACACGCCTGTAATCCCAGTGGCTCAGGAGACTCAGGCAAGAGGATTACAAGTTCAAAGCCAGCCTAAGCAATTTAGTGAGGCACTAAGTAACTCAGTAAGACCCTGTCTGTAAATAAAATATATATATATAAAAGGCTGGGGATATAGCTCAGTGGTTAAGTGCTCTGGGTTCAAATGCCAGTACAAAAGAACAAAACAGGGCTGGGGTTGTGGCTCAATGGTAGAGAGCTTGCCTCGCACATGTGAGGCACTGGGTTGGTCCTCAGTACCACAAAAAATAAATAAATAAATAAATGTGTTCATCTACAACTAAAAAAAATTTTATAAAAAAAGAACAAAACAAAAACAAAAATGTAACCAAATTTTAGATGACTAAGATTACTAAATGTTTTCTCTCTTAATAAATAGTTCAATACCATTTGAATCATACTACTTACCAACCTTTTTTATTTAATAGTGCCTATTTATTGCTTTTCTTGGGCTTCATAGAAACCCTATAAAATAATAGAGTAATAGTTTGCTAATTTATAAGCATGATATAAATATTATATAAAAGAGTGTCCAACATGGAAAGCAATAACCTAATTATCCAGTGTCAACCATTAGGAACATGGCAACATAGGTAAGGGACAAAAAATTACTTGTTCAATAGTAGTTATTTATTTTTCACATAAAAGTATTAAGCTGATATCTGTTACACAAGCAGAAAACAGCAGATCCTATGCTGGGTTAGACAGATAGCAACAGGAGTTAAGCATGGCTTTTGATCTTAAGGACTGACACCCTAAGTCTGAACACTTTTCCCTAATTAGTAAGTTCCATGAGGATATGGCTTTGTTTGTTATATATTCCCATGCAAGACTTTACACATAGTAAATGTTAATAAATATTCAAATGTTGAATAAATAAATGAATAAAAAGAAGTAGTCATCCTTAAAATTTTACCATAAGAATAAGATAAAGCATATTAAAAGCAATCATAACAACAAAAAGTCAAGGAATGACTGAGAAAAAATATGAGAAATAGAGTCCAGACAAAACAATTGCCAAAGGACCTGAAATTAGTTAGCACTGGTGCCAAGAGATAATGAAAGAAAAGGTCCGGTGATTTGAAGATTATTTTTCTTTGTACTTTCATGTGGTTTCCAAGTTTTCTGACTATCATATATGTTAAAACTTTAATTAAGAAAAATGGTAAATGTTATTTAATCTAAACAGCCCAACCTTTCAAACACTTCATTAGGACAGATTCATAATCATTATACATACAAGCAGACATGGGTCAAAATGTTCAAACCTACTTCCAAAATAGGAATATTTCAGAAAGAAAACGTTGTTAGTTTTCCAAATTAATTGACTGGGATCATGTACATTTACAAATGAAGTATGGCTCTTAATGTACGGGGAGAGTTAGAACAATCCAAGAAGCCACAGTTAATACAGTGCGCTACATTATCAGAAAATGCTTGGCCACTTTACTTCAAATGGGTCTCCTTCCTCATCAATAAAAAATATCCTTCTTGAGGATGAAAACTTAGATTACATTTTTCTGTTCTAGCTGAATTTGAAGAGTTTCATTAAACTTATTTGTTTTCTACCTTAATAGGAGATAATTTTATCTAGGGTAATTTGGGGTACTTTGAAGTATGAACAAACATACATGTTTTTTCTTGCATTGTCAGAAAATTAAATGTCAAATAATTGAGAACCTATGGTTATTAAAAATTGAATGTATACCCAAATTCACATTTCACTTATAGAGCACAATTAGAAAATGTGCCATGTCCTTTAAGTACATAGTAAGCATGTCCCATTCACAGAACTTTTGATTAAAAATATTTTAAGTATACACATTGAGTCTATTTCTTTTGTATGTGTTAGTCTTTCTTTTTTCAGGCAATCTAACATAGGGCCTGATTTTGATTGGTTATTTTGCCAGAGTGTCATTTAGTTTTACTGGGATGTATAGTTCAACTTTTCCTTAAATGGAGTGGTCTAAATCCATTATGCCTAAACATCAATTGCCCCTTCTCACTGGTAAAAGCTAAAAAATTACTTTCACAGAAGAGTTATTTTACACCTACTTTATAAAATCCTCAATATTGCCTTGTAAACATCAGTGTTGTTGTGGTCCCTGCCTTTCAATTGGCATAGAGCATTGGCAGTGCAATCTATTCAAACTGGGTAGAGAGAATTACAGAAGCTCTTTCTATGACAAGCACAATGTTCTTGCTGTAGAACAAAATATTTATTTGGGGATAGCTTGCTAATGGAGATTATGAGGTAATAAACTCCTCAGTTAAAAAGACTTCAGTGTTCTATTTTGCTTATAGTAATGGTGACTTTTGTTCTTTCTGTTTTGCTTCCTTGTTGCTCTTGCTCAGAAGTCTAGTTTATGGCTTCGGGGTTTTCACTTTGTACTGAGTGGTGGCATTCATTTCCAGACACGTGGATAGTTCCTTGTGGGCTATAATCAATATCATCATGCAACTTTAGCTGGAGCAAATAATAGAAATCATGATGTTTACTCTTTGAAATATACAAAATTATTTGTAATGGCTTCATAAAAGATAAAACCTAGAAGTAAACGAAAAAAATAAGATCATGGAAAAATAATTGGAGAAAAAGACAGTAGGTTTCCATTTTAAATTCTATTTCTAATGCCATTTCTTTAAAGAATGTGACCCTCTTTGTTTAGTATTTAGTAAGTTGAGTTTTCTTTTTGGTTCACAGTGTTTTTAATTTTAGAATTTTTGCTTTTATAAAAACCTTAAAATCCTAATTATCCCTAGAGGTTATCTTGTCAAATGCCAGGGGCATTTGCATATTTAAAGTCTTTGTATTACTCAGGATGAGTGTAGAAATCTTGGTTAATTTTAAACTTCCTGAAGCTAAACATTCATGTTAATAATTTAAGAGTAGCTATTAAATAAATAGAAATAATGTGTCTAATTCTAAAGTAGACAAAAAAATTTAAAAAAGCAAAACCAAGGAACAAACCTAAAAATAAATGGAGAAAAAAACCTGAAGCTTTGAAAAAGCTGTACAAAAATAAATCACAAAGTGAGATGCTAGAAGCAAATCCCCATATATCAGCAAGCACAGTTGATATGAATGCAATTCACCAGCTAGATGATGATGTCAGCCAAATTGATTTGGCAGAGCAATATTAAATTGAAAAGTTTTATGAAGAAATATCAGGCAAATACTAATATGATAAAGAAGTAAAATCCCTGTATAGTCACATTAAAAAGATACAAAATAGACATTAAGGAAAAAAATTTTAGGGACCATAGAAGGATTTTTATAAAAAATATAAATATTCAATTAACAGCAGAAAACTTCTAAACTTGTCTGTGCCTAATAACTTAAACTGAAAATGTAAAAATCAAATGGGCAGAACTATAGGGAAAAGCTGAAAAATCCACATTACAGAAGAGGTTTATGAAAAATTTATCACAAAACTACTTCATTCATAGAAGACTTGAATAACACAGTTCACTAGATTGAAGATATATTGAATTTGCAACCAATAAGCACATTCTTTCAAGCACATGAATAATTACCAAATTTACCACTGCAACAATGCAAGGGTTAATAAACTTAAGAGAATTAATATCTTTAATGGATTATTATTCAGTTTTACAAAGGAAGAGAATTCCAGAATTTTCTTGAAAACATTTAGGAGATTGTATATGTGTATATATATTTTTTGGAGATATATTTTTTTAGGAATAAAAAAACAGGAGCAGAAAAATGGACAGATATTGTGCATATTTCAAATAATGAAATATTTCAAAAGCCAACAAATATGTTAATAGAAACAATCTCACTGGTAATCAGAAAATGCAAATTAAAACTGTCATGAAATACCATTTTATACTTATCACATTGATCAGCAGATCAAGTCTGGCAATACCAAGCATTACTGAAAGATAACAGAGCAAGAGAGGCTCAGACTGCTTATAAGAGAGCAAACTAATTTAAAGAATAAGTCACTAATATTTAACAAAAATAAGGATGGATGGCAAACCACAGGAAAAATGATGAGCGAAAAAAGCAAAACAACATTAATACTTAGGACAATTACTGAAATTTTAAATCATACAAATTAATACCATATATTAAGGAAATGCATGTGTAAATATAACAAAAAAACATGAATAAAAATAATGAAAATATCTTAAAATGTAAGGGAAACACCCAGCAAATTCAGAAGAGAAGGAATAGAAGGGACATGCACTAGGAGAGAGATATACAGGAAACCTCAGTTGTATTTGTAATGTTTGATTTCTGAGTCTTTGTTTAAGAGTCTTCATTACTGCAGTATTTTTTCTCCATATAGGAATACATTTTTAACCAACTTTAAATGTTTACTATGTGTTTAAGTGGCAACAGCAAGACGGCTGAATAGATGCACACAGCACTCACCTGCTCCTCCACAAAGAACCAAAGCAACAGGTGTATAGCTGCATATTGAGGTGAGTGATCGTGGGAGAACACTAGAAATCAACAGGAGAAAAATGGAAACCTTGTAAGATCCAGGGATCTGGGACAACAGCAAGAAAAACATAATAACCTGGCACCTGCCACCCTGAATGCATAGCCAGGGAGAGGGAGTCTTCCATCTCCAGGGTTAGAAGTGAGAGTCCCAGAAAACTCTATCAATGCAGTTACTGGCAATCCTAGGCATTGGAAACTTTCACAAGACTCACAGAATTATAGCAAACTAGATATGTAATCTGAAATCTGCCTAGTAGCCTGGCTTTGGAAAAGAAGTCCACATCACTTCTCAGTGAATGCCCGGAGCCATCTTGAGAAGGGATTTACTGTCTGATTTTTTACTGCACTAGAAGTTAGAAACAACTTCATGTTCTCATCTCTGGGACCCCAGAGACATTCCTTTGCACTGACTCAATGGGTAGTTTCCTCACAAAGTGTGGCTTAGTACAGTGACTCTGACACAAATCCACAAAGAACCCTGCTCTATAGGGAATAGGTGTTTCCACACGGAAGGGAATGGAGGGTGCCACCTTAATAAACCCGAGAAAAGGGTCCTGCCCTCTGAGACCTTGAGGGTGGCCAGGCATGTGTGGTTTCATGTTGGTGCCAAGACTGAAGGCAGTCACCCAGGCAGTTCACACCACTCTTTCTCCAGTCCCCACCCGTGGCATCTTTTACTAACAAAGCAAAAGAGAGGTCTGTGGTTCCAATGCTTTCCTGACCATAGGTACATGCTGGGGTTCTCTGGAGCAATGCCAAGACTTTAGCTGCTGTGCACCCGCTGTTTGCCCAAACTAAGAAGGTCTGGAGAGACCTTTACCCAGTGCCTGCTGTGTTCTGCTCTTCCCTCAGCCCTCAAACACTTCAGCTGGGGGCAATTTTGCCTGGTTCCTACTGAAATCCACTCCTGCTCAATCACTAGATTGAGCTCCAGAGCTGAATCAAGGGGTTAAAAAAGCCCAGTCACTGCCCTGTCCCAGGTGCACATGGCCAAAGGGCATCTGAGGTCCTACTTCTGGGCATGTATACCCACAGTAACAACAGAAAGGAACATCACAATTCTTGCTGACAACAAATCTACATGCACCCCCAACACTGATCATTCAACAGCTTGTCTGACCTCATACTGCTGACAAAACTGGGTATGAGTACCACAGAGTTGATGCTGTGATTCCTGCCCCTGCCTTTCCATGTGAAGCACCTGGGCCTGCAACAGTATCTAATCAGAGGAAAAGTGCTTCAGGCTCCTCACCACTACTGGAATGGCCAGAGCCAGACTCCCTAACAAGTTACAGACCCAATATTAGCAGTATCCTGAAAAAGCCTCCATCGCTTGGTAGGTATCACCACACCCATCATAGCAGCAGCCACATAGGCTGCCACACACACTTCTCTCTGCACCTTACCAGCCTGAACTACTAGAGTGCCCCACTTTCATGGGATCGGCAAAGACAGTTTTTCCAACTCTGACACATTATACAATGTGACCAAACTCACTAATCACAGACAAAGAAGCTATATGGAAATCACATTATGGTACCACCTAGAAATAATATTGCATATACTGATACCTCAAGACACATCTTTAGGAGAAAGCTGCCTAATATGAAGGCCTCAGTTGTGCAAATTTCAACAAAGGAACACAAAAAATATGAGAAATCAAGGTGATATAACATCTCCTAAAGATCATAACTCTATTAAAAGACTCCAAAAATATCAAGATGAATGAAATGCCTGATAAAGATTTTAAAAGAATGAATTTTTAAAGGCTGAATGAGATCTAAGAGAATATAGATAAAGTTAAATGAAATTAGGGAAACAATTTTGAAAAAGAACCAACCAGAAATCATGGAAATGAATAGCTCTATAAATCAAATAAAAAACTTAGATGAAAACCTCAACAAAAGACTAGATGAAAGCAGAATAAAGGATATCAGAGCTTGAAGACAAGTATTTTGAAATATCACATTGACAGTAAAAGCAAGGAAGGAAGGAAGCAAAGAAAGAAGAAATCAAAGAAAAGAAAAGAAACAGTAAAGAATGAAGACAACATTCAGATCTTTGGGACACCATTAAATTATCAAACACTTATATTATTGATATATATGAAGGTGATTATGATTTGGATATTAACTGTTGCCTGAATGCAACAATGTTCAGAGATGGGAATTTGCAGAAATTATTAGATCATTAGGCCTCTGAACTCATCAATGGATTGACCCATGGACAGGTTTGTAGATGATGGCATTATTGGCAGCTGGTGGAAACTGAAGGAGGTATGACCTAATTGGAAGGAGTGGGTTCTTGGAATGAGGACTGGTGGATATAGTGATTATTAATCTATATGCACCTATGTCAGAGCACCCAATTTTAGACCTAAAGAGAGACATGCTCTGATATAATAGTAGTGAGGTATTTCAGTATCCTACTCTCACAATTGACAGATCACCAGATCTAAACAAAACAAAACAAAACAAAATCAAAAGAGAAACAGAGTTAAACTACACTTCAGGTGAAATTGAGTTAACAGACATTTACTAAACATGGCATTTAACGGCTGCAGAATGCATATTCTTTTCATGAACACGTGGAACTTTCTCTAAGAATATGCCATGTGTTAGACCACAAAATATATCTTACCAAATTTTTAAAAAATTGAAATCATGTCCTGTGTCTTTTCAGATCACAGTGGAACAAAATGAGAAGTCAATACAGAGAAACTTTAGCAATTATGCGAATACATGGAGTCTGAACAAAACACTTTTAAGCAACAGTGAGTCATTGAGAAAGTCAGAAGGGAAATTTTAAAATACAATATACCCAAACCTGTGGTATACAAAGTTATAATAAGAGGGAACTTTATAGCAATGGGTGCCTACATCAAAAAAAAAAAAAAAGAGAAAGATTTCAAAAGAAGCAATCTAATGATGCATTTAAAGACTTAGAAAAGGAAGAATATATCTAACTCAAAATTAGTAGAAGGAAAGAAATAATACAAATCAGGGCAGAAATAAATGAAATAGAATCTTAAAAATAAATACAAAAGATCAATGAAACAAAAAGTTGGTTCTCTGAAAGATAAAAACATTGACAAAATTTTAGCTAACCTATTTGTGTGTGTGAGAGAGAGAGAATCCTAATAAATAAAATAAGCAGATATCACAGCTAATACTATAGAAATCCAAAGCATCATTAAAAATTACTTTTGAAAAAACAACAAGTTGGAAAATCTAGAAGAAATGGACAAGCTTCTAAACAAATGATCTACCAAAATAGAACCAAGATGATATTTTTAAAAATCCTGAATAGGCCAATTACAAGTAATGATATTGAATCAGTAATTGTCTCTCAATAAAGAAAAGTTCAGGAGTAGTTGCTTGCACTGCTCAATTTTACAAACTTTTAAAAAAGTTAACCACCATGGCTTCTCAGATTTCATAGAACTGAAAGGGAGGTATTTCTCTCAAACTTATTCTATAAGGCCAGCATTATCTTGCTACAAAACCTGGCAAGAATACAACAAAAGTACTATAAACCAGTATCCCTGATGATTATAGCTGCAAACTTTTTTTAATGAAATAATTCCCAAATCAAATTCAACTGCACATCAAAAATATGTTATACCGTGATCAAGTTGGTCTTATCCCAGGGATGTAAGAATGGTTCAAAAAGCACAAATCAATAAACATAATATATCACATAAGTATAATGAAGAATAAAAATTACATGATAATTTCTATATTGATGCAGAAAAATCACTTGAAAAAATTCAACATCCCTTCAGGGTAAAAGACCTCAAAAAATTACATATAGAAGGATCTTAATACAACATAAAAATGATATATACAGCAAACACATAACCTACATCATACCAAAAGGAAAAAACTAAAAGGTCAAGAATCTTGTTCCATTTTCACCACTCTTATTCAATACAGTACTATAAGTTTTATTCAGAGCAATTAGTCAAAAGGAAGAAATAAAAGGCATACAAAGAGGAAAAGAGGAAGTCAAATTATCTCTGTTTGCAGATCATATGATTCTATACATAGAAAAATCTACAGACTCTACCAAAGGACATTAGAACTAAGAAAGAAATTCAGTAAAAAGCAGGATATGAAATCAGTGTTCTAAAATCAGTTGTTCCTCCACATGCCAGTAATAAACCTATTGAGAAAGAAATCATTAAAATAATCTTATTCATGATAGCCACAAAATATAAATAAAATCCTTTTAATAAATTTAACTAAGGAAATGAACAACTTCTACAATGAAAAATACAAAACACTGAAGAAAGAAATTGAAGAGGACACTAAAAGGTGGGAAGACACTCCCTGCCCCATTCCTGGATTGGAAGAATTAATATTGCTAAAATATCCACACTACCCAAAGTGGTCTGCAGATTCAATTCATTTCCTATCAAAATACAATGATACTCTTCTTAGCACTAGAACAAACAATCCTTAAATTCACATGGAAGCACAAAAGACCCTGAACAGCCAAAGCAATTTTGAGCAAAAAGAGCAAAGTTGGCGGCATCACAATACCTGATTTCAGACCTACCACAGAGCCATAAAAACAGACACAGGATGGTGTTGGTATAAAAACAGAGCCAGAGACCAATGGAACAGAATAGAGAACCCAAGAATAAACTCACACAAAAGATTCTGGATAAAGGTACCAAAAATACACTGTGGACAAGGCATAATCTGTTCAACACACAGTGCCTGGAAAACTGGATGTCCATGTGCAGAAGGATGAAACTTGGCTTCATCTCAGCCCTGCACAAAATCAACTCAAAATGAATCAAAGACCATTACAGTATACTCCAAACTCTAAAAATACTAGAGGAACACATAGTGGAACCACTTCAGTGTGTTGGTACACACAATTATTTTCTGGATAGGACTCCAAAAGCACAGGAAACAATTAAAAATTGACAAATGGGGTTACATCAAACCAAAAATGTTTCTATACAGAAGAGGGAAAAGTTGATAGAGGGAAGAGACAGACAACCTATAGGATGAGAGAAAATATAAGTAATTTTTATTTATCTATTAGAGGGTTAATATCCAGAACATATAAAAAAATTTAAAAACAACCAAAAATCAAGTAATCTAATTTTAAAACTGGGCAAATGATATGAATAGATACTTCAAAAAGAATAAATACAAATTGCCAACAAATATATGAAAAATAAAAAAATTCTGAAAATCAGTAGTCATCAAGAAAATGCAAATTAAAATTACAATGAGGCCAGGCCTGGTGGCACATGCCCATAATCCCATCAACTCAGGAGTCTGAAGTAGGAGGATCACAAGTTCAAGACCAGTCTTAAATAAAAAGGACTGGGGATGTAGCTCAGTGGTAAAGTATCCCTTAGTTCAATCCCTAATACCACACACACACACATACACACACACACACAAACTTACAAGGAAACCCTATCTAACCTCAGTTAGAATGTTAGAATGGCTATTAATATTTTTTAAAAAAGCAACTCTTACATACTCTTGGTGGGAATGTAAAATAATATAGCCATTATGAGAAACATTATGGAGTTTCCACAAAAACCTAAAAATAGAACTATCAGATGATCCAGCAATCCCACTTCTGGATATATATCCAAAGGAAATGAAGTCAGCATACAAAAGAGATACCCACATATCCCTGGTTCATTGTGGCGCTATTTACAATAGCTGAGACACGGAATCAGCCTAGGTTCCCATCAACAGATGATTGCATCAGCAGGTATAATATTATATGTACACAATGGAGTATTTTTCAGCTGTAAAGAAGTAGTAGGTTTAGCATGTAAATAAATCACCAATATTATTTATAACTCTTCCATATACAAATAGTTCTGTTGAAAAAACTATACTTTTATAGGAGAAAACAAATAGTTTTGTATTTTGGAAAAATATAAGAAAATGAATGAGAGGAAAAAGGAATAAAGGAAAAAGAAGTAAAAATAGATGCAAAAAGAAAATAAAACTAAGTATGGAAATATATTTGTCTATCAAAAAGAGGCAAGATAATTCACTATTAGGTAATATATTCATAATATATCTATTAATTTAAATAAAATATGCATTAATTTCACTCTTAGGTAAATGAACATAATAACATATATAATTACATAGATTTTTTCCTTAGAATTTCAACATATTATCATTACCTTCAACTCATTGAGAAAACAATTAATGATACTGAAGGGACTGAGAAATTCCTGCAAAAGGATATTGATGGGAAACTTAAACTGAAGATTTGAAACAGAAGAAAAAACAAAGTATGCACATTTTAAGTATTTGTACATGCCAGTAGGTATGAGCCCATCTATCAGGGTACAGAAGAAAATATCAGAGCCTCTATTTGTATTTAATTTTTCAACAAAATTACAAGAAAGCAAATAAACTATAATAATATTTGAAAGCCTGAAAGATGCTAGCATTTATGTCCATCTCCTACATCAGGGATCACATAGTATAAATTCTAAGGTAGGAAGATGAGCCCAATTTCAAAACTTCCTATGCAGTGACAATAATGGGGACAATGGAATGGAACTGAGATTCTAGAAATAAACACTTAGAACTGATTTGCAACATTTTTTTTTTTCTTTTTTGTGGCACCAGGGATTGAACCCAGGGGCACTCTCCTACTGAGCTACACCTTTATCTTTTTTAATATCATTATTTACTTTAAGACAGGGTCTCACTAAATTGCCCACTGTTCTTGAAAGTCTGACTCAGCCTCCACAGTCACTGGGATTATGGCTGTGTACACCTGGTAAGAATTTTTAAAACACTTCCCCTATTACAGACATTTCAACAAATGCAACTGGGACAGCAAAAGAGCAAAACTGACCCCCCTCTTCACACCATGCACATAAATTAACTCCAAATGGGTGACAGAACTAAATGTAAATATCTAAAACTATAAAACTGTCAAAAAGAAATAAGTAAACTAGACTTCATCAAAGTTAAACAAAATCTTTTGTGTTTCAAAGGACACCATCAAGTAAACTGAAAAGATAACTTACAAGTTAGGGAAAATATGTCTGATAAGAGACTTTTATCCAGAATATGTAGAGAATTTTCACAACTAAATAATCAATAATAAAAAAGCAACCCAATTTAAAATGGATAAAGTTCTGATCAGACATTTCTCTAAAAATGATAAGCACATGGAAAGACAAATATTAGCAATCAAAGTTTTGCAAATCAAAATTACGATGAGAGACATTCCATGAACTGGAACAGTACATGTTGAGGAAGATGTGGAGAAATTGGAACTTCTGATGAGAATGTAAAATGTTGCAGCCACTATGAAAAACAGTTTGCAGTTCCTTAAGATTTAACATAAAGTTATTATATGACTTGGGGATTTCAATAATAAGCATTTACTTAAAAATAAGTTTTCATAAAAAAAAATTTACATCCGTGTTCACAGTTGCACTATCCATGATAGTCCAAATTAGAAATCTAAATCTCCTTCAGTTGGTTAATGTATTAAATAAAATATGGTACATCCACAGAATGGAATTCTACCCATCCATAAAAAGGAATGAAGCATTGATACATGCTACAACATGAATGAACCTTGAAAATGTGCTAAGTAAAAGAAGACAATCCCAAAAGACCACGTCATATAATGTCATTTATATGAAATATACCTAATAGACAAATTTATGGAGACTTAAAGTAAGTTAATGATTATATATGGTGGTAGGTGTCTGTGTCATATTACTGCCAGTGGGTACAGAGTTTCTTCTGGGGGTGGTAAAAAGATTCTAAAATCTCTGAAATCAACTGTGGAGATGGTTGCACAACTCTGTTGATGACACTGAAAATCATTGAACTGTACACAGCAATGAGTGAACTATGTGGTATGAATTATATCTTGATAACAAGTTGTCAAAAAATAACACTTTTCCATCATAGTAGAAAAAGTTTCTGTCCTATGAATTGAAAGTAAAATTTATTTTAAAATAATGTTTATTTCATTTTATCTCATCTTCATTCATTTCTACTTTATGTATATTTTGTAAGATATAGAATATACTAATGTGGTTCAATTATGTAATTTTAAATGTTTTTATATTGATGTACATTTGTAATTATATATATGTATGTATATGTATATATGCTGAACTAGTTTTGTTTGTGATAAAAAAATTATAGACCAATGCATATAAGTTGGAAGGTGAAGTGCTCCTTTTGTGTTAAGTAAAATTTTTGGAAGATAGAGGACACCTTTGACAACTATAAGGGTATTTATTATTGCCCCTCCCACAGCAAAGGCAGTATTTCTGGATTTAGCTGTGTGTGAGTGGTACACGGTACAGGAGGTTTGGGCTGATCAGCAACAGAATGCACTCACTGCTTTCTGCCAACCTTCCTTCCAGGGCCAACTGCTGTTTCCCTGTAGCAGAAGTCAGAACTAAGGTAGATGAAATACTGCCCCCTATACACTCACTGGTCACTTCTAGTGAGGGCAGGTCCCTTCCTTCTTCTCACACATGACTCTTTGTGCAGCATATTTTTCATGCCAGCAAAGAAAACACACACACACATGCACACAAGTTAAAGCACTCAAGGGAAGTAAAATTTTGCATATCAGATATTATCCTCATATTCAGATCATGAGGAATCCATCAACAATGATAAAATTCACAAAGCAGAACTGTGATCCACTAAACACTGCAGAACTTTCAGCCATAGCCTCGCCAGCAAAATTCGAGGGAAATGCATTCAAGAGCAGCCAGGGTTAACAAGTGAGCGGTGTAGCAGTGTCCAGTTAAACCATGGTTCTGG
The DNA here is from genome assembly GCA_028644305.1 of Xerus rutilus. Taxonomy (NCBI): domain Eukaryota; kingdom Metazoa; phylum Chordata; class Mammalia; order Rodentia; family Sciuridae; genus Xerus; species Xerus rutilus. Next base: position 69,408,926 of record CM053407.1, on the reverse strand, counting down.
CTGGAGGTTTAGGGTTTTTCACTAACTCTACAACTGTGAAGCTGAACCCACTTAATAACATTGTTCTTCGGATGAGCAGAATGTTGGTAAAAGTTACTACCTTTTGCACAGAGTTGATAAGTAGCTTCAGTACACTTGTAAATATTCCCAGATATAAGGGTTCCTTATATCTTTATTTCCAGATAAAACGGAAAATAGATTAACAGTTTGGTTGCACTACGTTCTTACATCTGTGCAAGGATGCTTTAGAAATGTTTAAGATCCAGCCACTTTGGAGCACTTTTGGAAAATGACCCCTATAAATCAATGGAAACTGTACTCTGCAACTGAATACAAAAGAAACCACATTCAAAATTTGAAATTAAATAACTAGTCTACAATAAGCAATTTCTTTCACAATAGACAAGGTTTTAAAAAAGTTATATTTTTGTTCCTTCAATTGCTTTTCAGCTTCTACACTTTTACAATTGCCTGTAGAAAAAAATGTTCAAGAGAGCAGATTGAAATTATTTTAATTAGGTAACAGCCCAGAGGAAGATGAAATTTTACAATGGCCTAGACTAGCATCTTCTGTCTGGTTGGTAGCCAATGGACAGAACAGAATGAACAATAGGGCTCTGGTCTAGAAATAATAGCCTGAAGATAAAGGAAGAAAAAGAGGGTTCGTTTGAATATGATGAATCTCTTGAGCATTTTCTTTATTCCTCCTGTTAAATAATTAGAATCCAGATATAAAATAACTCATAATTAGAGAGTTGACAAGCAATATAAATCATTGCTATTTAAGACACATAAATTGGATAGATTTATCTTGAATAGATGACCCAAGTCTAGGATCTGCAAAGAATTCTGGTGGATATAAAATTCTTGAAATTGGACTCAAAATTGTATGAGAATGTGAATTGTAAATTTTTCTTAAGTCCATTGCTTTCATCAAAGGAGTCTTTAATTTTTAAAAATAATATTATGAAGCACAGCTCTAAGAAAAAATGGAGTAAGTGGGCATAACAATTGCCATTAATTACAACTTTTAGGTTGCTTTCTAAATGTAACAGTCTTAACCATGATAGGTTTTTCTTTATGAACTCATGGGTTCAGATAAATCATAAGTCAGGTCAAGTAAGTAAAATAAGCACTCTTGCAGATTCAGCCATGGAGTTTTTATACACTTTCAGCCTGGGAGAATATTTTATTAAACTTAACATAAGAGAACCGCCTGTATTTCACCACCAGCCTCTAACTCCAATTGCTTGTGTGCACATTACCAAACATGTCAAAGTTAAAAATATGTTTGAATTTATTCCTGTTTTATTCTTTGTCTCAAAGCTCATGAGAATCAAAGGTAAGATATAAACATTCCAAGTTTCTTTTGTTACTGAACTAGAAGCTAATTGCTGATAGAACCTTGCTAAAATATTAGGCTAATGAGATGGGGGGACAGATATTGATTAATCTTTAATCTGTAGGTAGTTTGGTATTTGACCACAAACATTCTGTTAAAAAAGAACATTTTCATCTCAAAATAGACAAGTGATTCAGAATGCACCCAGCTCAACCTGTAGCATACGAAATATCTTAGAATAAATGCTTATCAAGTTGAAAATTGGATATTTAAAAATAAGTACATCTGCTAAGATGAATGTAACATACAATAACTCAAATATTCATTTAATATTTGAAAGGAATCTTTTCTGAAGTTATTTCCTCAAACTTAAAAATAATGATCACAAATAAGACATTTGAGTTTAAAACAATTATGTAGTTATTTGACTTTAGTGGAATTAATTTATTAGCTCATTCATTTTATATATTGTGTTAGAAACTAGAAGATACAAAAAATGAACAAAACAAATACAGTCATTCCTCTGTAGGGAGTTTAAAAATCTCTCAAGGGAGAAAAATACTCATCAAATTTCCACATGAACAAATATGAAGGAGTAACTGAGGAAAAAACTACAAATGGAAGGCAAACTGTTCTAACTTAAGAGCAGTCAAGAAAAACTCTGAGGAAGTGATATTTGAGCCCAAAAGTGAAGGATAAGAAGGATTTGGGTTGGCCAAGAGAAGGGAAGAATGTCCATGTAGAGAGAACAGCATGTGCAAAGCCACTTTGGGAGTAGGACACCTTAAGTACTATGGACACAGGCAGCTCAGCAAGGCTGTCACACTGAGAGGGATCTGTGGCTCCAGCTGAGCCTAAAGAAGTAACAGGAGGAGACCATGCAGTATTTGCATCCTGTTTAAAAGGCTGAATTTTTTTTTTTTTTTTTGGTACTGGGGATTGAACTCAGGAGTACTCCACTACTGAACCACATCCCCAGCCCTATTTGGTGTTTTATGTAGATACAGGGTCTCACTGAGTTGCTTAGCGCCTCGCCATTGCTGAGGGTGGCTTTGAACTCGCAATTCTCCTGTCTTAGCCTCCCAAAGTGCTGAGATTACAGGCTTTCACCACCACGCCCGGCTAAAAGGCTGAATATTAATCCTAGGAGCTATGGCAATTCAATGAACAGTTTTAGTCCAGGAGTTTAGGTCTGGAAATAAGGTAGTAAACAGAGTTGGTAAGAACAGATTTATATTTTGAAATGATCACACCAGTAGAAAAATAATCCATATTTTATATAGAGTAGGTAACTTAATCATAATGTGCCTTCTTAAATAATTTGAAGTTATTTTTTAAAAAGTATGAGATTCAGAAAACAAAACAAAATAACAAAACAAAATCCTCCTGAGTTTATACTCCAGTGCTAACATCTTACTAATATGTAAATTAGAGAAAATATACTTAGGCACTCAAAGATCTTTGTAAAATGAAGTGATAATTTGTATATGACACTATCTTTAAGAATAAGTGGGTTCTCTGAAAAAGTATTAACCTAATAAGGATTACTATTTCAAACTCACATTGACTATAATAGCACAATGCATTATAACTGGTTGGTTTGTGCCATTTTCTATCATCTTCTTGATCTCCAAGACTGATATGTCAATTCTAAGTGTTGTTTCACAGTGTTGCTCAGATCCATAAGCAGCTAATACGGGCCTCTGAGCTGTCAGCCTTGTTCAGGAACATGTCCAGAACTAGACACATATTTGTATATATTACAATATTATAATATATTTTATTATACTATACTAAGATTTTTATATTGATAAAATTTATTGTCTTTTTTTAAAAATATTTTGTTTTGTTGTAGATGAACACAATATCTTTATTTATTTTATGTGGTGCTGAGGATCAAACCCAGTGCCTCACGTATGTGAGGCAAGCGCTCAACCGCTGAGCCATAGCCTCAGCCCCAAATTTCTTGTCTTAATGTCCTATATAGTTATCCAGATCACAAAACAAAATTCTCTATTATGTTGTCTTTATCTTTTTCAAAAAATTAGTTTTGACAAGTAAGAATTGCATATTGATGGCATATAATATGATGTTTTGATAAATGTATACATTATGGTATGGTCGAATCAAGCCAGTTAACAGATACATCCTCACATACTTCTTGATTTGTGTTTCTATTCTTCATATATATTCTAATGATTGATTTCTGAAATGGTCCTTATATTAAGCCTCATGGGTCAATAATTTTTTTTATCAACTACCCTTTAATATTTATTATCAAACTATTATCCTAACAGCATAGTTTAAATAAATCATGGCCCACAGCAATCAGATTGTGCTAAATGGTCTCACTTGTTTCCATGAATCTCTCACATCTATCGATAGCCAAATTTCCTTTTATTCTACTTACATCTTACAATTATTTATAGCAGTTACTGCCACTGAATGGGCACTTGGTACTCTTTAGTCTTGCCATACACCTTGTATCACTTCAGTGTCTAGTTAGATTAACTTCAGCTACTTCATTTTAGTCATGCTCATCAAATGGAATAAAGAATAAATGGAAATCATAAGATTATTAGACAATGCTTAACAACTTAGCTTAAGGTCTTGTCTGATATTATTTTAGTATGACAGATTCAGTTCTAAATAGAATCAATTGAAACATAGTAAATCTCACTAAAATAGTTTCCCGACTTAACATGAATAAACTTTTCAATTTAAATGCCAATTTATTGGAATAAAGGGAAGGCAGTGGGAATAGGAATAGAAAAGACAGGGCAATGAATCTGATATAACTTTCTAATGTACATATATGAATACACCACAGTGAATCTCCACATCATGGACATCCACAAGATTGGGATATTTTTAAAATATTTTTTTTAGTTGTAGATGGATACAATATCTTTATTTTATTTATTTTTATGTGGTGCTGAGGATCAAATCCAGTGCCTCACGCATGCAAGGCAGGCGCTATACCACTGAGCCACCATCCTAGTCCAAGATTGGAATCTTAATTAGCATAAGATATGTTCCATGTTTGTATAAATATATCAACATAGATTCTACTGTCATGTATAACTAAAAAGAACAAATAAAAAAATAAAAAAGAATTGTCTTTATAATTTTGGGGGAATGATCTCAAAGCTATGCTGAATAAAAACTATAGATCCAGAATGTACAAACTTTGCACTATTTATTTTGAGAATAGTATAAATGCTCAGGGGAAAATGAAAATATGAAATAGGGAAGAATAAACCTCATGAAATAAAAGTCAATTTCATCTCCCTAAATAATACAAAATATTGTTACACACATGCTATGATTTGTAAAATACTGAAAAATGCTGTTAAAAATTATATTTAAAATATAACCCCAAAATGTATAATAAATATGAAAAAGCTATTAAAATCAATTATATTTAATTATCACCAAACTCAATTTTATGTATAACCTATCCATGAATCTACAATACCTAGTGTGTACTGTATTATTTTCCCTCTGCTTGGTTCTTCAGTTATTTTTTCACCATTTGAATAAACTGAAACAGTTGTCATGAACATTCTTGGATGGTAAAAAATATTATTATTAGTTATACTTGGGAGACTTTAAACCATGCATTTAATAAATAGTGGCTATTTCTAAATTAACAAGAATAAACATTATTTTAAATGTGCAGAACAGGTAAATATGGCATTCCATAACAGCTCAGTGGGCAACTATTTGTTTTACAATAATTCTGCATGCCAGAATATATTCTTTTTCTAGAACATGAGGTTTGAAATAAGGTTTGTGGAGGAGATTGTTGCGATAGATATAAGAAGGGGAAAAAATCCAAAATGTCTAGTTAATAAAACCTTGTCAACTACATTTAGAAGCTATAACTTCAGCCTGAAGACAATGAGAAGTCACTGATATGTTCAAAGGAATGGAAGAACACCATTACATTCACATTTAAGGAGGACTTAGGGTGCCTCAGTTTAGTTAAATTGGGATTTGAAATTGGTGAACAATGACTAGTGGGTGAATGGGGGAGCCACATGTCCTTCATCCTGTTTCTGTGCCCTCTATATCCACTGGGCATTTGCATTGGTTGATATGTTCCATTTGTGTTTGCTTAGTTGATTGTTTTTACTGAAAGAAAAGGGAGGAATTCTGGTGAGAAATAAGAGAAGAGATAGGAGAAGATAGGGAATAAAGAACAGCAAATATGCCTGGCATGGTGGCACATGCCTGTAATCCCAGTGGCTCGGAAGACTGGGGCAAGAGGATTGTGAGTTCAGCCAGCCTCAAAAAAAGCAAGGCACTAAGCAACTCAGTGAGACCCTGTCTCTAAATAAAATACAAAATAAGGATGGAGATGTTGCTCAGTACTTGAGTACCCCTGAGTTCAATCGCCAGTACCAAAAAATATATATATATTATGCTTGCAGGTACAAGGTGGAACATCTGTTTTCATATGAGATTTAGAGCTCAAGCACCATTCTTTTGGCCTTGGGTGGCAAAATGGAACAGAGTTTGAATGTCTTTTCATTTCTGACAGAAAACATCATCAGGGACTCAAAGGAAGAAGGGTCACATTGGCACTCTGAAGATGGCAAAGTTCTGAGAACCTGAGAGGCAGCAACTCTAGTGTGGACAGGAGCAGTGGGTGTTGCAGATCACAACACATATCAATGGCTCTCAAGGGAGCGCAGTCTCACTTGTGAGGCTCCAAGGAACACCCAGAAGTCCTTGAGGGGAAGTGACACAGGCTCTTATTCTAGAGTTATGCTGTAAGGGACTATTCTGACACCAAGAGTTTGGAAATTGATAGTAATATGAACTTCCTTATAACCACCAACCAACCACTAGAGTTACAAATAAACCCAGAAGTCAGATTCACAGAAACAGGCAGGAGATTCTACAGTAATCCAGTTGACTAAAGCCAGTTCAGGGTTGTGGCTGTGGGTTGGAAAGAGGAAGACAGAATGAACATGACAGAAGACAGAATGAGCATGACTTGTTGAATTAGGAAGATGTTCTCTCTACCTGAGGGCAATGAACAGCAATGACAGAACAGTTACTTAAAGTCTTCAAGTCTCAATTGTTCCATATTCTTGAATTTGCTAATTTTGAATAACAGTATCTGTTATATAGAAATTTTTGTCAAAATTAAATGAGACTTATGATAAACACAGTGTGAAGCATGTTTTATGCACTCAGACATACTAACAATTACTACTACACCTGCGGAGAATATTCAAACTGTAAGAAGCCAATTACTAATTTTAGGAAGTCATTTGTACTATAGGCAAATCTGAAATGTATTACATCACGTATGATTGCTAGTTTAAAAGTTATGTTTATTTACATGTATAAATATGCACATATGTACAACTGGCTAATTTTTATAATCCAATGGTTAAGCAAATGTCCCACGTTGACTTTTTCTCTATTCCACATGCTCTTTGTTGTTATATGAATTCAAGTACTTTCCTTACTAGGGGCATAGCACAGAAAATTTCACTTTGCTTAGTTTATCAAAGAGCATTTGATGTACTTTCAGCTCTGAGATATGAATGCCAGCCATCTGTTAGATGAGCAGATGTATTAACATAGACACTATGCCCAATATGTTGAATTTTGATGAGCTAATATTCTGAATATTTAATCTCCTTTGGACTTTGATTATGCATAATTTATTACCAGGTTATGTGCATGTGTGTGTTATGTATATAAGTGTGTGTATTTACGCACCCATATGTATATGTGTGCATGTGGGTGTATAATGATGCAAATAATTATTTTTAAGTAAGATTGTAAGCTTGGATTCAAGATAACCAATAACTAAACAGATATAAAAGCAACTGAAGAAGAATCATTAACAAATTGTGATCACAAATATTCAAAGTCCCTCTTTCCCAATATTTCTCAAGAGAGATTATTGTCTAGTTGAGGCACACCTGGGAAAACCTTAAGTCTGGGGGTAGAGTGAGTAATAGAATCACTGAACAAGAAAGGAGCTCAGTTACTTGGACTATGATCCCTTAAGTTCCATCATTTAATTATAAACCCATGAAGGAGAAGAATATGCCTATTTTTTTTCACAATAATATTTCCCAATGACAGACAGAAATATTGTACTGTTCAATCAACATTTATTGAATAGATTAATTAAATTTTAATATTTGATCTTTCAAAAACTCTATGTTCTTAAATTTTTGTCTAGTTTAAAAAATTGTTATAATTGAACATATTTTACCAATACGAAAATCAAGTTTACTAATGTGAATGAGACTTAAGACACGGAGCAATTAAGCATTTGAATTCAAAACAAAGCCCAGTGTTTTTTATACTTTTGGGGAGTCTGTTTTAACAGTCACGTTATTCTCAGAATAATATTTCAAATCACATTCAGTTTTCCCTTGGTATCCAAGGGGGATTTGTTCCAGGAACCCCTGCAGATACCAACATCCAATGATACCAAGTCTGTCATATGAAGAGGAAGGAGTAGTAATTGCCTATACCCTTCATGCATCCTCCTGTATACTTTAAATTGTCTCTACATTACTTATAATTCCTAATATAATGAGAATGCGATGTACAGAGTTGCTGTACATAGTTGCTACACTATATTGTTTACTCAATCATAAGAAAACAAGTCTATACATGCTTAGTGGAAATATTTTTTTCCTGAATATTTTTTGATCTGAGTTTTGTTGAATCCATAGAAGTGAAACTCATGGATGTAGAGGGCCAAGTGTATATACAGAAGGTGTACATATGCAAACATGCATGTGAGTGAGTGTGTGTGGAAAGAGAGTGAGGAAAAAGGAGAGAGAGGTATTTAATCTGCATAGCTGTTTTAGTTTGCTTTTGCAGGAGTTTCTTCAAACCACACAGGACTGGAAGCTGTCTTTCACTGCCCCGTGGCCACATTAACTGGGAGAGTCTGTGGAGACATCAGCTGCACTACATCTTCAATCTACCCCTGGCACTTTCATCCTAGAATATTACCTTCCAATACTCATACTCTTAAACCTCTCATCATTAAAGTTTTCTCATTCCCTGATTCCCATTACTTGAAATTGTAGACCTCATGTGATTTCCATTCCTTTCAATCCTCTTTGGGCTTTATTTCTGTACCCTTCTAGCATAAACTTCATTGCTTCTTACTTCAGGTACTCAAAACAATAATAATGTTTTTCTGGATCTTTTAAATAGAAAGTCCATATGAATAGTCTTGTTTCTGCACAATCTGCAACCTTTTTAACCAGTCTTACTATTTGCTTTGTCTATTTTGAAACTACAGTTGCAACCTGCACTAAAGAAAGCCATGTAACTACACAAATAGGTACCTTCCATTAAAAATTCAGTCTTTAGACTTAGCTGGCCTCCTAGGGCAGCTGGGAAATCTGTGTGTCCCAAGTCCCTTTCCTCCCTCCTCCTTAGCATCCCTTCTGAATCCCAATCATTCTCAGTAAACCCTTGACCCCACTCAGCAAATGACCTCACCTTCTACTGCACAAAGGAAATAGAGGCCAACAGACAGCAACTCCCTCAACTTCCTGCCCCCCTCCTCTATACTCTTATCAGCAACCACATCCATCCTTACGTCTTTTCCTCATTTTTCAGTTGAAGCGATGTCTCTCTTCTTGGCCAAGGCTAATCCTACCACCTGTGATCTGGATTCCATCCCTCCAGCTCCCTCAGGGAGGTGCTCCATCAATCACCCAAGCTCCTGTATCTTCAGCCTCTCAAGGTGCGACAGATCCCTCCCTCAACACACAAAAATGTTCTCATTGCTTCCAAGTCAAATACAGACACACATGTGCACATAGGCACGCATACACACACACACAAACTCACTCCTTTTCTCCTCTCTGCCAAAACTTCTTCTGTTCTTTCTCAGCCAAGCTTTTTTTTTTTTAAGTTTTCTTCTGGTTTCAAGAGTAGCACATGCTTTATTTTCAGACATTTTATCTGGAGATTAATTTTCAAAGAAGAAAAGGATAATTGCGAATAGTATCTACCATGCAAGGATGCCAACTATGAATATTTAGTATTTAGGATTATTTCAGTTTTCTTTATCCTGCCTATAAAAAATGATGGTATCATATTGTGCAACAGTTTGCATCTTCATATTTTCCCATACTGGCACCTTTTTTCTATAGCCTTAAGTTGCCTTCAAAAACATTTCTGAGTTATTAATGATTTCACTATATTTGTAACAATTTAAATACCTTCTTCATTAAACTGTTAGACTATCTTCAATTTATCTCTTCTATAAATAATCATAAACACACTTCCTAAAAACAAATCCATACTTCTCCTCTCCTCTCATTAACTTCTCTGCGTAGGACAATCTACTGTCTATCACTTTTAAGAGCTCTGTCACTTGAGATTTCTCTCACTAAAGTTACTCCTGACCTCTTTCCAAAGTTAAAGAGAAGTTGAGTTTACTCACTCAGCTTCTCTGAGGTATTTGAAGCCATCTTAATGCCAACTCCCTGCTTTCTGCCCTTCTATGTCCTTCTTATCTCCTCCACAGGCTTTTCTTCCTGGGCTTACATTTGACCTTTGGCTTCTCTAGCTCTTGGCTCCATTTCCATACTTTCTCCCTGGGAAGAACCAATGCCTCTTATTGCTGTGCTGCTGGCACCCAAGCTGCATACCCAGGCGATGTTAGCTTCCCCAAGGAGCTGCCTCTGCCTCTCAGTTTTGCACTCTAAATTGTTCTTCCATTTGCAAGCCATCACGGTATCCTATAAGTAATTCTATCATGGCATGCCTAACTTTCCAGTAAACTGTTGGTGGACTTGCTCTTTTTCTCTTTCCAGGCTTCTCTACACTATTGAGATTCTAGGCCAAATAATTATTTTTAGTGTGGCTCTGTCCTGTGTTATGTAGGATGTTTTAGTATCTTCCTTTATTGCTACCCACTAGATGCCAGTAGAAACCTGTACCAACTGTTATAATAAAAATATCTCTAGACATTATTAAATGTTTCTCGGAGACAAAATCTTCCCAGCTGAGTGAACACTACTGTGTCACACTGTGAGTTTTGCAAGGCTGGGACTTGTGTATTCATCACTTCTTTCTCAGCATCCAATCTGGTGTCTTGCATATGAATTATATCTAATAAAGAAATGGGACAAATATAAGGCAAAGCTGGGAAAAATTAGTGGGAACAGGTTTAGTTTTATAAAGAGATTCAATTTTTATTGTCAATTAAGCAAATATTATATTACTAATAAATTTCCTTGACTCATGGTAGGTATTAAAAATCAATGAAATCCTTAACCTCAAGGAGCTTCAGTTTTTTAGGAAAAAAATGAATCAAACAAACAATCAGCATGCACATGGAAACTGAATTACACAAATGAAATGTTAGGGATTGCTATGGCAATTTGGAAATTTCCTTGCTGCTCAGAAAGGTAAAAAAAAATAAGGTAAACTTTCAGAGGCAAAAGACATTTTACCACTTGTGAACAAAAGACCTGGTTGGTATAAAGGTAAGTAGGGTAGTTTTCAGTCTTATGGGAAATACTAGGGAAAGGTTTCAAATATATGCCTCAGTCTCTGAATCTTCAAGGACACAAGTTTGCCCAGATATCAAGGAGAATATTCCTTTCAACTATAGCATTAATTTAGTAACCCAGTATGTTCTTGGTTTGCTCCAGTGAAACATATCCTAATGCCTAGAGGCCTAGAACATTTTAAATTAATTCAATTCAGTTCATGGGCATAGATATGAGTGTTCAATCACTGGATAGAAGATGGGGACCCACTTAAATGTGAGCTAATGGGTGGAATCCAGGCTGCATACTTTATCTCAGTGGGGTCGAGTGGGGGCAAGATTTGGTACCACATGGGGCATAGGACAACATTTAGAGGCATTTTTTTATACAGACTGGTAAGGGGACAGAAAAGGGGTGTTACTGACATCTATGATGTAGAGGGTAGAAATGCTGCTAAAATACTACTACACAGGAAACCCCCCACAACAAAGTATTAAAGGACTGACATTTTGGAATTCCAACAGAGCTGAGTTTGGGAAACTCTGCTCTAACCCATGCTTACAGATCCACAACACAAATTATTACATTAAGGGATCCCAAAGTCTTATAGTTCAGTCAATCTCCATTTAATGTCTTCAAATACCAGATCTTACCAGATTATTTTATCATGAACCATGATAATACATTAAATATATTGGATAAAACATATTTAATGAAATAAAGGTATATTGTAAAAATAATTTTACTTATCTCTTTTTATTATTTAATGTGATTACTAGAGAATTTAAAAATCACACATTTGTCTCACATTATATTTCTGTTGGACAGAACTGGACCACACAATTTTTTACATTAATAAAATATTCCATTTTCTATAAAATGTTAAAATCCTGTTTTAACCAGCAGCAATTGATATTTTACTTATCTTTCCCCTTTTTTCTTATTATATTTTAATTTAATATTTAACTACTGGTTATAACCAGTCTATATCACCTCTTTTTAAAAAAAATTCTTCATCTTTTTAAACTTAAAAAAATTCATTGTTATACATAAGGTAATACCTCTCCTGTTCTTCAGATGTCCAAAGTCACATTTACTTTTTCATCAGGTATTGAAATCATTAGTATGTTAAAATTTCAAATTTTTGACTTTATCCTTGCTTCAAATCCTATATTTATCCATTTTTGAAACATTAAAGGGAAAAGAATATCAAGGTGAAGCAGATGAGAGGGCCATTCAAGTCTGTCCATATGGCTACCAATGAGAATGTGTCAGTCATTTGAGGAGATTCCAGATACACAAATTTAGTTAAGTAATAAGAAACACTTAAAGTTTTTGGAAGAAAAATGGAATTCAATAAGGGCTTTCCATAGTACATGAAGAATGTTGAGACTTGAAGTCACAAAAGTTAAGGAGAAGCCCACAATATTTCTAGTATTTCTAAACAAAGTCTCCTGTCCTCCAAAGTTAGCAAGTCATAGAGGAAGATGCATGGAAACAGACGGAGTGGTATATGAGCTGAGATGTTAAGAATCTAAGACTTTCTTGATCTGTGGAAGCCAAGTAAAACCTTGCCAAGGACACATTTGCAGGCAGGCCAGGCAGAATGTCTGCATGTCATTGGGCCTTCCTGATAGCAAAGACCTCCCTGGGCCCTGGGGATCTAACAGAGGACACCTTCAGGGTAGAAGCAGATATGCTCTGTTTTGAAGAGCTGTTTTTGACAATTTTTCTCCAAGCCACCCTCCTCCTCCAGTCCAGAGTTGCAGGAATGCTACATTTGTTAAAGCAGGACAAGGTCAGAGATTGGCCTAGGATTTGGTTGTGGAAACTTAAAAAAAGGAAGTGCCTAAAATTAGTAATGGACTGAATGTGTGCCTGTGTTGTGGAGCAAAGGAATAAAATGAGTAGCAACCCCAGATCACATCAGCATTGTTCTGCTGCAAGCAACAGGAATGTGAGGCGCCCAGGGCGTTGGGAGGAGAAGGGAGCCTGTCAGCATATTCTTTCCTTTTGTTTTCGGACTTTTTTGCTGATCCCTCTCCACTGTTTTCTATCCAACTCTTCCAATTTGGTATCCTTTGGAAATATGCAATAATGCCTGATGTATTAATTCACTATGTCTAAGTAAAATGAGTAATTCAAACCATGTTTGCTCTAACATATTTTTGTCTTCTTAAAAATCAGTTATTAATTTGCACAATCAAAAATTCAGCAATAAGCTTTTGCTGCTATTGCTACTTTTGATGTATTTTCTTTAATTACAAAAATTAATAATTTGGTGGAAATGTGCTTTTGGGTATGTAAATATCTCTAACAATTTGATGGAAATAGGAAGTCGGGAATACAATTATATTATAGGTTAAAAATGCATTAATACTTTGAATGCTTTGATTTCCTCTGAGGTTCTGTACAAAAATGAAATACATTTAAAGTATTATTTTATGTACAATAAACATGAGGAAATAAGAATTGTTTATTTTTTAAGGAAAAAATATAGTATTATAATATAAATACTATAATATATTTTATGTATGTAATATAAAAATATAGCTTTTGTTTTCTTTGATTAGATTTGTGGAGTTTTAGAAAAGAATAAAATGTAAGAGATTTTGAAGGTCATTGAAACATGTTATTTACCATAAAGTATTTAATATTTTCTTGAATTATTATGGTATTTTTACTTCACATGTAAAAAGTTTTGGATTCATACAGTATGTGTGGATTTCAAAATATGCAATTGTCATTCAAGTGGAAAAGTCTAGGATCCTTATGGGATGGGAGGAGACAAAAGATGCAACTCCTTTACTCTTGCAGCAGGAAATGCATGCCTGATGGGGATGTTTGAAGTTGGACAACAGCTTACTAAATGTTAAGACAAAACCACAGTTTGGTTGCAGACAGGAAAGTGTGGGCAGAGATTTTTGATAAATGTCAGAGTGAAACGTTAATTCTAATTGTTCTGTGAAGTTGCCCTTGATTCGTGACAGGTTTGTTACTACACAGATTTCCCAGCTGCCACCTCCCATGCAGGGACTTCACCCTGTGACGTTACCCAGACACACCCTCTTCTTCATCTCACCTCTTTAGTCCTAATTACCTTGTCCCTGGATTCTCTCAGGATAGCATTACTGTTGTCCTAATGCATTTTTTATTCTGATCCACTGACAAATTAAGCCATCTAATTTTGCAAAAACTCAAACGTAAGTCCCAGAGATGAAAAGCCTCACAGGTGGCATCCCAAGAATCATGCAGAATAGACAGTGGACGAATTCTTTCCTCCTCAATGTCATTTTCTGGAGGTGCTGCAAGCAGCAGCGTATCTGGAAATTCACTCAAGTTTTTTTGGTTTTTATACTTTAAGTTCTCACTATGGCCACTGAGACCTTTTTCTTGAAGTAATAATTGGCACTAGGGGCAGAGCAAACCTCTATTAGGATGCAACAAAATTTAGCAGGTCTCTAGAAAGGCTGATGCAGGAAAAATGGAGGAGAAAACAGGGAACATTTGTTTGATACTGGCACCAATAGGCTGTTGCTTTATGTGGGCCAGCGACATTCAAACAATGGTGCTGTCTCCCTTCTTGCTCATAAACAGTACCTGACACGCCACTTATCAGAAAGATTTCAAATTTTGGGGGGGATTGAAGTAGTTAAACAATAAGGAAAAGAATGAAAGGGGACTGAAGGCAACTAACACCCCCTAAAACTATGTCCTTGACATTGCTACCATAATTCCACATCACTCCTGCAGAGACAGAACATTGGAGGATTTTGTTCAAGGTTATCCAGTAATTAACAACCAGAATTTTAACCCATGTCTGTTTGCAATATACATGTTCTTTCTTCTACACTCTCCAAGTGGATTTATGGGAAATCTTATGTACAGGACACCACAAATACATAAGAATAGAGGACCTCTTTGGACATGCAATGAGTGTTCCCTATCTATTTCATACATGAAGTATCTGTGAGATTAACAGGTGCCTGTACAACAAATTACCCAGAGCTTTGTCTTCCCATGATGAGAAGATTATTGGTAATTGGTTCTGAATTTTAAAACACAATCTTCAAACCACTCTGCATTTACTTCTAGGGGAAGCACGTGAGTATGTGTAGTGTTGCATGTCTAGGAGATGCTCATAAAAATAACTTATGCTTAAGAAACTGCCTTCATCTGAAAATACATGTAAACACTAATCAATTGAGTTTCATAGTACTAAGGCTGGGGATATACCTCAGTGGTAGAGAACTTGCCTAGCATGTACCAATGAGGCCCTGAGTTCAGTCCTCAGAACTGCTAGCGGGAGAAAAAATGTTCATAGTACTAACGCATGATACACTGTTTTTAATTTTGAACAGATGGCATAACAAGATAAATTTCTGTGATAAATAAGATAATTTAAAAATGTTTTTGTGGATTGCCAGATCTTAGTTGTGTAAAACACATGCATGCATTCATTTTTCTCCTAAATATCTCAAATGATTAGAATGATACACCAAAACTGGGAGAAAGTCTAATTATCTTGGAGCATTGTTTTCTTGTTTTATTTTCCTTTGTTCTGAATGAAAGAGGGTGAAACCACTATGGCAAAGTTCTTTTCATGAACAAGTTTCAATATATTCAGGCTTATTGATCACAACATGAATTTTTCAGAAACATAATTTAACCATCCTTATAACTTTTAAATTTGATCTTTTATCTGAATTTCAAAAATTAGAGAAAAGGTAGCATGAAGGGCCTCCTGTGGACCATTCCTTCCTATATACAGGACTTAAGTAGTCCCGTCCTATGGTGATTCTGTGCTTGGCTGTAGGATATGCTTCCATCAATGAGATAATAGTGGGAACGACAGAAGCAAACATTAGAAAAATCCTTGCCAACTGGGGCAAACTCAGTTGGCTACTGGGAACCCTAGTGGCATGCCATGTGAGCCCACTGGGGCTAGCCACCTGTGGACGAACAACTGTGGGGACAGAGGCCCCAGAACTCCCAGCCAGGTCAACATTCCCAGATGTGTGAGAAGGGGTGACATAGAGAGCTGTATAAGATCAGAACCACCAGCTGATCAGCAGACATGGGAGAAATAGGATGTTGTAGGCTGGTTTGTTCCAGGACAAAAGGTAGCCAACTAAATATTGTTACTCCAAAAGTATAAATACAAATCTAGCTAACATATATATATTGATTGAAAACTGTTCTAATTCACAGAGATGAGAGATAGGCCTCACTTTTGATCTCATGATGATGAACAAATAGTTACTTCAGTTAATTTCAGGCAACTAAACTCTTATATGGCAATCTGACTGTCACCAGTCTTCAAGTAAAAGACAGTGAGGGGTGTCAGGGGTGTTAAGTGAAGACAGTTAAGACAAGACAGCTTATTCATAAGATGAATGCAGAGACTTCTAAAGACCTTTCTCTTTGTTACCCTTACACACACACACACACACACACACACACACACTGTACAAGGAAACATCCCAATCCTCTAATTGCTCCAAGACTTCAAAACTTTGAGAAAAGTTACTTCTCCAAAAAGAAGACATTTAAAAAAATAATCCTTGAAGCTGCCAATGCCAGTATAAGCTTGTCTATTATTCCATAATCATCATCTGTAACACTTATTTTCTCAAAAATATATTCATTTAAAATAATCCAAATATCCCACAAAAACAAGATGTCGAAGAATACTCAGTAACTTGGAACAATGCTGAAATGTAAATAGGAAAATTACAAGATTGTACGTATAAAATGAATTCACTTATGTAAGAATTCAATATATTTTATAAATATAAGAATACACACTAAAATAATGCATCAAAATAGAAGATTTTATCAAATTCTGAGTGATTTTATTTTCTAGTTTTAATCCTCAGTATTATTCTATATTTAAATGTGTGTATATATATATACATATTACAAAATAAATTAGTATAAACTGTAATCATTTTGGGGGGCATCTTAATACCTACGGTAGTATTTTAAAAATCAGGAGAAAAATCAAGAAATTTGGATCAAATTATAGGCAATGGGAATTTTCAAGCATAAATAAGTAGTCACTACAATAGTAAAAACACATTCCAATTTTGAACAAATAAATAGATAAAGTACTGACAGGCAAAGTACTGCTAAATCTTTTTTTTTTTAATTTTTTTTTTTTTTTTTAGTTATAGATGGACACAATGTCTTTATTTTATTGCTTTGTATGTGGTGCCGAGGATCGAACCCAGGGCCTCACGCATGCGAGGCAAGCGCTCTACCGCTGAGCTACAATCCCAGCCCCAGTACTGCTAAATCTTATAATCATGTTCCTTATGCTTTTTTTCCCCAGAAATATGTACTTCTTACTTGCATGGAGAGTCTCTCATTGGAAGCATAGTAAATGGCCTCACAGATCTTTCCAGTATTCTTATTTCCATACACACATACACCCCTGACTCTCCTCCCTTCTCCCTCTCTCTCTCTCAAGATTCTAAAAAACAGAGGTTAAATACTATTTAAAAGCAATTCACTGAATCATCGCAATATTTGGAAATGTTATCTATTATTCAAACTATCAATCCAAGCCAATAACCTGGAAATAACATTCACACAATCCCCTTGTCTATGCAGATGCAATTTTAAAATAAGGCGTGAATCAGAAGTCCATGTCTTAATGGTTTCCCAGGTAGCTCTCAGTCATAGACACTGTAGATTTGAGACTCCAGAGTTAATGCTGTGCCATGATTTTATATGTGTTTTTGAGGTGCTGTGGAGTAACAGATTATGCAGATGAATTCATATGCACTGCCAAAAAATAATCTCCTCCATAAGGTGTAAATGGGAAGTTTACTTTTCCCCAGCAAATAGGATGACTTTATGAAGCTCATTGCTAACCTTTAAGTCTTGGTACTTGACAGTGTACCCTTATTTGCTGAAATATTTTGCAAACAAAATGTGACTTGGAATTTTAACAGCAAATGTGATACAAGAATAATTAATGTTTTAACAGAAAAAAATAAAATAGAGAAATTAGAGTTGCCTCCTCCTTGAATGAAATATCCACCTATTACTGCCCACTGTGACCTTTCTGGGAAAAGTCACTTCCATTGGACAGGGCAGTGGCCGCAAGGCAGCAAAACACCACTCAGAGTAATTCTTTACAGATGCCAGGAACCGGAAGTCTCAAGGGGAAAAATGAAAGCCATTCACTCTTCCAATGACATAGTCCTTTGATACCACAAAGCCATTTGGTCTGAGAGCTCCAAGGTCAGGAAGGCACATAAAGATTGGTGATTAGAGAAATACTATATCAGCAAAGTGTGGCAAGCTATTAAAAGAAACTATAGCTTTTATGATTGTGTCGCTGAAGCTCCCCAGGGCTATTTGTATTAGATATTGAGTTAAGCATAACTTATTTAGGTCTAGCATTCCAGAAAACATTTTGATGTCAGCTACTGCAGGAAAGTAAACACAAAGAAAAGGAGGAAACAGAGCTGATCTCAAACAGATAAAAATGGAGTAATTTAATTTTCTTGAACCCAGGCGTTTTAGAGCATTAAGAATGAGGAATTTTAGAATGGCTCTTTCAACTCGAAAACTAAAGTTTATTTAGGCATTCAGTGGAGGGGGAGAGAAGTAGCGCAGGGCTTACATAATCAACTCATTGAGCTTTTATTAAATTCTGATTAAAAACTATTTTAATGTATTTAGTAAAATATTCCTGGAGTTAGAATCTGCATTTGTAAAAAGAGATAAGTTTTCCTTTTGGTCCCCATGCCTAATAATCACATAATTTTTGTTCATGCCATCTACCACTACAAGATCTAATTTTAGTATCACTAATGATATCATTGGTGCATAAGGTACTTAAAAAAGGCTCACCACATGCTTCCACAACTACCATCAAAACTATCTTTTTAAAGTCAAGGCTTTAACATTGATTACACTCGCCATGTGATATCCAACCTTAAAATGAAAATGTTGGCAGGAAGGAGCATAACAAAAAGTCTGTTTACTTCTATTTTGAATCACAGAAAGGAATGTTGGAACTCTGAACTCTTGGCTCATGCTAAGATCCTTGAGAGAAATTTCCTCACAGGTCCTATGAAGGCTGAGCAAACCTTGGTGACTCAAGGGACAAACAGTAGTCATTCCAACACATTAGGAATATCAGTGTGTAAAAGATTAACCATTGAAAACGTCATTACAGGTGATCTTATGATTGAAAGAATAGTAAAGTGGTATAAGTTTTACCTCAAAGTGTCAGAAGTTAGCCAAAGAAAGAAATATTTACTATCTTTGCAAAGCAGAAAGGCAACTTTCATGAGAACGAGAGAGAGAGAGAGAGAGAGAGAGAGAGAGAGAGAAATTCTCAAAATTCTAACAATGCTTGCCTTTGGGTGGTGGGGTGGTGAGATTATGGATGATTTTCACCTATTTTTGTATTTGTATATTTTGGCTGAGTTTTCTCAGCAAGATGCCAAAATATGTATTTCTTCTGATTAAAAAATAGAAAGAGGAAAACAGCTCCTTTCAAAAAAATGTAAAACCCTAAGCCATCTCCCTTAGGCTTGGCCTCACCCTGATGAATATGGCCTGGACAGAATCCTAGATAAGTTGTTGTAGAATTTACTGGCTGCTAAAGGAAAGCTGCAAGGCCATTTTTAGAAGGAGAGTCTTCTAAAAATCAAGTGTTTGGGACTTTAAGAGCATTCCTCAGGTATCTTTTACTCTTAGCCAACTTTGGGACCTATTATTTGTGTCTTCACTAACAAAGGTAGTCTCCTGGTTACTTTTATTCATTTTTCCTCGAGAAGTTGTTTCATTGTTTGTGAAAGAATGATAACCTAACAGATATCTTTGTAATCATCTCTCTTACCCAAGGCTGCTGATGTTTAGTGAGGGTACAATGGTTGCTCTGCAACTCCATTCTATTCTGTTTAGTCACCACCCAGGAAAAACGGCTGTTCACTATGTGACTATCACCTGCAAACTGTATAGCCATAAAGTTTGTCATGCAAATCATAAGAATGACCTCAGCTTAATCAGTATAAGACATTACATAACTATAACTATATAATGTATAATATGTTCTATCATAATAATTAAAACATGTAATTATACAATTATTTAACTAATATATACAAGTATATAGTTGAAACAGTTATATAATCATGCAACTATGATATAGTTTTATGTTCTATGATAACATTTAAGATAATTTAATTATAAGACAGACATGGTGGTACACATCTGTAATCTCAGAGACTTGGGATGCTGAGCAGGAGGATCACAAGTTTGAGGCCAGAAGCAAGACTCTGTCTCAAAATAAAAAATAAAAAGTCTGGTAAAACAGCTCAATGGAAAAGCTCCCCTGGTTTCTATCCACCCTCCAAAGAGAAAATTTAATTATGATTGTACAGTTAATCTATTTCAATGATTATTTGGAAATATAAGTATGCTTGATTTAAAGAAGTCATCCTTTTAGTATACCACATTAATGTATTTAGTTAATAGTTCCTACCTGCTTGAAAATACTAAGGAAAAGACTAAACTGAAAATGCCATTCAG
This sequence comes from Xerus rutilus, assembly GCA_028644305.1. Taxonomy (NCBI): domain Eukaryota; kingdom Metazoa; phylum Chordata; class Mammalia; order Rodentia; family Sciuridae; genus Xerus; species Xerus rutilus. Next base: position 69,388,523 of record CM053407.1, on the reverse strand, counting down.
AGCTAAAGCATCCTGTCGTGTTTTAACTGTTTCATGAATGCATTACAGTGCTACAACAAAATATCTTAAAAATTTTAACTTTCAAAAAATAAGGTAAGAATTTGAGCATACTCTACAAAACAGTCACATGCAAAATATTAACAGAAAATATTTAACATCTTAGGTTCATTATACTCAAAATGTTAGCAAAAGAAAAAATAAAAATGTGAGAGACCAAAGAAAGTCATTATATTTAATTTAAATTTAATGTAATTTAAATTAATTTTTTTGGGAGGTGGTTGTTTTTAAGGTTCAGGTAAGGATATGTTCCTGTTGGACAGTCATAATCTGCCTATTCCTTCTAAATTTAGAATGCCAAAGAACACAAACCTGACATCAAAGTCAAGGCGAATCCCTGTCTATAAACCTGGCAACATTCTGAAAATGTCAGAGAGATTATCAGGTAAATATCTGTTCATTCTTTCATGGCTTCTAAGTCCCAGTCAGGTTGCTGGTTCAAAGTGTCAACAATGCTCTATCAGCCTATTTCTTTTACTGTTTGTAATCAATCCACTAAAACATTCAGCAGATATGAACTGTCCTATACAAATACAATGTTCACCTTTTGTCACAATTTTATGTTGACATTATTAAATAGCATAGCAGAAAAGAAAGGGAAACACAAGACACCCAGATGAATCCAAAACTTTGTGTGCATTATTACATACTCCCTCTCCAAAGAATCCACATACTGACATGATTTTTTTGTCCAGTTTGAATGGTAGCCCATGGTCTACCTACAAATACAATTGCTACAAATATAATTGTCATATTCTTTGTCCCATTACTCTAAAGGAAACCTGTTTGATTGCAAGACTGAGTTTCCTCCAGTAAGCTTGGTTCCAGACATATAGTCCCAAGAAATCCTAAACTATTTAGGACATCATTAGTTTAGAATAATGCTTAAACATCATTTATGTTCAAGCTAATTCCTTGCAGCGACCTTCAGACCAAATACAATTTGACTTCCTTAGATAAAGTATCAAGTAAACTTTGGGTCTGAATAAAACTGTTTTTTTGAAAGTCACTTCTATGTCTACATAAATTAGAACAAGAAGTAGAAGGAAGGAAGTATCAAACACATTTTCTTTCACTAATAATTCTAAATAGCAAAGAAACTCTCTTAAGGATGTTGACCCTTTGAAGATAAAGTTCCATTTGCATAAACTAGAGGGGCCTCTTTAATGCAGTTTTCATTATCTTGACTCCAAAGTGACTGATGTCAAGATCAAGGGAGTCAACCCTGGCAGATACACTCCAGGACACCATGGAGAAATAAATCAGCCCATCCTCTCACTCAGGAGAATCCTGCTCCATGAAGGGGATTTGTGAATCTCCTTTCTGAAACAGGAGGCCAAGTTCCATTATTCTAGGACTGACTCTCATCCTTTAGAAGTTGCTCATTCTTTTAAGTAATTGGGGTGCCCTGCATCAGTTATCTAATAGGTTAATGAAGTTGAGAGATAAACCAGTTCCTGACCATTTCTTGCCCTCTGAACACTCCTGGGACACCAGCCCGATTCAGTCATTTATCTCATTATGTTTAAGAGAGAAAATTAACCCTGAAGAAAATTAGATAGCCCCATGGGTGTTAGCTGAATGTGGTATGGGTCTTGTGAGAAGAGAAAGACAAAGAAAGGAGGAGAATTCATCACATTCATTAGATGCTCTGTGACAATTAACCCTTTGTCTACCTCAGATGTTTTTTTCCCATCTACAATTCAGCCTGTTATCCAATTTCTCACATGTTGCAATAGGTCTACTGTTCATCATAGGTGTGGGCAAATTAAAAATGTCATCATTTGGTCTTTATTTTACAAGCTTGACTTAGTGCTGTTTTCACTTGCAAAATACAAATGTGAAATCTATAATTTATTACAGTACTAGCAATTCAAGATGTTTTGCTTGGATCGTCTGTGTGCAATCGGTTACCAACATTCCAGCCTGTTTTGCTTTAGTTGGCTACTAGTTTACTACCCTCAATTTCATTCTCTAAATCTGTGTTTAAAAACAATTTGACTCCACTTTGATTCTGTTTGGAAAAGAAGTTCTGAGATCCCCCTCACTAATGCACAGCTACATATGAAATGTGGTTTGTAAAACAAAAAACATAAAAAGTCCTCTGAAGGCAGATAACAAGATGCAAATGACTCATTTAGTGATTCCTAAATTGTACATGCATTAGTTTATTAGAGTAGATATCCAAGGCTGGGTCACTTCTGGAGTACTTGAAGAGGTTGTTTCAACTAAAGACACTTGAGTGGCCTTGAAACCCCAGGCTCATTGAAGTCCTGGAACATGGGCTACAACCAGCCTTCCTGCTCTGTGAGCAGCCCCTACTGGACAATTGCTCAATTTTGCTGCTGTTGGAATAGAAACATCTATTCATTCTCTCTCTCTCTCCCCAACCCCCCCCCCCCGCCCTCCCTATTGAGGGCAGGATTTTTCATTTATCTTTTTAAAAGTAAATTTTCAATTCTCCCCTACTATTGAATATTTAGTGGAAATAGGCATACTACATACATCCTGTAAAAATACATGAATCTTGTTAAGTATTATGTATACTAATTCAAAATCTTAAATTTAATCCATTTTTCTCAATTCAAGAATGTCTTCTATATATAACAATCAAAGAATGTCTTTAGTTTTAACAAATGTAGTTCAGAATTCTAATAACTATTAGAAAAAATGATATAATATACAGAAAAATAGGGAAAAACATTTTTGTTTGGCTGTGCACCTCTACTTGTGATAACTATGTGTTGGATATGACATTATTTTACTTTATTGCTTCCTACAGGGGCCTAGGGCTTTAATTATATCTAAGTTGATCTAGTTTACATTCTAAACTACCATAGTATTTAAAAATAAATGTTTATGTTACTTGAATTTATCATAATAACAATATTAAACACCAAAAAATGTTTAATATACCGAACACCAGAGTATACATAACATCACAATTTATTTGTCACCAGCTACTGAATGTGACTATTGTCTTTTACTGCAAACATCTGACTGTAAGATTTTTTCCCAAGAAATTTACAGAACAACAACAACAAAAAATCATTATTTAGCAGTACCCAAACAATGCATTTTCATTTTGAAGATGAGCATATGTATAAATTGATCACAAAAGACACCAGATTATCAGCTCCATGTGCTTTAGAGCCTTATTTATATACAAGATCAGCAAACAACCAAACTCAGCCACACCAGGCTGAAAAAATATTATATACTAACCATATCTCCATTCATTCTTTATGGTTCACAAAGTGTCTTTAATGAGAGATTGGCAAGGAGTACCACAATTAGTCCAAGATAAATGGACTCACACCCAAATAATCTTTTCTAGGTGCCACAAAAAATAGTTAGGAGAGATCATTTGTTGTAGTTTATACTCACCTTCTGTTTTGTCACATAAGGACTAAGATGTGAGGAGTTAAGAGCTTGTCACAAACGTTCTAGGACTGTGTTTGAAAAACTGTGTTCTACAGGATAGTAATTTTTAAAAAATGTAATGGTGATTTTTAAAATAAAATTCAAGTTAAAAAATGTACACAAGTTGCTTTGTTACAGGATTTCTCAGAGCCAATATTTGCTAAGAAATATTGATAGCTCCACAAGGCTTATATAGAATGCAAAGTTTCCAGAACTCAGAGGACTAAAGAACATCTCTCTGGAATGATGTTTCAAACACACAGTTTGGAAAATTCTCTCTTAAATCACTCAGGCTCTCTCTTTTCTGAGCTCTTAGGGAAAGTGATATTTCATTCTTTTCCAGTCAGCAGTTACCAGATTGATCACCAGCTCTGTGATGGACCTGAAATATGCTGTTCTTTCTGAAGCTCACTTGCCATTTCTCCCAAAATCCCAAGACAGGGATTATTAACCCCATCTCATTGATGTGGAACTTGAGCCTCAGAACTCAAAAAGTCTGAGGACAAGTGAAACGGACAAGCCAGGACTCAAACATAAGATGTGCTCACCACAGGGCCTACCTCCTCCTTTCCTCTTTGCAAAAACCATTTTTTTCTGGTGACACTCTTCAATGGTTCCTTTGGTATGTCTAGGAAATGTTACCTACTCGAGATCAAGATGGAATATTACACACAGGCAATCCTGATGGTTTGATCTCTCACCACTGCAGACTATGTGAACTTGCATTCTATCTCATGGGAAAAATACACACATGATGCTGACTTCATTCAGAACATTATTCATCCTAAAGGTCTCTTCCTTATGACACACAGAGTAGGAGAATACATGAATGCTAAAATGCTAACCAAAGATAACTTTGGAAATAACCAAAGGAATGTATGTTGAAGAGCAGTTGGAGGTCAATGATCATGTTAGAGGTGGTCTATGTTTTTCCTTCCTTTTTATGACAAGCAAAATACTACAAAGCCCAAAACCATGAAGCGATCCTTTCCATCTCACAGTAATAAGACATTAATAGCCCATGGAAAAAGCAACATAAAATTCAGTTTTACCCTTCTCACTAAAGTTTCTCTACTCTTTGGCACTAACATGAATAAAAGATGGAAGAGCAAAACAGTGACCCACAAATCATTAGAAAAATTTTGGCAAAACCTAGTCAAACTTTGGAATCACCTGTTAGCATTTACTGGGACATATTCAACACTTAAATTGCAAAGAATTTTTTTTTCTTTTTTTCCGGTCAAGAAGCAAAAGGTAACCAACACTGTATGCAGAAAATAAGTTTGAGTATACACATTCAATGGTTTGTTGTGTCTCAAATTTCCTGAATGTATTGTTTCAAACACCTTTTTTCCATCATTAACTAAGCTTTCAAGAAAATACCTGTGTAAATGCATGTGTAAATATTGCAAACTAAATAAAGTTAGCATTTGCTCAGAATTCTGGGATAGGAGAATTTCACAGGAGTCATTCATAAATAAATATGCATTAAAGAAATACTCGAGAATATTGGTAATGTTTTTTTCTTCCTCATAATTCCTTAGTGGGAAACTATAATTGCATGATATAAGATCATAAAGAAATAGGCCTTGGTCTGAGAGAGGGAAGGCAAAGTCTCTACAGAGATTAAACAGTTCTGTTACCAAAACTTAAATATATTTTAAAAGGAAAAAAAGGCAAAAGTCTGAAGCATGCTAGTTATATGCACTGTCTTGTTTGCAAAATTAGTTATTTTATCCTACCTTTCAATTTTAGAGAGTGGTTTCTACTGAAACAATTATAATTTTCTCTACAAAAAAACCAATGCACAATGTTTATAAGCTATTTAAAAAAATACTGATACTTTAACAATTTAACCTTGGTGAAAAAATAAAGGGGGATCCTTCTCATTTTCAGAACGGCAGCAAGAAAGCAAAAACAGCTCTAGGTCAGGGAACTTTAGTGAGAAGGGTACAGAACATTACAGAAATATCTGATGGAAATTGTCCCACAAGAGATGTACTGACTAAAACATTATGACCACAGATAACTTTTCAGCATCAATCTGCGAAGGAAAGTCAAAATTTAAAGACATTAATTTCTGGCCAAAACAAAAATAAAATGTCCTAATCCTCCTGTTACAGAGTCTATGAAAACTTTTGGGATATGACTTACAAATATTGGTTTTCATAAATGCAAATTGCTGCCTACTCATTCTGCCAGTAACTTCTCTTCATGATGTCTACTCAAAGGCATTTAATACACTTCAGTTCACATCTAGCATCAGGAATATGAAGCATGAATAAGAGGCTCCCGAGTTACCATCTGATAAGGGAGCTTTTGCAAAATCGGTTGAGAAACCAGCAGCCACATGCTGTCTGGAATTGAACCGACTCATCAAACACGGTGTCTCATTCTGCTGTGGCTATCTCCATGCATTCTCAAGGATCCTCAGGCTGTTTGCTGAAACACCACTTTTTGACATTGTTAAATCCTGATTCAAGGTATAAATTTACCCATGGAAGCATGTCTTATACATTCATGATGAAATCTGTGTCTTCCCTTATTTGCTATATGTAAGAACGTGACTTCTTTTCTTAATGTAATTCGGAAAATTTGGATGATTCTTTTTCTCCAGAGAGTTGCACTTGACAAGGACATCAGAAATGCTTAGTTTAAGCCAACGGATAGCCACAGGAAAAAAAATACCACCAACCAAACCAACAATATCCTGTTTAAATCAAAAGAAAACGAGGCTGCTCATGATCTTAATGGCCGTAAGCACAACATGAACCATAAATCCATCATGCTAAGCACTAGTCCTTGTTGCTACAATGGTTACACAAAACTGACTAGAAACAGGATTGCCATAAAACCATAAACTGACAAAAGCTTTGCTCTTAGTGTGAAAATCTCCAGGACTCTCAGACAATGGTCAAGATAAATTTCAGTATATTTCTAACACATTCCTGAGAAGTTCCATTGCTTATAATTATGTTTTCATCCTTTTTACCATTTGAATCATTCCTCTTGGGTCACTCAGCTCCTCTGAAGCAATTACCATTGACCCTTGTGACATTGCTTCCCAGGCATGTCCTACTAGAAAGCCAATGGCATTTCTCAATTTTGAAATTTGTAAAGGAGGCCAATAGTACCTGAAATCTCTGCCTCTCATGACTTAGTTTAAATACATTATTTATCCCATAATGAGAGAGAAAAATGTATTCATTTGGAATCCATAATTTTTAGAAGCACAAATTTCCAAAAATTCAAATTACGGAATTCTTCCTCAAGGTTTGCCTAGCTTCTAGCAGTCACCTTTGATGTTTCAATGGTGTTCATAAGTTATTTTCAATGTGTGTATTTTAATTTAGTTGTTCCTACTTATAATTTATGTGAGAGAATGCCGGTTTAGAAGTAATAAAATTAATTCACTTTTAAGGTAGATTATAATTGAAATTTCCATTTAGTTAAACTACTTTTCCCTTACTTCTTCTAAATCAGTGATGTCTGAATTTTTTTCAGTGGAAAATCGTTTGTGCCAGGTAGCTAACAATGGTCCAAGTGTCTCATGGAAAGATATTTACTTGTCTTAACCTTTCTTTGCAACTGTTCGGGTTCTTGTCATTTTGACTTCCTTTCAGCTAGTGACCTCTGCCCTGCTCCAATTTAAAGATAAACTAAAAGACATTTCCCTTGAATGTGTGCTTCTGCTAGTTTTTCGGAGAAGCAGTAGGATGTAATTGTCTAACCAAATACTCACTATTTGAAAGGATATATGAGTTAGAAAATTTGAATATTGGAAAAAGGAGGTTTAGAAAGAAATAAACAGGGATATAGATGTGCCAACTGTTAAGCGAACCCAGAATTATGTATCAAAATAAGAAAAATACTAGAGATAACAAATATTTTGCAAATCAGCTTTTACAGCAGTATGTGGGCCTAGGTGAGAATATTTCTAAAATTTTTGATTTAAAAATATGACTGGAACTGGAGTTAGCACATCATTTTTTTACATTTGCACATTATTCATAAATTTTATGTGGAATGCACTAGAAGAGGGACATTCGTTATGTAGAAGTTTACAGAAGCATCTCAATGTCACTGGTCAAACTGAGACGAGACTAAACAGACTCTCGTCTTCATACAACAGCATTTACCCTCCACATTTTGCTATCATCTGAGAATATGATCCTTTACGGTGTTACTTTGAAATCCTGTTTTTAAATTCCTTTTGTTGATGACAACTAAGAGAATTAATAATGGAGTCATTTCAAACTGATGACTAGACAAATATTATTCTAAGTAGTATACACATTCACATACACACACACGTCTATACGAACTCATTAAGTATTGCCATTGTTCTTCAATGTTGAAGTTACTCAGGGTGTTTGTGGGTCTCCATGTTTTCAGTGAGCTTATCTGGGGAAATTTGATAGTCATCTCACTTCTTCACACATTACATTATGGAAAAAGTAGAAAGCAAAAAGGGTATCTATCTAGGCTTTTACTAGATAATGTGGAACATTTATTGGGTAAAGACTAAAGCACTCTTTATCTTTACCCTGCCGAGGGTAAAGAAAATGCCTTGGCAGATAATGAAGGAAAACATCTCCCTTGTGAGAAAATAAAATATAATCCATCCATCTTACGGGTGGTTAAACCCTGAAGAGATGCACAATGTTCTTTTCCTTCCTTTGTTCCTATTCATTTTCAGGCAGGCTATCCTAGGCCATTAATTAACCTTCAGGTCCTTAAGGTCACCTCCCTGGATCTGTTCTCTATATAACAAAATTTATTCCCTAGTATCAAACTTACCTGAATATTGACTATGTTGCAGAAGTAATATATGTATTATATTTACTAAAATGCCTGGAGTTGGGAAAAATGAAATAATAAAAAATTCACTAAAATAATTTTGAATAGCACAGGTGTTACTTAATATGGAATATTTTCCAATCAATGGATGTTGTATGATAGTATTGACTATAACTTAAAATATTATTGTATGTATTATTGAATATCTGAATGTCTGTTGTTGCAAGAATCTTACCCTATTTCTTGGTTTTGCAAGTAAATACACATACAGGGAACCAGCATGACCAGTGAATTGGGTAGAAAGTTTATTTAAGTGGCATCTACTTAAATCAGTTGTACTACATACTAGCTTGCATACTGAATAGTCTATTGTTGTGCTGCAAAATGTATGCCTAAGAAATATACATATACAGAAATCACATTAACAAAGTCACATTAAGAATTTTCAAAGAATCAGAAAGCAAATATACATGGATTAACTATTTATGTGAGCCACAAGATATTTGGAAAATCTACACTTTAACAGTTATAAAAATATAAAGTCTCAAAGTACTAACATATCTGGGCCTATCATGTAGTACCTTACATTGTTTAATAACTATTTATATAAATGCCTTGTTTTCTTCTTACTAGATTACGAGATGCTTAAGCCAGGTAGGATCTTACCCAATATTTATGACAATTTTCCACATATTGCAGATGTGAGATGACAAATATTTTTGTATGAATGTTAAAACTGCAGAATACACCTAGGCACGGTGGCGGATGCCTGTAATCCCAGCACTTTGGGAGGCTGAGACAGGAGAATCGCAAGTTCAAAGCCAGCCTCAGCAACGGCGAGGCACTAAACAACTCAGTGAGACCCTGTCTCTACATAAAATACAAAATAGGGCTGGGGATGTGGCTCAGTGGTTGAGTACCCCTGAGTTCAATCCCCAGTACCAGAAACAAAAAACAAAAAAAATTGCAGAATACTCTGGGTAGGCTAAAGAGGCTTAAGTCAACTGTGGACAAGGTTCCCAAGTTTATGTCAAGTTGCATGCTGAAATTTGTGTTTTTTATGGTATACTAAGAGACAAAGGGAACGGACATATATATTTAAATAAAATTTTAATAAACAAAGTAAATTCAACATCAAATAAAGGTAGTAAGCATTGAAAAGTTGGGAATTCCATAAATGACATTTAGCAGACCTTTTTTTCACACCTTGAATTTATATTCAAGAATCCATGAATCAGATCTGAGTCTCCATGGTAATTTTACCATAAATTGGCTGTGAGATTGCAGGCCAGTCTCTCAACTTCCCTGGATTTGTACTGGGGTTGAAATCTGGCCTCTACCACTCTTCCGATAGATGGAGTTATGCAACTGCTTCACCACTCACTGAAAAGCCTGTTTCTTCACTTGTAAATAAGGGATAATGATTAAACCACATACAGCATTTGGCAATACATTTGTTTTCAATATATACTATCTTTTATTGTTGCTATTTTTGTGAAATGCCTGCCATTAATAAAATTTTGTCATTCTATACTATTTTAATAGTGCCTTATGTAAAACTTTAAATATTGGCATATGTGACTATTTTTGCATATATTTTGACTAATTTAGCTGGGTTATTTTCATTCCTGAGAAACATCAAAAACTCTGTAAGCATAGAATATGTTTCTCCCATCTCTCTCACTATTTGCCAATTCAAGTTCAAAAATAGTAAATTAGCATTAATTTGACATTTTCTAAACATTCAATAAGCCTTTTTTATTTTAGTCAGTTAAAATTTTGAAGGAAATCATAAGAACATAAAAGAAAAGAGAGAAATTTTAAAACTAAATACATTTGGTCATTCACTGTTGGTCTGCTTGCCTGATAGCTCTCAAGAGTGGTGGATAAACACCATCCTTGCACATCATGATGAGAGAGGACTGGTTTTCAATAAAAAACATGGGGAAACTGAGATACATAACCTGTAGAAATCCTATAGGTGACCAAGAACAAAGAAAGCTCTTTAGATCCTCACTTTTCCAGGTCAGAGGCCAGCCTGGCTAGGGAGGCTGTTTCCCTCAGGTTAAGTGGATGAGGGACACAGTGACACATGATTGAAGGTACAGCACAGTGCATAACGACAATTCATTTTATGAGCTTTCTAGAAAGTTCTAGCAAGACACCAGTAGATTTTGTAGCTGCCGAACTGCTATTTGCCAGTATCTTTTTATTTCCATGTACTCCAGTTAACCTTTCTAGAGTTGTGGTAAGCCACAGTGAGGGTGGAGGACAGTTTCTGCTCCATAAATTAACTTCAAAGAGCAATTCAATCATATTTTATTCAACAACAAAAAAGTGGTAGGACTTTAAGGAGGAAGAGAAACATGGAAAAGAAAACCACATTAAACTGCATAGAGAGAAGCATGTGGCGGAAGAAACTATTTTCATTCCAATTTCAAATGTTTAAAATAAAGAGAAATGATTAAACAGCCAGAAGATTGGCTTTAGGAAACAACTTTGATGGTGGAAATTTTCCATGATACCATCAGGAAATGTGTGCAAAGGGAAAAGATCCCTCATAGGTATACATATGCATATAAATATATGTGCATATACTTTGTGTATGTGTATTTATGTGAGTGTGGGATGTGTGAGGTTACTTTAGAAGACAATTGTCTTTGACAGAATGAGACAAAGTTCCCAAGTTACTGAAGAATAATAAGTCCATATCTTAATTTTTAAGAACCTTGATCTTATGTTTAAAATCAAGAAATGCATAACTTAAAAAATAGATGCCTTGTTTAAAAATGGCACAAAAGATATCTTTAAGTCATCTAAAAGGTATCGTTTAGGGTGTAAATCAAAACTCTTTCAGTAACATGACAGTTTTGATAAAAAGTTTAATTGCCAATAACATGGACAAAAATAGTCTTCTGATCCTCATGGCTGAGAAATTCTCTTATGCCAGTGCAAATCCACTTGAAAATTTAAAAAGGTCTCTAAGTAGAAACATATCAACATAAATTACATTTAAAAAACCTCGGATATCTCAAAGCTTGATGATACCAGCTTGTTAACAAGCATAGTTGAAATAAAACAATTAAAAATTTGGTTTCTGCTTCTAGTATCCTATTTTAATTACAAAATACAGAAGTCATATCAGTGTTCTAAGAAACAGGCATTTTTCTATGATTTAAAACAAACAAAAACTATTGTAATTATCAATGAAAGTCATTTCTCAAAGTCTCTCGGTGGTCAACAGAAGCTATGTACTACCGCAGGAGTCCAAGGATCCTTCCTACTCTCAAGGAGCACCAGGGAAAAATGGAAAATCTTTTGCTGACCTCTGGGTTCTGCTCACAAGTGGCAATGTTACTGGAAAGAACATGGACACTGTTGTGCGTTCTGATCACAGTTCATCATCTTAGAAGCAGTAAAATCCTTACCAAGTGTCATACAGATTTGTGCTTCATGTATTTTTTACCATGGCAGTACAAAGTTCACTGTATTTTCATTCTTATTTATCTGTACATTTCTTTGAGAGACTTTAAGTTTGGAAGGTCCTATAGCTACCTAATTTCTCTGTAACACTCTATAGTTGTTCCTACCACAACATAGTTATTCAGTGTACATTTAATGAATTGGTATGAGCTATCACTGTTTATTAGGTTAAACTACAATCGAAAAATAGATTGAGGGCCATTAGCCAATGTATATGCATAGTCATACATTCATAAATGTATATTTAATAAAATCTTAAGATGACATATAAAGAAAATTTGTATCAATGTTTGCTGCAAACTACCTTAATTTATAATTGTAATTACAAGGATTCTGACACAGCTTGCCATTTCTAAATATTTACTTGAAATAGTACAAATACTGCAACATGATTTATTTTTTTGTAAAAAAAAAAGATATTTCATAAAGATTATATTTTCTAACAGAAAGTAAGTTTGTACCATTTCAATATCTTTTTTCCAAGATCTTCCTTTATGTTAACTAATGAATACTTAGACAAAGGCGAATGAAGGGAAGGGAGAAAGATAGGAAAAGGAAAGACAGTGGAATGAATGTGACATAATTTTCCTATGTACGTATATGAATACACCACAGTGAATCTCACCATCATGTACCTCCACAAGAATTGGGTCCTAATTACAATAAGATGTATCCCAAGCTTGTATAATGATATCAAAATGGATTCTACTGTCATGTATAACTAAAAAGAACCAAAAAATAGAAAGAAATCTTAAGGAGATATCTATTTCTGTATTGTCACCTTAATGATTAATTGCATTCAAACTTCAGTGATATTATACTTCATAATATTTTCAACAAAATATTACTTCTAAAAACAGACTTTTATGAAAAATGACTTATTTTTGCCATAAATATATTTTTATACTATGGATATAATACCATATACCCATAGTATATGGGTATTCCCTAATATTTAAAATATATTAATACTTTAAGAGTTACCAGCAAAATGAATTTTCTTAAATGGATACTACTTCACTTTAAAATCAATGTGTGGTGGTAACATTGGTGTGTGTGTGTATACATGTGTGTGTCTTCAGGAAAATTACACTTAAAACATACATGTAAAAGGAAAATAATAAAGAGTTAATCAAATATAAAGAACTATAGAATATAATGATGGATCTGAAAATAGATAAGGAGATTGCAGATTTTAAGTACAATTACACAAGAGAAGTGATAATAAAAAACATTAGAAGATCAAAAGCACAATGTTCATTTTGTTGTTGATTGTTCATTTGTTCTTAAATAAAATGCAAAATCCATGCAGGTCATGGGTCTCCTAACAAGATTTATCCTTCACTTGTGGCAATTTTATCATAAGGTTGCTATGAATGTCTGAATTATGAATTTAAATTATATTAAAAATGTTAATATAATACACATTTTAGGTTTTAATTTCACTTCTTATTTTATTTTCATTTTCATTTAAATTTCATTTCTTCATTTAAATTTTTTTGTTTCTAAATTAAAAATCGATCAGAGGTAAGAACTTTACTTGTCAATTCTATCAAAGTGAAATTTGCAAAAATCCACCAAAAAGTAGAGTTTCTTCTCTTTAAAAAAGGAAAACAATGATTCTATTAACTTTAGACAAAGGATACTTCCTTTGATGCAGATTGCCATTTATTCAGCCTAGGTCCTGTGGATTGCTCTAAAGGCCAAGAGATGTCAGAGGGCAAGGGCAGCATGTGGGCACTGGGGTGGTGGCACATGCTGACTAGATGTGCAGTGTGATGTCATTTAACTTTCTCAGTGCAGGTCTTCCTGAAGTTCTAACTGTGTGTATCTTTGATCTAGACACTTATTTTTACAATCTACCTGCTCCAATAAGTTCATCACTTTGGACAAGCCACCATGACTCCTGGAAGTTGCTGTAAATTTTGCTGGAAATTTAGGCAACTGTCCTCACTGAAAATTAAGTTCCTAAGTTTTAGTACATATCTTTAAACTTTCAATTTCTTTTCATGTGTTCTTCACAGATTTTGAGGTTCTAAAAATATTAGGAATATATAACAAATATGATTCAAGACAACTTTATAAATTTGAATATATTGATTATATAAGGGTACCATTTAAATACTTTAAACCTTAAAAGAAAGGGTAGAAATACTGGGGATTAATTCTGGAGATGACTAAATGAGTTAATCACTATCATTTTTTATGAAAACAAAGTTGGATCTTCTTCTCCCTGCCAAAGAATCAAACAAAATATTTTATTTTTCAACAATGAATTGACTTCAAGACTTAGAAATTTGAAAAGAAGAAAATCACACTAAAACATATACATGAACCCCTAAAGGAGGCTTGAATTAAAATGACAGTTTGTCAACCAAGTTAGGGCTAATGTGACACAATTATAATTGCCTTTCATTCCTACTATCAAAGCAGTAACAGGCCAACTCAAAATTTCTGATTAGGAAATGATTGATGTTCTCAACCCTTTATTAAACCACAGAGAGCAATAGCTCTTCTTCATATCCTCAGTATTTCTTTTTCACTTCCCCAAGGCCAAAATGTCATCTTTTTTCACAAAACAAAATCAAAGCCAAATGGTAAAAATGCAAAGATTTGGTTAAACAAACAGTGAGAATTTCAGTGGTTTTATCTGCAGCATCCCCAGCAACCAAACAAAGCTAAGATATTGTCCATCTTTTTGACAGACAAAGAACCTCAGAGGTCCAGAGTGACATGCCCGAAGGCTGGCACGTGATTGGACTAATTAAATTAAATAGCAGGAAACAGCTTTTCCATATGCCACTGCCTGGCCACACACAAACTGTAACAGTAAATCCTTTATACTAGTAAAGGAGAAGTGTAACCATTAAAAAATATACAGTATCAACACACTTGTCCAAGAATCAAAAGTCACATATCCACATAACCTCCCTGGGCCTTGACTTTAATGCTAAACATCTAAGAACTTCCTAATTAATTTCAGAGTCATCTAAAAGTCTATAGTAATTGCAGAGAATGAAAAAGAATCCCACCCCCCCCAGCCATGTCTCACCAACACTTTAACTTAAGCCAATATCCTGACCCTTTAAGACATAGTTCTATACCAAATATAATAAAAATCTCAATATTTCTGAATCAAAGTTAAAATAAAATCTACTGCATGTTTTCCACCATTTTTGAAGATTCTTTCCCTATTACCAAATTGAAGATTAAGACATAAATTGAAACAAAAGGCATAGAAGTTTTTGGAATCTTTGAAAAACTCTCCTCCCAGGTGCTCCACAGTTTCTCACCCAAAAGAATGATTTTAGAGTTTGTCATTACAGTTCTAGGAATTTATTCAAAACATTATTTTAAACACATCCATACATTTATAGTTCTAGAATTTCCACGACTTGGTAGATGCCACTTGTTTTAATCAATCATGATTTTCATTAGCATTGGTTTCTAATATAAAAAAAAAGAACTATGGAATGTCAATTGTCACCCTGAAGAGGGCCAGTGACTAGGTATTGTGGCAGAAAAATAAAGGCAAGGAACTTATTTAACAGGGATCCTGAATGAGAAGGCTGCAAGATCATTTTAACTGAAGGGCACAGAAAATGTAGAATCATTATAGACCATGGCTTATCTGTTTAAAAGAAAACATTAAATTTATAAGACTATTTTTCCCCCAGATTCCATATGAGTGAGAATGCAGTATTTGTCTTTCTGTACCGGGCTTATTTCACTTCATTTAATGTTCTCCAGGGTCATCCAGGTTGTTACAAATGGCAGGATTTCTTTCTGACTGAATAGTATTCCATTGCGTGTATGTGCTACATTTTCTTTAGGCATTCATCTGACAGTAGACACTAATGCTGATTCCCTGTTTGGGATTTTGTGAACAGTGTCGCAATAAACTCGGGAGTACAGCTATCACCTACATGTTGACGTCATTTCTTCTAGATATATACCCAGTAGTTATACAGTAGTTATATATTATATATATATGTATATACATATATATGTTATAGTATTTATTTTTTATATTTTGAAGAACCTCCATACTATTTCCATATTGGCTGTACTGACTTACATTTCTACCGATAGTAAAGGTTTCCTTTCTCTAATACTTATCTCTGCCTTTTTGATAAGAGCTATTTTCAAATGTGAGGTGATATCTCATTGAGATTTTGATTTGAATTTCCCTGATAATTAGTGATTTTGATCATTTAATATACCTGTTGGCCGTTTATGTATCTTTTTTGAGAAATGTCTCTGCAGGTGTTTTGATCATTTTTAAAATCCAGTTGTTTTCTCACAAATGAGTTGCTTGAATTTCTTAAAATTTTGAATATTCACCCCTTATAAAATAAATACTTGGTCTTTGTTAAAATGGTGTGTAAGTCTCTGGGATTAATCTTCATTGGTTCTTTACTTCTTTTTCAGGAAGCCCTTAATGCACATAAACATTAAAAATATTAACAATAAAAATGTATAGTTGACAAATATAGTTGGAAATATTTTCTGAAGAATATCTCTTCTCTTTGTAGACTATTTCCTTTTTTGTTCAGAAACTTTCTAGTTTCTTGTAAACTCATTTGTCTATTTTGGTTTTTGTTGCTTTTGCTTTTAAAGTCGTATCCAAAAAATTGTCACCCAGACCATGTCTTGAAGTGTTTCCTCCATGTTTTCTTCTAGAAATTTCAGTTTCGGAAATTATACCTAAGTAATCCATTTGAGCTGATTTTTGTATATGGTATATATGATGAGAGAAATATGTCTTATTTCATTCTTTTGCATGTGGATATCTGCTTTTCCCAAAACTATTTATTGAAAACACTGCCTTTCTACAATATGTGTTTCTGTGTCTTTTTAGAAAATCAGTTGGCTGCATATATATGAATGTATTTGTGAGTTCTCTACTCTGTTCCCTTAGTCTATACATCTTTTTATGCCAGAACCATTCTGTTTTGGTTACTATAGCTTTCAAATATGGAATCTTAAAACATTGATTTCATAGAACTGAAAAACAGAATGTTAGTTACTACAGGTTAGGGTGGTTAGGAGGTGAGAGGAAGGTGGGGCAACATTGGTCAAAGAATATATAATTACAGAAAAGTAGGAGAAATATATTTTTTAAATGTGTCCAAAACTGGTACATCCATACAGAATGTAGATACATTATTGCCAGGGTCAGGAGAGTTGGGGAGAGAGGACAGGTTTGAGATGAGGGAGAGAAAAGGGGAGTGAATACTATGGAGTTTCTTTTCTATATGATAACAATGTTCTAAAATTGACTCTGTTATATTAACAACTACTGGATTGAACATTTTAACATTTCAAATAGCTCAATTATATGCAATGCAAATTACACCTTAATAAAACTGTTCATTCAACCATTAACCACGTAATGTAATATACAAATTATAAACGGCACTCCTTTTTTAAAATAAAAATTGCATTTATGGTAGCCAGTATTCAGATGCATTAGATTTACTATTTCTTACTTATGAAAAAGTTGATTGAATTCAAAGACCTTGATCTAATAAAATGTAGTAATGCTCTTTGACTACAAAGACACACCCAAATCACAGGGATTCAATGTTGCCTAAAAAGGAAGTTGGTCAATCTAACCAATTAAACTGAGATTTGAGAGGGTTTTTGAAACTAGGTGGTATTATTATTTTCACTTGTTTTATTCTGTATAATTGTAGGATAAAGTTAATTCAAAACACATGGATTAACAATGTCCATTCATTCTGTGATTGTGTACATATGAGCAACTATTAATGCTTGTTCCCCCATATCTGTGTTTCAAATTAGCATCTGAATATAAAGATGATCAAAATCAAAAATATCCAGAGCCTCAGAGAAAATGGGCCAATATATCAAGCCATAAAGAATTAACTTGGTAGGAGCCAGTAAGAGACCAGTTTCTTGGGTAAAGACAGATCTAAACTGAGTCAAAGCAGCGCTTTTCTTTCCAAACAGCTGCATTTGTGTCTTTACACCTTTATTAAATCTCATCCTTCATCTCCATCCTCACTGCTGCCCTAGGACAATAGGGTAACATTGATTCCTCCCTGGGAGCATCCATCCCTGACAACATTCAGGGCATTTATTAGTGACCCTGAGAACTCACAAAGTCACAAGCAAGAGAGAAGCTACAATGAGAGTAAAGGTTACTATAGACCTGGTGCTAAAAACCTTGAAAGTTTCAAGGGATGAATGTTCTTTAAGAAAAGAAAACAAATTTAAATTGTCTAGCATCTAATTAAAGCTTATCAGACATTAAAAGCAGCAAGAAAAGATGAAACATATTTAAAAATTAAGTGTCAGAATTAATAAAAATGGACTTTAAAATAAATATGAATATGCTCAAGAGGCTGAAGAAAAAAGTTAATATAAAGAGTAGATAAATGTAAAATGCATAAAAGAATCAAAGGAAACTTCTAGATATGAAAAATGCAATGTCTTAAATGAAAATTTACTGTATGTAATGAACAAAATTTATCTACTAGGAAGAAAAGATGTGCCCAGCAATAGAAGAGAGATAAAAGAAAAAGTAAAAATGTATAGCCTTAGAGAACTATGAACAATATCAAGAAATCTACCCCATGGGTACATGTAGTCCCCAGAGATAAAGAGAAATAATAGGAGAAAAATATTAGAAGAAATAATGCCTGACATTTCTAAAATTTAAAAAAGTGAAAACTCACAGATATAAGAATATCAGTCAAATAAATCAGGATTCCACACAAAGAAAATCTGCATTTAGGCATGTAAAAAACAAATTGCTGAAAACTAAGAAAATCTTAAAACAAGCATATAAAAAATATACTTACTATATAGCAAATAGTAACCACATAATACCGTAAGATTCTGTGGTGTTAATGTAAAGTTGACCATAGACTTCAATGGAATAAAATAGTTTGGAAATTTGCTCACAAATTTCTAACAAAGGCACCAGAATAATTGAAAGGAACAAGATAATCTTTTCAAGAAATGGTACTGAAAAATTTAGTTTCATGTAAGATAATGAGCCTCAATTTATCTTCATTCCATATACAAAATTAACTCAAAGTAGATGTTTAACTTAAATGTAAAAACTAAACTAGAAGAAGAAAAGAGAAGCAAAAACAACTTTTAGGGCTCTAAAGAACTAGCCATAGAAGACAAATTGCTAGAATGAAACCTACAAAAATGAAAACATTCTGCTCTTCAAAATATGTGACCATCTATATATGCATGTATGTGTGTGCATGTTTGTGTGTGTCTCAAAGAATTTTATTAGAAATGTGTGTTACTCCTGTAGCCAATAATAAAGACACTCCAATAAACAAAAGCATATAGCTGAATTACCAACTTACCAAAGTAAGTATGCAAATGAACAACATACATACAAAAATATACTCAACATCATTAGCCATCTCGGAAACATCAACTAAAACCACAGCAAGATTCCACTAACATCAACAGAATGCATAAAATTAAAAAGTCTGACAATGTCAAATGCTGATAAAGATGTAGAGTGACAGAAATACTCAAACATTGTTGATATGAATGTAAAATAGTCAACTCTATTTCTAAAATAACTGGGTACTTTCTTATGAAGTTCAACATATACTAAGCATACAACTCAACAATTTCATTCATAGGTAACTGCCCCAAAGAAATAAAAACAATATTCATAGCAGTTTCATTCATATTTGAATTCAAAATTCATAGCAGTTTCATTCATATTTGTCCATGCCTGGAAATAACCTGAATTTCCACCAATAGATGAATGTACAAACATCTATGATATAGTCTACTAGGGAACAATATTTAGCAATAAAGAAACCATATTACTGACATACTATAATAAATCTCAGGAGCATTCTTTGGCTGGAAAAAAATCCAGACTGAAAATATTACAGATACATTTTTATACTATTTAATTATATGAAATTCTAGAAAAAATCAAAACCAATGAACAGTGACAGAAAACAGATCAATAGTTGCCTAGGGCTGAGTGAAGAGTGGTAGTGGGTGCTTGATTAACAAGGAAGAAATGAATTCTTTGGAGTGATGTAAATAGTATATATCTAGATTGGGATATATATACATTTGTCAAGATTCATTGAACTAAACATATACAATGAATTATTCTGTAAGTAATACTTTTGAAAAGTAGATTAAAAATGCAATGAGATTTAGGAAGTTTAGTGACCAAAGTACAAATTTCATTTTAAAACTTTAATTCAACTTATCATGAAACACAATCCAGGACATTAGAAATAATGTTTTGAATTCCTGGGAGAGCCTCTTTTTGAGATTTTTACATCCAGAAATGTCATACTGAGGTAGAATATCATACTAAGGTACAAATACCCACTATACATGCAAAAAAGTAAAAATATATGGAGATGTGGATGTTTGTATGTGGGTAAAAAAAGTAACAAGTAAATGAATCAAGTTGTATATTTTCATATGAGTTTGTTATACAATTTAAGATATTTTAAAAAATCAAGCCACTTAAAATATGCACCAGAAAACTGAATGCTTAAGAAAATTCACAAAATATCAAGAAAATAGGGATTTAGTCACATCATTTACATGACCAACACACATTCAAGACTGTAGACAAATTGTTATCTAATTCTATATCTGTTAAATAAAGGTAATAGAGGGCTCCAGGCTATTTAAAATCAGGAAGCAAATTACTTAGGTTCAAGAAGTCATTGCAGGATTTATCCTTCTAAGTTCTGTTAGCATTCTTCAAACTGGAGATAGCAGAAGACAAACAAGATTCTTAGAGTATTTGTTAGAAAGCAAAGACACAGACATAAAATATTGTTTATTTCATGCCGATTCCAAAGAAAGGCCAGTCCAATACAAATGTGACTGACAAGAGAATACCTTGAAAGCTATATGCAATGCCAATTTTCTGTATTTTTCTTTCTGATTGATTGATAATAGGGTGAGAATTAAATTTATAAAATATAATTGCCAATCATTTAACAAGTGAGTAAACTGAGACTTAGTAGAATTAAGTAATTCTCTTCACATGGAATTGCCAGTAGGTATGGAGTTGTGGATGAAACTCCTGCAGTCTGACTATAGATTCAGTGTTAAGATTACTAAGTGGTTACTTCTACCATGCAGTTCCATACAAGGATCTCAAAGGCAATGAAAAATGCCACCGTTCAAGGTCTGATGCATACATTGCCAAGACAACATATCAATTTTCAGGTTCATTAATAGTTTTGTTTATTTAAATGTGTATAAGGATGAGGTAGGTTGATTTACTTTTTGAGAAATATTAACATGTGAATCGTTCTTTCTTCTTTCTAAATTCTAATTTTTAAAAATTATCAGTAGGTTACATGGAAATAGAAATATTAATAAAGAGGATATATTATTTGAAATACTGTATTTTATCTAAAAATATGTGCTAGATATTATAACAGAAGAAACAGTGATTCATATGTGAATATATGAGTAATATCAAATAAGAAATTCATCAGCAAAACAATTTTCATCTTTACCAGCGACCAAAGATGAAAATTGAATAGTAGCTATTTTTACTAGAGCTGGCTTAAAGAAAATATTATTAATGAGGACACAGCACAAGAACTACTCCATCAAGTTAAAAATAATTCTATATATTCACACAGAAAACAAAAGTGAGCACATAGAAGAACAGGGAAGAAAGTAGCTATTAGCCATTTTCATCTGAATAAGAGAAATGAAAAACAAAAATCATTCAAATGAAGTGTAATTGAGCATAGGTTCCCTGGATGGTGGTAGGAATAATGAGAAACACATTATATTTCCCTAACCTCAAAAGATACAAGGCAGTGACACACAGAGGTAATGGTTACAGAATTACGTGGTGATTTATATGGACTTATTCGAGACTGGACTGGAGAGGTCAGGTGGGTTGGAGAAATCAGAGATGGCATAGGGAGAAAGCAGAGAAGGGTTTGGAAAAGGAAGTCTAAGGCTTCCTCAATAGGCTCAAAAGCTAGTGAAAGTCCTGTTGACTGGAGCCCAAGTGGGAAATATGTTAAGGTGCCCAAGTAATTAGATTATATTGGGAGGGGCAAGTGCCTGGTCAGAGTGTAACGTTGAATTGTAAAGAATATATCCCACTCAAGAATGGGAAACATAAGAGAAATAGAGGAACACTGGACGTGACATGGGGGAGGCGGAGGGTAGGAAAGGGGAATGGGCATAGTAAAGATGGTTGATTGAGATCGTCATCACTACCCTTGGTGCATGTATGAAAACACAATTGGTGTAACTTTATCTGGTTTGCAACCAGAGAAATGGAAAAACTGAGCTCTATATATGTGCTATGACTTGAAATACAATTAAATAAACTAATAAAAAAAAAGAATATATACCACTCAAAAGAAACAATTAGGATGAAATCACTGTAGGTCATGCCATAGACTATGGGAATATGGCATTGGTAAATCACGGTAAGTTAATCAAATGTGTATAAATATCCCAGTGATTCCAAGAGGCTATTACAATGATAAGACCACAAATTTATTTTAGTATTAACGAAGGTAGTCCCTGGGTGAAGCAGAGCTAAAGGGTAAGTGAAAGGATAGAAGGATTTGAAATTAGAAATAGGAAGACTAACTACATATATGAAATAAAGGAGAGAAGATAATCAAAGATAACTTCATACTAATTTATAAATGTGTCTAAATGTTTTCACTGAAAAAATAAAAAATAGCGTGTTTTAAAGATGAATTTACTAACTTTAAGATAAGAGTAAGTACAGTAAATGAATTGTCCTTCTAACTAATGTTGATGATAAAACAGATATACTTGTTATTTTAAGGTAAGGGAGAAAAAAATCTTTGAACCCTTAAACCATTAAGATGTTGCAGATTTCTTCTAATACTAAGGTTTTGTACCTCTGTGTCAGACTAAGTGCAATAGAAAGAGACTGGCAAGAACAAATATTTATTGGTTCAGGTTTTATAGCCCACTCATTCCCAAAATGATGTGATGAGATCTGTTATCAAAATATGAGATAGATGGGCTGGGGTTGTGGCTCAGTGGTAGAGCACTTGCCTAGTATGTGTGAGGCATTGGGTTCAATTCTCAGTACTGCATAGGAATAAATAAATAAAGGCCCCATCAACAACTAAAAAAAATATTTAAAAAATATAAAATAGAGATGATCTAAAGCAGAAATATATAATGTGAGCCACACATTTAAGTCATATATATAATCTCAAATTTCCTAGTAGTCATATAAAAAGTGAGATTAATTTTAATAACAGGATATTTAAAATATTGTTATTTCAATATATAATCAATACCATGCTTAATGAGATATTAATATAATTGTATATTATGTCTTTGAAATCTGGTGTGCATTTTGTACTTGGGGCAAATCTCAATTCTTCTTTTTTTAAATTATTTTTTAGTTGTCGATGGACACAAAACCTTTATTTTATTTATTTTTATGTGGTGCTGAGGATCGAAACCAGTGCCTCACACATGCAAGATGAGTACTCCATCACTGAGCCACAACCCCAGCCCCAGCAAATCTCAATTCTTGCCAGCCACATTTCAAGCGCTCTATCTAGTTAATATGTAGCTACCAGTTTTAACACAATAAATCGAGGGGTCTTTCCAGATATTCTATCGACAAAGGCATAAAAATCAAAGGAAAGACACGAACAACATGAACTCTAAGTGCTAAGTAGACATAAGTGAAAATCAGTAAAGGGTAGGATTTTAAAGCCACATCTATGAAGAAAAATAAGCAATTTAGTTTTTAAAAAGTACAAGGAAAAAAGCATCCCTGGATGGAAAATAAACAATTTTTTTCACTCAGTTTGTACCAGATATAATCAACATAAAGATTGTAGCATTTAAACGATTCTTTGGGAAGGAAAGGGGGAAAAAGACATATCAAATGCTAGAAAGCAACAAGAGTTAGCAGCAGGAAGGGAAGAAACACAGGACCAAAGTCAAAGAGCAATAAGGAAAACAGACGATGCATGAAAAAATGGAGCCAGTCATTAAGATATTATCTTTTTAAAAATAACTCAAATGTATGGAATAAAATTTTATAAAAAATAGTGTATGTAATTTAAAAGGGGTCAAAGGCCTAAAAGTAAGTACCATAGAACCCTGAGAGGGAAGAACAGGGGTCAATCTTTGTGATTTTGAGTTAAGCAATTGTTTCTTAATTATAACACCAAAAGCACATGCAACTAAAGGAAAAAGAGAAACTGGATTTAGTAAAACTTAAAATGTTTGCTCATAAAGGGACTCGTATATCTGATAGGGGATTAACAAAAAATGTATTTTAATACACTCTTACAACTTAATAAAAAAGCCAATTTAAAAAGTAGGTAAATACCTTGAGTAGACATTTCTCCATCATGCATCTGGCAATAAGCAAGTGAAAAGATGATCACAACCATTACTTCTTTGTGACACAGAAATAAGAGCAAAAATGATAGCACCTCACTCCCATTAGTATGGTGCCATCAAAAAAGCAGGAAAACAATGTGTCAGAGAAGATGTGGAGAAATTGGAGCCCTCGTGTATTACTAGTGGGAAGGGAAAATAATTGAGCTATGAGGAAAACAGTTTGGTGGCTCCTCAAAAATTTAGAATTACTATATGACCCATAATTTCATTCCCAGATATATAATGCAGAGAAATAAAAACATACATCAACACAAAAATCTGTACATGAATGTTCATAGCAGCATAACCCCTAAGAGACAAAAAAATAAAAGTAATCCAGTGTCCAGTTAACACAGATGAACTGATAGACAAAATGCAGTATATCTATACAAGGGAATAGTATTCAGCCACAAGAAGAAATGACTGATACCTACTACCACACAGATGAACCTTGTAAGATTTCATGCATATGCTGTATCCACATTAGGCAAATCCATACAGACAAAGTGGGTGAATGGTTCCAGGGGTCAAGAGCAGAGAGGAACAGGAAGTGATGGCTTAAGAAGCAGAGATGATGAAAATGTTCTGGAATTAGTAGCGACAGCTGTAGAGCATTGTGAATGCACTAGAAACACATTAAAAGGTGTGAAATGGTGAATTTTATGTCATATTTTAAAACTGTATCCCAATTTTTAAAAGCACAACAAATAGCACAGACCTTTTGAAGAAAAATCACTAGCCAAATCTTGGTCAATTACAGGTGTAGAAATAAGCTTAGGAATTATTTAAATTAGAAGAAAGAAAGTACAAATACTACCAACAGAAGTAATACTAGTGAATATAGTGATGATGAACCATAGTCAAGTCAAAATATAGCAGAAAACAAGGGAAATTATACAAGACATATGAGAAGTATATTCTGAAACTATGAATCAAAGAATTGAGGATCTCGGGTAAAAGCTATTACAAATCAGGCCATATTTCAGGAAGTGGTTAAGGTCCTTGGCCATCTCCAAAACCATTTCTGAATCACTCTCCCAAAGGGCTTGAAAAATGTAGGTTCCTGAACTCTGCATCCAAGACTACTGTGGGGGTGTGGCCAGAATCTATTTCCCTCAAAAGGACTTTTCTGCACATTCTAATCAGAAAAATGCCTGGGAGGTCTACAAGTCAATAAATGACGCTGTTTTTCCTTCCACGACATCTTATACAGAACATTTTAGGTCAAAATGATTATCAAGTGCATGCCTGACAGGTTAAAAATGTTTTAACAGACAGAGTCCTGATTAAAAATTAGACTCTGTGTTTTGGCGGGGGAATTAAGTAAGCAGTGGTGAAGGTCAGTTTAGCTGGTTGAAGTTCTTTCTCCCCAGGTACAGTCTGTTTTACTCCACCCCATACTGGCACTGATCAGGGAAAAGTGAAAAGAAAATCTCACAAGTTTTCATGATTAAAAATGACTGAATACATCATGTGTAGGAATTAGAACCCTCAGCTGTTAGGGGAAAAAAAATCTTATAATTTGTAGCAGTGACTAAAAAAAAAAAAGAGCTAGTTAATTCAAAACAGTTTGGTAAATGCTAATGGGGAAGGGAAGGTAGAGGGAGGAAGGAGAGAGAAGTAGTATCAACTGAATAAACGAGACAGAAATAAGCATATGGGACATGTCACAAGCGTTAGTGCAGTGCTAAAGCTAGAGTGCAGTGACTCCGGTGCCACATTAAAGTTAGACTACCACTAACTGGGTGACCTTGACTTTTGCTTCTCTGTACCCCAGTGCTCTCAGCTCTAGGGTGGGATGATATTATTATCTACTTAATAAGTGAGGACTGAATAAGTTGACAGATGTGTGTAGACCGAGAGGATTAATAGCTACAAAGTGCTTGCAAGGATACCTGGTTGCACTGTAGGGTTGCAGTAACTGAAAGCAAAATCTTTTGGTAAATCAAGATGATCCCCAAATGAGACATTGTCTAAACAGTTCATAAATCTCAAAGAGGTGATTACAAAAAGATATGAAACCATATCAATAGAAACCTTTTAAGTCTAAATATATTCTTAGCTTGATGGAAAATCACAAACCCATTTTCCCTTTGTCTACATTCTTTGATCACCCTCCTATATTGGATGGGGAAATTATCAATAATAAAAGGAAAGATAGTCTCAAAATCCTTCTCTTGCATCTCCAAGCCCCTTGCTACAACTGGTTATAATTAAAGCCCTCAATTATTTATCATTGTAAATCCTTAATTGTACACTCACCATTTATGCC
This sequence comes from Xerus rutilus, assembly GCA_028644305.1. NCBI lineage: Eukaryota > Metazoa > Chordata > Mammalia > Rodentia > Sciuridae > Xerus > Xerus rutilus. The sequence continues at coordinate 69,362,071 of CM053407.1, read as the reverse complement.
TACTATAGTTATTTACAATTGCATGGACTAATTATGAAAAAAAATCACCAAGAAATGCCAAATTTAAGAAACAAAACTGTTATCTATCTGTATACTATTATGTGTTAGATTTTTAAAAAAGTTGCATCTGAATTCCGTTATAATATTCTTTGGAAGAAAGAAGTATGAAACAAATAAAAAATTCTTAAAGTCTACCTGTCTGGGGTCTATGAAAAGTAGTATTCTACCCTTCAGCAACAACCTTCACCATGGAGGAGGCTTTTTACTGCAGAAGAGAAAATCTAATGATTATTTATAACAAGCCTTGGCAAAGACTATTTGTATGGGGAAAAGAGTTTAACCTTAGATTGAAGCTTTATTTTTAAAATGGTTGTTACTTTATATAATATTTCAGAAATCAGATACCACTATAAAACCATTATTTCATCAATTACTCTCTTACTTTAGGATCTCTTCTGAATTAAGCTGTTAAATTTAATAGTCCAAAGGCAAATTTCAGGAAATTATGAATAACATTAATGGTATTTCCAGAATTCTTACCAAATTATCCAATTTATGGTCTCATGGAATGATAATGCATCATGTAATATTCAATAGATATAGCTCCATATTTCCTAACACTCTAATGCAATACTGTTGTGACTTAGAATAACATAAATATGTATGACACTGTTGAAGATAAGATTAAGTGAACCAAAGAACATAAAAAAATCACTTTTAACCTATTGAACCAAAATACACAGTAACACATTAGGAAGCATTGGCTAGAGTTTTGCTGGCAACAGCTCAGAAGAGGAGTAAGGTAGGTACCGCCTGGCCCATGGTGTGTATGGTACAGTTCCCTTTACCTGATTAGGCTCTTTGTTCTTCACACTAGTATTACAGCAATTGTTACCACATAAGGGGAGCTCATTTAATTACTATTTTCTCTTTAAATTTATTCCCTGTCACTATATATGTGTAGTTCAAGATCTCACTGTAATAAATGTAATTATTATGATAGTTGGAAAATTATTCATTTTAGTATTTACTGAATGCTTGTTATTGTCAAGGGATTATGTTAAGCTTTTTAAAAATAATTTTAAGTTGAGCAAAGTTAGGAACTGACATCTATTTATTTGTAGTTTTATATTTATAAGTTGACATTTTAATTTAAATACCAAAGATGATAGCATATCATGGGAAAATTCACACTGGAAAAAGGAGAGTGCAACAAATTTTACATATGTTTGCTATTTGGTAATGGCTGGTATAAATAGTTTAGAGTCGTTATTGTTGAATGTATTATTTTTTAATGGTATTGGAAGTAACTGCTCAAAATATCTTTATTTTCTTGTTTCAACAAAAAAAAATGGCAATATATTTTGGCATATGAGACCTAGCATACAAGTTTCAAATTCAATTAAATATATAAAGTTTACACAAAGCCAAATGTATGAAAGGGGATCTTTTAAAAAAACTTTATTTGAGAAAGGAAGAGACTTATAACAGAAGGCAAGAAGGGAAACATACAAACAATATATTTACAACACAAAACAAGATATCACCTTCAAGGGTGTAAATTATAATAAATACAGTAGATTTTAAAAGAGACATTTATCAATTAGTTCTAAGATTATTTAAGTCCAGCTTTCCTTTTCACTGGTTCCAGGTAGTTTCTTGATTAAATTCAAAGACTATCAAATTCAAACAATTAACGTCCACCAACTGTACTGATGAAGCTCTCTCAAATGACATTATAAAAAATAGGTTTTTTTGTTTGTGATTACATATCTTTGAAGTAATATTATACAAAAGTCTGCTCAGCCACATGTTCCTCCCCAAATAAAATGTATTTTAAAAGATGCACTATCCCTTTTTTATGAGATTGAAAAAAGACTTTGAAGAAAATGAATATTTATGAGATGGAAAAAATATACAATTTTATCTTAGGCATGCCATATTTTTAATGCAAAACAACTGACAAAAAAGTCATTTTAATATGAAGGAATATACTAGCCAATATGTTGGTGATAGGGAGTGTTGCCTATTATAGCTATTTGTCAAATTATCAGAAGGACTTTCATTATATGGAAAAGTTTTAAACTTTCTAACTTCTAGTTATGTTAATTTAATTTGAATGGAGCCTTTTTAAAAAAGGATAATGTATCTTTAGCAGTAACATTTTTAAAGAAATATTTTTAAATGTCACAGCAAAATGTAAACAACACGTGCCAGTAACACAGTGGAACAATGTCTACATTTGGCAAAACTGCTATATCTCCTTTGAAACAGGATACTACACCTTAAAATACCTTGAATTTAGAAATATAAATATTTTAATAGAAAAAAACCTCACAAAGATTCTAGGTCAATTTGGATTATCCATATTAAAGGGGTCTTAATACAAGGAACCTTTAACTAGCTTAACAAAAGTAAACCTATAAAACAAGGTAAACATATCAAAAGGGAATATGAAGGAAATGTTCCAGTGAAAAGCTTCCGTAACAATTTCCCTACTTGTGGTGTTATTTTCTTAGACAATAAATCAATTCATAGAGTGCCCTTTAAAAACAGAAAGAGTAAAACACTATCCTCAGACTTTTTTTTTCCTACATTCCTCAGTACATGAATCACTTGGACTTCCTGTTTCCACAAGGCATTTCCTGTTCAGCCTCACAGAATCACTTTTCTGTAGGAGAACAGCAGGAACCTGACAAAGAACTGACTTAAATAAACATGGTCTTCTTTGCCTTCAAAGTTGTTTGTATTTTATAGCATCAAAGGACATAGTCCTTCTGAAGGTGCATTATACACAAGTAAATTCTTTTGTTGAACCCAACTTTCATTAAGTTTTTATTTGCCAAAATGATATGGTACGTGCCATGTCATTATGGAATTATATCTAAGAGAGTCTAGTGATAATGATGATAAAATATAATACACCTTCTTTTAAAAATGGTTTTCACCAGATATCAGGTGACAATCATATTGTATTTTCTGCAGTTGTAGAAATGGTATAGCATCTGATTGGACCATAATGTTGCATATTACTTCTCACTAACATTCTCATCTGCTTCATTTGATCTTTTTCAATGGACAATGTCATCAAATTACACAAGATAAAAGTAAAATGTGCAGTGCTAGGTGAGACATAATGTTATATTTAAAGTACTCCAATTCGCATTTATATATTTAAAACCGCCTGTATTCCTAATATTTTTAATTGCAATCTACACAATAGCCTAGGACTACTGGTATGGTAACCAGAATATTTCTACTTAACAAAAAAGAGAGAAGAAGGAAGGGCAGACTACCTTTAACAGTGCTCAAGACAGTAGTATAATACATTATGTACACTGACATGAAAATTGGATTCTATCTGTTCAAAAAGATCAAAAACTAATAGAATGTTTCATTGATCAGACTGGACGAGTACATCCAGCAGTCACTGATCTCAACAGATAAACTAAAAATAACAGTGAGTTCGTTTTCCTTAGAAGTAACTGGTGCGGCAGGCTTTGGAATGAATTGAAAGCCTATTAATTACTAGGATATGATGTAGCATAATTTTCGTGTAACAGGTATTTTCTTACCAGTAGAGTTTCAATTAAACCTTGATATCTACTTAGAGATCCACATAGACAGATCTCTATATAGATACATACATTTACCTGCAGGAGTCTGAATCCTTAAACACTAAAATCAGATCCTTCAGAGTTATAAACTGATAGGAAATAATATCCATTTGCCAAAACCTGCAATGCATTTCATGTTCAGATAATAACTTTAATTACAAATCCTGGAGCTAAGTCTTTGCCTATTACCTGTTGCATAAAAGCAGCCTGCTCCCCAGATTCCATTTCCTGGATCTGAGCATCTTCATCACTGTCCACTGGCTCTTCCTTGACCTTCACAGCCCCAACTTGTCCCAGTGTGTCATCCACACAAGCACTGCTGTCGCTCCTACTGCTGTTGTCACTAGAGGGCGCTCTGTCTTCCTGCATCGCCTGGTCCCCCTGAAGCTCTTCCTCAGCTTCCTCCAGGTGACTGCCTGGTTGCTTCAGTTGTTCAATAGATTTCGAAAGCAGCTAGAAGAGAGTGTTCAGGGGTTCAAAAGTCAATAGTTCTTGCTGGTAACAAAAAATTATACTTTGACCTCTAATAACTCTACTTCAACCACTGTAATTTTTAATCATTGCTCATCATTTCAAAATGAATTTTTATGCAACAAGCTTCCTCAGTAACACAAAATCTGAAGCAGTACTGCCACCTGTATTGATGTGTTTTTTAAAAAAAAGATTACTCTTTAATGCACCTAGAAAATGGTGGAAAAGGTGGGGAAAAGGTAAATAAACTGTGTCCTTGGAAACCATGAAACTTTCACAAGGACAGGTTTTATGGAGGCCATTTAATAAAATAAGCTTGGAAATAATATTTTTTCTCAAAAGAGGAAAGGGGATAATGCAACACTTCCCAGATCTCATTTTTCAACAAATTTTAACCCCTACAGAACCCCCAAACACAAACGCAAATAGCTTTTCATGTCTATCTAATTTTTCAGTACCTATATGGTCAAATGATAGTCAAGTGATAAAGCACTTTCGTGAACATACTTATAAAACACAGAAATATTTATTTTGAAATTCTGAACTTTAAAAAGGCACAAGATTTTTAAAAAAACTTGATAACACTAAAATGTTTTTATAAATAGATCCAAATGAAAGTGACTAATGAGAAAGAAACAAGGAATTAGCTTTCAGTATGAAAATCATTGTTTAAACATCTTGGTTATTATATGAATTTAATTACATTTAATCTTCAAAAATACATAGATTAACTGCTTGGTGTCTAAGAAAGACAACTGATTATATTCCTAATTTAAACAATAGCAAAATATCATAGCATAAAAACTCAATAAATGGAGAAATAGTTTAAAGATGATTTCATTGGACGTAGGCCTTTTGTTTTATTTCACAATAGTCCTATTGACTAATCATCTGTAGACCTCAAACTGTGTTTTCAAGGGTGGTTAGAGGTTTTTTGCTAAGTCAATGCCTATGCAAGCAACATGCCAATTATCATAACTAGCAGCACACTTAGAATACCACCACTAAAACCATGAATACAGATTTTTCTTTATAAAATTTAAGTTAACCTCCCACTCATACATAATTAGGTTTTAAAAACTAAACATGTTTTAAAGTTTGAATACATAATTACTTAAACTTTGAAGGGTAAGCTCTTTAGGCTTATAGACATTCTCTGGTCCACGCAATCTCAACACACCAACAGATCCCTTCAGTTTTACCACAGGTAGATGTTTAGGGAGTTTTCATTCATTTATTTAATAATTATCTCCATCTTTAAGACACCATGTTAAACATGAGAAAAGGCCACTGTGCTGCCTCCAGGCCTGGATTTCAGTATGTCAGAAAATCATGAAATAAATTAATAAAGTCATTATTTTTTAAGAAGGAAGATTTTATCTTTATGTAGGACAAATGCTTTAAAGAAAGGAACATGAATGCTATGAAAGCCTGTGCTCCTTGGTATAGGAATGGGAATGGGAAAAGGGAGTTTCACTGAGGAAAGGCTGGTGGGATCTGAGCACCAAAAGAAAATGCTGGAAGGATGATGATGGAGTTTATACTGTTTGGATGGAGAATCTCTAGAAATAAAATATAACTCAGAATACACCATATATGAGACCTAAATATCTCCAGTCCTAAGTCAGACATGATCAAGCTAAGAGAACACGTGCCAGTCAAGACCCATAGCAAAAGGAAGAAAGCCCGTTTCAATATCAATGTCCTTGGTGCCGACCATCTAACTGCTATTTTTCATCGACAGTCAGCATAAGGAGAATATTCCTCTTATCATGTTCTGAATGTCTTAAAGTACATTTGAAGGAACTATATTCTGTACTTTTGATCCAATTCTGAACATTAGCCAGCAATCTCTGTCTTAAATTTATAATGGTTTGCGTACCTCTGTGAGGCTGGAGAAAAGAAAATGTAATAGTCCTGAATTCTGACTACACAATTGTAGGATCCCATGCAATTGGCTTTTAGAAAAAGAACCTATAAGATCGTGAAAAGCAAGTCAGATTTTAAAGGAAAAGTACTGGTTTGTGCGGAAACAACAGGGATAAGAACACTGAGTGGCAAACGCCCACTCATTCTTCAGAGACAGAAAGGACATCAGTCAGGCCTGCAATCCTTACCTCCTACAAAGAGAAGGTTAGAGGGTCTTGTGGGAAGAAGAAAGTTATCTGAAAAAAAGTTGAAGAAAGCTAAAGAGCCCCTTAGAGAAAGTATTTGCAGTAAGAATGCTGATAATTCACCTGGATGGGTGCTCACCGAGCTGTAGAAATGCTCCCTCTTGCTACCATAGCTTAGCTGGAAAGGTTAATGGGGAACGGCTCCTTAGAACTGAGAACTATGACACACAGGAGGCAAGCAGACACCTCCAAGAGGGTGGTAGAAATGATCCCACCAACATGAAAGGCTGGCCAGAGAGCATGGGCCAGTGCTGTTATGAAATGCCATGTCAGAAGACCCTGCTTACTGGAGGGTGGCTCTGAACCTCAGCCAGCTTCTGGATGTTTGATCGATGTTATGGGGAGTATTCAATAACCAAAGGAGGTTATGCTCACCTCTCATTAAGGAAAAGGGCTTTTCTCTTGCTGTCCTTTTCTTTTTTTTCCTGGTGCCAACATGGCCTCTCAGTCCCTTGATCTTCTAGCCTCCAAAGTTGGGGTCTTCCATTCTAATTCAGCTCCCAATACCATGATCTTACTTCACAGGTCTTCAGCAGTGACTGTACAGTCTCCTAGATCTCTATTTCAAGCACCATTCCTTTCTTTTGGATCATTCTCTGAATATTGTGACCTCAACCATTCCCCAGCTCTAGCGGGTCCTCCAAGCCAAATTCTCACTGCCCACTGCTCCCCCTCATTTGCTCACTTCCCTTCTTGCTGGACTAGATTCCACTTAACCCTCCTCAATATGAATTTTACTGGACAAAGAAGACTCCTAACCTTGGTTCACACTAAATCTCTGCCAAACTCAAGCAGCTGAATGAGCCAGGAAATAAACAAACTAATTAAAATCATGCTGAGTGTTTCTCTTTAAATTCATAACCCTACCCCTCTGATGGCCCTCCATGTTGCCTGGAAGTCCTCTTCCCTTTCTCTAGCTAATTCATGTTTACTTTTCCAATGACTGCTCCACACTACCTTCTTTCTTCTCAAATCTGCATTTTCCACACTTCCTGCTGACTCTTTTCTTCTTATTTCATGGAGAATATAGAAACATCAGAAGAGAAACTCAGCATCCTGCTATCATTGCAGTTACCAAGTTGTTCCTTCCAACTTTCTTGCTGAACAATGCACGAAATGTCACTCTTATCTCCTCTTATTCCCTGGATCCCATCCACTTCTGCAGTCATGCATTCAGCCCTCTGTCATATGTGGCCCTTCCTACTTGGGCATTCTTATTCATGCATGTTTTAGTAATATGGTCCATCTTAAGGAAGAACCTTCCCTTGACCCTCCTCCCCTACTGTATCCCTTTCTCTGTCATAAAACTCCTTCAGTTATCTCTTTTCATTGTCATTTCTCTCTTTTCATTCTCTTTAGAATCTGTGTCATCAAGGTTTTGATCCATGCCATTTGACCAAAATCTCTCTTGTTAAAGGTCATTCATGATGGCACAGATGCCAAATCCATCAGTCATTTAAATGAGATGTTAAGAGGTGTCAGTGAAGGTAAGTCAATTTAGGTAGTGAAACAAGACATAAAGCAAGCATCTTGAAAGATGAAAGACTTACATCACTTGGTGCAGTCAAAGATCAGACAATCTGAGCATTAATGTGATAGAATATAATTTTCCATAATTTTCCAAGTTAAAGCAGAATCTACTACAGATAAAACCTTGAGTGTTCAATGTCCATTTTAACAGAATACTTTCTGAAATCTGAAATATTAATGTATTTCTGAGGTCAGTGAAGTACTCATAAATCACCTCTATTAGTTTATAAATCAAATTTTATCAGTATTCACAACCTCATCAACACAGATACATATAGGACATTGTATATAATAACTTTTAGTGTGCAATACAGAAACAATGGCATTTGTTCCAGTTAATTCCTTTGACTTCATCTCCACTTCTGATGTACTAAGGGAAACAGACAGGGGGGAAAATGCCAGAATGAATAACATTTGGATCACTTGGTAATAAAAAGCCAAATGGCAAAATGTTCTTTTTTTTCCAAAAGTAGAATTCCTTAGTGATTTATAAAAGAAACGTTTCTTGACATAAAAAAGCAATTTATGAGCAGAAATCATATAGATATAAAACACTGAGGTTGAAAAATGTCTAATAACATTTTTAAAATCCTAATTTTATAAAGAAAGAATCTCTTGCCCCATTGAAGCCAAGTCATCTCTGAGATTACAAAGTATGAATTTGGTTGTTAAAAGCATAGCAGAAACCTAGAACATTCTATGCTTTCCTTTGCATTCTCTTCTGAAAGCTATATTATGATGACAACTGAACTAATATAACCTATTTTAATCTCTCTCCTGAGCTCTAAACTTAAACTTACATATTCAGTTGCTTACTAAATGTTTACATCTAAAATATCTAAAATGTATCATTGTAAACTTTAAATAGTTCAAAGATAATCTCTAGTTCCATCCCACCCAAATGCATTGATCACCCTTATCTTTCTCATCTGAGTAAACAGCATCACCCAACTGCAGGAGTCAATAATCTAGGCATTATACTTGTTTTTCTCTCATCTTTTCTATTCCATCTATTACCATGTCCTCAGCAATCCAATCTTCCAAGTACAGCCTGGACACATTCCTCCACTTCCTCTGGTACCACTGCCGTCCTAAGTCCCATTGTTTTCTTTCAGAACTTCCAAAATAAGCAACTGTTGGAGCTTGCATCTTGCCCTCTTAGACCTCAACTGTTCTTTCTCTTAGTGTAATTCTAATAATTCTTTTCAAAATATGATTTAGGTAATATCAGTTCTCTATGTACAATCCTCTAATGGCTCCTCCTTAGGCTTATAATAAAATACAAGTCTCATAATGTAGTGCACAGATGTTCTAGGACCTGGCCCCACCTACCTCTCATAGTATCACCTCCACTCTCATTCTTGTACTCCAGTTACGGTGCCTTTGCCTGTCCTGAGAACATAAACATGCCAACCTAATTCTCCCACAGGGTCTGAGGAACCGCTGTGCTCTCTTCACTTCCTCAAATCTTGACATTCCTAACAGGCTCCTTCTTATCATATTTTACCTCTATTATTGTCTCACTGATAAATATTTTCTTCATAGCCCTCCTAATGGGCTGGCATTATCTAACTATTTTTGTTTACAGTCATAGCTGCTCATGCCCCTCAGTATAATTTAAACTTCATAAGGGCATGAGCTTGATATTTCTCATCATTTTATACCTTAGTACCTAATAATTAATTGCATAACACCTAGCTGGAACTTCATAAATATATGAACACTTAATGGTGAGCAACAATGCTTTCACACTTTTCTCCTAGGTTATGAAGCAAAGTTAATGTCTATGTGACCAATAACTATCACTTTTTCATCTTTTCTGGAATAAAAGTTTGTTTGTTTGTTTTTTTGGTATAGATTCACCAAATTTAAAAAAAGACAAATGGGACATCCTAGAGACAGTGTTGCAAAAATATAAATGCACAGAGGGAGTTAATCTGCACTTCTGATTTTATTTGAGGTATTTGACTAAAGCTGTTTTCACTTGAACACTCAGATTTGCCAGAATGGAAAAATTAGCAATTAACATGAGCAAGGAAAATCTACAAACAAAAGTCACAGAGAGATTCTGCCTGCCAGGTTTGACTTATTTCAGATTTTTAAAATGAAAAGTTACTTGGTGCTATTTGTAAGAATTTAGACTATGTTGTGTTCTATGTGTTTTTGAACTACAAATATCACCATTACAAGGATGGTATGGCTAACCCTTTTCTAATTTGTACTACTGCTGAGTGGCCCCAGATGCGGCGAGATGTCTGCTTACTCTCAGTGGGGTACCAAGGTCTGTCTTTGGTTGAACATCTGGAGGTGATCCTCCAGCAAAGTTGAGCTGTTGCCTTGCTGGCTAGAAAACAGAAGACGAAACATCTGTGTGACAGATAAAATGTGCAAGCCTGCGTGAATCTCTGCTGAGGTCCCATCTGTAAAACACTATGCACCATTCGTCTGACACCAGGTGAGTTACTATGGGAGGGGGGACCCCAGCTGAGATGAAGACAGTGGCTGCACAGCTTCTTCTTTTCCTTTTATCTGTGCTCTTACTCATCTGTCAGCGTCTCTGTATTCTCCATGCTACTGTACAGCCATTGTGCTGGATGCTAAGAATGCTGCCCACAGTCTACAACCATTCCAGGATGGGAACACTCATATACTAATACACATTCACACAGATATTCTGTATGCCAGATAGCATGGCCAATGACCAAATGTCTCACACCTTCAAGTGTAACAACTAAACTCTTCAGATTTTATCAATCCTGATGTGGTTAGACGAAATTGTAGCTTCCGTACTTTACTTTCCATGTAAGCATCATATTCTATCAGCAAATGATGCAAAATTCATTAAATAATGTTTAAAGGCTGTGCCACTAATCTTTATATATTAGCACTTTAAGCTCATCTCTATGAAACTTACATGGTTTGACACAAGTGTACAAGTCAATATAAATATAAGTACCTTTCAATACAATATTCTTAAATTCTATGATTTAATTTTTTCCCACAGAAACCCTTCATGTCCCTACAAATATCTTCAGATATGAAATACCGAGTAAGGACGGGACCAGATAAAGAGAAAATCTGTTTAGGACAGACATCTGATTTTCTGACATGGTTAAGAAATCATTAAGCACATGCGTTAGAATGTGATTATTAAACTACACAAAATGACCTTTAACACAACTTATTACTTCCTTATTTTGCCTCAAGTTTTAAGACAGATTTTGATTCAGGCAATGGCAACAGCACAAGTTCATCATTTTTCTTTTTATTTTTTTGTTAAATAAATGTAATATCCTTCTTTGGGAAAATAAAACCTTTTTCTTAAGCTCCAAGGAAACTAGATTTAAAAATAATGATAAAATTCTGTCTCAAATTCACAAATAGATTAGGTATGTACCAACTGTTCTCAAAAACAACAGGCAGAACTTGGAGAGCTTTCAAATTGAGAGGTCTACTTAGAGGACTCCTGCCTCAAGCCAAAACATGTCATTTAAAACTTCTGTGCATTTTAGGAAAATAATCAGAGGAACCAAAATTAAATAACAAGAGAAGAAAGACTTTCTAAATATTGGTTCATTATTTACATAATTAAAAGTCTTAAATGGCAAACATCCTTTCCTACCAATATTGAAGAAGTACAAAATTAAGGACCAAGTGAATTTTTAATAAAGTCTTTATCTTTTTAACTCTAAATGTTGGCCTCAAACAATGCCTACAATGACAATATTTCTCAAAATTTTCTAATATTTCAATAACTTAATTGTCTTCTTCCTGAAAGGAAACTCAAATTTTCCTTTGCTCGGTTAGTTTGGGTAAGATGTCCACCTACTCTTTCATTTTGTCAACAATTATTTTTATTGAGCTCTTACTATATGCAAGGCCCTGGGGAAAGAATGGTTAATTAATTAAGATCCTAGCACTGAGTGAGAGACACAGAAAGTGAAAGCAACAGAAGAGTCCATGTGTCACAAATGATGGAGGAAGAGGTGAGTGCACGTGTCCATTTTAGTTTGGATGGGCAATGAAGGCCCCTCTGGAGAGGGGAGCTTAGCATGAAGACAGACCCCAATAATAAGCTCAAATCCTGAAAAGACGAGCATTCCATACAGAACTGTGGCTGGAGCTGAGTAAAGGATGGAAGAAGCGATGAAGGCAATGGAAGGGGCAGGAGCTGGGTCATGACAGCTTTGAAGTCCACATTAATGTGTGCGGATTATATCCTACATTCAGTAAGCAGCAACAAAGCTTTAAACAATACCATGACATGATCTGACCTGCATTTTAAATGATCATCATGGCTGCTATGAAAGATTGAACTTAGATAGGCAAAGGAAGACTAGACTTTCAGAACATACAATCCTCAGCAAGAGAATGTAATAAGAGTCCTTAGGGGGTTTTCTTTAGAACACAAATAAACTGACTCCTTCCTTTTTGTAGGTCTTTTAATATTACATAATGGGGTTTTTCCCCTTGAAATCGCCTTTCCAATCTTTAGTTGACAGTACATTGTTTTTCTTAAAAGGTTTCCTCCTGTGCTCCTTGAGGGTAGAAATTAAAAGTTCGGTGAGAAAAGGCATTTTCATTGTCTTTGCTTGGTGTTTTTGAGTGACCAAATCCTCAAACAGATATTTGAGTTCTGAACAGACACCATCTCAAAGTCAGGGGTCCTTGGGTCACTCAACTGGAAGACCTCACCCTTTCTCCCCAAGGATCCAATTCTTGGCTTTGGTAAACACAAACTTCACTTAAAGCTCTAGATGATAATTACACAAGGAAACAGGGGCCCAGTGTGGCTGAACTGCTCAGTTTCTTAGAGAATGCCAGAAATCCAATTTTTATTTGAAATCTTTCTATTTTTAAGAATTGGCCAATTGAAAGCTTTTTAAGACACTAGGCAAGTCAAAGAAAAAAGACCCATGGATAAGGCCCAGTCCATAGACTATGGCTTACAAATTCTGAAAATAATCCCTAAGGTCCCTTCTTTCTTGAACATTCTATGATTTAGATTGGTTGGTGATGATATCTGTTGTGCTTTTAAAATATAACTTCCCCCATACTTCTGATTTGTTTTATATCAGAAATCCAACCACTTTGCAAGGAGTTGGGGATAGGGTAGAAACTGACTACAAAGGAGCAGCACAAGGACATTTTAGAAGTTGAGGCAACTGTTCTATATCTTGAGTGAGATTATTGTATGATGATATACATTTGTCAAAACTCACTGAACTGTACAGCCAGAGGAATAAAGTTTACTGTGTGGAAATTATACTCGATAAGAAATCCAATCACCAAATATATTACTGTTCCAAAGAGAAAACAAAGTCTGCTTCATGGTGAATACAGAGACACAGGAGAGAGTTGGAACAAACTTCAGTGATTTGATTTATAACAAAGCAGCCTGATGCAATATTGAGGCAAATGGGAAATGTGTGCCTTGAAAATTTTCTAACACTTTCAATTTTTTATTGATGGAATAAGAAAAACAGAACTACAATGCTATATGAGAATATGAATACTCTGATTTCTTTAGTGCTTACCAAGTTTATAAAGTACCTTCACATAATCCTCTCATATAATCCTCACTATGAGCCTCCAGAACTTGCTGATTAGAGAATTATTGGACAAAATATTGAATACCTTGATAAAAGTTGTGAGAGTAATCAGTAGTTGTTTAAGATCTGAGCAACTTCGTTTGGAAAAGATTATCAAGTACTCTAGATTTTGCAGTTCACACTGGCTATGCATTAGACACAGCCATCTTTGATTATAACTACCTGTCTGCAGGTCTAAAAGACATTCAAGGGAAAGAATCTGCCTTCTTCATGTTCGTTTACAGTATGGAGCACAATGATTGTTAACAGATCTTTGTGGAACATCATCAGTTTCTCTATGCTGGGAAATTATTTTGTATTAAGTGAGTTTTACTGCTGGTTGACAGAATTAAGTTAAAAGAAGACAATAACAGTAAGCTCAGGGTCTAGGGTCACAGCTCTGGATGCAATTCTTCCTGAAGAAATGGGAATACTCTAGGCCAGATGACATTAAGGTCATTATAATCCTTCAGATTTCCTAAGCCTTTAAAGAAAGAGCTGAAAGACATATGAAGAGGAACTAAAATCAGGAACATACAAGCTACCAAAAGCCTTAACAAAGACACTGCTACACATTGGTGGAGTTTATGTCCACAGATCATATAGCTATACTAAAATTCCTCAGTGAGACTTAATTATTTCATTCTGTCAAATAAAACTATTTGTCAAGGTTGGGAAACAACGAAATTATTTAGCTTTCCTCTTCCTTTGAACTGCCTGGAATCAACATTAGTCAAACTATTCAGATAGTTTTATTCCCCAGATATTTTTCTTTCCCTATTTTCTTACCTCATAGTCATGTCCAACTATTGTTTTTCTCATTCAATGAAAGTGTCTCTGACTAGATTAACAGTGCAGAGTGAAAAGGAAAGGTCGAGGTCCTTCCCCTTGGTCTTCAAGTTGTGAGAGCAGCACTGGGAATGTTTATGAGTGTTACACATTAATCCACTGAAATGGTCCTTTAGTTTCTTTTCCAAACACGGGATTTCATCACATCCAATAATAAAGCAACAAGTCATTTTCTGTATATTATAAACCATCAGCTTGTAATTATATAGCAAAATGCTTCTATATAAATTCTCTGTGATGATGTAAGCTGGTCTCGTAGCATAAGTGGATTTTTTTAAAGCCCTCTACATACCTATGAGGATCTATTTATGTTGGGCTAATCATGTCAAAATAGCATCTATGTAAGGGTAAAGTCAAAGCTTCTTTTATAAACCTTTACACATAGATAAATAATCTAAGAGGCTTTTTACTGTTATAAAACTAAAACTGCCTTTCAATGCTTGCTGAAGTTTCTGAACAAGCTAGCCATCTAATGGGTAAAACGTAATCCTAAATTGGTGATTAAAAGACTCTGCATGGAAACAAGCTGTCAAATGGATGGAGAGAAATTAATCCTGACAACAGTAATGCCTACTTTCCTAAATGAAAGCCCTGTTCAAATTTCTACTCATCCATTTTTCAAGACTTAAAACAAGGCATGTTCCAACCACCCATAGATGAGTTGCCAACATTTGCATTTCAGCTGAACCTGATGAAATCAGAAAACTTCAGCTTCAGGCTTGCTGAACACTCTTATGAGAAGATGTCTGTCCAATCTAAAAAAATAATGATAATGTGGCAATATGCAAGAAGGGAATAAAATGTGATGTGGCTGTAGCTGGCTCTGCACTGCATGCACACTGCACCATTTGGAAAACCCTGCAGTCCATCGGGATATCTGAATGTCCCACGGCCAAGCTCAAGTGCAAACTGCCAAGTGAGTAAATGATGAAGGGCACAGCGTGGGAAGCTGGGAAACAGGGTAGAGAGAAGTGATTTCTTCATCCTGGCAAATCCAAACAATTCACAGTAATAATGATAAGATGATTTGCCCTTTTTTATACATGTATGTTTGCCTTGCTTTTAACTATAAGATCTGTACTTTGAGCAGAAGTAAAATTAGAAAAAGCTTATCTCCCACTTGGTGACAAAAACAAGACAGAACAAACGGTTAAGAATACACAGACTTTTGTGCCATACAATCTATGTTGGAATTCCATCTCTGTCAACTGGTAGTTCTATCAACCTGATTGGCTTGCTTAAGCCCTATAAAATTCACATTCTTGAAATTTAAAAAAAAACAAGCGAGTTGTTAAGGTTGAGGGATATTACAGATACAGATGCTGGTATGGAGAAGGTAGCTCATGGTAGATCCTGCATAGAAAGGGATCTGGTGCTATTTAAGTCCCACTAGTTATCTTAAGGTATCTATGGAGAAGGTGCTAATGAAATTCACAGGGACACTAGGAGAAAGAAGGCAGCAAGAAAACAAAGACTGGTTCATGTTCTTTATATGATTATGCTTAAAATTTTAATCCACCCACAGGTAAGCCCTGGATAGAATCATGTTTATTAGAATGAAGCTAATATAAAACATTTACTTCTTGTTTGAGAATATAAAGTCTAACTTTGAAAAAATATAAATGTTTGGGGGTTTACACACCTATAGAATTTGTCTCCTTGGTAAAATATGTACTTTTTTCAATAGTGCACAAAATAATTCTATATTACAATTGACTTTGGGGACATTTTACAAGGAAATACACAAGAAAGCTATGCTTGTATGTGACCTCAGGCATGAAAGAATGTACTCTCCTGGGCTGCCATGGATAAATGGAGGGGGCCAGGGAATGGGTATGAATCATAAGGGATTATGGAAAATATATACCATGGGTGTTTTTAAATTATGCTAAAGGAAAGGAACAAAACAGATACTACTGGAATAAAGGGTTGAAATCTCGTCTAAAACAACAACCGCAACAAAATGAATGAAAGCTCTCCATTTACTCAAATGCAGCATTTGAGCATAATCATATTCTGCCTTGCTTGTTAGAACACGACATCGACCTGTTTTAATAGAGGCAACCCAGGACATCTGCTTGGCCTCCCATTTTCTGGTCTTGTCTTAAATATATTTTTATTATGATAAAATAGTACTCATGTCAAAATGCCTAAGTATCATAGTAATAAATATATAATAAATACTTATATCTAGACTGAACCTTGACATATATAAGATATCATCTCATGATTTATGTGTGTTTTAAAAAAAGTGTTGGCTGATATCCAGTCATAGGAATGCATAAAAAATTTATCACAGAGCTAGAAAGAAAGGAGGAAAGAAAGAGAAAATAGAAAGAAGAAAATATATAATAAGGACAATATAATCCAGAAAGGTAACTGAGTAAATTTCTAACATTATTTTGTAAAAGAAGTCAATTTCTTCCTCACATCGTCTATCTCAATACTGAGCACACCGTGCTGTTACTTGAGTGGGCCACCCTTCATTCCACACACAATAAGCTCTGTGAGGGCACTGAATGATGCTTATTTAGGGCCTTAAACAGTGTCTGCACAAAGAGAGAATTCAATAAGATTTTGCTTCTTTCAAAATGTCTGCTCATATAGATGTGTTCTGATGGAATTAATATGAAAAACAAATATTAGAAAAGGTATGAAAACTCTAGATAAAAGAGAAACTATTAGGTACAAATTAATGCTACTCTTTTAATACCATGACAAAGAAATAAAATTAAAAGAAAAATGTTGTCATAAATGGAAGGTGGGGGAGGTAGTGTTTGCCAGAGATGGATTTCAAACACACTCAACAAAAATGTCTGAAGAATTTGGAAAAGCTGTACATAACACCCAGATATTGATGTGGTTAGAGACTGCCCTTTTGTTTTGCAGGCAATGATTAGAATACTCCTTTCAAATCATGAATATGTCCAAGTAACTGTGGTGTGTTTTGTTTTAATCAAATTTGGTATTGTTTTACCTCAAAATTAAATTGGTAATACTAAAACATCAAGTGGGCTCAGGAGAAAATTACTAATGCCCTATTATATTTTTGTTTGTTCTTTTGTATTTTGGGGGAGGGGGATTCTATTTTAGAAACCCTTTTTCTTCCAAAAGGAAAGACAACATATACTGGAAAAAAAAGCAACAGGCTTCTTTCGGTACTAACATAAAGAAACTCCATTTTTTGAAAAAGCATACCAAAATGTAAGTCATCACAGTATAAACATACCACATATTGGCAACAGAAATTGTTTAATGCATTTGTAAATTTTTTAAAATGTCTCAAAAAAAAAACAAAAGAAGAAATGTTGTAAGCCACGATTTTCTTATGATTAAACTTTTCAAAACACTTTCAGTGAAAATGAAATATTCAAACTCATAAGCAGAGATAAATCATTCTGACAGGGTTTCCTCTGCAGTCAGCATCTCCTTTCTAACTTCCTGCATTATTTACTGGCAGATATAACTTTTAAAACACCATATAAACCAACTGTAGGGATATTTCTGCCAAATTCTTACAGTCTTACACCTTAATTTTGAGTCAAATAATCTTAAAACACACAAATATCCCATATAATTATCATTAAACTTTAAGGCCACAGGCAGGTAAATCATCTGGTAGGGTTACTAACATTTTCATTATAGAGATGTATAAGTCAAATTCTTCAAAATTTAATGTTAATCATTGTATCAACGATGCTCCTAGAACTATAGGGTTGCTTACAATTCCTCTAAAGTTGATTAGCAACTCAAACACATCATTACAAATTTCAGACAGAAAGGCCAAATGTATTTCATCTCATGTTGGCTTACATATAAATTTATTTTTTTTCTTTGTTCAAACTTCATTTCTTGCTTATCTAAGTACTCAAAATAAGAACCAAAGGGAAGTTAAGAGAATATAAGGAAAAGACATTTTGAATTATGTTATTTGCACACCTACATTTTCATATGTGCCTACACTGCTTGCTATGGTAAGGATCTCATGAGTGATGGCCATATTTTCATGATGCCAACTGTCTGGCTCCAGTTCAAATGGATTTTATAAAGATTCAATCATGATAATGGAGGAAATGACATGTATAAGATTCTGTGGTAATTTCTTACTAATGGATATTCTAAATGGTTAGAGTACCCATAAATATATTTCTGTAAAAGAAACTTAGCTTTTGGCATTTATGTTATGGTCCTGACCCAGTGTGAAGTAAATGTCCCCATCATTCCAGGGAGGAGGGTGAACAGTCGCAATTCCCTTCTTGATGGTTCTATTGAGAATATTTCAAAATAGGACAAAGGTCCAATATTTTCTTTAATAAGATTCTTCTCTGTTTTCTTAGACAATTGAGGGCAGGTAAAATATTATCAAAATCTGGAGAATACCTGATGTGCACATGCCACTTGATTAAACATATGGAATACATACTTGGAGGAAAGCCAACTGGAGACCTGTGTGAGTAATCTAAACACCCAAGCTGAGAGGGGTTAACATATAAAGATCAGCTTTGTACTTTGAAGTTTTCTGGTCTTCATTTTGCCTAATTAAGACAAGATTTAATAATCAAACCACTGTACAAACAAGTACCTTAAAGTATAGGTTTGTTTCTAATTTTAGGAAGAATTCTTAACAGATTCCAAGGAATCAGCTCCACATGGGAAAAATTTTCTGATAAGGCTTTCTTTTGTCATTGCTAAAATGCAAATGCCTGCTTTTCATCTTAGTTTTATCCTGTGACTGGGGTTAGCATCCGCCTGTCAAAATCTCAAGTATGACACCAAGAGAGAAAGATATCATCAGAGCATGCCATCTGAATCTGAAACAGCGGTAACTCTAGAGTTTTTAAAAAAAAAAAAAAAAAAAAATATATATATATATATATATATATATATTCTTAAATCATATAGATTATGATTTCAAAAGGATCAATCTGCCTAATTTATTCATAGCAGAACATACACATCCATATATTTCAAGGAAAGAGAATCACATACACACACACACACACACACACACACACACAAAATTCAATACTAATTTTATGAATAAACCTAATCCCAGGTCAAAGGATTTTAAGGCAAAAAGTAGAATTCCTAACATTCCATCCCACATACATTTCTTGCAGTAGACACTCAAACAGTTTTCAGAAATATCTAGTAATTTTGCATTGTGCTGAGAAACCACAAAACAAATAACAAACCTAACTACCACAACAGAGCAAACGTGTATTCAAGTCATTCAGTGTTATGCCATTAAGTGGGAAAAGAAGCTGGCTCTCTCTGGAGCAGATTGATTTTATTCAAAATTATTTGATAAATTTAGACAAATTCTATAGCAATATAACAAGCATTCAACTGATGACATACAATCTTCAAAGCACAGTGAAAGAACGCTGAGACAGTTGCCCTTGCCAGCCATTCCCACTCCCAATACTCTAATCCCACATGCGCACACACCATCTTTGAAAGCAGCAAAGGGTTGGGCTGGAAGAATTTTATTTTCAGTGCTGTGCTCTTCATTCAGCCCATGTTCCCACCATGGCTCCCTTGTTAAGATGGAGGCCAAAGAGAAGAGAAAACTGCAGCAATATTATCAATACGGTCAGCACATGATGAAAATCTCTTTTCCTATTGTCATTAGAAAGATAATGAGACCTTTGTCCATGAGAGTTTACTTTGTTTTGCTTTGCTTATTTTTTATATCACAACGCAATAAAGTATTTCCTAAGCCAGGTTGTAGTTATCATTTATCAATAAACAGGATCTTGTTTTTCAACACAATCCCTCTATAACATACTTGTAGATGGCATGGCTGTACAGAAGAGAGGGAAAGATCATTTTGCCTACAAATCTGTAGAACATGCTTTACTGGCCTGACTGGTATTATACTGTAATCATTGCTTCTTTGTGGCTGCTTCAGCAGGAGAGCTCCTAAGCATATGGTGTGCTACAGACATCCACTGTCCAATTCAGCCACAGTAGGGCTGCCAGAAAGAAATTATTACAAGTTTGAGAAACTGCTTCAAATGCTGCTTAGAATGAAGTGGGACATACTAAAATATAACCATAAACTACAGGCATAGGAGTCGCTGAGAGATACCTTAGTGGCCAAACTTACCTCTCTGTCATCACCTGTGCAAACTTTTTGACTTGTCAATCCATGTATGTAACTCTGCTTTCAAGTCATTTTTGCAAAAATAGGGACTTCATGCACAAGTGCCTGTATGTGTTTGTATATTAAAACAAGCATTCAATCATAAAATATCTTGCTAATCTATGATCTTAATTTTGCTACCTATGTCCCACACACATAAAAATGGTGACAAAACTGGTATTGGGATGACATTTTGAACCCATGTAGCTGGGCTAAGATGGTAATTTCCTTTCTGCTGTAACTGACTCCAAAATTCTCCTCTTAGACAGCCATACCAGTAAAAGAACCCCAATTTCCAAACCAGCGGTTACAATATTTTGGCTTGATTTGGAGGCTTACTTTGTTCATGTGGATCTGCTGCTGGTATTGTTTCTGCTTCTCCAGGAATTGCTGGTGTTGCTGCTGAATGACCAGCTGAGCCAATGTGCTCTGAGGCAAAGGCGCCGACTGGGTTCGATTCAGGGGTCTGTGACGGGGTAGTTTGTGGGTACCTCTAATGCCAGGTGAAATTCTTTCTTTTGTTGCCAAAGGAGACTGAGGATGTAAAGGAACTCCACCTGAAAAATAATTTTTTAAATGTGTGAGTACATGTGTGTTTATGTATGCATATACACAGATGTATTCACCCATAATTTTAGGAAAAGGTAAGAAGCCATTTGCCAGGCAAGCCCCCGAAGAAAGCTAGGCTAGGTGCTAGAATAGGAATGTGTCTGACCAGGTGACTCAAGTAGTCTAGTCTGGTATGTATCAAGATTAAATGAGGGGAGTTCTCGCCCCCAACCCCAACTGACAGATTTGGAGGAATAAATAAGGATCATAGCCTTTCCCGTGGCACCAGGTGCCAGGGAGATCCTTGCATGGCACAGTAAATCTTTATTAAGGCCTTGAGACATTAGACTGGATCACTGATAAAATAAAAAGTCCTGACATGACCTGTGAATGGTGCCATTATTAAATTACCAGTCACAAGAAGCTTTTGTTGCCGCATTTGTTCTTTCAATAATAAATGCTGCAGGAGAGCCTGGTGGCTGCTGTTGGGCTTCCCCTCTAAAGCCACGTGAGGATGGCCTGAAGATGCCGGGACGCTGCCCCCATACTGCCCAGGCAGAGGGACACCTTGCCTGAGCGTCTGTGTCTCACACTTCTGCTTTTCTTTGAGTGAATTCGAAGCCTGTGTGAAGAAATAATAATGATATCAATCCTCTTTCATTCGCATGGGTCACCACGTCTCTATCTACATCAGTAGATGAGTTTCTTATGTTACAGAAACAAAGCCCATGTCCAATGGCTGAGTCAGGGAAGTGGTAACAGTATGTCTTTAAACTATCTGAATTAACAAATGACGAATAAAAATAGGGTTGAAGCACTGTAAACAATTTAGCAATTGGGCATCTGTACTGAATCTTCAAATGTTTTTTAAATATTAAAAACAATGCAAGATACAAAATTTCAGATGGGAAGAACAGGTTCAAGAGGTCTATTGTACATTATGGTGATTATGGTTATATAAATAATAATACACTTGAAAATTGCACAGTGTGGATGTTAAGTGTTCTTAACACAAAAAGTGAGGTAATGTATATCTTAAGTAGCTTGATTAAGCAATACATGTATATATGTATTGCTTAATACATGCATATGTATGTATAAAAACATCACGTAAGCCAGGCTCGGTGGCGCATGCCTGTAATCCCAACAGCTTGGGCGACTGAAGCAGGAGGATGGAGAGTTCAAATCCAGCCTCAATAACAGTGAGGCGCTAAGCAACTCAGTGAGACTCTGTCTCTACATAAAATACAAAATAGGGCTGAGCATGTGGCTCAGTGGTTGAATGCCCGAGTTCAATCCCTGGTATCCTTCCAAAAAATCATGTAAATTATGAATATATATAATTTATGTAACTCACAAGTAGATATAATGTTTCCGTCAATAAACAAAATAATACTAATTTCAGGCTTAATATGTGGACAGTTTATTTTTGAAAGATTTTAAAATCTGCTGCTTAAATAAAAGCTACGCTGAAAAGGTAAAATTTATTCAGATAGATAAACTAAAGACTATATTATAGGGATAAAGACAAAGCAGTTCATAATTTTGCAGTTTCAAGCAAAAGCAACAATTCACTCTTTCTCTACGTGTCCTCTAATGATTTCACAGAACTGTAAGTTTCCAATATTTAATTTTTAAAATAAAATTCTTAAAATAATGAAAGGAGGTAAAAAACATGCAAGAATTTGATCTAAACCTATATTTTACATTAATTCAGAACAGATTCCAAATCTCTAAATATTAAAAATGACACTCCATATACTTTTGTATAATAAAGTAAACTACAAGTGAAATTATATATCAAATAAAAATGCTATTAAGAACTTGAAATGTATGATAACACAGTAATAAGGCAATAATAATTATATCATGAATAGCAATAATGAATTATCCTATTCAAAGAATTTAATGAATGGTGGTCATTTTGGTATTACAAAAGCAGAAGTCTAATACCTCAAAATTATGTGGCATGTTTCTTTTCAAACCTCATGTTTAATCTTTCAAAATTGCTGTGCACCAGGGCAGCAAAGCAATTTTCAGTGATGGAGAAATTGAAGGACAAAGAGGTAAATGGTTTGTCTGAGTCACAGAGCTAGTCAATACAATGTTAAATCTAGAAGTGATGCCTGGTCCTGGCCTCTTTTCCTTAAAATGTCCCACTATTCAGTGGGGAAATGGAATATTGGAGATCCCTTTGCCAGAGCAATGCTAAGTTTGAGAAATTAATTGTGATGGCCTCGTCCACACCAAAATGTAAGAAAAAAATACGAAACTTTAATCCAAACCACATTGGTTTATTCGTTCAATGGTACCAAATTGCATTACCAACGAAACATTCAATGGTCTGGCTTTAGTCCTTGGTCCTTTGGGAAAAAATCTCCCCTGACCACATTAAAAGTAGTACATGTGTGAGTTGTCAAGGAGGAGCAGCTTAGACCATTCAAACAGCAATGGCAGCAAAATGCCTCTGCCTGTGTCAGACACAAGAAATTTTGGGGTTAGGGTTTACTTATTATTAGAAGAGATAGGAAAAATAGGAACAGAAGAAAAGTAAGTCTTAATGAGCAAAGATTTGAAAATATTATCCATGAATATTCACTTCATTCTAATTCCTTTTTCTTTTCACTAGACCTAATTATTTACAAATGCTTCACATAGAATTTCAAGGGGATTCTATGTGAAGCATTTGTAAATAATCCAGCAATTCAGGATTTTCAGGCCTTGTTCTTTCATCCCCAGAAATAAAACAACAGCCAAACTTCACTTTTTCCTCATTGGTATAAGATCCTGGTATCATGAGAGATAACATGTTCTATTAAAAATCCAGATATAATAAAATGCCAGACAATAAAATGTCTCAGATTGATTTTACAATATGCATTGAAGATGCATGTGAATCTGACATGCTGGACTAAGCAGACTTGCTGCTAAAGATTGGCAAAACTGGTGAAAAGGGTTGAAACAAATTTCTCTTTAAAGCTAATATATCACAGGACATTTGTGTATGTACAATTTAATTTACTAACCTTTCAGAGATGAATTATTCTGGGTAAAGCCTACAAATATTTGAGAAAAACTAAAATTTATATTATTTTAGGGAATGCACATAAAATAATTATTGCTATCTTCTGCTAGTAGGACAATTACCTCCAAAAGATCCTATTTCAGTTGTCAGAACTTTTAAACTAATTCACTTTGGATCTCATGGGAATAGTTCAATGTTATTCTTAGAGCGTTTTTCCAGATATGTATTCTTCAGGACCACAGAGTCAGTAACTTAAATTCCCAAAATAAAGTCATTCACAAAATAAATTCCATAAATATATGCTGCTGTGTTTGGAAGCTGTTGCTCTCAGCACTGGCCGGGGTGTGTTCCAGGCCTGGCACTCACTCACTGGCTCTGTGATCTCAAGTTTCTAAACTTTCCTTGTCTTAGCTACCTCTTCAGTAAAAAATGTGGACTACACTGTTTCATGGCGTGGTCATCTGGAGCTACTAAAATAATATATGTGGACAGTGCTCTTTTAAAAAAGCTATAAACCATTAAACAAATATTAGCTATTTTATTATACAATTATGCAAACCAATGTAATTCTGTGATTTCAAACTGAAGGCCTTTTAACAGTGCAGCAAACAAAAAATAGTGAAGGACAGGTTTACCCTAACAAGTTTTTCTCATGTTTAAATATACAAGAAATAAAAGGGAGTTCTCATTTGAACATAGGACTTGGGCTGTTTAATGCAAGACTGTGTGATGACTTACGTTGAGCTGAGATGGCCCTGCTGGAAGTCCCAAGGTGATATTGGGCAAAGAAGGAGAGGTATAAAGACTTAGCAGGTTCATGGAATCGTCATGAATTAGAATGCGTTGCTGTGAAACCAGCTGCTGTTAAAAAATAAGTAAAGGAAAGTCTCACAATATCACAATATCATAATTTTACAGTAAAATAGACACTTCATAAGAGGCTTTATATTATCATAAGTTAGAAAAATATTTAAGTTCTTATTTTATGATTTCTGTATCTGAGCATTATAATGGAAAAATTAAGTAAAGAATTTCTTCATCCCAGTTAGAAAATCTTAAGAAAGGGATTATATGGTAATTTTGCAAAATTCACTTAAAAAATTCTGGTTTTATAGAATGTAATAAACATGTTTGCCATCTCTTGGTAAAAGACAACAATCAAATTGGGTAATTTTGATGAGTTTATATGTGCAATTTTTTGGTATTAGTGAGTAAAAATATATGTATACAATACCATTATAGTCATTATCTTCATCAGAAGTAAATAATGATTGTAACAATTTTTTTCTATTTGCCTCAACAAATGTTTTCAGTGAATAGTGTGTACAGCTTCTGATAATTTGTTTTTTTTCTGTTATGTTTGCCAACATGTATTAAAATGCAACTTTTGGGGAAAAAAATAAAATAATAAAAAAAAAAAAAAAAGAATGGAAAAAAAAAAAAGAAGTAAATGCCATTTTACTATGGGAAACACATTAGAAAGTCCACACTGTCATATAGGGCTTCTATAATAATCATAGCTTTTTGATATAAAAATCTACAAATAGACAACTCTGTGTGGTGATTTTCTTTAGATCATTCACAGTCAGAAACGGAAGTAAATGTTAAAATGTTAAAATGTTCCCCATGCCACAGTAGCCTTCATTTATACTGAAATACCCTGAATGTTTCTGGCATCGCAGTGCTTTTTACAGCAAATACCTTTTTTAAATCCAATACAAGTAATGTTTTCCCACATGTAGCCTAATATGGCTACTTGAATTACATTTTCTGTTTAACTCTTGCTTCCCTCCCAGAACTTTTATACAATAAGAGTTACAAAGGTCTTATTAGACTAAGGAACTCTGGCCTGATATGGTCCCCAAGGGAACAACATCCCTGAAAAAGAATACTCCATGTAACGGTATGACACAGTGACTGCTTTCTTCCCAAACAAAAAGCATATGGGACTCCAATAATAGACCACCTCCAAGAGGGATACTGCACACACGGGCTTTGACTAAAGTAAATATAATAACTTGTCAAGCATGTTTGGGGGAGCTGTAGATTTTCCTCTGGACAAACCTGGGATATCAATTAACTGGGGAAAAATATCACGTGCTAATACAATGCAAGCTCAGAATGTCACTGAAGAGTGATGCACCACCAAAACACAGGATGTTATTCCAAAACATTTTCTCAATCATATGTCTGTTTGGAGATGAGTCCTAGCCTTAACATAATAAGAGCAGGAGGCTAAATGGAGTTTTCTCACTGCAACTTGGAACTCCCAGCTAACTCAGATTTTGTTTCTACTTAAAAGAACATGTCAGATATTTGCGCATTAAAAGTAAGAGGTATCTTGAAATTACAAACATTATACTGACTTTATTATATTGAAAAATTAAAATTGTCTAAAATGCCGAGGCATGAAGATTATTGGAAATTATTTTTAAATTATATTGTGTGAGATAATTGTATTTTAGTGACTATCAGCAATTCTTCTGAATTTGCTCTAAACAAAAAGGCAAGGTACAATTTTGCTTATACAAGAAAAGATTTTAACATAAATTTTACTATAAATATATACCTGAACAAGAACAAAAAGAATGTTTAAGGAAGTAAAAATATTTTAACTAGCTAACTGGCAGTAAATAGTAATTTAAAATAAAAGGATAGCCCAAATCTTCATCATGTCGGATTAGGACCATATTTCCTTAACAAGACTCCTATAGCACAAGAAGTAAAATCAAGAATCAACAAATGGGATGGATTCAAACTAAAAAGCTTCTTCTCAGCAAAAGAAATAATCAATGAAGTGAACAG